>CM069135.1:10726279-11326279 GCA_035221665.1 Okamejei kenojei
TGTTCCCGTTTATCATCGATTACCTCCCCCCCCCCCCTTCCGCTCTCCCTACCCCCCCACAGCATACTTTATTCATTTTCTTTTCTCTCACATCACCGTCTATTTAAACCATATGACAATTAGACACGGAGGGAAACAGGCATCTCGCCCTTCTTGGTCCGGTGCGAAAACTTACTCTCACTAGTCCCATCTACCTGAACTCAGACCATAACGCTCCATTCCCTTTCCGTCCATATACTATCCAATTTATTTTTAAATGATAAATAGTAAGATTAACGAGAACTTACCAGTTTGAAGTTTTTGATCTTGATTTCTTTATGAGTTACGTTGGTGATTACGTGAAGACAGGCTCGCCAGGGCGCATGCACAGCAAACTTCAAATCAGTGGTAGGAAAATAAACACACGAAGTAAACAGTAAGATCAGTGGTCAAGATACCAGATGATCTGTTATGAGAGAGGGTGGGCGTGGTGGGCACGATTCACAACATAATCTCCTCATAAAATCAAGACCAAAACTTCAAACTGGTAAGTTCCGTTTAATCTTACTATTTTACTTTGAGTCACGTGAGTGCTTCCGGTTGGAGAGTTCATGCTTTGTGATTTCATTTGCCGCTGGCTGATTACATTCTCGGCATCCCACTGCATTTGATTGTTCGAAAGAGAAATAAACTGCATTAGTAATAACATTGTATTCAATGTAATGATAGGATTTATTTAACAATGTTAAACAAAAAACAGTACCCCTAAAATTTAGGTACTTAAAATGTCCTTTGGCAAACAGCCCTGATTGACAATTGGCCGATGATCAAATTTGAAACTTCGTCATTTGCCATCCGACGGCGCTTTAAATTTGGTCGTAGGACACATCCCTCCCTTGGCGCCTACATTAGCTTGCCTGCCCTAGTATAATGAGATGTAAAACACACTATCTAAATGATTACTGGACGTTGATGCTGACTGGTGAATGAGACATACCAATCGTCAATTTTAATACCTGTTGCAGCCACCTTGAAATAGTCTAAACTGACCTGTCTTCTTGGCTGTAATTCGTTTATTTACTAATACACAGTGCTTGAATTCCATACTTCTAAGGATTATGGTGGCCTTAATACATTAAAAATTAGACCGTGGGGTATTCAAACACATGATCTTAAAAAACAGCCAGCCCTGGTCTGTGTAGGACCAGAATGATAAAAAAGAAATGGCAATGCATGAACAGCCAATTCCTCCTGTCCAGCACAGCGTTTGCAAATGTTTTGCGTCGTTGTGCTGATATTAGAGTCACGACTAAGATGTAGCTGGAACCTTGTTGAAGTATGTTTACACATTACAATAACCATCTGATATTCTTGTGATGTGAGAGTACTTGGATCAAGATCTTTTTAACAAGATTATTATCCGGGATGGACCCGACAATGTAGTTCCTTATGTTACAGCTGTAATTTCTCTATAACTGAACTATTGTCAATATCACTTAAAAATGAACTGGAAACGTCATTAATTTGTATCGTATCAAATGTATCATTAATATTTACAAATAATTTTAATCCCTCAATAGAGATGTACTGCTTTTTTGAGATGCTATCCATACAAACTGCATGTGAACAACCTTGTGGCTAAAATGTGACAACCTGAGGCATAACCTGTGGAATTCTCTGCCACAGAAGGTAGTTGAGGACAGTTTGTTGGCCATATTTAAGAGGAGTTGGATGTGGCCTGTGGCTGAGGGATCAGGGGGTATGGAGAGAAGGGCAGGTACAGGATATTGAGTTTTCTTGAGTAGTGGAGATACCATGATCATATTGTATGGCGGGTGCAGGCTCGAAGGGCCGAATGCCTCGCTCCTGCACCTAATTTATATGTTTCTATGTTTCTAAAGGGTCAATCCATTGAAAATGTGTAAGTCATAATCATTTTCTGTGTAAAGGCCAGTCTTTCGGTTCAAAAGTTAAATAAAAAACCAGCACGTTCTTGCTTTTTGGCATAACTGATACCGTTGTGCCATAAGTGCTGATGAAGCAGGCAACATGGACGCTTGGCGGTCGTAGACGAATCCAACGAGGTCTTGCTGATATTTTAAGAACAGAAAAATATGAAGCGAGATTGTAATGCTCCACACTGTATGTGTCACATATCTTTTGCAAACAGTGACACGTGCATAAACATGAACGAACATTTGTTGAAGTATTGAATCATGCTTTCATTATACTTCGATATCAAATTTATTCTGTGTTATCATCAATCTAAACTGGGGACGATACAACCAGTGGCAAGGAGATTAATTACAGGAATTCTTCCTAATTACCATGAGACTAAATATGTCCCATTGTAGAGTAGCAACTTAAATATCTCTCGTTTCCTGAATTCGCCTGACCAGTTGAGGAAGTGTCTCGATGAAACGTCGCATATCTTTCTTCGCTTCTTTAGATTCTGCTGCACCCGCTGAGTTTCTCAGCGTTTTTGTGTATGTAACCCTCGATTCTCAGCATCTGCAGTTTCTTCGTTAACATTCAGTTAACACAAAAGTATTTTAACTAGTGGAAACAAAGAAACTACAGATGCTAGTTTATAATCGAAGATAGAACAAAAGTGCTGGAGTAACTCACGGATTCAGGCGATCTCTAGATGAAAAGGTTGGGTTTTGGTTATGTTTTCAGGTCGGGACCTTCTTCTGACTGAAAGTAGGGTTATTGGGGGGCGGGGGGCGGGGAAGTGAAGAGCTCGGAGGCGGAGAAAAAGACCAAGGTCGTTAGGTCTGGAAATAAAATTACCTCAGCCAGGGTGTTGTTGGTGCAGGTACATTGTGGCTAGTGAAGGTGTGATTTAAGAGAAACATGTGGAGAACTGTGGAAGACTGGTGAACCTTCTTGGGAGGAGATAGGGGCAATGGGAAAGGAGAGAAGGGAAGGTGCATATGACATGAACTTATTAAAATATTAGAGTATTCAAAGATTTTCTAGGTATCTTTTATTGTCATCGTACCATTAGGTACAGTGATATGCGATTACCATACAGCATATAACTTATAACCATATACAAATTTACAGCACGGAAACAGAGCCTCTCGGGCCTTTCCAGTCCGTGCGACCATTTGTTTTCCTAGGTCCATTACCTGCACTCAGACCATATCCCTCCATTCCCTTCACGTCAATATACCTATCCACTTTACTTTAAATGTTTAAAATCGATCCTGCCTCCACCACTTCTGCTGGAAGCTGATTCCACACAGCCACCACCCTCAGTAAAGTAATTCCCCCTCACGTACCCCCAAACTCTGTCCCTTAATTTCCTCATTCATGCCCGCTTGTTTTGAAATCTTCCTCACTCAATTGAAAAACGTAATCCACGTCAACTATTCTATTCCCTTTCAGCATTTAAAGACCTTAACAATCAAGTCCACCCTTAACCTTCCTGCGCTCCAAAGAATAAAATCTAACTTGTTCAACTTGCTCTGTAACATTTGCGGAACCCTGCAACATTCTATAAATCACCGCTGTAACACTCATCTATTTTGTTTTTGACATCCTACCTATAACTAGGCGACCAAATTTACAACCATACATCCAAAATTTGTCTTACCAATGCTTGTACAATTTTAAACATTACTTCCCTACTCCTATATACAATGCTCTGATTTATAAAGGCCAGCAACCCACAAGCTTTCTTACCACACTATCTACAAGCGATTCCACTTCAGGAACTATGCACAGTTATTTCCTAGATCCGCCCTGTCCACAACATTCCTCAATTACCATTTACCATCTACCATTTTACCATGTACGTCCTATTTTGATTTATGTCCTGCCAAGAGTCGCACTTTCACACTTATCAGCATTAACTACCATCTGCCATCCTTTCAGCCCACGTTCCAAATGGCCCAAATCTCTCTTTATATTTTTGAAAATCTACTTCATTATCCCAACACCACCTATCTTAAGTATCATCTGCATACTTACTAATACAATTTTCCACCCCAACATCTAGATCATTGATGAAACATGACAAACAACAGTGGGACCCAACACAAATATCCCTGAGGCACCCCCACTGTCACCGCTTCAACCTGACAAACAGCCATCCACCATTACTCTCTGAATCTCCCATTCATCCACTGTTTGAATTCCATCTTGCAACCTCTTGCTACTATCTTCCGCCATCCTAAACAAACAACAAGACACACACTGAAGAAAGTTAACATAAACATCCACCACAGCGATTTCCCACATTCCCACGTGATGGAGGCCAAAAAATCCAATCTTCTTTTCCCTTTAATCTCCCGCGGTCAGGGCGATCGAGCTTCCATCCGCAGCCGGCGGACTAAAACGCCCGCATCTGGACGGTCCCAAAGTCGCTCACCTGAACTCCACGGTCCTCCGTGATGTTAAGTCCGCAGACTACCCGCTGTTGGAGCTCCGCAAAGATAAAGTCCCGTAGGCTTTCCCTCGATGGAACTCTCAAATGTCGGTCTCCAGTAATGTTAGGCCACAGTGCGGATGGAAAAAAAAGGAAAAAAAACATCGCATCTCCGTCGAGGTAAGAGGTTAGAAAAAGTTTCCTCCAATCCCCCCCCCCCCCCCCCACCCACAAAATCAAACTAAAGAACATTAAAAACATACATTTAACACATACTTTTTAAAGAAGGAAGGGACAGACAGACTGTTGGCAAGGCAGCCATTGCAGGCACCACCTGGTGTTCATACCACTGGGTTGTAAGCTACACAAGCCAAATATGAGGTGCCGTTCCTCCAATTTGTGTGCCAATGTGCCAAAAGCCCTTTTGACCATCCTATCTACTTGTGATGCCACTTTCAATGAAATAAAGTGCATTCAGAAAGTATTCAGACCCCTTCACCTTTTCCACATTTTATTACGTTACAACCTTATTCTAAAATGGATTAAATTCACTTTTGTTTTAATCATCAATCTAAAAATAACCGAAAACAGATTGATTTTTGTAAACAGGTTAATTATTTAAAAATAAATAAATCATAAATAATTACTCAGTACTTTGTTGAGGCACCTTTGGCAGCGATAACAACCTCTTGGTCTTCTTGGGTATGACGCTACAAGCCTGACACACCTGTATTTGGGTAATTTCTCCCATTCTATTCTGCAGATCCTCTCAAGCTCTGTCAGGTTGGATGGGAAGCGTCGATGCACACCTATTTTCAGGTCCCTCCAGAAATATTCCAAGTCTGGGCTCTGGCTGGGCCACTCAAGGACATTCACAGACTTGTCACGAAGCCACTCCTGCGTTGTCTTGGCTGTCTGCTTAGGGTCGTTGTCCTGTTGGAAGGTGAACCTCTGCCCAGTCTGAGGTATAGAACACTCTAGAGCAGGTTTTCATCAAGGATCTCTCTGTACTTTGCTCCGTTCATCTTTCCCTTGATCCTGACTAGTCTCCCAGTTCCTGCCGCTGAAAAACATCCCCACAGCATGATGCTGCCACCACCATGCTTCACCGTAGGTATGGTATTGGCCAGGTGAAGAGCAGTGCCTGGTGTCCTCCAGACCTGACGCTTGGCATTCAGACAAAGGGTTCAATCTTGGTTTCATCAGACCAGAGAATCTTGTTTCTTATGCCTTTTGACAAGCTCCAAGTGGGTTGTCATGTGCCTTTTTACTGAGGAGTGGCTTCCGTCTGGCCACTCTACCATAAAGGCCTGATTGGTGGAGTGCCGCAGATATAGTTGTCCTTCTGGAAGGTTCTCCCATCTCCACAGAGGAACTCTGGAGTTCTGTCAGAGTGACAATCGGGTTCTTGGTCACCTACCCCTGACCAAGGCCCTTCTCCCCCGATTGCTCAGTTTGGCCGGGCAGCCAGCTCTTTGAAGAGTCTCCTGGTGGTTCCAAAGTTCTTCTATTTAAGAATGACGGAGGCCACTGTGCTCTTCGGTACCTGCTATGCTGCAGAAATAGTTTTTATACTCATCCCCAGATCTGAGCTTCGACACAATCCTGTCTCGGAGGTCTACGGATATTCCAGTTCGTCTTCATAGAAACATAGAAACATAGAAATTAGGTGTCAGGAGTAGGCCATACAGCCCTTCGAGCCGCACCGCCATTCAATATGATCATGGCTGATCATCCAACTCAGTATCCGTACCTGCCTTCTCTCCATACCTCTGATCCCCTTAGCCACAAGGGCCACTATCCAACTCACTCAAAAATATAGCCAATGAACTGGCCTCAACTACCCTCTGTGGCAGAGAGTTCCAGAGACTCACCACTCTCTGTGTGAAAAAAGTCTTTCTCATCTCGGTCTTAAAGGATTTCCCCCTCCCCCTTATCCTTAAGGGCTGTGACCCCTTGTCCAGGACTTCCCCAACATCGGAACAATCTTCCTGCATCTAGCCTGTCCAACCCCCTTAAGAATTTTTGTAAGTTTCTATAAGATCCCCTCTCAATCTCCTAAATTCCAGAGAGTATAAACCGAGTCTATCCAGTCTTTCTTCATAAGACAGTCCTGACATCCCAAATCAGTCAGGTGAACTTTCTCTGCACTCCCTCTAATGGCAATAATGTCCTTCCTCAGATTTGGAGACCAAAACTGTACGCAATACTCCAGTGTGGTCTCACCAAGACCCTGTACAACTGAAGTAGAACCTCCCTGGCTCCTGTACTCAAATCCTTTTGCTATAAAGCTAACATACCATTCGCTTTTTTCACTGCCTGCTGCACCTGCATGCCTACTTTCAATGACTGGTGTACCATGACACCCAGGTCTCGCTGCATCTCCCCTTTTCCTAATCGGCCACCATTTAAATAATAGTCTGCTTTCCTGTTTTTGCCACCAAAGTGGATAACCTCACATTTATCCACATTATACTGCATCTGCCAAAAATTTGCCCACTCACCCAGCCTATCCAAGTCACCTTGCAGTCTCCTAGCATCACTCCTCACAGCTAACACTGTTGCCCAGTTTAGTGTCAATCCGCAAACTTGGAGATATTGCCTTCAATTCCCTCATCCAGATCATTAATATATATTGTAAATAGCTGGGGTCCCAGCACTGAGCCCTGCGGTACCACACTAGTCACTGCCTGCCATTGTAAAAAGGACCCGTTTACTCCTACTCTTTGCTTCCTGTTTGCCAGCCAGTTCTCTATCCACATCAATACTGAACCCCCTAATACCGTATGCTTTAAGTTGTATACTATTCTCTTATGTGGACCTTGTCGAAAGCCTTCTGGAAGTCCAGGTATACCACATCCACTGTTCTACCCTTATCCACGCTACTATTTACATCCTCGAAAATTCCACAAGATATCGTCAGAACATGATTTACCTTTCGTAATCCATCTGACTTTGTCCAATGATTTCACCACTTTCCAAATGTGCTGCTATCCCATCTTTAATAACTGCCCCCCTCCCCCCCCCCCCCCCCCCCTCCCACTCTAGCAGTTTCCCCTCCCCCACAAAAAGCCTACCGATGTTAGACTAACCTGTCTGTAATTCCCCGTTTTACTCTCTCCTCCCTCCCTTCTTAAAAAGAGGGGTTACATTTGCTACCACCGCGCCAATCCTCAGGAACTACTCCAGAAATCTAAAGAGTTTTGAAAGATTATCCTAATGCATCCACTATTTTCCCTGAAAAATCTACTTCCTTAAGTACTCTGGATGCAGCCTATCTGGCCCTGGGGATTTTATCGGCCTTTAATCTATTCAATTTTTACCCAACACCCACTTCCCGACTGACCTGGATTCACTCAATTCCTCCTTGACCCACGGTCCCCCCTGCTATTTCCGGCAGATTATTTATGTCTTCCTTAGTGAAGACGAACCAAAGTAGGTATTCAATGTGGTCCGCCATGTCCTTGTTCCCCATGATCAACTCACCTGTTTCTGAGTACAAGGGACCTACATTTGTTTTAACCAATCTTTTTTTCTCTTCACATATCTATAAAAACTTTTGCAGTCAGTTTTTATGTTCCCTGCCAGTTTTCTTTCCTAATCTATTTTTCCTTTCCTAATTAAGGCCCTTTGTCCTCCCCTGCTGGTCTCTGAATTTCTCCCAGTCCTCTGGTATGCTGCTTTTTCTGGCTACTTTGTACGCATCATCCTTTGCTTTGATACTATCCCTGATTTCCCTTGTTATCCACGGATGCACTACCTTCCCCCCCGATTTATTCTTTTGCCAAACTGGGATGAACAATTTTTGTAGTTCATCCATGCAGTCTTTAAATGTCTTCCATTGTATATCCACCGTCAACCCTTTTAGAATTAATTGCCAGTCAATTCACGTCTCATACCCTCAAAGTTACCTTTCTTTAAGTTCAGAACCATTGTTTCTGAATTAACAATGTCACTCTCCATCCTAATGGAGAACTCAACCATATTATGGTCACTCTTGCCCAAGGGGGCACGTACAACAAGACGGCTAATTACCCCTTCCTCATTACTCAAAACCCAGTCTAAAATAGCCTGCTCTCTCGTTGGTTCCTCTACATGTTGATTTAGATAACTATCCCGCATACATTCCAAAAAATCCTCTTCCTCAGCACCCCTGCCAATTTGATTCACCCAATCTATATGTAGATTGAAGTCACCCATTATAACTGTTTGCCTTTGTCGCACGCATTCTAATTTCCTGTTTGAAACCATCCCCAACTTCACTGCTACTGTTAGGTGGCCTGTACACAACACCCACCAGCGTTTTCTGCCCCTTAGTGTTTTGTAGCTCTACCCATACCGATTCCACATCCTCCAAGCTAATGTCCTTCCTTCCATTGCGTTAATCTCCTCTCTAACCAGCAACGCTAACCCCACCTCCTTTTCCTTTCTCTCTATCCCTCCTGAATATTGAATATCCCTGGATGTTCAGCTCCCAGCCTACGTCACCCTGGAGCCATGTCTCCGTGATCCCAACTATATCATAATCATTAATATCTATCTGCACGTTCAACTCGTCCACCTTATTACGAATACTCCTTGCATTGAGACACAAAGCCTTCAGGCTTGTCTTTACAACGCACTTACCCCTTATACAATTTTTGCTGAAAGTGGCCCTTTTTGATTTTTGCCCTGGTTTTGTCTGCCTTCATCTTCATGGCTTGGGTTTTGCCCTGACATGCACTGTCAACTGTGGGACCTTATATAGGCAGGGGTGTGCCTTTCAAAATCTAATCCAATCAATTTAATTTACCACTGGTGGACTCCAATCCAGTTGGAGAACCATCTGAAGGATAATGGCACAATGGCAGGCAGTGACTAGTGGGGTACCGCAAGGCTCAGTGCTGGGACCCCAGCTATTTACAATATATATTAATGATCTGGATGAGGGAATTGAAGGCAATATCTTCAAGTTTGCGGATGACACTAAGCTGGGGGGCAGTGTTAGCTGTGAGGAGGATGCTAGGAGACTGCAAGGTGACTTGGATAGGCTGGGTGAGTGGGCAAATGTTTGGCAGATGCAGTATAATGTGGATAAATGTGAGGTTATCCATTTTGGTGGCAAAAAAACAGGAAAGAAGACTATTATCTAAATGGTGGCCAATTAGGAAAAGGGGAGATGCAACGAGACCTGGGTGTCATGGTACACCAGTCATTGAAAGTAGGCATGCAGGTGCAGCAGGCAGTGAGGAAGGCGAATGGTATGTTAGCTTTCATAGCAAAAGGGTTTGAGTATAGGAGCAGGGAGGTTCTACTTCAGTTGTATAGGGTCTTGGTGAGACCACACCTGGAGTATTGCGTACAGTTCTGGTCTCCAAATCTGAGGAAGGACATTATTGCCATAGAGGGAGTGCAGAGAATGTTCACCAGACTGATTCCTGGGATATCAGGACTGTCTTATGAAGGAGGACTGGATAGACTGGGTTTATATTCTCTAGAATATAGGAGTTTGAGAGGGGATCTTATAGAAACTTACAAAATTCTTAAGGGGTTGGACAGGCTAGATGCAGGAAGATTGTTCCCGATGTTGGGGAGGTCCAGGACAAGGGGTCACAGCTTAAGGATAAGGGGGAAATCCTTTAAGACCGAGATGAGAAAGACTTTTTTCATACAGAGAGTGGTGAGTCTCTGGAACTCTCTGCCACAGAGGGTAGTTGAGGCCAGTTCATTGGCTATATTTAAGAGGGAGTTAGATGTGGCCCTTGTGGCTTAGGGGATCAGAGGGTATGGAGAGAAGGCAGGTACGGGATACTGAGTTGGATGATCAGCCATGATCATATTGAATGGCGGTGCAGGCTCAAAGGGCCGAATGGCCTCCTCCTGCACCTAATTTCTATGTTTCTATGTTTCTATGTTTCTATAATCAATGGAAACAGGATGAACCTAAGCTCAATTTTGAATGTCATAGCAAAGGGTCTGAATACTCATGTAAATCGAATATTTCAGTTATTTCTTTTTAACTACTTTGCAAAAATTTCTAAACACCTGTTGTCCCTTCTTCATTCTGGGTTATTGTGTGTAGATTGATGATAAAAATAATGAATTTAATCTATTTTCAAATAAGGCTGTAACGTAACCAAAAGTGAAGGGGTCTTTTGAATGCATTGTATGTGGCTGTACTCCGTGATCTCTCTGCTCTCCGATGCTCACCAGAGTCACACTGTGTACTGGATCGAGTCTGGGCAACATCCTCGTAAAGGATCCAAGTAATACTCCTAACCTGTGCAAATGTTTATTTGTGGCTGTTTGATCAATATGTGAAAGGTTACTGCACGTAATTATTTGTGATATTATAAGTAAATGTTTTCTCAGAACAAGTGAATGTTTTGTCAAAGGTCATTTCACTGAGTGCTGCAACGGAGATAGGACTGTCTCAGTTGGGCATGGTTCACCTTTCTGCTGTATAATTGGCTTTCACCGGTAATTGAAATTGGCAATTCAATCTTCGTTTAATTTCAGTTAGCTTTAGGGAATAACAAGAGAGTTGAGTATGAAAAACTGAATTTGTAGTTTATGGTCCAGTATTGACTTTATGGACCAGAAAACACTGTCGGCAGAATAGATCGGGTAGACGCACCGAGTCTCTTGCCCAGAGTAGGGGAATCAAGAACCAGAGGACAGGTTCAAGGTGAAGGTGTAAATATTTAATAGGAATCTGAGGGGTAACATTTTCACACAAAGGAACAAGCTGCCACAGGAGGTAGTTGAGGGAGTTACTAATTACCACATTTAAAAAACTGTTAGACATGTACATGGATAGGACAGGTTTGGAGGGATAAGGGCCAAACACGGGCAGATGGGACTAGTGTTGGTCGGTGTGTGCAATTTGCACCACACTATAAGACTCTATGATTCTATTGACCCTATAGCATCTGCATATCTAGAATCAGGGAAATACAAGTACCTCTGTGTTACCAAGTACCAGATGTAAGGAACAACATCAGAGTCATAGAGTCATAAGCGGCCACGGGGGCAATGTACAAACTCCATGCATACTGCACCCGTTGTCAGGATCGAACCCGGGATTCTGGCGCTGTAAAGGGTCTGTCCCACTTGGGCGTCATTGGCGTGTAATTTACGCGACATCATTTACACGTCACAACGCACGATAGGCCCTTAAGGCAGTAGCTCTACTGCTGCGCCACCATGCCTCCCCAAATAGTTTGTGGAGTAAAATAATTAAATAGGTAAAATTAATTAAATAGTTCCTCTGAATAGTTTTTGTTAGTAAACTGGGTGGCACAGTGGCGCCTCGGTAGAGTTGCTGCCTTGAAGTGCTCACAGCGCCAGAGAACCCGTTTTGATTCTGACTACGGGTGCTGTCTGTATGGAGTTTGTACGTTCTCCCCGTGACCTGCATGGATTTTCTGCTAGATCTCTGGTTTCCTCCTGCACTCCAAAGACGTACAGGATTGTAGGTTAATTGACTTGGTGCAAATGTATATATGTAAAATTGTCCCTAGTGTGTGTAGGGTAGTGTTGGTATGTGGGGATCGCTGCCAGGCACGGACTCGATGGGACTGTTTCTTGGCTGTATCTGAATGAATAAATGAATGAATGAATAAATGAGTGCGTTTATTGGCCAAATATGTACACATACAATGAATTTGCCTTGGTGCTCCACTCGCAAGTAACAACACGACATACAGTAAACAATTAAGAATAAAACATAAAACATTAAGAATAAAACATTATAGTTTAAACATGTGAATGAAATAAAATACCAGAGCAATAGGAGGCTACAGACTTTTGGTTTTTGAGTAGAGCTACTACTCATGGAAAAAAGCTGTTTTTATGTCTGGCTGTGGTGGCTTTGACTGTCCGGAGTCGCCTTCCAGAGAGAAGTGATTCAAAGAGTTTGTGGCCAGGGTGAGAGGGGTCAGAGATGATCTTGCCCGCTCGCTTCCTGGCCCTTGGAGTGTATAATCCGTCCATGGGGGGAAGGTTGCAGCCAACAACCTTCTCTGCTGATCGGACGATTCGCTGCAGCCTCCGGATGTCGTGCTTGGTGGCTGAACCAAACCAGACCAGGATGGAGAAGGTGAGGACAGACTCTACGATGGCCGTGTAGAATTGGACCATCATTGCCTGTGGCAGATTGTGCTTCCTCAGCTGCTGCAGGAAGTACATCCTCTGTTGGGCCTTTTTGACTGTGGAGTCGATGGTAGCCACCCATTTAAGGTCCTTGGAGATGATGGTTCCAAGGAATTTAAAAGACTCCACAGATGTGACTGTGGTGTTGTTGATGGTGAGTGGTGGGAGGGGAGGGGAGGGGGAGCTCTCCCAAAGTCTACTATCAATTCCACTGTCTTAAGAACATTGAGCTCCAGGATTGTTATGAAGGCACCAGGACGCCAGCTGTGACACTTCTTGCCTGTAGGCAGATTCCTCCCCATCCTGGATCAGTCCAATCAGGGCTCTCTAAACTAATCTCTAAACTAAACTCTAAACTAAACTAAATTGATTTTGATTGCTGAGTCCGATATCTCAGTCCACCTCAGCACCTTTGGCTGATGGTGAGGCCAAGAAAAAGCCAATTCATTATTTTTAATAAAAAGACACAACTGCAATATTTATCACATCGGGGAAATTCAGGGCCAACTTCTAATAGATAATTGAAGTTAAATTTCCCACTGACTGTCAGGTTAGACTCACAGGTCAGGTTAGCCTGTGCTGGGTCAAGTTTCATTGATCGAGATTCATCAATGGAAAATGGTTGTTGGGATGATAATTCATTCATCAACGGCGATGGCTCGAGTCTCATTGGTCACCTGATGGGTCCTCGCTTTGGACTTTACTTTGGAGATACAGTGCGGAAATGTTTATGTTCATAAGTGGTGGGAGCAGAATCGGGCCATTCGGCCCATCAAGTCTACTTCACCGTTCAATCATGGCTGATCTATCTCTTCCTCCGAACCCCATTCTCCTGCCTCTCCCCATAACCCCTGACACCCGTACTCACCAAGTATCTATCTATCTCTGCCTTAAAAATATCCACTGACACGGCCTCCACAACCTTCTGTGGCGATGAATTCCACAGATTCACCACCCTCTGACTGAAGAAATTCTCGCTCATCTCCTTCCTGAAGGAACATCCTTTAATTCGGAGGCTATGACCTCTGGTCCTGGACTTTCCCATTAGTGGAAACATCCTCCCCGTATCCACATGGCATGCGTCTTCCCTTCCTTGATGCTACCTGACCCACTGAGTTCCTCCAGCACACTGTGCTTTGCTCAAGATTTCAGCATCTGCAGTTTTTTCTATCTCCATTCTGAATAGAAACATAGAAACATAGAAATTAGGTGGCAGGAGTAGGCCATTCAGCCCTTCGAGCCTGCACCGCCATTCAATATGATCATGGCTGATCATCCAACTCAGTATCCCGTACCTGCCTTCTCTCCATACCCTCTGATCCCTTAGCCACAAGGGCCACATCCAACTCACTCTTAAATATAGCCAATGAACTGGCCTCAACTACCCTCTGTGGCAGAGAGTTCCAGAGACTCACCACTCTCTGTGTGAAGAAAGTCTTTCTCATCTCGGTCTTAAAAGGATTTCCCCCTTATCCTTAAGCTGTGACCCCTTGTCCTGGACTTCCCCAACATCGGGAACAATCTTCCTGCATCTAGCCTGTCCAACCCCTTAAGAATTTTGTAAGTTTCTATAAGATCCCCTCTTAATCTCCTAAATTCCAGAGAGTATAAACCGAGTCTATCCAGTCTTTCTTCATAAGACAGTCCTGACATCCCAGGAATCAGTCTGGTGAACCTTCTCTGCACTCCCTCTATGGCAATAATGTCCTTCCTCAGATTTGGAGACCAAAACTGCACGCAAATACTCCAGGTGTGGTCTCACCAAGACCCTGTACAACTGAAGTAGAACCTCCCTGCTCCTGTACTCAAATCCTTTTGCTATGAAAGCTAAGAATATTCTCATTCAGTTTCCCTCTCCATCCACCATTTCAGGGCTATCTAAATCCTATCCCCATGGGTCTGTTTAGTTTAGTTTAATGATACGCGAGTTGTACGTGGGAGGTCATTTCTCACAAATCTGATTTGAGTTTTTTGAATACATGACCAAAAAGGTCGATACGGGCAGGGCTGTAGATGTTGTATATATGGACTTCAGCAATGCATTCGACAAAGTTCCACATGGTAGGCTGCTCTGGAAGGTTAGATCACATAGGATCCAAAGGGAGATATGTGAATGGATAGAAAATTAGCTTCATGGAAGAAAGCAGAGGGTGATGGTGGAAGGTTGCTTCTCGGACTGGAGGCCTGTGATTAGTGGTGTGCCTCAGGCTTCAGTGCTGGGCCTGTTACTGTTTGTCATCTTTCTCAATGACTTGGATGAGAATAATCAGGGCAAGATTAGCAAGTTTGCAGATAGTGAAGATGGTTGTGAAAAATTGCAGCAGGATCTGGATCGATTGGCCAAGTGGGTTGAGAAATGGTTGATGAGTTGAACACCTGCAGTGAAGTGTGAGGTGTTGCATTTTCGGAAGTGTAACACGGGCAGGACCTACACAGTGAATGGTCGGGCTCTGGGGAGTGTTGTAGAGCAGAGGGATCTAGGAGTGCACGTGCATGGTTCCTTGAAGGTGGAGTTGCAGGCGTTTGGCACTTTGGCCTTCATCAGTCAGAGTATTGAGTTTAGAAGTTGGGAGGTCATGTTGCAGTTGTGTAAGATGCTGGTGAGGCCTCATTTAGAAAATTGAGTTCAGTTCTGGGCACCATGTTATAGGAAAGATGTTGTCAAGTTGGAAAGGGTGCAGAGAAAATTTACGAGGATATTGTCAGGGCTTGACGGTCTGAGCTACAGGGAGAGGTTGAGCAGGCTGGGACTCTGCAGTGCAGTGGTAGAGTTACTGCCTTACAGCGCCGGACCCCGGGGTTGACTACGGGTGCTGTTTGTACGGAGTTTGTATGTTCTTCCCGTGACCTGCGTAAGTTTTCTCTGGGATCCGCAGTTTACACCCACACTCCAAAGACATATTTATTGGTTTGGTAAAATTGTTAATAGCCCCTAGTGTGTGTAGGATAGCGTAAGTATGCGTCGATCGCTGGTCGGCACGGACTCTGCGGGCCGAAGGGCCGGTTTCTGCGCTGTATCTCTTAACTAAAGTCAATTTTACATGTGTAGAAAGGAACTGCAGAAGCTGATTTCCACCAAAGATGGACGATATACAGAAGATAATTTTAAGGCAGTGATAGGTAGATTCTTGATAATATGGGTGTCTGGGGTTATGGGGAGAAGGCAGGAGAATGTGGTTAGGAGGGAGAGATATTGTAGTTCAGCCATGATCAAATGGCGGAGAAGACTTGATAGGCCGAACGGTCTATTTCTACTCCTTTCACTTATGACCATATGACCTACACATAATGCTGGAGTAACTCAGCTGGACAGGCAGCATCCCTGGAGGGTGACGTTTCGTGTTGAGAAACTTCTTCACATGCCCAATATCTGACATGTTTTCATGAGATTAGTGTGGGGACTGAAGTGATGACTGGATTATAAAACTCTCGTGTGAAAAAGAAAAAAACCCGAGGGCAGAATGTAAAAATTGAGCTTCTCTATTTCAACTTGCCATTTATTTAACCATTTTATTTGCAGAAAGTTGCGGTGTTTATTCTGCATGAGTAAAGTGGACGGCCATTATACAGCTAGTTACGTGCAAGGCAAACATGTAAATAACAATACGACATATAATAACAGATAACTCCAGAATTATAGCATGCATATCTAATCTAAAAAGGCATATTCATGAATCTAAAATGAATGGAACATTACCTAAATGATCCCCATGGAAGATTTAGCACATTGCACTTGCATTAATGTTGCTTGTTTTCAGCAAACACATTTTTCATCTTTCTATGCTCCTGTACATAACCATTAACAAGATGACTTGGTTATATGTCAAAGACATATTGTTACAACTTATTACCAATGATTAGGAAATTACTAAAGGACAAATCCATGCATATCTCAGAGTAAAATGGAGCATGTCAACGATTGAATTATATAAACAGTAATTACGAAACAGAGCAGTGAAATAAATCATGGGGGACCTTATCCTGTAGAAAGGAGCCGTGAGGATTAGTTGGACAAATGACGTGGAGAGAGACAAAGTTCTGGAGTTATTCAACGGGTCCGGCAGCATCTCTGGAGAAAAAGGATAGGTGAAGTCATCGGTGATCGGCCAAATGGCTCTGCGAACTTATGAACGGCACGGTGTCGCAGTGGTAGAGCTGCTGCCCGACAATGCCAGAGGCCCAGGTTCGATCCTGACTACGGATGCTTGTCTGTACGGAGTTTGTATATTCTCCCCGTGATCTGTGCAGGTTTTCACTGAGATCCTCGGTGTCCTCCCACACTCCAAAGACGTGCAGGTTTGTAGGTTCGCTCCGGGGGCCGCAGGTGACGGTTGAAGAACGCAAGCGGCTGCTAGCGGCCGACTGAACTGCTCCAGAACCCCTCCGACAGCCGTGTCAGAGGAGTCCACGGTGAGGGCGGCTGGGGCAGCAGCCCGTGGGTGCACCAGCATGGTGGCCTTGGCCAACGGCTCCTTCGCACCGTTGGACGCAGCCTCAGTCTCATCATCCCACACGAGGTGCCGTGGCTTACCGGCCGGGCACTGAAACAAAGGCCGCATGATCCGGGCCGCCGGCACGAAGCTATAAAAAATTATGGTGCCAACAAACTCCTGAAGCCCCTTGACGGTGAACGGCTGAGGGAACTGCCGCATGGCCTCCACCTAAAGGGCCTATCCCACTGTATGAGGTAATTCAAGAGCTCTCCTGAGTTTTAAAAAAAAAATCAAACTCGTGGTAAGCACGTAGAATGTACGTAGCGGGTACGTCGGAGCTCGGGACGTCTCTCAGGACGCAGTGTTCCTGGTGGAAGCGGCTGGCGACCAGAATGTCATCCAGGTCGATATTCTGAATTTAGCGATATTCTGAATTTAGAGATATCGCCCTGATACAAGCCCTTCGGCCCACCGAGTCCGCATTGAACGATGATCATCTGTACATTAGTTCCATCTGACACAATTGGGACAATGAACAGAATCCAATTAATCTGCAAGCCCACACGGTTTTATTTGTTGGACATCTGGAGGAAACTGGAGCACCCCCTGTGGTAACAGGGACAACTTTTTTATACAGAGAGGGGTGGGCACCTCGAACGTGGTGCCAGGAGAGATGGTGGAGACAGAAACAATAGTGCTGTTCGAGAGGCTTTTAGATAGGCACATGGATGTGCTGGATTCAAGATTCAAGAGATTTTATTGTCATGTGTCCCTGATAGGACAATGAAATTATTGCTTTGCTTCAGCAGAACAGAACACAGTAGGCATGACTACAGAACAGATCAGTGTGTCCATATACCATTATATAAATATACACACACATTAATAAATAAACCGATAAAGTGCAAATAACAGATAATTTTTGTCTGAGCCAAGATCATGTGCAGGCGGATGATATTAGTTAATCGTGGCGTCATGGTCACACGGAGTTTGTGGGCCGAAAAGCCTGCTTCTGATCCGTACTGTTCTATGTCCCATGTACAGTTCTACGGTCTATGTACAGTTGAGGTATGTTCCAGTTGTATAACTGTTGAATAACAGGGCAGGTTCAGGGTCAAAGGACAAAGGACAAAGGACATTTATTATCACAAACACCAATTGGTGTAGTGAAATTTGACTTGCCAGTGCAGCACATGAATAAAGATAATACACAACACTAGAGTATTTAACAATAAACATAAAAGCATCCCCCCACAATGGTTCCCACTGTGGGGGAAGGCAGCAAAGTCCAGTCCCATCCCCAGTTCACCCATAGTCGGGCCTATTGAGGCCTCTGCAGTTGCCACTACGGCAGCCCGATGCTCGTCGGATGATGAAGTTCTGGTGACGGGTGAACACTCTCAGCGGCCCAGAGTGTCTGGAGCGGCCGCTTCCTCGCCGGAGTTCGCAGCTCCCGTAGTCCACGGGCCGCGCCGGTCGGAGCTCCGACTGGCGACCTCCGTGAGATCCCAGGCTCCGCGGTTTTTAAAGCTCACCGCCGCCCGCCGGCGGCTGGAAGCTCCACAGACCGCAGACCGCAGCTCCGCGATGTTGGAGTCGGCAGTCCCAGCCCTCTGGAGCTCCACCGCACGGCGACCCGGGCAAGGCATCGCCCGCTCCACGATGGCGCCCCAGCGCTGTGTACCGCCGCCGAAGCTGAAGTCCCGGCCGGTCCCGGCAGGAAACGCCGCTCCAGACTGCCGGTAGGCCGCGAGGAAGGGGCGAAGATACGGCCTGGAGAAAAGCCGCATCCCCGACCAGGTAGGTACTGAGAAAATAGTTTCCCCCTTCCCCCCACCCCACCCCACCCCCTACATAAAAAGACTAAAAGACCTCCAAAAACAAACACTTTAACTAACTAAAAATAATAAAAAGAATGAAAAGACTAACAGCTGCTGACAGGGCAGCCATACTCGACGGCGCCCCCTACGAAAGTGTTTAAGAAAGAACTGCAGATGCTGGAAGAATTGAAGGTGGACAAAAAAAGTGTTGGAGAAATGAGGCAGCATCTATGGAGAGAAGGAATTGGCGAAGTTTCGGGTCGAGACCCTTCTTCAGACTGAAGAAGAGTCTCGTCCTGAAATGTCACCAATTCCTTCTCTCCATAGATGCTGCATCACCTGCTGAGGTTCAAGTTACTGATTGGTCTGCTGTCCTTGTGACATTTACTGCTGTTTCAACATCTCGCATTATAAATGAAATATTAAGGTATTAATCCATTATAATCTGTATATCATAGAAACATAGAAAATAGGTGCAAGGTGTAGGCTATTCGGACCTTCGAGCCAGCACTGCCATTCAATTGGATCATGGCTGATCATCCAGAATCAGTACCCTGTTCCTGCTTTCTCCCCATATCCTTTGATTCCGTTAGCGCTAAGAGCTAAATCTAACTCTCTCAAAAACATCCATCGAATTGGCCTCCACTACCCTCTGTGGCAGAGAATTCCACAGATTCACAACTCTCTGAGTGAAAAACGTTTTCCTCTTCTCAGTCCTAAATCACACGTTGAGTTGAGTTTAGTTTATTGTCACATGTGCAAGCTTGTGAAAAGCTTTTGATAAACCTTTTGTTGCATGCTGACCAGTCAGCGGAAAGACTGCACAAGATTACAATTGAGCCATTCACAATGTACATCTATACTATTACTAAAACTCTCACCTTGACCACTTCCGGTCTGCGATGTTTTTAAACTTGCGCAAAAACGGTATCCTATATCGCTAGGAATTTTTCGCGACCTTACTCACCGTTCTCCTCTGCTCCAAGCGCACCACGTTTTGTTCTGATCGGTGGAATATTACAAAGGTTATGAAGGTTTAAAAAATTGTGAGATCAGCAGATTGGTCTTCTCGGCTGTCAATCACCATGAAGGTAACCCCCCCTTCCGGAGGCGAGGAGAATAAAGCCCCGGAGGTCAGGCGTGAGTCCAGAAGTCGGATGTGAGTCAGTCAGCAAGCCCGGAAGCCCGGATGCCCAGAGGCCCGGAAGCCCGGAAGCCGTGAGTGAGAGTCCAGTTCAGCAGCTGTGAGAGAGTGAACTGTGGCTCCAGAAGCTGAGAGTGAATGAACTGCGGGCCCAGAAGCCGTGAGTGAATGAACTGTGAGTCCAGAAGTCGCCCGGAGCGCGGAGCCTGCCCGATGCCCGAAACTCGAGATCCGGGAGAAGTGAGGAGTGAGAGTGGGTGGGATTGGAAGAGCCGGGCGCTGTAGGGGGCGAGCGCTGGTGGGGGCGGGCATGGGTGGGGCGGGCAATGGTGGGGCTGGGTGCTGTCAGGGCATCCCCCTCCCCTCACACACCCAACCCCCCCAGCGGCAGGCCACGGCAGTGGAACACCACAGCAGCGCTCCCCACACCCACCCTGTCTGAAGCCGTCCACCTCCCCCGGCTACAGAACACTCCCTCTTGAAGCCTCCCCGACCCCAGCTGCGGGACCAGCCCAAGCATCCATTTGACCCACAAAGTGCATACCAGCCATCTGGAAACCAGTCCATACGGCCCACAACACCCATACTAGCCCTCCAAAACCCCCCAGTGGCCACCACCTGAAGCCATCCCCCTCCACTGGCTGCAGGATGGTCCCCCCTCACCCAGCGGCCCCCGACAACCCCGTCTGAAGCCGTGCCTCCGCAGACTGCAGGATGCTCCCCCTACCGGCCCCTGACAACCCCGCCTGAACCCGACCCCCTCTCCGGCTGCAGAACGCAACAAGAGGCGCTACAAGAAAGAATGGAGTGAATAAATCTCCTCTTGAACATATAAATTGTTGTTATATTTTAAGAGTTATTCACATATAAAGCTTCAATAAATCCCTCTTCCACTTGCCGTGCCCGTCAGCTGCACTTGCGCAGTAATACCTGCGTGTTCTACGTCACAATGGGAACCCAATGGGAGGGAATGGCCGCACTGCCGGAGAGCCGCTAAGAGTGGATGGGGGGGAGGGGGTTTGAGGAGGGGGGGGAATGGTGTGAATGCTTGGGAGGGGGGGAAGGGCAAGGGTCGAAGTGGGAGGATGAGGGAAGGAGGGAGGATCAGGGGCATCACAATGGGAACCCGTCAGCTGCGCCTGCGCAGTTGGGGGCTATGCGTGAGTGGTGGAATATTGGAACTGGTGGAGAGGTGGGGGACCAGGCCTCCCGTGTGAGAATGGGACCCAACGGGTCCCACTTAGTCTAGTACTCACGAAAGTAATAACATGAATAATGCTTAGTGTAAGTCAAAGGCAGTAAAGTCCAATCAAAGATAGTCCAAGGGTCACCAATGAGCTAGATATTAGTTCAGGACTGCTCTCTGGTTGTGATAGGATGATTCACTTGCATGATAACAACTGGGAAGAAACTGTCCCTGGATCTGGAGGTTGTGTTTCAACGCTTCTGTGCCTCTTGCCTGATGGGAGAGGGGAGAAGAGGGTGTGGCCGAGGTGCGACTCTTCCTTGATTATGCTACTGGCCTTGCCGAGGCAGCCTGAGGTGTAAGTGGAGTCAATGGAAGGGAGGTTGGTTTGTGTGATGGTCTGGGCTGCGTCCGCAATTCTCTGCAATTTCTTGAGGTCTTGGATGCAGCTGGTCCCAAGCACATTAGTACGGGTGTCAGAGGTTATGGGGAGAAGGCAGGAGAATGGGGTTAAGAGGGAGAGATAGATCAGCCATGATTAAATGGTGGGGTAGACTTGATTGGCCGAATGGCCTAATTTTGCTCCTAAGATTTATGACCTTATGACATAGAAACATAGAAAAATAGAAAATAGGTGCAAGAGGAGGCCATTCGGCCCTTCGAGCCAGCACCGCCATTCATGGCTGATCGTCCCCAATCAATAACCCGTGCCTGCCTTCTCCCCATATCCCTTGATTCCACTAGCCCCTAGAGCTCTATCTAACTCTCTCTTAAATCCATCCAGTGATTTGGCCTCCACTGCCCTCTGTGGCAGGGAATTCCACAAATTCACAACTCTCTGGGTGAAAAAGTTTTTTCTCACCTCAGTCTTAAATGGCCTCCCCTTTATTCTAAGACTGTGGCCCCTGGTTCTGCATTCGCCCAACATTGGTAACATGTTTCCTGCATCTAGCTTGTCCAGTCCTTTTTATAATTTTATATGTCTCTATAAGATCCCCCCTCATCCTTCTAAACTCCAGTGAATGCAAGCCTAGTCTTTTCAATCTTTCCTCATATGACAGTCCCGCCATCCCTGGGATCAATCTCGTGAACCTACGCTGCACTGCCTCAATCACAAGGATGGCATTATGACCTTATGAACCATGCTGTGATGCATCCAGGTAAAATGCTTTCTACTGCAAATCTGTAGAAGTCTTTTCAAAGTCGTAAACATTGGACCATCCAAAATATTTTGGGGGCAGATTTCAACTAATGATCCCCCAAATACAAGCAATGATTTGTACAAACAGCTTGTTGGATTTGCTCTGTGTGCTTCAGATAGCTCCCGGTCTTTGGGGAAAGCAACTTTTTAATCTTTAATCTCACTTGTGGTTTGTTAATAAGATATTCATGTTCTCAGTTGCCATGATCACAGAGTAAATTAAATAACCCGCTCTTATCCCTTTAATCAGTGCATTTGATCATTTTAAATATCTGAATTATACAGTCTGAAGCGAAAGGCAAAACTGAATTTTATGTGCTCACATCTTTTCATACCTGCCTTTCGTAGGACCATTTGATGAGACATCAAAGAATAACAAAGGCAGATATTTGTGCATTACTTTCCAACCCCCCCCCCCCATATGGTTATATGGTTAATGGCGAAAGCTTGCTGGCCAATGCACTCATCAATATAACCATATAACCATATAACAATTACAGCACGGAGGACAGGCCCTCTCGGCCCTTCCAGTCCGTGCCGACCATTTGTTTTCCCCTAGTCCCATCTACCTGCACCTCAGACCATACCCCTCCATTCCCTTCACGTCCATATACCTATCCACTTTACTTTTAAATGTTAAATCGATCCTGCCTCCACCACCTCTGCTAGAAGCTCATTCCACACAGCCACCACCCTCTGAGTAAAGAAGTTCCCCCCTCACGTTACCCCTAAACATCTGTCCCCTTAATTCTCATGTCATGTCCTCTTGTTTGAATCTTCCTTACCCTCAATGGGAAAAGCTTATCCACGTCAACTCTGTCTATCCCTTTCATCATTTTAAAGACCTCAATCAAGTCCCCCTTAACCTTCTGCGCTCCAAAGAATAAAGACCTAACTTGTTCAACCTTTCTCTGTAACATAGTTGCTGGAACCCTGGCAACATTCTAGTAAATCTCCTCTGTACTCTCTCTATTTTGTTGACATCCTTCCTATAACTAGGCGACCAAAATTGTACACCATACTCCAGAATTGGTCTTACCAATGCCTTGTACAATTTTAAACATTACTTCCTTACTCCTATATTCAATGCTCTGATTTATAAAGGCCAGCACACCAAAGGCTTTCTTTACCACCCTATCTACATGCGATTCCACCTTCAGGGAACTATGCACAGTTATTTCCTAGATCCTCTGTTCCACAGCATTCCTCAATTCCCTACCATTTACCATGTACGTCCTATTTTGATTTGTCCTGCCAAGATGTAGCACTTCACACTTATCAGCATTAAACTCCATCTGCCATCTTTCAGCCCACTTTTCCAAATGGCCAAATCTCTCTGTAGACTTTGAGAATCTACTTCATTATTCCACAATACCACCTATCTTAGTATCATCTGCATACTTACTTATCCAATTTTCCACCCCATCCAGATCATTGATGTACATGACAAACAACAGTGGACCCAACACAGATCCCTGAGGCACACCACTGGTCACCGCTTCCAACCTGACAAACAGCCATCCACCATTACTCTCTGACATCTCCCATTGAGCCACTGTTGAATCCATCTTGCTACTCCGCCATTAACACCCAAAGATTGAATCTTCTGAACCAACTTTCCATGGGGAACCTTGTCAAAGGCCTTACTGAAATCCATATAGACAACATCCACTGCTTTACCCTCATCAATTTCCCTAGTTACCGCTTCAAAAATTCAAGAAGGTTTGTCAAACAAATGACCTTCCAGGCACAAATCCATGTTGACTGTTCCTGATCAGACCCTGTTTATATCCAGATGCTTATATATATTATCTCTAAGTATCCTTTCCATTAATTTGCCCACCAATGACGTCAAACTAATAGGTCTATAATTGCTAGGTTTATTCTTTGAACCCTTTTTAAACAATGGAACAACATGCGCAGTACGCCAATCCTCCGGCACTATTCCCGTTTCTAATGACATTTTGAAATATTTCTGTCATAGCTCCTGCTATTTCTACACTAACTTCCCTCAATGTCCTAGGGAATATCCTGTCAGGACCTGGAGACTTATCCACCTTTAATTTTTCAAAAGTGTCAGTACTTCCTCCTCTTTGAATCTCATAGTTTCCATAGCTACTCTACTTTTTTCCCTTACCTCACAGAGTTCAATATCCTTCTCCTTGGTGAATACCGAAGAAAAGAAATTGTTCAATATCTCCCCCATCTCTTTTGGCTCTGCAGATAGCTGTCCATTCTGGTTCTCTAATGGTCCAATTTTATCCCTCGTTATCCTTTTGCTATTAATATAGCTGTAGAAACACTTTGGATTTACTTTCACCTTTCTTGCCAAAGCAACCTCATATCTTCTTTTAGCCTTCCTAATTTCTTTCTAAGATTCTTTTTACATTCTTTATACTCCTCTAGCACCTCATTTACTCCATGCCTCCTATAATTATTGTAGATATCTCTCTTTTTTCGAAACAAGTGTCTAATTTCCCTTGAAAACCATGGCTCTTTCCAATTTTTACTATTTCCTTTCAACCTAACAGGGACATAAAGATTCTGTACTCTTACAATT
The DNA here is from genome assembly GCA_035221665.1 of Okamejei kenojei. Classification (NCBI taxonomy): domain Eukaryota; kingdom Metazoa; phylum Chordata; class Chondrichthyes; order Rajiformes; family Rajidae; genus Okamejei; species Okamejei kenojei. The sequence goes on from CM069135.1 coordinate 10,751,111, forward strand.
TCCCTTTAAATGTCCTCCATTTCTCTTCTACATCCTTCCCATGAAACAAAGTGTCCCAATTCACTCCTTAAAATCCTCACGCATTCCCTCAAAGTTAGCCTTTCTCCAATCAAAAATCTCCACTCTAGGTCCTGTTCTGACTCGCTCCATAATTATATTGAAACTAATGGTATTGTGATCACTGGTCCCGAAGTGCTCACCAACGCATACCTCCGTCACCTGTCCTGCCTCATTTCCTAACAGGAGGTCCAGCACTGCCCCTTCTCTGGTCGGTACCTCTGTGTACTGCTGCAAAAAACTATCCTGCACACATTTGGGAGGAACTAAGTCTAAGCTAAGTCTAAGTATTTTGGTAGATGCAAGGAATTTGTGGCACATATGGTTGGTGGCGCAGGGGTAGAGTTGCTGCCTTACAACGCCACAGACCCGGGTTCCATCCTGCGTACGGGTGCTTGTCTGTACTGAGTTTGTCCATTCTCCCCGTGACCTGCATGGATTTTCTAAGGGAGTTCCGGTTTCCTCCCGCATTCCAAAGAGGCGCAGGTTTGTCGGTTAATTGGCTTCTGTAAATTGCCCCTATTGTGTAGCTGTGTGGAACTAGTGAGCAGGTGATCGCTGGTCATCGTGGACGCAATGGTTCAAAAATCCCAAAATCTAAAAAAAATTACAGATTCTGGTTTACCATAAAAATACAAAAATTGCTGGAGTAACTCAGCGGGTCAGGCAGCATCTCTGGAGAACATGGATAGGTGACGTTTCACAGAGTGCTGGAGTAACTCAGCGGGTCAGGCAGCATCTCTGGAGAACATGGATTGGTGATGTTTCGGGCCGGGTCTGAAGTAGGGCTCTGACCCGAAACATCACCTATCCATGTTCTCCAGTGACGCTGCCTGACCCGCTGAGTTACTGCAGCGCCTTGAATATTATTAAAGTGTGGTCACTGTTGGAGCGAAACTTAAGTTGTTCAAAGAGCTCCTGCAAACAATAAATGGAGGAGGGAACCAAGAAAACTGGATGAGAAGGGGTGGTGGGGAGTATTGATTGGTAGCTGGTTGGACAAAGGCCCAGAAATGAAGTGCCAAAAAGTGTGAAATAAAATGGAGCAGCATGGTGGCGCAGCGGTAGAGTTGCTGCCTTACAGTGCTTTCAGTGCCAGAGACCTGGGTTCGATCCTGACTACGGGTGCTGTCTGTATGGATTTTGTACGTTCTCCCCGTGACCTGCTTGGGTTTTCTCCAAAATCTCCGCTTTCCTCCCACACTCCAAAGGCGTGCAGGTTTGTAGGTGAATTTGCTTGGTATAATCCTTTGTGTGTTTAGGGTCGTGTTAGTGTGCGGAGATCGCTGAACGGTGCGGAGATCGCTGAACGGTGCGGACTCGAAGGGCTGAAGTGCCTGTTTCCGCGCAGTCTCTCTAAAACTAAAACTAAACCATGCATCGATAAAATAAGCACATCGTTGGCCTTCATCAGTCAAAGTATTGAGTACAGAAGTTGTGAGGGTTCGTTTAGTTTAGAGATACAGCGCGGAAACAGGCCCTTCGACCCACTGAGTCCGCATTGACCAGCGATCCCTGCACATTAGCACTATCCGACACACACTAGGGACAATTTACATTTATACCATGACAATTAACGTACAAACCTGTACGTCTTTGGAGTGTGGGAGGAAACCGAAGATCTCGGAGAAAACCCATGCGGGTCACAGGGAGAATATGCAAACTCTGTACAGAGAAGCACCAATAATCAGGATCCAACTCAGGTCTCGGGCACTGTAAGGCAGTAACTCTACCGCTGAGACACCAAGACACCAGGTCTTTCTTTCCATTTAAAACATTCCTCTCCGCATCAGAAAATCAGAAGCATTACACTGTCATGGTGTTCTCATATTAAAAGACAACATCACATTATGCGCAACTGAATGTACATGAAGACTGAAACATCTTTATGTCTTTCCTGCCCTGCTGAGAAAACATGAACCAATGCATTTTTAAATAAAATACAACCTCTGAATGACAGACCCTTTTCACAGGTGGGCAAGAGACCAAATCTAGCTTTGTGTGTAGGAAGGAACTGCTGATGCCGGTGTAAACCGAAGATAGACACAAAAAGCTGGAGTAACTCAGCAGGTCAGACAGCATTTCTGGAGAAAAGGAATAGGTGACGTTTCGGGTCGAGACCCTTCTTCAGACCCTTTATAAGAAAGCGAATGGCATGTTGGCCTTTATAACATGAGGATTCGAGTATAGGAGCAAAGAGGTCCTTCTGCAGTTGTACAGGGCCCTAGTGAGACCACACTTGGAGTATTGGGTGCAGTTTTGGTCCCCTAATTTGTGGAAGGACATACTTGCTATTGAGGGAATAGGTCTACAAGGTTGATTCCCGGCATGGCAGGACTGTCATATTGTCAGAGAATGGAGCGCTGGGCTTGTACACTCCGGAGTTTAGAAGGATGAGAGGGGATCTTCTTGAAACATATAAGATTGTTAAGGGTTATGACACGCTAGAGGCAGGAAACATGTTCCCGAAGTTGAGGGAGTCCAGAACCAGGGTCAACAGTTTAAGAATAAGGGGTAAGCCATTTAGAACGGAGACGAGGAAACACTTTTTCTCACAGAGAGTGGTGAGTCTGTGGAATTCTCTGCCTCAGAGAGCGGTGGAGGCCGGTTCTCTGGATACTTTCAAGAGAGAGCTAGATAGGGCTCTTAAAGATAGCGCAGTCAGGGTATATGGGGAGAAGGCAGGAACGGGGTACTGATTGGGGATGATCAGCCATGATCACATTGAATGACGGTGCTGGCTCGAAGGGCCGAATGGCCTACTCCTACACCTATTGTTTATTCTCTATTGTCTATTGCAAGCATGGAAATAGGTTTAGGAGGGAGAGATCAGCCATGATTGAATGGCGGAGTAGGTTCGATCGGCCGAATGGCCTAATTCTACTCCTATAACTTGTGAACTTTTTGTGCCTCTCCTGAGTTTAGTTTAGCTTTAGTTTAGTTTAGTTTAGTTTAGAGATACAGCACAGAAACAGGCCCTTTGGCCCACCGAGTCTTCATCGACCAGCGATCCCCGCATATTTAACACTATCCCACCCACACACACTATGGACAATTTTACATTTATACCCAAGCTAATTAACCTACAAACCTGTACGTCTTTGGAGTGTGGGAGGAAGCCAGAGCACCCGGAGAAAACCCATGCAGGTCATGGGGAAAATGTACAAACTCTGTACAGACAGCACCTGTGGTCAGGATTGAACCCGTGTCTATGGCGCTGGGATGCAGCAAGTCTACAGCTGCGCCACCCTGCTGCCCACAGTGAAGTTTATTTTTGCGTGATATTTGTACTCTACGTGAGGCACAATCTCACTAAGTAGAAGAGATAATTTAAATTTAAAACCTTCTGGACTTTTACGTGGATAGGACAGGTTGAGAGGGATATGGGCCAAACACAGGCAGGTGGGACTAGTGTAGCTGGGCATGTTGGTCGGTGTGGGCTAGTTGAGCCGAAGGGCCTGTTTCCATGCTGTATGACTCTGACAGGTACAGTTCATGGACAGACTTTGGACATTAAATGAAATGCTGAAATGAAATGGTTCATAAGGTCATAATGAAATGAAATGAAATGAAATGCTACCTTTATTGTCATTCAGACCTTTCGGTCTGAGCAAAATTTTGTTGCCTGCAGTCATACATATAATAAAAATAACAAAAACACACAATAAACACAAATTTAACATCCACCACAGTGAGTTCACCAGGCACCTCCTCACTGTGATGGAAGGCAAAAGGCTTAGTCTTTGTCTCTTCCTCTGCGCTGAGGCGATCCAGGCCTCCGGTGTTGTGACCCCTGCCGGGTGATGGTAAGTCAGTCCTGCGGGGTGAATCCAGCTCCGCGAACGGGCCGGTTCAAACTCCGCGGCCCGGGGTGGTCTCAGCTGCCGAAGCCGCCACCCTCATAGACTATGTCTCAATGACCACTCAGTCACGGTGGCACGTCGGTAGAGTTACTGCCTTACTGCGAATCCAGCGCCGGAGTCCCTGGAGCGATCCCGACTAACGGGTGCTGTCTGTACGGAGTTTGTACGTTCTCCCCGTGACCTGCGTGGGTTTTCTCCGAGATCTTCGGTCCATCACACAAGTGGAAACAGACCCTTAGGCACAACTTGCCCATGCTGGTTGACATGAAGTTTAATGCAGATAAATGTGAGGTTATCCACTTTGGTAGCAAAAACAGAAAGGCAGATTACTATCTAAATGGCGTCAAGTTGGGAAAAGGGGAAGTACAACCTGATCTGGGGGTCCTTGTACATCAGTCTATGAAAGTAAGCATGCAGGTACAGCAGGCAGTGAATAAAGCAAATGGCATGTTGGCCTTTATAACAAGAGGAATCAAATATAGGAGCAAAGAGGTCCTTCTGCAGTTGTACAGAGCCCTAGTGAGACCACACCTGGAGTATAGTGTATAGTTTTGGTCCCCTAATTTGAGGAAGGGCATTCTTGCTATTGAGTGAGTGCAGCGTAGGTTTACAAGGTTAATTCCATGGTGGCTGAATTGTCATATGCTGAGAGAATGAAGCAGCTGGGCTTGTACACTCTGGAGTTTAGAAGGATGAGAGGGGATCTCATTGAAACATATAAAATTGTTAAGGCTTGGACACACTAGAGGCAGGAAACATGTTCCCGATGTTGAGGGAGTCCAGAACCAGGGGCCACAGTTTAAGAATAAGGAGTAAGCCATTTAGAACGGAGACGAGGAAACACTTTTTCTCACAGAGAGTGGTGAGTGTGGAATTCTCTGCCTCAGAGGCAGGTTCTCTGGATGCTTTCAAGAGAGAGCTAGATAGGGCTCTTAAAAATAGTGGAGTCAGGGGATATGGGGAGAAGGCAGGAACGGGGTACTGATTGTGGATGATCAGCCATGATCACATTGAATGGCGGTGCTGGCTCGAAGGGCCGAATGACCTACTCCTGCACCTATTGTCTATTGTCTATTGCCTATTGTCTATTGTCTATTGACATGTCCCAGCTATACTAGTCCCACCTGCCTGCGTTTTGCCCATATCCAAACCTGTCCTCGATGCTGCCTGACCCATTGAGTTCCTCCAGCATTTTGTGTCTATCCATGTACCTGTATCTTAAACACTGTGATGGTCCCTGCCTCAACTACCTCCTCTGGCACCTCCGCTCCATACACCCACCACCCTTTTGTGTGAAAAAAAACACCCCTCGGGTTCCTGTTAAATCTTTCCCCCCCTCTCCGTAAACCCACGTTCCCTGCTTCTCGGTTCCACTCTGGGCAAGAGTAACTGTGCGTCCACCCGATCTATTCCTCTCATGAATGTGTACACCTCTTTAGACTTTCTCCAGCTACAGAATACAAAAATAAATGTACATGGTAGGAATTAAAGGTGATGTGATACTCAGCAGGACCCGTGCTGTGAAGGACTGTCTGTTGTTTGTGTAGCATTTAAGAGCGCAGGAAGGTACAAGTGGTTATTTGCAATGGTGCCTGGGGGTGTCCAGTCAATTTTCTGCCTTGCAATCAACCCATCCAAGCGAGAAGGCTACTTCAAGTAAAGAATACCTATCGAAGAACGCAAGAACCTATCCATATAAAGAATTGTATTCCTTGTCAAGTGAGCATCAGAACAAGGATAGATAATCAAATTATCCACTCAGGAAAAATAACTGCAGTTGTTCAATGGGCCTTGTTGAAACAAAAGATGTACTTAACTGTAATTGTTAGTCATAGAGCCAGCCAGTCATACTGCTTTTAGTTCAGTTTAGATAGACACAAAATGCTGGAGTAACTCAGCGGGTCAGGCAGCATTACTGGAGAAAGGGAAAAGGTGATGTTTCGGGTCGAGACCCTTCTTTAGACCCTGCGACGGGAGTTCTCTTGTTGCTCGCCCTCTGTCATTCCGTCACATGTATATGTAGTTCACTCCCTTCACATGCAGTTTAGTCTAGTTTAGTTTAGTTTAGAGATACAACGTGGACACTGGCTCTTTGGCTCACAGAAGAGCGACCACCCTGTGCACTAGCACTCTCCTACGCACCAGGGACAAATCACAATTTCTTTACAGAAACCAATTTACCTACAAGCCAACACGTCTTTGGAGTGTGGGAGGAAACCGGAGCACCAGGCAGTCACAGGAAAAACGTGCAAACTCCGTACAGACAGCACCCGTGGTCTGAATCGAACACTGCGAAAAGGGTACAGTGAATGGTCCCATTATGGACATTGCACGATGGAACTGATGCGCTGCAATGTAGGCAGCCGAGTGGGGAAGCTGGTACAGCTCCAGAGACCCGGGTTCGATCCCGACTACGGGTGCTGTCTGTACAGAATTTGCAAGTTCTCCCCGTGACCCGCGTGGGATTTCTCCGGGTGCTCTGATTTCCTCCCACACTCCAAAGACGTGAAGTGTTTGTAGGTTAATTGTAAATTGTCCCCAGTGTGTGTGGGATAGTGTTAGTGTGTGGGGTAATTACTGGACGGCGTGGATTGTTGAGCTGAAGGGCCTGTTTCCGCGCTGTATTTCTAAAGTCTATTGGAGGCATCACTGATACATCTGGTATTTAAAATGAGGTAGGCAGATCCATTATAGTTCACTCAATAAAACTGTCTCTGTTTCCACTTTGATAATATTTTTCCTGTTACAACTGAACAAGTCAATGATGTTTTGCAGAAAACATTCTTGTTCTTACTACAGCTGGCACATAATAATTTTGTACATCCCATTCCACTTCTGTAATGTAAATTGTTTTCACCAGATGCCAGAGGAGAAACTTGAGTTCAACTTGAATAACTATAGATGCCACAGTTGCTGCATAGAAAAGCACACTGATCAGTCTGAAGAAGGGTCTCGACCCAAAACGTAACCCATTCCTTCTCTCCAGAGAAGCTGCCTGTCCTGCTGAGTTACTCCAGCACTTTGTGTCTATCTTCGATTTAAACCAGCATCTGCAGTTCTTTCCTACACATATAAAGCACACTGTCGGATTAAAGATAGCGGAGTCAGGGGATACGGGGAGAAGGCAGGAACGGGGTACTGATTGGGGATGATCAGCCATGATCACATTGAATGGCGGTGCTGGCTCGAAGGGCCGAATGGCCTACTCCCTCATCTATTGTCTATTGAATCACACCGTGGTTTGGGAACAGACAAAATGTGTAGGAAGGAACAGCAGATGCTGGTTTAAACCAAAGATAGACCTCATATTGACTCCTCATATTGATTTCTCCAACTTCAAGTAACCCTTGCATCCCCTCTCTCTCCGTCCCTCCTCAACACAAATCATTGCACTAGGTTCAAAGTAGTCTTGTTGAGTCTCATTGTCTGTAGCTGGTTTTCACCTAGCCCACAGCTAACATTGGCCTGTTTTCCTTTATCATCGTTACTTTTTTGAATATCGTTCATCCATTTCTTCTATCTCTCTCCCAATATTCACCTATTCCTTTTCTCCAGAGATGCTGCCTGACCCGTTGATTTACAGCAGCTTCTTTGTGTCTACCTTTGGTTTGGGAACTGCTCTGCCCAAGACTGCAAGAAATTGCAGGGAGTTGTGGACCTAGCCCAGTCCATCACACAGACCACACTCCCCATCGTTGACTCCATCCACTCTGCACGATGCCTCAAAAACATATAAGATTGTTAAGGGTTTGGACACGCTAGCGACAGGAAACATGCTCCCGATGTTGGGGGAGTCCAGAACCAGGAGCCACAGTTTAAGAATAAGGAGCAAGCCATTTAGAACGGAGAAGAGGAAACACTTTTGGTCGAAGGAGGTCTTCTACATAGTCGAAGGAGGTCTTCAACATGACATTTTTTCAAACTCTCCTAAATTCTTCTAAACTCGTCAATTAGGTCATCGCAGTGGGACAGCACCTTTACAGCTTTTGGTTAAAAAAATGTAAAATTGCCGCTGGTGTATGTGGGACAGGTATGGGTGATTGCTGGGCCGGTTTCCATGCTGTAACTCTAAATATCTAAAAGAAAATCTGAAAAAAATTACCATTAATAAACCTAAGCCCAAACTCACCCACAATCTGTGCAACAATGCAGGAATGACACCTGATCAGAGAGCCTTATATAAGTTCATGTTCATAAGTGATAGGTGCAGAATTCGGCCATTCGGCCCAACAAGTCTATTCAGTCATTCAATCATGGCTGATCTATCTCTCTCCCCCTCCTAACCCCATTCTCCTGTCTTATCCCCAATAATCTCTGACATCTGTACTAATCAAGAATCTATCTATCTCTGCCTTAAAAATATCCACAGCCATCTGTGGCACTAAATTCCACAGATTCACCACCCTTTGACGAAAGAAATGTCTCATTTCCTTCCTAAAAGAACATCCTTTAATTCTGAGGCTATGTCCTCTAGTCCTTGATTCTCCCACTAGTGGAAACACCCTATCCACATCCACTCTATCTGGGCCCTTCACTATTCTGTATGTTTCAATGAGTTCCCCCCTCACTCTTCTAGGCTCCAGCGAGTACAGGCCCAATGCCGACAAATGCTCATTAGAGGTTAAGCTACTCATTCCTGGGATCATTCTTGTAATCTATCTACGTATCTCTACCTTAAAAATATTAATTGTCTTGGTCTTCTGTTGCAATGAATTCCATAGATACGCCACCCTCTGACTAAACAAATTCCTCCTCATCTGCTTCCCAGATCATCAGCCATTGCATTGCCTGGATAGTATCACTTATTCTACGAGAAACTAATCCATCCTCCCTCATTCTGTGTACAGGCTGCCCGCAAGGTCTTCCATTTACCAGATGGTCGTGCATTTAATTAAAAAAACATACATAATTAAAACAAGCAATGGGGATAATAAGCAGGATCTCCTGTGTTTAATTTTAAATTTGGTGATACATGGTTTTTTTTTTTATCCTTGCCATTTAAAAATCAATGATGAAGGCACCAACTTTGATGTGTTTTGGAGACGGTGCCCTATTTTTTAATGTATTATTATTTCATAGCCACACACCATAGGCCAGCATGGGAGTGCAGTGGTAGTGTTTCTGCCATACAGCACTTACAGCACCCGGGATCGATCCTGATTACAGGTGTTGTATGTACGGAGTTTGTACATTCTTTCCGTGACCGCGTGGATTTTCTCCGAGATCTTCGATTTCCTCCCACGCCCCAAAGAGGTACAGGTTTGTAGGCCAATTGGCTTGGTGTAAATGTAAAATTGTCCCTAGTGTGTGAAGGATAGCGTTAATGTGCAGGGATAGCTGGTTGGTGTGAACTCGGTGGGCTGAACTCTAATCTAAACTAAACTATCTCCCAGCTGTGGTGAGGGAAGCTTCTCTCAAGCCTATCCCATTTGTTTGACCATTTGCTATCAGGTGCAAGGGGACTATGTGCAGCTTGAGATTCGACTTAGAGCAATTGTCATACAGTGTGGAAACAGGCCCTTCAGCCAACATGTCCCATCTATACTAGTCCCGCCTGCTTCTGTTTGGCCCATATCCCTCTAAACCTGTCCTATTCATGTACCTGTCTCAACTGCCTCCTCCGGCATCTCATTCCATACACCCACCATCCTTTGTGTAAAAAGATTACCCCCTCAGGTTCCTATTTAATCTTCCCCCCCCCCCCTCACCTTAAACCTTTGTCCTCTGGTTCTCGATTCCCCTACTCTGGGCAAGAGTAGGCGGAGATTGACATATTCTTGATTATTAAGGGTGACAAGAGTTACGGGGAAAAGGCAGGTGAATGAGGTTGAGAGGGAAAGATAGACCAGCCATAAATGATTCGACTCGATGGACTGAATGGCCTTCTTCTGCTCCTATGACATTGATTTAAGAGACTGTGCATTTACCCAATCTATTGCTCTCCTGATTTCATACACCTCCATAAGATCACCCCTCATCCTCCTGCGCTCCAAGGAATAGAGTCCCAGCCTGCTCAACCTCTCCCTACAGCTCAGGGCCTCAGGTCCTGGCAACATCCTTGTAAATGTACTCATATACAGTTTGATAGTTCTTATGTATGAGAAAATGAGCCTGGATAGCACACTAAGCCATATGTCTCAGTACATGGGGCAATAATAAATCTATACCAATACCAATATTGATTTTGAAAAATTGATTACCTCAATTTGTCCAATTGAGTTTGACCTATATCTTATGTATCCTGTTACCAGAGGTGTTCAAAGGTGAATTTATTGAAGAACAATTTCCACAAATAATTTGTGATGCGTCCACGCTGGTCAGCAAGGACTCGGTGGGCCGAAGGGCCTGTTTCCACACTGTATCTCCAAGGTCTGAAGTCTAACGTGTGTCCAGCACAGACATTGTGGGTTGAAGGGGCTGCTCCTCTGCTGTAACGTTGTATGTTTCCAATTAAAAACTTATTTCTGAAGAACATCAAGCCTAGAGGAGGTAATAGTGAATTGGTTGATTGGGTGCAAGGCTGGGTTAGCACTAACTGAGATGCAGTGGCCTGCAAGACTCTAGGATGCCCAAATCTCAGCGTTTATAAGTGTTAAGATGAAAAACGTGCCCCCTACTCAAGGTGGACAATCTGACCTGGACCATCAAGGATGCTCCTTTTATGTGGAGTAGGGGAATCAAGAACATAGGTTTAAGGTGGGGGGGGGGGGGGGGGGGGAAGATTTAATAGAAACCAGAAGAGCAACATTTTCACACCAAGGGTGGTAGATATATGGGACAAATTGCCAGAGGAGATAGTTGAGGCAGCTTGTATCACAAAGTTCAAGAAACATTTAGACAGGTACATGGATAGGAGAGGTTTTGAGGGATATGGGACAAATGCAGACAAGTGGGACGAGTATCGATGGGACATGTTGGTCGGTATTGGGAATTTGGGCCAAAGGGCCTGTTTCCACGCTGTATGACTATATGACTCCATTTGGGATCTCTAATCTCCACAGCCAACAATGGACCATTATGGGCTCCACCCTTCCTTGATCTTCTATTGGCCCCGATTTGCTCTGGCCATTTTATACTAGTTTCCACCCTTCTACTCTCAGTCTGAAGGAGGGTTCTGATCCGAAACCCATCACTTTTCTCCAGAGATGTTGTCTGCAACTGCCACTCTACTCCAGGACTTTGTGTCTACCTCTGATTTTAATCCTTAATAACAATTGCCAGCATTTTAATGCAATCAAAAGCTTGAATAAGGGTGCCAATTAACCCACAAACCTGCACGTCTTTGGAGTGTGGGAGGAAACCGGAGCACCCGGAGAAAACCCAGGCAGGTCACGGGGAGAATGTACAACCTCTGCACAGATAGCACCCGTAGTCAGGATCGAACCTGGATCTCTGGCACTGGGCAAGTTAGACTGAAGGGCCTGGTTCTACGCTGTATGACCCAATGACTAATTGTTCATAAAATTGGGTTGTAGGCTAGCTGAGTGGAAGATGAGATGATGTTCTTCTCTCCCATGGCAAACGATTTTATTCAGTCTATCCGTGTAATCAAAGTTCCCTCAGCCTTATAAATCTCTTTTACACCTTCCCTGAGGCCCTTTCATACAGCATAATGCCCAGAAATGACCCCAGTTTCCTCTCTTTTCAACTGAATGCCCACGCTCTCAAATGATAATGAAAGGCTAACCCCCTTCTGGGTCACTAAACCCAAGGCTAAAAATATCTCACCATGATATTGAGGAGAACACTGGAGTCCCTTCTGATTCGAGGCTTTGCATCAGGACTGCTGCTTCTGCATCCCACAGGTGCTGATCCACAATGTGCAGTGGAGGGAAGGAAATAAGATCAGTTCCCCAGCACCTGCATTGTCCTCAGCGTGACTCTACCATCAGCAGATCTCAAAGGCACTGGAACCGTTCTCGCATCCGTGTTGTGGTTTCAGCAGGGCTGATTAATGTCACTCAATGCTGGACTAACTCAGCGGGTCAGGCAGCACCTCTGGAGAAAAGGAATAGGTGACGCTTTGGGTCTTCCAGCTGCTGCTATCAGGAAACTGAACCATCCTACCAACAACTAGAGAGCAGTCCTGAGTTACTATCTACCTCATTGGCGACCCTCAGACTATCTTTGATCAGACTTTACTGGACTTTATCTTGAACTAGATGCTATTCACCTTATCATGTATCGGTCCACAGTGGATCGATTGTAACCTTGTATTGTTTTTCCGTTGACTGGTAAGCATGCAACAAAAGGTTTTTTAGGAAGGAAGTGAGGAGGAATTTCTGTAGTCAGAGTGTGGTGAATCTGTGGAATTTATTGCCACAGATGGCTGTGGAGGCAGTCAGTGGATATTTTTAAGGCAGAGTTAGATTATTGATTGGTACAGATGTCAGATGTTATGGGGATAAGGCAGGAGAATGGGGTTAGGAGGGGGTGAGAGATAGATCAGCCATGATTGAATGGCTGAATAGACTTGTTGGGCCAAATGGCCTAATTCTGCTCCTATCACTTATGAACACGAACCTATGAACTTACCTCGGTACTAAACTAAACTAAACTAACCTAAACAACTAAACTAAAGGAAATAAAATAGTAAGATTAAATGAGAACTTACCAGTTCGAAGTTTGATCTGTATTTTATGAGGAGTTACAATGAGGGATTACGTGAAGACCCCGTCCAGCACGCATGTGCGTCATTCTTCAAAGTAGCGGTGTGGATTCACAGAAACACACAACGATTGAAATAAATATAGTAAAGAAAAAATAAGAACTTAATTACCAGTTGATCTGTATAATAGAGGGTGGGAGCGGAGGGCACGTAATCCCTCATCGTAACTCCTCATAAAATACAGATCAAACTTCGAAATGGTAAGCTCATTTAATCTTACTATTTTATTTCGAAGTCACGTGAGTGACTACGTGAAGACTTCAAAGCTCTGTGATTCCGAACCGTGTACCAGCTCATGCTTCACTCACTGTCTGAAGACCTTAGAGGGAGGAAGTATGTTATCACAATCAACAATAACCTGTTTGTGAACATAAAAGGTTTATTAATGACAACAAAAAACAGAGAGCTCCCCCGGGCTTAAATTAAATATTATCTGCAGACTCTAAAATTCTGTCTGCAAATGTAGCAGGTTCCGCCAGCGGCTTATTATAAAACCTATGGAACGTTCTTTCCGAGGACCATCCTGCTCCGGCCAGAATATGGTCCATAGGCACGTCCATTCGCCTAGCCGCCGACGTAGATGCAGCCCTGGTGGAGTGAGATTTATAAACATTAGTATTGACTCCCGCGGACTTAAGCACCTGCTTGAGCCACCTTGAAATGGTTGGCTCGTCACCTGACCATGAGGCTTCTTGTGGCTTATCCATAAGGCTTTTTTCTCTCCCTCTTAAGTTGTATGTTGTGTCTATGTAATTTGCGAGATGGGTCTTGGCACACAGCCGTGGGTCAGATGACTACGCCCGGAATTCCATGACTGGAGGCATGGTACCTGGTCTAGTTTGTTTAACCAGTCCCTGAATGTGAAATGTGATACAGTCCAATGACTCTGTCATGCTGTCAAGCCTCAGAAGGTGGAGGGACTGTACCCTTTGAGCTGACACTACTGCCATGAGCATGACTGATTTCAGAGTAAGTTGTTCCAGCGTGAGTGACCTGGGTGGTGACCATCCCCTAAGGTACGTCAGCACAATGCTGACATCCCAGATCTGAGTGTACCTTGGTCTGGGGGAATAAGTGTTAAAAATGCCCCTCATTATTTTGACCACTAGTGGATGGGACCCCAAAGTCAGTTGTCCTGCTGCTGTAACCAAATAAGCTGACAACGCACTCTGTATTTATGGCGCTGTAGCTGAGTCCATCCCGTTGTAATCCAACCAGGAACTCCACAACACTGGTGGCTGTAGCTGTAGTGTAGGTAGTTCCTGTTTTGGAGCAATACCGTTCCCATTTTCTTATGTTGGTCAGGTATTGTCTCCTGGTGGACTCCCGGTGGGATGCAGTCATCTTGTTGCTGGCGTCCTCAGACAGTCCCAGGCCCAGTAGAGGTCTTTTTAGAATCTGTAAGCCAGGAGATTGACTCTGTCATGGCACAGGTGACTAATACCTGACACTGGGTGGATTAATAATTCTGGACTGCTGGGGAATTCCAACGGTGTTTCGACAGCCATGTCGAGGGCCAATGGGAACCGTGGCTGTGTAGGCCAGTCAGGTATAATCAAGTTTTCTGAAGCGGAATACAATTGAATCTTGCGTAATACCCGACTGATGAGGCAGAAGGGAGGAAAAGCATAAAAGAAAATTTTCCCGCAATGCAGCGTGAATGCATCAACTGCTGCTGCCTCAGGGTCTGGTTCCCAAACGACATTCGTTGGTACCTGGTGATTCAGCCTGGATGCAAATAGATCGATATCTGGTGTGCCATATTGCTTTTTAATTTCAGCAAATATTTTGGGATTTAACATCCATTCGATGTTATCGTTAAATTTGCGTGACCTGGTGTCTGCCACTGTATTTTGCTTACCTGGTAGGGAAGTTGCTGATAACCAAATATGTCTTTCGACACACCATTGCCAGATTAGGTTGACCAAATTGTCACACGATATCGACTTTACACCACCCATGTGGTTGATATAAGCCACCACCGTGGTATTATCTAATTGCAACCGGACATGTGCATGATGCGTATTAGATGAATATGCCTTTAAACCATAAAACGCAGCCAACATTTCTAAGTAGTTGATACCCCGTGTCTGTAGGCAAGATGATTCAGAATTAGTCCATCTACCCCCTGTGCTGGACCATCTGCCCCCTGTGCTGGATTGCATGTTAGTTGCTCCCCAGCCCAAAGCACTGTCATCCGTTTGAATGGTTAATACTGGGTTGGTGATTATTATGGGACTGGAACTGAGCCTAATGTTCCTTGTCCACCACTGTAACTCTGGAATGGATTCAGCAGTTAAATTCATAGCTCGGTCAAAGTGACCTGAGCTTTGCTTTAGTGCGTGCACTTTTGCTCTTTGTAAATTTTGATAGTGCAAAGGCCCAAATTGTACAGCTGGAAAAGCTGCTACCATTTACCAATAACACTAGCTACCTGCCGTATGGTTGGCTGATGTTTATCCATTAGTTTGTTGCATGATAGTGCCAATTCTGATGCTTTCCCCTTCGGCACAGTTACAATCACGCAAACAGTGTCAATCGTAAATCCAAGATAGTCCATGGTAGTGGACGGTGTAAAATTGGATTTATCTGGATGTATGACAAACCTCAAAGTTTCAAACAAACGTTTGGTGGCTGCTACTGTCAAAATAGCTGTCTCCAAGGTTTTCCCTACTATTAAAATGTCGTCTAAGTACGCCATGACTATATGCTTTTGTTTCCTCAATAAAGCCAAGGCGGGTTTTAAGATTATAGTGAACAACCTTGGAGCGGAGGTTAGCCCATTTGGTAAGGCTTTAAATTGCCATAGCTGTTTCATCCAGAGCAATTTAAGTATTTATGATGCTCCTTGTGTATGGGTACTGAGTAGTAGGCATCTTTTAAATCAATGCTTGCTAGAAAGTACCCTCTAGAAATCAATAGTCTGGCTGTTTCAAAAGTTTCCATCTTGAAATGTATATACTTAACAGACTTGTTTAAAGTAGTTAAGTTAATGATGATGCGACATCCACCATCTATTTTAGTGAAAATATTAGACACAAATTCCAAAGGTTCATTTTTCTTTCAATGACACCTTTTGCTAGTAGCCTCATCAGTTCAGCTTGACCCTCTTGTTTCTCTTTGACTGAGAGGGTGAATACCCTTTGGGGTATATGCTGAACTGGCGGCATGTTTTCATGAACAAAGTCAATTTTATAGCCATGAATGCTGCTGAGTATATACTTGTCATTAGTGATGGATTCCCATGCATCCAAAAACAAGTGCAATCTCCCCCTGTTAGTATAGAGCCCCTACTGCTCATATGCTGAGAGGAACCAGACCCACCTACCTCCATGGTTACTGGTGCTTCTTCTGCCTCTTTGCTGGACGATGAGGCCTCTGCTGGGCTGTAGAGGGCTGCTGTTGATGTTGATGTTGATGTTGTTGGGGGTGGCGCATTTTCCATGGGGTCCGCTCTGGGCCCTGGCCTAAAAAAGGCTTACGGGGAATGGTTTACGGACCCGAGCTTTCACCAGTCCCATATGGTGGTCGACGACTGGTGGACGCCGTGGGGTACTGCCGCCTAGGTTTGTTATGTCTGCTCGGTCCCAAACCTGCCCTCACGAGACCAAAGGTCTTGAATTCTTCCTCTAGGTCTTTCACCTTTTTTTGGAAGGTCCTTTCCAAAGAGCAGAATTGGAGGTTTCTGAACCCGGTGTTTTGCAAAGTCCGCAAACTTAGGGTTGTGGGCAGGCTTGATGATTTCCTTCCGTAAATTGTTTATCTCATATTGAGTGGTGCACAGCAGAGCTAATGTATCTTGCTGATTTGTGGAGATGTCCCACACCATCAATGGACTGAGCATATGATGTTATTCCTGCAGTCATGAGTTTAAGGATTTTCTGGAGCTTCAACTCCAGGTTCCTGATGTTCTGCCCCAAATGTCCCCAAATTTGGCTGTTTACAGCTGGTACATTCAATGATGTACAATTTTCTGGGGCTGTATATTGTTCAAGAGCCTCATTGACCACCTGTTCTTGTAGGGGTTTTGAGGACAGGTGGTTAATGCTGGCTGCAAGTTTCGGCTCTAAAGGCCGACCTGCTCGTGGAATGGCCACGTAGCGGTTGACCACACCCAGCAGCTCTTCCTGATCCTGTACACCCTGCGTACTCCCGATATCTTCAGCCAGTGACCCCTCTTCTTGACCAGCCCAGACCTGGTCGCCAATGCTGCCTTCAAAAGAAGGTGAAGCAATGGCCAGTGCCGTAAAGGGCACTGCGGGAGTGCCTGAGCTCCCTTGGCGAGTCTGCTGCTGCTCTCTCAGCAGATCTCGCTGGAGCAATTGCTCCATAAGCCGTTTGATTCGGCTTAGGCGGCTGCCTGTGCCGCTCTCGAGCGGTGAGGCATCTTCATCCGAATCGTCGGATACTACCGCCTGGTTCTGGCTGCAGGTACCTCCAGCCCGCTGCTCAGGCTGCACTAGCTCGGTCGGTAGTTATTCCTGCCGCCTCTTGCCCCCCTCCAAAGAATGTTCCTCAACGGAAGACGAACGGGGGCAAGCTGCAGATTTCTTCCCTCTGGTCTTGCTCATTCTTTCTGGAACATAAAGCAGACCACAGAGAAAATACACACGGCCACGGTAAAAACTTACCTGTCGGCTCGACTTTTCAATTTGTAGCGGGAGCACCTTGAACTCCCGTTCGTTGCAGGTGCACTGCATGAACGCTAATGTCGCGCATGCATGCTGGACGGGATCTTCACATAGTCACTCACGTGACTCCGAAATAAAAGCTAAACCCAAGTACAATAGGTAGAGCAAAGGGGGTAGATACAGATTGTAGCAATGTTACCAAATCTTGAGATTTTAAAAATCAAGTCTGCAATTTATCCCATCAGATAAAGCATAAAAAGAAGTTTAATTTGACACCTAATTCACTTTCATATCTTCAGTATTAAAAAAGTTATGGCCATTTTCATACTCGGAAATTAGCATCTTGTTCCCCATTGCCTTAACTCAAAAGCTGTGATCTAGGACAGTCAAAAGCCCATAACTTTCTTAAAAATTAAGAGAACTCAATGAAATTTTTAGTTATTATAGATTGAAGCATTCTGAAACAAATATGAAACAATCTTACTTGGATGACCTGAAATTAAAGCATATAATTAGTTAGTTACCCAATTGTAGCTAATTACAAAATTCAATTACTAGATCTAAACATCTATCCATTTCTTAAGAAAAGATAAACATTTTTAAATTGCCTAAGTGTCCAAATAACATTCACACAATAATTCACAATATAACATGATTTTAAAATCTCATTTTCATGAATTTATAGGCCAAATGGAAGGAATTTAGTGTTTAATTCCCGTAAATTAATGGCCATTTAAATCAACTTGCGAGTGGGTTTTAGTGGAGCGCGGTGGATTGGAACGTTGCGGTTTGCGGTGAATTTAACCCACAGTCGGCAGGAAAAATACTGCCGGTTCGTATATTTTTTTTACCCCTTTTCGCAACATGAAAATTTGATTAAGGCTTCCTAAGAAGCACATTTTTATGTAAAAATAAACTGTGTACCTTATTTTCTCCCCTACGTAAAAATCCTTCCCCGTTGTCGGCGCTCACGGCTTTAGAAGATGATTTTTAAATTACTCTAGCTAATAAATGATCTAGCGTAGTTTAAAAATACCTTCATAAAACAAATGTCGGAGCGATTTCTCTTTAGCGACGAAATCTCCTGAGATGGATCGACTTGCCCTGCCTGGCGAAAAACGGCACTTTAAACCCGCCCTCCTCTGAAAGGCGCCAAAGTCGCGAACACGGGGAGCGGCAGAACTGCAGCGCCGCTCAAGGTAAGTATTGTAACATACCTACAGAGTGCAGAATCAAGTTCTCAGCATTGCAGCACATCAGTTCCAGAGACAAAAGCCAAGATCTATAATGTGGTAGAGGTGAAGTGGACAGTATCCTAACATATGGAAGGGCCATTCAGAAGCCTGATAACAGACGGGAAGAAGCTGTTCCTGAATATGCTGGTGAGCGCTTTCAAGCTTCAGCACCTTCTGCCTGACAGGAGCGGGGGGGGGGGAGGATGGAGTGACTGAGGTGGGACAAGTCTTTGATGATAATGGCTGCCTTTTCGAGGAAGTGTGCAGTGTAGATGGAATCAATGGTGAGGAGCCTGGTCTGTGTGATGGACTGGGCCACGTTCACAACTATCTGCAGTTTCTTGCGGTCTTGAGCACAGCTGTTCCCAAACCAAGCTGTGGATGCAACCCAACGGTATACTTTCTATGAAGTCTATGTGACAGTGTGAGTTCTAATCTGTGGACTGTCTGATTTCTTTATCCTTTATTTTACAACGTGATTGATGTAAAATAAAGATGTCCTCCAGCAAAGTCACTGGCCCGAAAAAACTCTTAAAGAATCAAGCAACGATCAGGCTGGTGTATAGTTCATAACTTCATAAGTTCATAAGTTATAAGTGCAGAATTAGGCAATTCAGCCCTTCAGGTCTACCCCGCATTTCATTCATGGCTGATCTATCTCTCCCACCTAACCCCATTCTCCTGCTTTTTTCCCCATAACCCCTGACACCCGTAACAATCAAGAACCTATCTATATCTGTCTTAAAAATATCCATTGATGGCCTCAAACAGCATTCTGTGGCAATGAATTCCACAGATTCACCGCCCTGTGATGAAAGAAATTCCTTCTCATCTCCTTCTGAAAGGAACATCCTTTCATTCTGAGGCTGTGACCTCTAGTCCTAGACTCTCCAACTAGTGGAAACATCCTCTCCACATCCACTTTATCCAAGCCTTTCATTATTCTGTACGTTTCAATGAGGTCCCCCCCCCTCAACCTTCTCAACTCCAGCGAGTACAGGCCAGTGCCGTCAAACGCTCATCATAGGTTAACCCACTCATTCCTGGGATAATTCTCGTCAACCTCCTCAGGACCCTCTCCAGGGCCAGCACATCCTTCCTCAGATTTGGGGCCCATAATTGCTCACATTACTCCAAATATGGCCTGACAATTGCCTCGTAAAGCCTCAGCATGAAATCCCTACTTTTATATTCTAGATTTCTCGAATAAAAATGCTAGCATTCATTGCATTTGCCTTTCTTACTACCGAGTCGACGTATTGGGAATTCTGCACTAGCACTCCCCAAGCCCCGTTGCACCTCTGATTTCTGAAAACCCTCCCCATTGAGAAATAATCTATGCCTTTATTCCTAATGTCTGTATGGAGTTTGTACTTTCTGCCTTTGCGGTTTCCTCGCACACTCCAAAGGCGTGGAGGTTTGTAGTTGAAGTTTCTCGTAAACTTCCTGTAGACCCTCACCGGCGCCAGCTCATCCTTGCTCGAAATATTCCAAATGAGGCCAGACCTTCGCCTTATAAAGCCTCAGTATAACATGAATGATAGGTGAGAGATAACGCAAATACGAGGAACTGCATCTCATATTTCACTTGGGCAGCTTGTACTCCAGTGGTATGAATATTGATTTCTCTAACTTCAAGTAACCCCGGCATTCCCTCTCTCTGCATCCCTCCCCCACCCAAGTCGCACCAGCTTCTCATTCTCACCTAGCGAAAAGCTAACAATGGCCTCTTTCCTTTATCATCGTTACTTTTTTAGCATCTTTCATTAATTTGTTCTATCTCTCTCGACATCACCGTTTATATCTCTCATTTCCCTTTCTGCTGACTCCAGTCTGAAGAATGGTCTCGACCCGAAAGGTCTCCAGAGACGCTGCCTGACCCACTGAGTTACTCCAGCACTTTGTGTCTTTCTTCGAGCTATAACCTTCGTTTGAATGTTAGTATTGATATTGTCATGAGCAAAAATAAGAAGTGAAACACCTTTGCAAGGGTATTGCTTGAGTGTTTCATCATCTGAATATCACAATTGTTCAATTGGTTAATTATCTTCTCGGCAAAGCACTGCCTGCAAGGCTTCATGAATTTTTCGCTCAATATGAAGGAATTGGCTTCAGTCCAGTCGTCGGTTAAACTGGTTGGCCTGTAATCAATTATATTGTGCTGTGGTCATGATTGCCAAGGTCAACCGCAATTGGACTGGGACTGCACAATCCCACACCAATAACACTGCATATTCCCCGTGCAATCACTCCCGATGCGGAAAAGAAAATGTTATGTCTTCTGTGAGATATGCAAAAAATTAATTTATTCTTTCCGAGGGTCATAGTCAGAGAGTGATACAGCATGGAAACAGGCCTTTCGGCCCAATTTGTCCCATCTACACTGGTCCCACCTAGCTGCGCTTGACCCATATCCCTCCAAACCTGTCCTATCCACGTACCTGCCCAAATCTCCCTCATGATCATCATTTTTCCTCTTCAGCAGGAGCTGACAGCAATTCCTGTTTTCCTGTTTAACAGACTCTCTCTGTCTCTGTCTCTGTCTATCTGTCTCTGTCTATCTCTCTCTCTCTCTCTCTCTTTATCTATCTCACTCTCTCTCTCTCTATGTCTCTCTCTCTCTCTCCACCTCTCCCCCCCCCCCCCCCCCCATCTCTCTCTCCTCTGTGACAACAGTCCATAAGTCACTGCTTTCAAAAACCATGAGCAATTCCTCACAGGCGCACATAGAGCACAGAAAGGTGCAGAGATTCACGAGGATGTTGTCAGGACTCGAGGGCCTGAGCTATAGGGAGAGGTTGGACAGCCTAGGACTTTACTCTTTGGAGCGCAGGAGGATGAGTGTACAAAATCATGACAGGAATACATTGAATAAATGCACAGTCTCTTGCCCAGAGGAGGGGAATCGAGAACCAGTGGACATAGGTTTAAGGTGAAGGGGAGATGATTTAATTGGCACCTGAGGGGTAACTTTTTTCGCAAAGGGTGGGGGGTGTATGGAACGACCTGCAGGAGGAGGTAGTTGAGGCAGGGACTGTCATAACATTTAACATAGAAACATAGAAATATAGAAATTAGGTGCAGGAGCAGGCCATTCGGCACTTCGAGCCTGCACCGCCATTCAATATGATCATGGCTGATCATCCAACTCAGTATCCCGTACCTGCCTTCTCTCCATACCCCCTGATCACTTTAGCCACAAGGGCCACATCTAACTCCCTCTTAAATATAGCCAATGAACTGGCCTCAACTACCCTCTGTAGCAGAGAGTTCCAACGACTCACCACCCTCTGTGTGAAAAAAAGTCTTTCTCATCTCGGTCTTAAAGGATTTCCGCCTTATCCTTAAGCTGTGACCCCTTGTCCTGGACTTCCCCAACACTGGGGACAATCTTCCTGCATCTAGCCTGTCCAACCCCTTAAGAATTTTGAAATTTTCCATAAGATCCCCTCTCAATCTCCTATATTCTAGAGAGTATAACCGGAGTCTATCCAGTCTTTCTTCATAAGACAGTCCTGACATCCAGGAAACAGTCTGCTGAACCTTTCTCTGCACTCCCTCTATGGCAATAATGTCCTTCCTCAGTTTTGGAGACCAGAACTGTACGCAATACTCCAGGTGTGGTCTCACCAAGACCCTATACAACTGAAGTAGAACTCCCCTGCTCCTAAACTCAAATCCTTTTGCTATGAAAGCTAACATACCATTCGCTTTCTTCACTGCCTGCTGCACCTGCATGCCTACTTTCAATGACCGGTGTACCATGACACCCAGGTCTCGCTGCATCTCCCCTTTTCCTAATCGGCCACCATTTAGATAATAGTCTGCTTTCCTGTTTTAGCCACCAAAGTGGATAACCTCACATTTATCCACATTATACTGCATCTGCCAAACATTTGCCCACTCACCAGCATATCCAAGTCACCTTGCAGTCTCCTAGCATCCTCCTCACAGCTAACACTGCCCCCCAGCTTAGTGTCATCCGCAAACGTGGAGATATTGTCTTCAATTCCCTCATCCAGATCATTAATATATATTGTAAATAGCTGGGGTCCCAGCACTGAGCCCTGCGGTACCCCACTAGTCACTGCCTGCCATTGTGAAAAGGACCCGTTTACTCCTACTCTTTGCTTCCTGTTTGCCAGCCAGTTCTCTATCCACATCAATACTGAACCCCCAATGCCGTATGCTTTAAGTTTGTATACTAATCTCTTATGTGGGACCTTGTCGAAAGCCTTCTGGAAATCCAGATACACCACATCCACTGGTTCTCCCCTATCCACGCTACTAGTTACATCCTCAAAAAATTCCACAAGATTCGTCAGACATGATTTTACCTTTCGTAAATCCATGCTGACTTTGTCCAATGATTTCACCACTTTCCAAATGTGCTGCTATCCCATCTTTAATAACTGACTAGCAGTTTCCCCACTACCGATGTTAGACTAACTGGTCTGTAATTCCCCGTTTTCTCTCTCCCTCCCTTCTTAAAAAGAGGGGTTACGTTTGCTACCCGCCAATCCTCAGGAACTACTCCAGAATCTAAAGAGTTTTGAAAGATTATCACTAATGCATCCACTATTTCCGGAGCTACTTCCTTAAGTACTCTGGGATGCAGCCTATCTGGCCCTGGGGATTTATCAGCCTTTAATCCATTCAATTTACCCAACACCACTTCCCGACTAACCTAATTTCACTCAATTCCTCCTTTGACCCACGGTCCCCTGCTATTTCCGGCAAATTATTTATGTCTTCCTTAGTGAAGACGGAACTAAAGTAGTCATTCAATTGGTCTGCCATGTCCTTATTCCCATGATCAATTCACCTGTTTCTGACTGCAAGGGACCTACATTTGTTTTTAACTAATCTCTTTCTCTTCACATATCTATAAAAATGTTTGCAGTTATTTAAGAGATATTTGGACAGGTACACGGATAGGATAGATTTAGAGGGCCAAACGCAGGCAGGTGGCTGATCTCTGCCTCTTCATGGCTGATCTCTGCCTCTTAATACCAGATTTCCTGCCTTCTCCTCATAACCCTTGACAGCTGTTCTAATCAAGAATTTATCTGTCTGCCTTAAAATATCCACTGACATGGCCACCACAATCCACTCTGGCAATGAGTTCCACAGATTAACTACCCTCTGACTAAAGATGTTCCTCCTAGAAATGCCCCCCGAGAGTGCACCGACCAGCGATCCTCGTACATTAACACCACCCTACACACATGAGGGACAATTTTACATTTGCACCAAGCCAATTAACCTGCAAACTTCTTTGGAGTGCGGGAGGAAACCGAAGATCTCTGAGCAAACCCACGCAGGTCACAGGGAGGAACGTACAAACTGCGTACAGACAAGCACCCGTGGTCAGGATGGAGCCCGGGTATCTGACGCGGTGAGGCAGCAACGCTACCGCTGCGCCACCGTGCCCAACCTCTCCCTCTCGCTCAGGCCCTCGAGTCATGGAAACATCCTCAGAAAGGAGGACGTATGTTCATAACAGGTACAGGTGAGGTAGATCACGGCACAGCACCATTTCCACGGTGGCTCTGCTGCACAGCTGGTGGAGCTGCTGTCTCAAAACACCAGGGACCCGGGTTTGATCCTGACCTTGGGTGCTATCTACATCGACTTCTCGGAAGTAATGAGGCAGCAGAGAAAATTGTTTGGCTGCAAGCATTACAGTAACGTGCACATTCACGATCCTCTGATACATTTGCCAGCCACGTCAAGCAGAAAATGATGGAATCATTTAATTTTTCAACTCTCCAGTCAAAGTTCCAGCTTCCCAAGAGTTTTAAAAAGAGCAAATAGTTATTAAATAATGTACATATTAAATAATGTACATCAGGCGGCAAGATGGCGCAGCGGTAGAGTTGCTGCCTTGCAGCGCCAGAGGCCCGGGTTCGATCCTGACCACGGGGTGTCTGTGCGGCATTTGTGCCTTTTCCCCGTGACCTGCGTGGGTTTTCTCCAAGATCTTCGGTTTCCTCCCACACTCCAAAGACATACAGGTTTGTAGGTTAATTGGCTTGATATAATTAAAAATTGTCCCTGATGTTTGTTTAGGAAAGTGTTAATGTGCGGGAATCGCTGGTCGGCACGGACTCGGTGGGCCGAAGGGCCTGTTTCCGTGCTGTTTCTCAAAAATAGACTAAATTAAACCCTTTACAAGCTAAACATTTCAGACAGCTGCTATGCCCATATGTGCCCTTCACATTGTGCTCTATACATGTCAGAGTGTTTTATTTCTATTTTACTTTGAATTCTGCTGAAAAGTGTACACAAAGGAGAAAATCGGCAAGATCGTTAAATGCTAAAAGCACTCACCAAACAAAGCCTTCCTCTGAAAAGACCCCACTGTGTGTAAGTGTGAAATGACCTATGTTTAAGAAGGAACTGCAGATGCTGGAAAAATCGAAGGTAGACAAAAATGCTGGAGAAACTCAGCGGGTGAGGCAGCATCTATGGAGAGGAAAAATGGACCACGTTTCGGGTCGAGACCCTTCTTCAGACTGAAGAAGGGCCTCAACCCGAAACGTCACCTATTCCTCGTGAAATGACCTATGTTCTGTTTCAGGCAGATTAATTCAATAGGACGAGTGAAGATTGGATTAGATAAATATATAGGATGTGCAGGAACGAACTGCAGATGTACCAAAGATAGGCACTAAAAGCTGGAGTAACTCAGCGGGACAGGCAACATCTCTAGAGAAAGGGAAAAGGTGCTGTCTGTACGGATTTTGTACGCTCTCTCTGTACCCCCGTGAGTTTTCCCAGGGTACGCAGGTTTCATCCTAAGACGTGCAGTTATAAATTCATGGCCATCCCTGCAGATTGTGTGTAAGGTCTCCACAAATGCCATCCAAATTATTATTTATTTATTATTATTTATTATTTATTATATTATTTATTTTTAATTTTGTATGTGTCATTCATAACCGTCACTGTGTGTCATGTTGTCACTTGCGGGCGGAGCACCAGGGCAAATTCCTTGTATGTGAATACTTGGCCAATAAACTTATTCATCATTCATTCAACTGTATTTGGATTCTGGCACATCGCTAATACTGACACTTTATTTGTGTAGGAAGCAACCGCAGATACTGGTTTACACCGAAGATAGACACAAAATGCTTTCGTAAAACACAGCGCGTCAGGCAGCATCGCTGGAGAAAAGGAATAAGTGACGTTTCAGGTCGAGACCCTTATTCGGACTGAGATTCAGGGGAGTGGGAAACTAGAGGTATGAAAACGTACAGAGCCAGCACCATTCTTGCGTTCAGTTTGGGGCACACTGCATTAGGAAGGATGTTGTTAAACTGAAGAGAGTGCAGGGATGATTTACCAGGATGTTGCCAAGACTTGAGGGCCTAAGCTTTGGGGAGAGGTTGAGAAGGCTAGAACTTTATCCCTTGGAATGCAGGAGGATGAGGGGTGATCTTATAGAGGTTTGGAAGGTCATCGGGGGAATAGACAGGGTGAATGCACAGTCTTTTACCCAAAAATTAAAATCAAGAATCAGAGGACATAGGTTTGGTGAGAGGGGAAAGATTTAATAGGACCCGAGGGTCAACTTCTTCACACAGAAGGTGGTGGGTGCATGGAACGAGCTGCCAGAGGAGGAAGTTGAGGCAGGTACTATCACACCATTTGAAAGATATTTGGACAGGAACATCAATACAAACATTTTAGAGGGATATGGGCCCAACGTGGGCAAGTGTGACTTGCGCAGATGGGGCACCTTGGTCAGCATGGGAGCATTGGACCGAAGGGCCTATTTCCGTGCTGTATGATTCTATGACCAAGAGTACATATTTTCAAGAAAGATGAACAAGCGATCACTTAAAACAGCCTTTCGTACTCAATTCTCGGTATGAATGATTGAATGAATAAATGGATGAATGAATGAGTGAGAGATGAATGAATGAATGAATGAATGAATGAATGAATGAATGATTGATGAATGGATGAATGAGTGAGTGAATGACTGGATGAATGAGTGAGTGAGTGAATGAATGAATGAGTGAGTGAATGAATGAATGAATGAGTGAATGAGTGAGTGAATGAATGAATGAATGAATGAATGAATGAATGAGTGAATGAATGGATGAATGAGTGAATAAATGAATGATTGAGTGAGTGAGTGAATGAGTGAATGAGTGAATGAATGAATGAATGAAGAATACTTAATAACAGATGTGACATGTCACAGTGAAATTCTTTGCTTTGCATCCCATACACAAGGTATGCAAAGAGCCACCACTTATAGGGCACCGAAAAAGTTACAAATTGTTCAATGCACAATTCCTCAAGTTATTGGAGTAGATTTAGGCCATTCGGCCCATCGAGCCTACTCCGCCATTCAATCATGGCTGATCTCTGCCTCCTAATCCCATTTTCCTGCCTTCTCTCCATAACCGTTGACACCCGTACTAATCAAGAATCTATCTATCTCTGCCTTAAAAATATCCACTGACTTGGCCTCCACAGCCCCTTGTAGCAATGAGTTCCATAGATTAACTACCCTCTGAATGAAGAAGTTTCTCCTCACCACCTTTCAACAAGATCCCCGGTGGTCCTTCCTTGTTCTTTTGGTGCCCCCCTCCCCCACCCATGCCGGTCCCTCTTTGTTCCCGGTGGCACTTCCTTGACCGACCTCCGGCACTCACCGCCGGCCTGTCCTCATTCAACTGCGACGACTCTCCGATGGCTCTCCCGGCCCACGCTCCTCGCCCGCCACGGCCCTACATGTTCACCGATGGCCCTAACCCACCCTTGTCGTTGGTTCACGGTGTTCACTTCGGCCGCTGGGCTCGTCTGTCAGTTTTCCGAGTCTGAGTTCGCGCTGACCAGCGATCCCCGCACGCTTACACTACCCTACACACACCAGCGACAATTTCCAATTTTACCAAAGCCAATTAACCTACAGAAAACCTGCACGTCATTGGTAGGTGGGAGGAAACCAAAGATCTCCGTGACGGAGGTCACGGGGAGAACATACAAACTCCACACAGACTGCAGCCATAGTCGGGGTCGAACCCGGGTCTACCGTTCTTGTTGGCGGCAGCCAACGGTGGAGTCCAGTCTTGATCAGCAGGAGGAAAGGAGAGGAAGATTGTGAAGCATCCTTGGATTAAGAAATTCCTATTCACACATGACAACCACTGTCTCTATATCACGATCTATGTCTCTCTGAAGAAGGGTCTCAACCTGAAACGTCACCCATTGCTTCTCTCCAGAGATGCTGCCTGTCCCGCTGAGTTATTCCAGTATCTGTGTCTATCTTTGATGTAAACCAACATCTGCATTTCTTTACCGCCATTCCTCATGTCACAGTTCTTCACCCAATTTTGAAATGATTTTTCTTCTAAAATGTTCTGTAGAATCTCAGTCTTTCACCGTAATACACAAAATTATTGCAAAAAATTACAGCCTTAAATCCGATTGTGTGTAAAATACAATTATATTTTTTTAAATGTATCTGTCACTGCCATTATTCTGTTCTGAACCATTTTTCGTGCAATTAATTTGGACGTCTAAATCTGGTTAATAAGGGCAATTACAGACCTTGCTCAATGAATTGCAGTTGTTGTTGAGTTTCTCCTGTTTTGCGACCTCGGTGATTCCAACAAGCGGTTTTCCCCAGTGATTCCCATCCAGATGTTACGTTCTGGGAGCCAGACCGTTGTGACAGCTCAAAGCGATGCAAGTAATCTCCTGCTTAGTTCAGTTTAGTTTAGAGGTACAGCATGGGAAACAGGCCCATCGTCTCACCGAGTCTGTGGCGACCAGCGATCACCCCTTACACTACTTCTTCTTTTCGTGTCCATCTTGTTACAAATGTTGACATCGCTGTCATCGTCCGTCCGTCCTGAAAAGTACGCAAGCTTCCGGCGACAATCAGTGGGAGCCGTCACTTGTCGCAATAGGAGAATTAGCTCGGGATACTTCCAGTTTCCAGCCCCGCAACGTGGACGCTTCTGCTATTGGGCCACTCCTTTAAGGGCCTGTCCAACTTTCCCGAGTTATTCACGAATTCTCCCGAGTTATTCACAAATTCTCCCGAGTTTTCCCCTTGATTCAAACTCGCAGAATGTTCGTTACTTGGCCGTAGGAGGCCGTAGGAGGCCGTAGGAGGCCGTGGAAATATCGTCGCGGCTCGTTACGCCAGCCGTAGGTACGCGGGACATCAGGTAAGTCGGGACGTTTTTTCCAGCATGATCAAAAATGTCCACGAGTAAAAAAATAACCTTGAGTACCTACGGCTGGCATAACGAGCCACTACGATATATCCATGGGCTCCTACGGCCTCCTACGGCCTCGTTGCGAACATTCTGCGAGTTTGAATCAAGGGGAAATCTCGGGAGAATTCGTGAATAACTCGGGAGAATTCATGAATAACTCGGGAAAGTGGGACAGGCCCTTTACACGGGCACTATCCTACACACCAGAGACAATTTACAATCTTCATAGTAAATATCGGATGGAGTATAGTATAGTATCAACAGGGGATCAGATCAGTGAAATCTTGTTCATCCTTGAGTTGCATTTGAACGTTGACATAACCTTGCGACATGGAATTGTGCAAACTAACATGAAGAGCAAAACAAAAAGTGGTCGGATTCCCAAGGTTCTGATCATCTTGCATCCTGAACTGAGAACTGTGACATATTTAAAAGATTCTTATCACTTGGATATTAGGTGGTTGGAAGCACAGTTAAGTAGAAGCACGAGAATACTACTGATATCCCCTTGTTCAAGAGGTCCAGCAGGGACTTGCCTGGACACTACAGGCTGGCGAGACTTACATCAGTAGTAGGTAAGGTGCTGGAGAATGTACTGAGGGACAGGATTCATGCATATTTGGAGGAAAAGTAGAGACTGATTAGGAGGAGTCAGCGTAGTTTTAGTGCAGGGTGATGAGGTCTCACAAATCTGACTACTAGTTTCAGTTTCAGTTGCAGTTTATTGTCACGTATACCGAGGGACAGTGAAAACCTTTTGTTGCGTGCATTCCTGCCAGCAGAAAGACAATCCATGATTACACTCAAGCCATTTACTGACTGGCCATGATTGAATGGCGGGGTAGACTTAACAAATACATGATAAGGGAATAACCTTTAGCGCAAGGTAAATCCAGTCAAGTCCGATCAAAGATAGTCCAAGGGTCACCAATGAGGTGGATAGTTCAGCTCAGGACCGCTCTCTGGTTGTGGTAGGATGGTTCAGTTGCCTGATAACAGCAGGGATGAAACTGTCCCTGAATCTGGAGGTGTGCGTTTTCACACTTCTGTACCTTTTGCCTGATGGGAGAGGGGAGAAGAGGGAGTGCCCAGGGTTCGACTCATCCTTGATGATGCTGCTGGCCTTGCCGAGGCAGCGTGAGGTATAAATGGAGTCAATGGAAGGGAGGGAGCCAGACCATTGTGATAGCTCAAAGCAATGCCATTAATCTCCAGTTTAGCTAGTTTTGTTTCGAGATACAATGCAGAAACATGCCCTTCATCCCGAGTCTGCTCCGACCAGCAATCACCCCGTACATTCTAGCACTATCCTACACACTGGTGACAATCATTAGAGTGAGTATCGACTATCTTATAGTGTAGTATCAAATCATAAAGGCCTGGATAGAGTGGATGTGGAGAGGATGTTTCCACTGGTGAGAGAGTCTAGAACCAGAGGTCAGAATAAAAGGACGTTCCTTTATGGAAGAGATGAGGAGGAATTTCTTTAGTCATAGGGTGGTGAATCTGTGGAATTCATTGCCACAGACAGCTGTGGAGGCCAAGTCAATGGATATTTTTTAAGGCAGAGATAGATAGATTCTTGATTAGTACGGGTGTTAGGGGTTATGGGGAATGGGATTGAGAGGGAAAGATCGATAAACCATGATTGAATAGCGGAGTAGACTCAATGGGCCGAATGGCCTAATTCTACTCTTACAACATGAACTAATGAACCTAGCAAATTTTTACAACTCACTGACAGTGACAGCTACCAGTCACTTCAATTCTCCATCGAATTACTCTTCACTGATTAGTCTGTGAAATCTAGCGTCATATTAATGGGGAGCTATTAAACCATAGCATACCAGAGGGCGGTCCTGACCAACCAACTACATCATTGGAGACTGATGAAGGTGCTCGAACCGAAACGTCACCTATTTCTTTTCTCCAGGGATGCTGCCTGACCCGCTGAGTTATTCCAGCTTTTCGTATCTATCTGATTAAGAAGAAACTGTGAAAATAAATCCTGATCCGACAACCATCAAGTGATTGAGAGATGAAGGAGGCAGTTTAAGAAGTGATAGGAGCAGAATTAGGCTATTTGGCTCATCATCTACTCCGCCATTCAATCATGGCTGATCTATCTCTCCTTCCTAACTCCATTCTGCCTACTCCACATAACCTCTGACACCCGTACTAAACAAGAATCTATCTATCTCAGCCTTAAAATTATCCACTGACCTGGCCTCCATAGCCTTCTGTGGTAATGCATTCCACAGATTCACCGCCCTCTGACAAAAGAAATTCCACCTCGTCTTCCTAAAGGGAATTCCTTTAATTCTGAGGCTAGGACCTCCAGTCCAAGACTCACCCACTAGTGGAAACATCCTCTTCACATCCACTCTATCCAAGCCTTTCACTATTCTGTATGTTTCAATGAGGTCCACCCTCATTCTTCTAAACTCCAGCGAGTACAGGCCCAGTGCCGTCAAACGCCCATCATATGTTAACCCACTCATTCCTGGGATCATTCATGTAAACTTCCCCTGGACCCTCTCCATGGCCAGTGGGGTCTTGTAGCAATGAAATAAAAACACTTGGTAATCCAAACTTGTTCCAGACCACCAGGCAAATGGAAGAGAACAGAGGCACCCAGGGAGATGCAAAATGCTAATTATGGATATTATTAATTACAGCCTAATGGAATGAACACCGGGCGGTTCAGAAGAGGAATCAAATGAATGGAGTTAGTTCATGAATGCTTCCAGATGCATCATATTGGTTCAGAGGCCACATTTGGGGATCACTGGTCGGCATGGACTCAGTGTGCTGAAGGTTTAAGAAAGAACTGCAGATGCTGGAACAATTGAAGGTGGACAAAAAATGCTGTAGAAACTCAGCGGGTGAGGCAGCATCAATGGAGAGAAGGAATAGGTGATGTTTCGGGTCGAGTTCCTCCATCAGACTGATGTGGGGGGAGGGGGGGGGGTAGAGGAAGGAAGTAGACAGTAGACTTTGTGGGAGAGCTGGGAAAGGGGAGGGGAAGGAGGGAGAAAGCAAGGACTATCTGAAATTAGAGAAGTCACCCTCCAATTCCCAATCTGACCTTTCTGTCCTGGGCCTCCTCCATTGCCAGAGTGAGGCCCAGTACAAACTGGAGCAACAGCACCTCATATTTCATTTGAGTCGTTTGCACCCCAGCGGTATGAACATTGACCTCCGATTTTAGATAGCCCTTGCTTTCTCCCTCCTTCCCCTCCCCCTTCCCAGTTTTCCCACAAGTCCTACTGTCTCCATCTACTTCCTTTCTTTTTCCAGCCCCCCACCCCCGACATCAGCCTGAAGACTGGTCTCGACCCGAAACATCATCTATTCCTTCTCTCAATAAATCAAGTCAAGTCTAGTCACATTTATTTATATAGCACATTTAAAAAACAACTCTCGTTGGCCAAAGTTCTTTACATTTGTATAAGAATAGTATAACAAACATCACAACATACATATAGCCCTCGCTCAGAGGACGTCAAGAAAGGCTTGGGAGTACAGATGGGTTTTCAGTCTCGACTTAAAAGAGTCGATGGAGGGGGCAGTTCTGATGGGAAGAGGGATGCTGTTCCACAGTCTAGGAGCTGCAACCGCCCCTGAGCTTATGCCTAGACCTCGGGACATTCAGCACCCCGAAATCGGCCGATCTGAGGGACCTGGAGGTGGTATGGTGGGTGAGCAGACTTTTAATGTAGGTGGGGGCAAGCCCATTGAGGGCTTTGTAGACATGAAGGAGGATCTTGAAATTTATACTGTGCCGCATAGGAAGCCGGTGGAGAGAGGCCAGGATCGGGGCGATGTGGTCAGATGCTGCCTCACCCGCTAGGTGTTTCTCCAGCAATTTTTTGTCTACCTTTAGATAGATAGATAGATAGATAGATGCATTTTATTTGTTACGTGTGCCCATTGACACAGTGAAATTAAATCACCATCAGCCATACAGTAAAAATAAAGAACACAACACAGAGTTGATAGAATTCAACATAAAACATCCCCACACAGCAGGATCAAAGTTTCCCACTGTGAGGGAAGGCACCAAAGTCAGTCTCTTCCCGATGTTCCCCACTGTCCACCCGTGGCCGAGCCCCCTGCAGTCGCCGCTACGGGCGGCCCGATGTTCAGGCCCCCTCGCCGGGGTGATGTAAGTCCGACGTCGGGGCTGGGGGACGTCCTCAGCGGCCTGGACCCTGAGTCGGCCCCCTCCTACCGGAGTCCGCGGCTCCCAAAGTCCGCAGGCCGCGCCGGGTGGAGACACAACGCTGGAGGCCCTCGGCAAAGGGCCCCTGGACTCCACGGAGTTGTTCAGCGCCGCCCACGTTGGGAGCTCTCCAACCCAGAGCTCCACGATGTTGGAGCAGCGGCCCAACGCTCCGGAGCTCCAAACGGCGACTCAGGTAGGCATCGCCCGCTCCGCGGTGACTCCAGCGCTGTTGCAGCTCTCGTCTGGTTCCCGGTTCCTGGCAGGAAAGGCCGCTCCGATCCAGGAGGTAGGCCGCGAGGTGGGGGTGGGGGGCGCGGACGCGACTCGGAGAAATAGTCGCGTCCCCGCCAGGAAGCGACCGGGAGTTAGTTTCCCCCTTACCCTGCCCCCCTCCCCCACATAGAAAAGTTAAAGTTAAAGCTTTGCTGTGCTGAAGGGCCTGTTTCCGTGCTGTATCTCTACTCTAAAGTCTAAACTCCGCGCGAAGCACTGTATGGGGAGTTTGTACTTGGCATAAAACATAAAATCAATGTCATCTCTCGTATCCAACAATATAACCACAGAGTAATCTCATCTCGCACAGAGATATTGTTTCAAGCACTTGCCTCAAATCTCAGGGCAGCGAAGGTTTCATCTACAGGAGCCACACAAACTGCTCCACCAGCACCTCCACTAATGCCTTCTGAAGACACCAGAGACGGAGGCAGGTGAAGGGATTGAAACATAAAGGTGCTTGGTAGCATGATTCATCTTGATGGAAACTCTGCTACCTTTTAATCTGAGCCTTAGGGGAACAAGACACCATTATTTTTTCATGAAGGTGAGGTGTTAAATAAGTTAAATTTGGCATAAGTTCAGATACAAGTTCAAAGTTTTAGCATCAGCGGAAAAAGTTGTACTGCTGATTTTTTTTAAGGTAGTGCAATGACTGTTTCCTTTACTTCTGTAAAGAGCATCAGGCTGCTTTAGTCATACAGTGTGGAAACAGGCCCTTCGGCCCAACCTGCCCATGCCGACCAACAATGTCCCATCTACACTTGTCCCACCTGCCTGCGTTTGGCTCATATCCCTCAAAACCTGTCCTATCCATGTACCTGTCTAAATGTTTCTTAAATGTTGTGAGAGTCCCTGCCTCAACTACCTCCTCCGACAGCTTGTTCCATACACCCACCACCCTGTGCGTGACAATGCTACCCCTCAGGTTCCTATTAAATCCCCCGCCCCCCCCTTCACCTTAGACCAATGACCTCCAGTCCTCGATTCACCGACTCAGGGCAAAAGACTCGGTGAGTTTGCCCGATCTATTCAGCTCGTGATATTGTGCACCTCTATAAGACCACCCCTCATGCTGCTGCGCTCCAAGGAATAAAGCCCTAGCCTGCTTAACCTCTCCCTATACGTCAGGCTCTCACAAGCCTGATAACTTTTCCGTGAACCTTTTCCAACTTGAAAACATCTTTTCTATAAAAACAGCGGCCGAAACTGAATACGATGCTCTGAATGTGCCTCACCATCGTCTTATACAAATGTAACATGACCTCCCAACTTCTACACTCAATACTCTGATGGAGGAAGGGATTCTTCTTCAGAATGCAATCTGAAGAAGGGGCATGACCCCAAACATGTCTGAAGAAGGGTCCCGACCCGAAAATTCACCTATCCATGTTCTCGAGAGATTTTTGCCTGACCCGTTGAGTTCCTCCAAACACTTTGTGTCCTTTTGTGTAAACAAGCATCTGCAGTTCCTTGCTTCTAAACGAGCATGAGTCTTGGGAATATCGTGATAGTGGGCGAAGGTTTGAAGTCGCAAGTCTTTTTTCTTACTTCACAAAAAATGAGCGGCACGGTGGCACAGCGGCAGAGTTGCTGCCTTACAGAGAGTGCAGCGCCGGAGACCCGGGTTCGGTCCTGTCAGTACGGAGTTTGTACATTCTCCCCGTGACCTGCGTGGGTTTTCTCAGAGATAGAAACATAGAAACATAGAAAATAGGTGCAGGAGGAGGCCATTCGGCCCTTCGAGCCAGCACCGCCATTCATTGTGATCATGGCTGCTCGTCCCCTATCAATAACCCGTGCCTGCCTTCTCCCCATATCCCTTGACTCCACTAGCCCCTAGAACTCTATCCAACTCTCTCTTAAATCCATCCAGTGATTTGGCCTCCACTGCCAGGGAATATCACTGGCAGGGAATTCCATAAATTCACAACTCTCAGGGAATTCCATAAATTCACAACTCTCGGGGTAAAAAAGTTTTTCTCACCTCAGTCTTAAATGACCTCCCCTTTATTCTAAGACTGTGGCCCCTGGTTCTGGACTCACCCAACATTGGGAACATTTTTCCTGCATCTAGCTTGTCCAGTCCTTTTATAATTTTATATGTTTCTATAAGATCCCCCCTCATCCTTCTAAACTCCGGTTTCCGCCCACACTCCAAAAACGTACAGGTACTGTATGTAGGTTAATTGGCTTGGTAAATGTAAAAATTGGTTAATTGGCTTGGTAAATGTAAAAATTGTTTCGAGTTGGTTTAGGATAGTGTTAATGTGCGGGGATCGCTGGTTGGTGCGGCCCTCCCTTGGGCCGAAAGGGCCTGTTTCCGCGTTGTATCTCTAAACTAAACACGCAGGACAGTACAGCGCAGGATTAGGCCCTTCAGCCCACCATGACTGTGCCGAACATGATTCCAAATTAAACTAAACTCCCCTATCTTTACATTATTCAAATCCTTCCATACACATGCCTATCTACAGTAAAAGCCTCTTAACAAACATGATGTATCTGCCTTTACCACCACCCTGGCACTGTGTTCTAGCCATCCACCCCACTCTGTGTAAAAATAAACTGACCTGGCCATCTCCGTTAACCTTTTCCCCTCTCATCTCAAATCTACGTTGAAGTCCGAAGAACGGTCTCAACCCGAAACTTCACAATGGACAATAGACAATAGACAATAGGTGCAGGAGTAGGCCATTCGCCCCTTCGAGCTAGCACCGCCATTCAATGTGATCATGGCTGATCATCCCCAATCCCGTTCCTGCCTTTTCCCCATTTCCCCTGACTCCGCTATCTTTAAGAGCCCTATCCAGCTCTCTCTTGAAAGCATCCAGAGAACCGGCCTCCACCGCCCTCTGAGGCA
This sequence comes from Okamejei kenojei, assembly GCA_035221665.1. Lineage (NCBI taxonomy): Eukaryota > Metazoa > Chordata > Chondrichthyes > Rajiformes > Rajidae > Okamejei > Okamejei kenojei. Next base: position 10,787,179 of record CM069135.1, read on the forward strand.
GAGAATTCCACAAACTCACAACTCTCTGTGAGAAAAAGTGTTTCCTCGTCTCCGTTCTAAATGGCTTACCCCTTAATCTTAAACTGTGAAGTCACCTATCCCTTTTCTCCAGAAATGCTGCCTGAGTTACTCCAGCTTGTTGTGTCTATCTTAAATCTGTGCCCTATAGGTTCTGACTGCCTATCGTACCTAATTTTAAGTTATTCTATCAGGTCTCTTCTCAACCTCCCGCGATCTAGGTTAATGGTGGGCACGGTGGCGCAGCGGTGGAGCTGCTGCCTCACAGCGTAGAGATCCGGGATCAATCCTGACTACGGGTGCTGACTGTGCGGAGTTTGTACGTTCTCCCACTCTGCCTTCCTCCCACACTCCAAAGATGTACAGGTTTGTAGGCTAATTGGCTTCTGTAAATTGTAAATTGTCCCTAATGCATAAGATGGTGATAGCTGGTCGGCACGGACTCGGTGGGAAGACGGATCTGTTTGCACGCTGTATCTCTGAAGTCTAAAGCAGAAACAATCCAATTCTGTCCACCCGCTCCTTATGGCTAATACCCTCAATGCAGGCATCATTCTGGTAAACCTCCTCTACACCCTCTCCAAAACCTTCACATGGTTTCTGTAATGTGGCGACCAGAATTGCGTGCAATTCCTCAAATGTGGCCAAACATGTGGTGGGAATATCAGTGCAAGGCACGGCCAGACGCACCAGCCTGTACGGGCTCCTCCTCCGCACCCTGCACTTCCAAGCCCTGGTTCACTGTCCGGACACCAAGTGACCTGGGGTGGAGGCTATCGCACAGAGGAGATCCCTGCAATCTGTTTCTCTCGAGGTTCACAGACTCGCCAGCCGCCTGCCACTTTTGCAGGCTGGATGAGTGTGTGCACCACGTGTACATGGAGTGCGTGAGGCTGCAGCCCCTGTTTCAATACCTAAAGGGGCTGCTCCTTGCCCTCTGGCTGCATTTTCCACGCACCATCCTCAACTTTGGACACCCTGTGAGTAGGGGAGAGGGTAGGGCGGAAGATGTCCTGGTAGGGTTGCTCCTGGGCCTGGCCAAGCTGGCCATCCGCGAGTCACGGCGCCAGGCGGACGAGGGCTCTGCCCGAGCCAGCTGCCCGCCCCTTTTCCGGGGTTATGTCCGTGCCCGGGTGGAACTAGAAAAGGACTACGCGCTGTCCACGGGCATCCTGGGGGATTTCCGGGACCGCTGGGCACTGAGGGGAGTTGAATGTATCCTGGACAAGGATTATTATACAGTTGTATAGTAGTTTACTTCATCTATTTGTTTGTCTTATATTATGGTGGTGGGTTCTTTTTGGTTTTATTGTGTTGTAAATACTATTTTAATATTTGAATAAATATTTTGGTTTAAAAAAAAAGCAGGTCCGGCTCGCCCTCCATGGATGGAAGCTGGGCTCTCCCGCCCAGAGTGGATGGAGTGGAACGGGGCGGGAATGGTGAGCAGACCGTCTGCGGGAGGGAGCGCATGGACCCGATGAGGGAGTGGGCCGCTGGAGGCCCTGCAGCAGCCTGGGGCTCGGCTGGACCGGACGCCGCTCCAAGAGGCCGAGCGCGTGAACCACACGTGGCCTACGGCGGTGGAGCAGTGGCGGAGGTCACCACGGCTACGCTTGGCCAGGCCCACCCTGCAACGTCGCCAGGACAACGGGCCTTCATGGTCGGGTCAAGATCCCTGCACTTACAACAGCTGGGACTTGAAAATGGCCCCAAACTGGCAGCTCTGTATACTGTCTCAGTGTACTACTGCTGTACACTAGTACTGTATCTGAGATGCTGATCTAAGATGTATCTGAGTGCCTTGTACTAAACTGAAATGAATTTCACTCTACCTCAGTACATGAGATAAATAAAGTATCATTGTAACTATTGTAGTTTGTATTTAGTTTAGTTTAGTGATACAGCACGGAAACAGGCCCTTCGGTCTGCTGAGTCCGAGCCAGCCAGCGATCACCCTGTACACTGGCACCATCCTACACACACTAGGGACTATTTACAATGTTTACTGAAGCCAAATTAACCTACAAACCTGGATGTCCTCGGAGGGTGGCAGGAAACCGGAGCACCTGGAGAGAACCCACGCAGGTCACGGGGAGAACGTACAAACTCCGTACAGACAGCACCCGTAGCCAGGATTGAACCGGGGTCTCCGGTGCTGTAAGGCAGTAACTCTACCGCTGCGCCACCGTGCCGCCCTCAACTTCCTGGCTGTCTTTGGTCATAAGTTCATATAATTCAGAAGTGGTAAAAGCAGAATTAGGCTATTCGGCCCATCGAGTCTACTCCGCCATTCAATCGTATCTCTCCCTCCTAACCCCATTCCCCTGCCTTCTCCCCGTAACCCCTGACACCCGTGACCAATCCATGTCCAATCGTCTATAAGAAACGGTGACCAGCTGCTGGTTTTCTCTCCTCTCGGTAAATGGAGAAACCAGCCTGCAGACCGCCTCAATCCGAGGTTGATATATATTGATGTTGTTGCAATTTACATAAATCTGCTTTACGTTTCAAGTTAATTTGCTTGTCGTGTCCCTGAGCAATCTGTGCTGAAGCAGCATAAGAAATGGCCTGGGCTGTTTACTTTGACATACCCATCTGCCTGTGCTGAAAAAAATTGCCCTTAAGTCCAAGGAGGGTGGATGTGTGTAATTGACTTGCTTATGTACCATGGTCCCGTAGGTTTGTCGATTAACATGCTCGTATGTAGAGGGCTGGCAGGAGGCTCCCAATATGCTGTGTTGGCTCCGTAACAAAACAAGGGCAAAAACACAACACTAAGCATTCTTGCAGACACTTGAATTTAAATAGACTTTAGAGAGTGAGATTTCCTTTAGAAAAAGATGTCAGTAAATGGTGTTAAGAGATATGATCCCAAGAATGAGCAGGTTAACAGATGATGAGCGTTTGACGGCACTGGGCCTCCACTCGCTGGAGCTTAGAAGGATGAGGGGGGGGGGGGGGGACCTCATTGAAACTTACCGAATAGTGAAAGGCCTGGATAGAGTGGATGTGGAGAGGATGTTTCCACTAGTGGGAGAGCCGTGGGTCAGAGGTCGTAGCCTCAGAATTAAAGGGCGTTCCTTTAGGAAGGTAATGAGGAGACATTTCTTCAGTGAGAGGGTGGTGGTGAATCATTGCCAGAGAGGGCTGTGGAGGCCAAATCAATGGCAGAGATTGACAGATAGTACGGGTGTCAGTGGTGATGGGGAGAAGGCAGGAGAATGAGGTTTAGAGGGAAAGATAGATCAGCCGTGATTGAATGGCAGTGAACTTGATGGGCCTAATGGCCTAATTCTCCTCCGAAAAGATATGAATATGAGAATTTTGAGTATTCATGGTATTTAACTTAAATTCAGTATGCTACAATTTGTAAAGGTGATCATTGTCAAATGAAAATATGTATAGCAGTTTTCACATTTTTAAGAATTTAAGCATTAACATTTCTGTACTATTACATTCCTCTCCCAATGACATTTTTATAAGCCATTAAAGAAAATTCAGTGAATAGTAACCTTTACTGAGAAAGTAGAACTTATTAACATAGCAACACAGAAACATAGACAATAGGTGCAGGAGGAGGCCACTTGGCCCTTCGAGCCAGCACCACCATTCATTGTAATCATGGCTGATCATCCCCAATCAATAACCTCTGCCTGCCTTCTCCCCATATCCCTTGATTTCGCTAGCCCCTTTTAGTCTCTTTTAAATTAATGAATCCAGCGAATTGGCCTCAACTGCCTTCTGTGGCAGAGAAATCCACAAATTCACAACTCAATTTACATTTTTCCACGTCTCAGTTTAAAATGGCCTCCCATTTAATCTTAGACTGTGGCCCCTGGTTCTGGACTCCCCCATCATTGGGACAATTCTTCCTGCATCTAGCTTGTCCAGTTTTAAAAATAATTGTATACGTTTCTACAAGATCACCCCTCATCCTTCTAAATTCCAGTGAATACAAGCTCACTCTTTCCAATCTTTCATCATATGACAGTCCTGCCATCCGGGAATTAAACTCGTGAACTGACGCTGCACTGCCTCAATAGCAAGAATGTCCTTCCTCGAATTAGGGGACCGAAACTACACATAATACTCCAGATGTGGTCTCACCAGGGCCCTGTACAACCGCAGAAGGAACTCTTTACTCCTATACTCAAATCCTCTCGTTATGAAAGGCCACATGCCATTAGCTTTCTTCACTGCCTGCTGTACCTGCATGTTTAGGTTCAGTGACTGGTGTACAAGGACACCCAGGTCTCGTTGCGCTTCCCTTTTTCCTAATCTGACACCATTGAGATAATAATCTGCCTCCTTGTTCTTGCCGCCACAGTGGATAACCTCACATTTATCTACATTATACTGCATCTGCCATGTACAGTGGCTTGCAAAAGTATTCATACCCCTTGAACATTTCCACATTTTGTCACGTTACAACCACAAACGTAAATGTATTTTATTGGGATTTTATGTGATAGACCAACACAAAGTGGTGCATAATTGTGAAGTGGAAGGAAAATGATACATAGTTTCCAAATTTTATTACAAATAAAAAACTGAAAAGTGTGGTGTGCAAAAGTATTCAGCCCCCCTGAGTCAATACTTTGTAGAACCACCTTTCGCTGCAATTACAGCTACAAGTCTTTTGGGGTATGTCTCTACCAGCTTTGCACATCTAGAGACTGAAATTTTTGCCCATTCTTCTTTGCAAAATAGCTCAAGCTAGGTCAGATTGGATGGAGAGCGTCTGTGAACAGCAATTTTCAAGTCTTGCCAGAGATTCTCAATTGGATTTAGGTCTGGGCTTTGACTGGGCCATTCTAACACATGAACATGCTTTGATCTAAACCATTCCATTGTAGCTCTGGCTGTATTTTTAGGGTCGTTGTCCTGCTGGAAGGTGAACCTCCACCCCAGTCTCAAGTCTTTTGCAGGTTTTCTTCCAAGATTGCCATGTATTTGGCTCCATCCATCTTCCCATCAACTCTGACCAGCTTCCCTGTCCCTGCTGAAGAAAAGCATCCCCACAGCATGATGCTGCCACCACCATGTTTCACAGTGGGGATGGTGTATTCAGGGTGATGTGCAATGTTAGTTTTCCACCACACATAGCATTTTACATTTAGGCCAAAAACTTCAATTTTGGTCTCACCAGACCAGAGCACCTTCCTCCACATGTTTGCTGTGTCCCCCACATGGCTTGTGGCAAATTGCAAATGGGACTTCTTATGGCTTTGTTTCAACAATGGCTTTCTTCTTGCATAAAGGCCCGATTTGTGGAATGCACATCAAATAGTTGTCCTGAGGACAGATTCTCCCACCTGAGCTGTGGATCTCTGCAGCTCCTCCAGAGTTACCATGGGCCTCTTGGCTGCTTCTCTGATCAATGTTCTCCTTGCCCGGCCTGTCAGTTTAGGTGGACGGCCATGTCTTGGTAGGTTTGCAGTTGTGCCATACTCTTTCCATTTTCGGATGATGGATTGAACAGTGCTCCGTGAGATGTTCAAAGCTTGGGATATGTTTTTATAACCTAACCCTGCTTTAAACTTCTCCGCAACTTTATCCCTGACCTGTCTGGTGTGTTCCTTGGGCTTCATGATTCTGTTTGTTTACTAATGTTCTCTAACAAACCTCTGAGGCCTTCACAGAACATCTGTAATCATACTGAGATTAGATTACACACAAGTGGACTCTATTTACTAATTAGGTGACTTCTGAAGGCAATTGGTTGCACTGGATTTTATTTAGGGGTATCAGAGTAAAGGGGGCTGAATACTTTTGCACGCCACACTTTTCAGTTTTTTATTTGTAAAAAAATGTGAAAACCATGTATCATTTTCCTTTCACTTCACAATTATGTGCCGCTTTGTGTTGGTCTATCACATAAAATCCCAATAAAATACATTTACGTTTGTGGTTGTAACGTGTCAAAATGTGGAAAAGTTCAAGGGGTATGAATACTTTTGCAAGCCACTGTATATGTCCACTCACTCAACCCGTCCAAGACAACCCTGCAACCTCCTGGCATCCTCTTCCCAGTTCACACTGCCACCCATTTTTGAGTCATCTGCAAATTTGCTAGTGTTACTTTTAATTCCATCATTTAAATCATTAATATATATTGTAAATAGTTGTTTCGCCAGCACCAAGTCTTGCGGCACTTCACTCGCTATTACCTGCCATTCTGACAGGGACCCGTTTATTCCTACTCTTTGTTTCTGGTCTGCCAACAAATTTTCTATCCATGTCAATACCCTACCCCCAATACCATGTGCTCTAATGTTGCCCATTAATCTCCTGTGTGGGACTTTATAAAGGCTTTCTGAAAGTCCAGATACACTACATCCACTGGCTCCCTTTCATCCATTTTACTTATCACATCCTCAAAAAATTCCAGAAGATTAATCCCTGGGGATTTATCAGCCTTCAGGTTTAGATTTTCCCGGTTCGATTCTGATTGCAGGTGTTGTGTGAACAGAGCTTGTACGTTCTCCCTGTGACTGTTTTTTCTCTGTAGAAGTTCGTGGATGTCTCGTAATAGCTCGTACAAGTAACGGTAGGTACCCGGGAAATCCTGTCAACTCGCAACACTGTGAAAAATGACCACGAGTAAAAAAATACTCGTGATGAAAAAAATGCTTGGTTTTTACTCGTATGAGCCGCTACGAGACATCCTAAACTCCTCCAGACCTGCTATGGACATTCTCCGAGTTCGAATCAGGGGAAAACACGGGAGAACTTGAATTACCTCGTACAGTGGGACAGGCCCTTTACAATCTTTACCATTGCCAAACGCTCTTGAGTCTTGATTTGACTCTTATCTCTTTCTCTCTCTCTTGAACTTTTGTTTCTGTTGATAGACACAAAATGCTGGAGTAACTCAGCGTGTCAGGCAGCATCTCTGGAGAAAAAGGCATTTTGGGTCGGAAATCGGAAACCTTCTTCAGACTGAAAAATAGAGAGGGCCAGAACAAAACGGGGCTGGCAACAGATTATCTCAGGGTGGAGTCCACAAGGATGCGAACGGTAGAACTAGTCGAGCGACTAGAGTTGGGGTGAGGGGGAGAGAGGCGGGAAAGGGAATGCAGGAGTCTTTCCTAAATTAGTTAAATCAACATTCTTATCACTGGTATCAATTGTAGAAAAATCAGCACACTGCAAGGGCCAGGAAGCGAGTGGGTAAGATCATCTCTGACCCCTCTCACCCTGGCCACATACTCTTTGAATCACTTCCCTCTGGAAGGCGACTCCGGACTGTCAAAGCTGCCGCAGCCAGACATAAAAACAGCTTTTTTCCCACGAGTAGTAGCTCTACTCAATATCCAAAAATCTGTAGCCTCCTTTTGCTCCGGTATTTTATTTATTGCACGTTTAATCAATAATGTTTTATTATTAATGTTTAATGTTTTATGTGTCATTTCTAACTGTCACTGTATGTCATGTTGTAACTTGCAGGCAGAGCACCAAGGCAAATTCCTAGTATGTGAATACTTGGCCAACAAACGTATTCTTTCATTCATTCAAGGCGACTATTTGCGTGCTGCCACAGAAGCAGATCCACAAACACATATTACAATCGCTCCACACATTTAAATCTCTCCTCCTACAATCTGCAGCAACATTTCTTACTTTAACTATGGTAATTTGAATTTCACTGCACCTTAATTGGTACATGTGACAATAAACTGACCTTGAGACCTTGAAACCTTGATATTCCCTGATCATGTATCTATACACTGTAAATGGCTCGATTGTAATCATGTATTATCTTACTACCTACTGGTTAGCACACAGCAAAAGCTTTTCACTGCACCTCGGTACACGTGACAATAATACCAAACTAAACTTAGCGATAAACTAAACCCAGCAAAGTATCATTTCCAATACAGAATGGTCTGTCCTCAACAGAGGCCTCATCTTTGTACCCCTCCACCCCCACCTCGATGAGCTCAGAGCCCGCCGCGTCTTCCGCCGCCTCCGTGCCGTTTTCTATGGGAAGGAGTTCTCACCACCCAGTGATAACCCCTTCTCCCATCCCCAATGGTTCTCCTCCACTTAGACTTCTCCGGGCGGCCTTCTACCCTCTATAGACCTTGAGGATGTAATGATTTGGGCCGGGACCCCTCTTTACTCGCTAGAATTTAGAAGATCGAGGGTGGATCTTATAGAAACTTACAAAATTCTTAAGGGGTTGGACAGGCTAGATGCAGGAAGATTGTTCCCGATGTTGGGAAACTCCAGAACAAGGGGTCACAGTTTAAGGATAAGGGGGAAGTCTTTTAGGACCGAGATGAGAAAATCATTTTTCACACAGAGAGTGGTGAATCTGTGGAATTCTCTGCCACAGAAGGTAGTTGAGGCCAGTCATTGGCTATATTTAAGAGGGAGTTAGATGTGTGCCTTGTGGCTAAAGGGATCAGGGGGTATGGAGAGAAGGCAGGTACAGGATACTGAGTTGGATGATCAGCCATGATCATATTGAATGGCGGTGCAGGCTCGAAGGGCTGAATGGCCGAATGGCCTACTCCTGCACCTATTTTCTATGTCTATTTTCTATGTTTAGACCTTGAGTCTAAAGAAAGGTCCTGACCCGAATTATCACATCGTTGGGCGGCACGCTGGCACAGCGGTAGAGTTTCTGCCTTGCAGCGCCTTCAGCGCCGGAGACCCAGGTTCGATCCCGACGACGGGCGCTGTTTGCACGGAGTTTATACGCCCTCCACGTGACTTGCGTGGGTTTTCTCCGAGCTCTTCAGTTTCCTCCCACACTCCAAAGGCGTATAGGTTTGTAGGTTAAATAGCTTGGTATAAATGTAAAATTGTCCCTAGTGTGTGTGGGTAGTGTCAGTTTGCGTGATGATCGCTGATCGGTGCGGTCTCGGTGCGTCAAAGGGCCTGTTTCCGTGTTGTATCTCTAAGCTCTATTTCCAGACAGCTTGCCTGACCCGCTGAGTTACTCCACATTTTGTGTCTATCTTCATATAGCTGGGTTGTAAGCTGCCCAAGCATCTGTTTTTGTAGTCATTTAACGCAGCCTTGAGCTAAAAATTAATCAGATGAACCTTTTGACTTTAAAGATGCAGCCTGGAAACAAGCACTTTGGCCCACCGAGTGCACTCCGATCAGCGATCACCCTCGCTCTTGCACTATCCTACACACGCTTGGGCCAAATTTACCTTCATACCTAGCCAATTAACCTAAAAACCTATATGCCTTTGGACTGTAGGAGAAAACCGAAGATCTCGGAGAAAACCCACGCAGGTCAGAGGGAGAACGTACAAACTCCGTACAGACAGAACCTTCTGGCCCTTCTGCCTGCGCCAACCAACTGTACTAGAACAGTACTGCTCAGGTCCATGCCAAACTCAATGGCGAGAAAAACTCTAATCTGCCTGCATATAATCTATAGATCTTAGACTTTGGAGATGCCGCGCGGAACCAGGCCCGTCAGCCCACCGAGTCCGCACGGATCAGCGATCACCACACGCTAGCACTATCCTACACACACTAGGGACAATTGCTGAAGTCAATTAATCTTTCGCGTGCGGGTTGAAACTGGAGCACCCAGAGAAAACCCACGCAGGTCACGGGGAGAACGAACAAACTCCGCACAGATGGCACCCGTAGCCAGGATCGAACCCGGGTCTCTGGCGCTGCAAGGCAGCAACTCTACCTCTGCGCCACCGTGCCGCCATTTTGTTACGGTTTCCCTGTCCCTTTAAGTCATCTCTTTGGCCTTTTTGGAATGCTGCAGCGGCGTTCCGTCGCAGGGATTCCACTGGGAATTTCCTGTTGTGCAGCAGCGGGTTCGGACTGCTAACAAGTAACCTGCAGGACCCGTTGATTCCTACTCTTTGTTTTCCGGTCTGCCAACGAATTTTCTATCCATGTCAATACCCTACCCCCCCCAATACCATGTGCTCTAATGTTGCCCATTAATCTCCTGTGTGGGACTTTATTAAAGGCTTTCTGAAAGTCCCAGATACACTACATCCACTGGCTCCCTTTCACCCATTTTACTTAACACATCCTCAAAAAATTCCAGAAGATTAATCCCTGGGGATTTATCAGACTTCAGGTTTAGATTTCCCGGTTCGATTCTGATTGCAGGTATTTGTGTGAACAGAGCTTGTAACGTTCTCCCTGTGACTGTTTTTCTCTGTAGAAGTTCGTGGATGTCTCGTAATAGCTCGTACAAGTAACGGTAGGTACCCGGGAAAATCCTTAAACTCGCAACACTGTGAAAAATGACCACGAGTAAAAAAATACTCGTGATGAAAAAAATGCTTGGTTTTTACTCGTATGAGCCCGCTATGAGACATCCTAAACTCCTCCAGACCTGTTATGGACATTCTCCGAGCTCGAATCAGGAAGAAAACATGGGAGAACTTGAATTACCTCGTACAGTGGGACAGGCCCTTTACAATCTTTACCATTGCCAAACGCTCTTGAGTCTTGATTTGACTCTTATCTCTTTCTCTCTCTCTTGAAAATTTTTGTTTCTGTTGATAGACACAAAATGCTGGAGTAACTCAGCGTGTCAAGCAGCATCTCTGGAGAAAAAGGCATTTTGGGTCGGAAATCGGAAACCTTCTTCAGACTGAAAAATAGAGAGGGCCAGAGCAAAACGGGGCTGCAACAGATTATCTCAGGGTGGAGTCCACAAGGATGCGAACGGTAGAACTAGTCGAGTGACTAGAGTTGGGGTGAGGGGGAGAGAGGCGGAAAGGGAATGCAGGAGTCTTTCCAAATTAGTTAAATCAACATTCTTATCACTGGTAATCAATTGTAGAAAAATCAAGCACACTGCAAGGGCCATGGAAGCGAGCGGGTAAGATCATCTCTGACCCTCTCACCCTGGCCACATACTCTTTGAATCACTTCCCTCTGGAAGGCGACTCCGGACTGTCAAAGCTGCCGCAGCCAGACTGAAAAACAGCTTTTTTCCACAAGTAAGTAGCTCTACTCAACAGCCAAAAATCTGTAGCCTCCTTTTGCTCCGTATTTTATTTATTGCATGTTTAATCAATAAAGTGGGGGTTTTATTATTAATGTTTAATGTTTTATGTGTCCATTCTAACTGTCACATGTATGTCATGTTGTAACTTGCAGGCAGAGCACCAATGCAAATTCCTAGTATGTGAATACTTGGCCAACAAACGTATTCTTTCATTCATTCAAGGCGACTATTTGCGTGCTGCCACAGAAGCAGATCCACAAACACATATTACAATCGCTCCACACATTTAAATCTCTCCTCCTACAATCTGCAGCAACATTTCTTACTTTAAAACTATGGTAATTTGAATTTCAACTGCACATTAATTGGTACATGTGACAATAAACTGACCTTGGACCTTAAGACCGAGATGAGAAAGACTTTTTTCACACAGAGAGTGGTGAGTCTCTGGAACTCTCTGCCACAGAGGGTAGTTGAGGCCAGTTCATTGGCTATATTAAGAGTGGAGTTGGATGTGGCCCTTGTGGCTAAGGGATCAGAGGGTATGGAGAGAAGGCAGGTACGGGATCTGAGTTGGATGATCAGCCATGATCATATTGAATGGCGGTGCAGGCACGAAGGGCTGAATGGCCTACTCCTGCACCTAATTTCTATGTTTCTATGAAACCTTGATATTCCCTGATCATGGATAACTATACACTGTAAATGGCTCGATTGTAATCATGTATTATCTTACTACCTACTGGTTAGCACACAGCAAAAGCTTTTCACTGCACCTCGGTACACGTGACAATAATACCAAACTAACTTAGCGATAAACTAAACCCAGCAAAGTATCAATTTCCAATACAGAATGGTCTGTCCTCAACAGAGGCCTCATCTTTGTACCCCTCCTCCCCCAACCTCGATGAGCTCAGAGCCCGCCGCGTCCTTCGCCGCCTCCGTGCCTTTTCTATGGAAGGAGTTCTCACCACCCAGTGATAACCCCTTCTCCCATCCCCAATGGTTCTCCTCCACTTAGACTTCTCCGGGCGGCCTTCTACCCTTCTATAGACCTTGAGGATGTAATGATTTGGGCCGGACCCCTCTTTACTCACTAGAATTTAGAAGATCGAGGGTGGATCTTATAGAAACTTACAAAATTCTTAAGGGGTTGGGACAGGCTAGATGCAGAAGATTGTTCCCGATGTTGGGAAACTCCAGAACAAGGGGGTCCCACAGTTTAAGGATAAGGGGAAGTCTTTTAGGGCCGAGATGAGAAAATCATTTTTCACTCACAGAGAGTGGTAAAAACTGTGGAATTCTCTGCCACAGAAGTAGTTGAGGCCAGTCATTGGCTATAGTTTAAGAGGGAGTTAGATGTGTGGTGAGAAACCTTGTGGCTGAAGGGAATCAGGGGTATGGAGAGAAGGCAGGTACAGGATACTGAGTTGGATGGTCAGCCATGATCATATTGAATGGCGGTGCAGGCTCGAAGGGCCGAATGGCCGAATGACCTCCCAGCACCTATTTTCTATGTCTATTTCTATGTTTAGACCTTGAGTCCTAAAGAAAGGTCCTGACCCGAATTATCACATCTTTGGGCTGCACGCTGGCACAGCGGTAGAGTTTCTGCCTTGCGCGCCTTCAGCGCCGGAGACCCAGGTTCGATCCCGACGACGGGCGCTGTTTTGCACGGAGTTTATACGCCCTCCATGTGACTTGCGTGGGTTTTTCTCCGAGCTCTTCAGTTTCCTCCCACACTCCAAGGCGTATAGGTTTGTAGTTAAAATAGCTTGGTATAAATGTAAAATTGTCCCTAGTGTGTGTGGATAGTGTCCAGTTTGCGTGATGATCGCTGATCGGCTGCGGTCTCGGTGCGTCAAAGGGCCTGTTTCCATGTTGTATATCTAAGCTCATATTTCCAGACAGCTTGCCTGACCCGCTGAGTTACTCCACATTTTGTGTCTATCTTCATATAGCTGGGTTGTAAGCTGCCAAGCACTGTTTTTGTAGTCATTTAACGCAGCCTTGAGCTAAAAATTCATCAGATGAACCTTTTTGACTTTAAAAAATGCAGCAGCTGGAAACAAGCACTTTGGCCCACCGAGTGCACTCCGATCAGCGATCACCCTCGCTCTTGCACTATCCTACCACGTTGGGCCAATTTTACCTTCATACCTAGCCAATTAACCTAAAAACCTTATGCCTTTGGACTGTAAGAGAAAACCGAAGATCTCGGAGAAAACCCCACGCAGGTCAGAGGGAGAACGTACAAACTCCGTACAGACAGAACCCTTTGGCCCTTCTGCCTGCGCCAACCAACTGTACTAGAACAGTACTGCTCAGGTCCATGCCAAACTCAATGGCGAGAAAAACTCTAATCTGCCTGCATATAATCTATAGATCTTAGACTTTGGAGATGCCGCGCGGAACCAGGCCCGTCAGCCCACCGAGTCCGCACTGATCAGCGATCACCACACGCTAGCACTATCCTACACACACTAGGGACAATTACTGAAGTCAATTAATCTTTCGCGTGCGGGTTGAAACTGGAGCACCCAGAGAAAACCCACGCAGGTCACGGGGAGAACGAACAAACTCCGCACAGATGGCACCCGTAAGCCAGGAGGGGGGGGGGGGAGGGGATCGAACCCGGGGTCTCTGGCGCTGCAAGGCAGCAACTCTACCTCTGCGCCACCGTGCCGCCATTTTGTTACGGTTTCCCTGTCCCTTTAAGTCATCTCTTTGGCCTTTTTGGAATGCTGCAGCGGCGTTCCGTCGCAGGGATTCCACTGGGAATTTCCAGGGGGGGGGGTGTTGTGCAGCAGCGGGTTCGGACTGCTAACAAGTAACCTGCAGGGACCGTTGATTCCTACTCTTTGTTTCCGGTCTGCCAACGAATTTTCTATCCATGTCAATACCCTACCCCCAATACCATGTGCTCTAATGTTGCCCATTAATCTCCTGTGTGGGTTACTTTATAAAGGCTTCTGAAAGTCCAGATACACTACAGCCACTGGCTCCTTTCATCCATTTTACTTAACACATCCTCAAAAATTCCAGAAGATTAATCCCTGGGGATTTATCAGACTTCAGGTTTAGATTTCCCGGTTCGATTCTGATTGCAGGTGTTGTGTGAACAGAGCTTGTACGTTCTCCCTGTGACTGTTTTTTCTCTGTAGAAGTTCGTGGATGTCTCGTAATGGCTCGTACAAGTAACGGTAGGTACCCGGGAAATCCTGTAAACTCTCGCAACACTGTGAAAAATGACCACGAGTAAAAAAATACTCGTGATGAAAAAAATGCTTGGTTTTTTTACTCGTATGAGCCGCTACGAACATCCTAAACTCCCTCCAGACCTGTTATGGACATTCTCCGAGCTCGATCAGGAGAAAACATGGAGAATATGAATTACCTCGTACAGTGGGACAGGCCCTTTACAATCTTTACCATTGCCAAACGCTCTTGAGTCTTGATTTGACTCTTATCTCTTTCTCTCTCTCTTGAACTTTTGTTTCTGTTGATAGACACAAAAGCGGGGAGTAACTCAGCGTGTCAAGCAGCATCTCTGGAGAAAAAGGCATTTTGGGTCGGAAATCGGAAACCTTCTTCAGACTGAAAAATAGAGAGGGCCAGAACAAAACGGGGCTGGCAACAGATTATCTCAGGGTGGAGTCCACAAGGATGCGAACGGTAGACTAGTCGAGCGACTAGAGTTGGGTGAGGGGGGAGAGAGGCGGAAAGGGAATGCAGGAGTCTTTCCAAATTAGTTAAATCAACATTCTTATCACTGATATCAATTGTAGAAAAATCAGCACACTGCAAGGGCCAGGAAGCGAGCGGGTAAGATCATCTCTGACCCCTCTCAACCCTGGCCCATACTCTTTGAATCACTTCCCCTCTGGAAGGCGACTCCGGACTGTCAAAGCTGCCGCAGCCAGACATAAAAAACAGCTTTTTTCCACAAGTAGTAGCTCTACTCAACAGCCAAAAATCTGTAGCCTCCTTTTGCTCCGGTATTTTATTTATTGCATGTTTAATCATAATGTTTTATTATTAATGTTTAATGTGTTATGTGTCATTTTCTAACTGTCACTGTATGTCATGTTGTAACTTGCAGGCAGAGCACCAAGGCAAATTCCTAGTAGGTGAATACTTGGCCAACAAACGTATTCTTTCATTCATTCAAGGCGACTATTTGCGTGCTGCCACAGAAGCAAGATCCACAAACACATATTACAATCGCTCTCCACACATTTAAATCTCTCCTCCTACAATCTGCAGCAACAATTTCTTACTTTAACTATGGTAATTTGAATTTCACTGCACATTAATTGGTACATGTGACAATAAACTGACCTTGGAACCTTAGACCGAGATGAGAAAGACTTTTTTCACACAGAGAGTGGTGAGTCTCTGGAACTCTCTGCCACAGAGGGTAGTTGAGGCCAGTTCATTGGCTATATTTAAGAGTGAGTTGGATGTGGCCCTTGTGGCTAAGGGGATCAGAGGGTATGGAGAGAAGGCAGGTACAGGATACTGAGTTGGATGATCAGCCATGATCATATTGAATGGCGGTGCAGGCTCGAAGGGCTGAATGGCCTACTCCTGCACCTAATTTCTATGTTTCTATGAAACCTTGATATTCCCTGATCATGTATCTATACACTGTAAATGGCTCGATTGTAATCATGTATTATCTTACTACCTACTGGTTAGCACACAGCAAATGCTTTTCACTGCACCTCGGTACACGTGACAATAATACCAAACTAAACTTAGCGATAAACTAAACCCAGCAAAGTATCATTTCCAATACAGAATGGTCTGTCCTCAACAGAGGCCTCATCTTTGTACCCCTCCACCCCCACCTCGATGAGCTCAGAGCCCGCCGCGTCTTCCGCCGCCTCCGTGCCGTTTTTCTATGGGAAGGAGTCCTCATCACCCAGTGATAACCCCTTCTCCCATCCCCAATGGTTCTCCTCCACTTAGACTTCTCCGGGCGGCCTTCTACCCTCTATAGACCTTGAGGATGTAATGATTTGGGCCGGGACCCCTCTTTACTCGCTAGAATTTAGAAGATCGAGGGTGGATCTTATAGAAACTTACAAAATTCTTAAGGGGTTGGACAGGCTAGATGCAGGAAGATTGTTCCCGATGTTGGGAAACTCCAGAACAAGGGGTCACAGTTTAAGGATAAGGGGGAAGTCTTTTAGGGCCGAGATGAGAAAATCATTTTTCACACAGAGAGTGGTGAATCTGTGGAATTCTCTGCCACAGAAGGTAGTTGAGGCCAGTCATTGGCTATATTTAAGAGGGAGTTAGATGTGTGCCTTGTGGCTAAAGGGATCAGGGGGTATGGAGAGAAGGCAGGTACAGGATACTGAGTTGGATGATCAGCCATGATCATATTGAATGGCGGTGCAGGCTCGAAGGGCCGAATGGCCGAATGGCCGAATGGCCTACTCCTGCACCTATTTTCTATGTCTATTTTCTATGTTTAGACCGTGAGTCTAAAGAAAGGTCCTGACCCGAATTATCACATCTTTGGGCGGCACGCTGGCACAGCGGTAGAGTTTCTGCCTTGCATCGCCTTCAACGCCGGAGACCCAGGTTCGATCCCGACGACGGGCGCTGTTTGCACGGAGTTTATACGCCCTCCACGTGACTTGCGTGGGTTTTCTCCGAGCTCTTCAGTTTCCTCCCACACTCCAAAGGCGTATAGGTTTGTAGGTTAAATAGCTTGGTATAAATGTAAAATTGTCCCTAGTGTGTGTGGGTAGTGTCAGTTTGCGTGATGATCGCTGATCGGTGCGGTCTCGGTGCGTCAAAGGGCCTGTTTCCGTGTTGTATCTCTAAGCTCTATTTCCAGACAGCTTGCCTGACCCGCTGAGTTACTCCACATTTTGTGTCTATCTTCATATAGCTGGGTTGTAAGCTGCCCAAGCATCTGTTTTTGTAGTCATTTAACGCAGCCTTGAGCTAAAAATTAATCAGATGAACCTTTTGACTTTAAAGATGCAGCCTGGAAACAAGCACTTTGGCCCACCGAGTGCACTCCGATCAGCGATCACCCCTTGCTCTAGCACTATCCTACACACACTTGGGCCAATTTTACCTTCATACCTAGCCAATTAACCTAAAAACCTATATGCCTTTGGACTGTAGGAGAAAACCGAAGATCTCGGAGAAAACCCACGCAGGTCAGAGGGAGAACGTACAAACTCCGTACAGACAGAACCCTTTGGCCCTTCTGCCTGCGCCAACCAACTGTACTAGAACAGTACTGCTCAGGTCCATGCCAAACTCAATGGCGAGAAAAAACTCTAATCTGCCTGCATATAATCTATAGATCTTAGACTTTAGAGATGCCGCGCGGAACCAGGCCCGTCAGCCCACCGAGTCCGCACTGATCAGCGATCACCACACGCTAGCACTATCCTACACACACTAGGGACAATTACTGAAGTCAATTAATCTTTCGCGTGCGGGTTGAAACTGGAGCACCCAGAGAAAACCCACGCAGGTCACGGGGAGAACGAACAAACTCCGCACAGATGGCACCCGTAGCCAGGATCGAACCCGGGTCTCTGGCGCTGCAAGGCAGCAACTCTACCTCTGCGCCACCGTGCCGCCATTTTGTTACGGTTTCCCTGTCCCTTTAAGTCATCTCTTTGGCCTTTTTGGAATGCTGCAGCGGCGTTCCGTCGCAGGGATTCCACTGGGAATTTCCTGTTGTGCAGCAGCGGGTTCGGACTGCTAACAAGTAACCTGCAGGGGTCATCCCCCGGATACCAAAGATCCACCGTCTGGGAACATTGAGTGGACCCCACAGTGGGATTAAAGTGGTAAATCTGGTCAAACTCTCACCAAATCCAGCACAGAAAAGAGATGAGTACTAAAAGAATGCATTACTTCAAGAGTCAAGAGTGTTTTATTGTCGCGTGTCCCAGACAGAACAATTAAATTCTTACTTGCAGCCGCACAACTGAATACATGAACACATTCCAAAAATGTGCAGGTTTGTAGGTTGTCCGAAGGTGCTGGTGTACACCAAAAATAGTCACAATACGCTGGAGTAACTCAGTGGGTCAGGCAGCATCTCTGCACTAAAGGAATAGGTGACGTTTCGGATCGGGACCCTTCTTCAGACTCTTGTTCCGAAATGTCACCTGTTCCGTTTCTCCACAAATGCTGCCTGACCTGCTGATTTACTCCAGCATTTTTTGTCCATCTTCAGGTTAGTAGATTAATTGGCTTCGATAAAATTGTGAAATTGTAAAATTGTAAAATTATCCCTAGTGTTTGCAGGATAGTGCTAGTGTACGGGGTGATCGCGGGCTCGGTGAGCCAAAGGGCCCGTTTCCACTCTAAATTAAACTCTAAACTAAACTAATCTTAACTGCAAAGCACTGATATTTACAGTACGAGTTTGTGTTGCGTTTGAGTTTAGATTATTGTCACGTGTACCGAGGTACAGCGAAAAGCATTTGTTGCGTGCTAACCAGTCAGCGGAAATACAATACATGATTACAATCGAACCATTCACAGTGTACAGAAATGTTAAAGTAAGGAGCATTTGTACCGTATGATTGCAGATCCACTTCTGTATAGAGTGATACAGCGAGGGTAACCCGTGGCACAACTTGCCCACACTGGCCAACTTGACCAAGCTACACTAGTCCTAGCTGCCAGTGTTTGGCTCATATCCCTCCACAACTGTCCTATCCATGTACATCGAACTATTTCTTAAATGCTGCAATAGTCTCTCCCACAACTACCTCCTCTGGCAGCTTGTTCCATACACCCACCACCCTTTGTATGAAAAAGTTACCCCTTAGATTCCTATGAAATCTTTTCCCCTTCACCTTAAACCTACGTCCTCTGGTCCTCGATTTACCTACTCTGGGCAAGAGATTCCGTGCAATCAGCCTGATCTATTCCTCTCGTGATTTTATACACCTCTATAAGATCACCCCTCATCCTCATGCGCTCCAAGGAATTAGGGTCCCAGCCTACTCAACCTCTGCAGAGAGCTCAGTCCCTCGAGTCCTGGCAACATCCTCATAAATTGTCTCTGCACCCTTTCTTGCTTGACAACATCATACCCACAACATGGTGCCCAGAATTGAACACAACACTCTGACTGGCGCATGGTAGCGTATTGGTAGAGCTACTGTACCTATCGATGTACCTATCTAAATGTCTCTTAAACGTCATACCAGCCACTATTACCTCCTCTGGCAGCTTGTTCCCTACACCCACCAACCTCCGTCAAAAGATTACTCCTGCAGCGGTAGAGTTGCTGCCTTGCAGCACCTGGGTTCGATCCCGGCAATGGTGCTAGTGTACGGGGCGATCACTGGTCGGGGTGGCTCGGTGGGCCGAAGGGCCTGTTTTGGCGATCGATCACTAAACTAAACTATGCACATAAATAGGTTTGGGCGCTATCTGCTATCTACTACGTGAGTGTTCTGGTTACCTCTGTGATTAATTTCAGAGACCTGCTCAAAGCTTATCTACAGACATCTCAGTCTTTGCATGGTTTCATCTTCAGTTGTGCATAGAAATGAAGCACTTCACATGGTAACAGCTCAGGAACTAATGCTGCCTTTGCAGAAACTAAGCCCCTGCAGTTAGAGCTGATTAAACTCCGAATAATAAATCATTTCAGAATTTCTGACACACAAGAAGGCGATGCGTTTACACATCGGTAGGATGGGCGCTTTTCCATGTTTTAATACTTGTCTTCGTATAAACTTTCTTCAAATTCAGTATCAGCACCTTTGTTGCAATTGCATTCGCGAAGTTCATAAGTGATAGGAGCAGAATTAGGGCATTCGCCCCATCAAGTCTACTCCGCCATTCAATCATGGATCGGGTCATCAGCAGCAAAACGAGACATGGATCGAATCAGCAATACTGTTTGATCTACATCCCCCCTTATTAGGCTTATTTTTCAGAGCAAACATGAAGCATGCAGAAATATTACAGAGCATTCAGAAAGTATTCCGACCCCTTCACATTTTGTTACGTTACAGCCTTATTCTAAAATGGATTAAATTCATTTTTTTTAATCATCAATCTATACTCAATACCCCATAATAAAAAAGAAGACAGGTGCTTAGAAATGTTTGCAAAGTAATTAAAAATAAAAGACTGAAATATCACATTTACATAAGTATTCAGACCCTTTGCTCAGTACTTTGTTGAGGCACCTTTGGCAGCGATGACAGCCTCGAGTCTTCATGGGTATGACACTACAAGCTTGGCACACCTGTATTTGGGTAATTTCTCCCATTCTACTCAGCAGATCCTCTCAAGCTCTGCCAGGTTGGATGGGGAGCGTCGATGCACAGCTATTTTCAGGTCCCTCCAGAAATATTCGATCGAGTTCAAGTCCGGGCTCTAGCTGGGCCACTCAAGGACATTCATAGACTTGTCACAAAGCCAGTCCTGTGTTGTCTTGGTTGTCTGTTTAGGATCGTTGTCCTGTTGGAAGGTGAACCTCTGCCCCACTCTGAGGTCCTGAACGCTCTGGAGCAGGTTTTCATCAAGGATCTCTCCGTACTTTGCTCCGTTCATCTTTCCCTTGATCATATAACCATATAACCATATAACAATTACAGCACGGAAACAGGCCCTCTCGGCCTTTCCAGTCCGTGCCGACCATTTATTTTCCCCTAGTCCCATCTACCTGCACTCAGACCATACCCCTCCATCCCCTTCACGTCCATATACCTATCCACTTTACTTTTAAATGTTAAAATCAATCCAGCCTCCACCACTTCTGCTGGAAGCTCATTCCACACAGCCACCACCCTCTGAGTAAAGAAGTTCCCCCTCACGTTACCCCTAAACTTCTGTCCCTTAATTCTCATGTCATGCCCTCTTGTTTGAATCATCCCAACCTGACTAGTCTCCCAGTTCCTGCCGCTGAAAAACATCCCCACAGCATGATGCTGCCACCACCATGCTTCACTGTAGGTATGGTATTGGCCAGGTGATGAGCGGTGCCTGGTTTCCTCCTGACGTGATGCCTGGCATTTAGGCCAAAGTGTTCAATTTTGGTTTCATCAAACCAGAGGATCTTGTTTAGGTGCCTTTTGGCAAACTCCAAGCGGGTTGTCATGTGCCTTTTACTGAGGAATGGCTTCCGTCTGGCCTCTCTACCATAAAGGCCTGATTGGTGGAGTGCTGCAGATATAGTTGTCCTTCTGGAAGTTTCTCTCATCTCCACAGAGGAACTCTGGAGCTGTGTCAGAGTGACCATCAGGTTCTTGGTCACCTCCCTGACCAAAGCCCTTCTCCCCCGATTGCT
This sequence comes from Okamejei kenojei, assembly GCA_035221665.1. Lineage (NCBI taxonomy): Eukaryota > Metazoa > Chordata > Chondrichthyes > Rajiformes > Rajidae > Okamejei > Okamejei kenojei. Next base: position 10,808,457 of record CM069135.1, read on the forward strand.
CAGTTTGGCCGGGCGGCCAGCTCTATGAAGAGTCCTGGTGGCTCCAAAGTTCTTCCATTTAAGAATGACGGAGGCCACTGTGCTCTTCGGTTCCTGCAATGCTGCAGAAATTGTTTTATACCCATCCCCAGATCTGTGTCTCGACACAATCCTGTCTCGGAGGTCTACGGACAATTCCTTCATCTTCATGGCTTGGTTTTTACTCTGACATGCACTTTCAACTGTGGGACCTTATATAGACAGGAGTGTGCCTTTCCAAATCATGTCCAATCAATTTAGTTTACCACTTGTGGACTCCAATCCAGTTGTAGGAACATCTGAAGGATAATCATTTGAAACAGGATGCACCCAAGCTCAATTTTGAGTGTCATAGCAAAGGGTCTGAATACTTAATGTTTAAGAATGAACCGCAGATGCTGGAAAATCGAAGGTAGACAAAAATGCTGGAGAAACTCAGCGGGTGAGGCAGCATCTATGGAGTGAAGGAAATAGTCAACGTTTTGTGTCGAGACCCTTTTTCAGACTGAAAATGGGGCCGCAACCCGAAACCTTGCCTATTTCCTTCGCTGCATCGATGCTGCCTCACCCGCTGAGTTTCGCCAGCATTTTTGTCTGCCTTCGGTCTGCCTTATGTAAATGAGATATTTCAGTTATTTCAGTTATTTCTTTTTAATTACTTCGCAAAAATTTCTCAACACCTGTTTTCGCTTTTCTATTATGAGGATTGATGATTAAAAAAAAAATTGAATTGAATCAATTTTCGAATAAGGCTGTAACATAACAAAATGTGGAAAAAGTGAAGGGGTCTGAATACTTTCTGAATGCACTGCATGTATATAAAGCTGTTGAATTAACTATCATCTACAGTAAAGCAACGGAGGATACATTGTAAGTAATATAAGTAATATTGGTTATTGTTAATTAGACTCCAAGATCTGCCTCTAGACATAATCCCCGCATCTAGCCACAGGCTTGCTGACCCATCCTGCATGCATACGGTACAGGCCTTCAGCCGTACCTCTCACAGGTGATGTTGCCACATGCATGGCCTCCATCGGGAGTTTCTTAGCAGGCGATGACTCAATCAGCAGAGTTTGCGCAGGGGATTTGTCGACAGGTGGTCTTCGTCATCGGCACCAGCCGCATTGCCAGTCCTTTTGTAGGTTCAGAAACAAAGTCCTGATCCCAGAACTGCTCACTGTCTGCTGTCACATGTCCCTCATTCAGATAGTCATTTCCATCCTCTGTCCATAACACATCATCTGGGTCATCTGCATCATCATACTGAACAATAAACAATAGACAATGGGTGCAGGAGTAGGCCATTTGGCCCTTCGAGCCAGCACCACCATTCAATGTGATCATGGTTGAACCTGTCTCAATGGCACCGGCTCATTTACTGGGAGATTATGTCATCGGTTTCGTCTGTAGAGATTTCCGCCAGATTGAATCAAATAAGGCCTTGCTTCCAGACATACCTCCCTGACCATGCCCATACGGTCATACCTCTTCTGGGTTTGGAGACGGACCACCTGGCCCTCCGACAACGGTTGGAGAGGACTACTAGAACAGTCATAGTATGCCTTCTGTGTCTGTCTTTTACTCTGCAGACATGCCCGAAACTTGTGGCCTGAGCAGCTGCTTCTACGGCACCCAGCTGAGTTACCGGATGACCCAGAGTGTCTTAAGAAAACGTTTCGACAATTGTGTGACCCTCAAGCTAATCCACTCATCGAACGTGTGAAAGTTTCTCAAGATACCAGAATGTGGATGAAACTATTGAATCGTTTGTTTGTGCTATAAACAAGGCTGCAGGAACTTGTAGATTTGGTGATCTCAAAGACAAATTTATTATATTGGTGTGTAGTCTTGTTCATAACAAGCTGAGAAGAAAGCTCATCTGTGACCCAGCAATAACCTTGGATAGAGCTATTGCGGTCTGAACATTACCAACTGTCTATTCGTAATGCTCAAACGCTCACACAGGCACAATATTCCAACGTGGGGGTAGATAGTATGCATTCCAGTATAGAGGTTGATAGCATGCTAGCTCCATTTCCAGGGCAATGAAGGCAGCAGATGGCACTACAAGGTCAGTTTGGAAGAGCTCAGGCCTTCTCAAGGTTGACTTGAACCTAGGCAAGAATTAACTAGGCTAAAACAGTATAATTATCCTGCGGCTCATTTTATTCAAGAATGTAATAACTGTGGTAGTGCTCACTTGGCTAAGAGAGAGAAGTGCCCTGCCTTCGGTTAAGTTTGCCATCAGTGCAGGAGGTGAAACCATTTCGGGAGATGTTGCAGACCCCGACCTAACAGAGAGCAGACAAAGCAGCCCAGAAATTTGCTGCAGGCGGAGCCCCTGTCAGATTTGTCTGATACTAGCATGGACGAGAGGCCAAAGGTGGATGAAATTGTTCTGCAGGCACATTCAATTATCACACAAAATGTGCAGAACAGTGAGACAATGGCCACCCTAGCAGTAAATAATAAAGTGACCAAGATGAAAATCGACACTGGAGCGAAATGCAATGTTTTGTCTCAGGATCAGTTAAATCGCCTGAGGAAGGCACAGCTATTAAAACCCAGCAATGTTACTCTTCTCGCATATGGGGGAAGCGAGGTCAATACGGTTCATATTGTAAAGCTGCAGTACCACCTAGGGGACCAACCGTACAGATTGTGCTTCTATGCTGTCGACCACAATGTTCTCTCACTTCTGACACCACGTGCAAAGTACTATTGATACAGTAATTATATATCATAACAAGTACTTTAATTGGAATACATACAGAGACCATCGAAATGAGTAATATAGGCTCGAATCGTAAGTCGAACTGCCTAACAAACATGGCTGCCCGCATGCCACTAGGTGGTGGTGGTGGGGAAACCCGACATGGATTATGGATCAGGTCATCAGCAGCAAAACCAGACATGGATCAAATCAGCAGTACTGTTTGATCTACACTGGCGAGGGGGTCCACCGTGAGGGAGGGGAAGAGGGAGGACAAAGGGGGACCTGGCGCAGGAGGGAAATTGTAACTTTGTAAGCTTCCTTTATGAGCGACTATTTGCATACCATGGGTATGCAAACAAAGAATTACACTGTGACTTGTCACATGTGACAATAAAGTATCCAATTTAATTCAATGACATCACCCGAGACCCAAGTTTGATCCTGACTAAGGGTGCTTGTTTGTACAGAGTTTATACACTCTCCCCGTGACCCCGCTGGTTTTCTCTGGGAGCTCAGATTTTCTCCCACACTCCAAATACGTACACGTTTTAGCTTTTGTAAGGAGGAACTGCAGATGTTGGTTTAAAATGAAGATAGACACAAATATCTGGAGTAACTCCAGGGACAGGCAGCATCTCTGGAGAGAAGGAATGGGTGATGTTTCGGGTCGTGTCCCTTCTACAGACTGGTTAGCAATAAAGTAAACCAGAGATATAAGGGCCTGTCCCACTTGGCGATTGTTTTCAGCGACTGCCGGCATCATTGACTGACATATCAGGTCACTGAAAAAGTTGCGGCGTGATGGGGCGTGATGACGTATTGACGCACGGTGTTTCAATAGACAATAGACAATAGACAATAGAAAATAGGTGCAGGAAAAATACAAAAATCTTGAAGAACCTGGATCATACAGAGCAATAGCTCTTTTAAATACAGATCAGAAAATATTAGCTAAGACTTTGGCAAGAAGACTAAGTTCGTACATTAGTAAACTAATACACTCAGACCAAATTGGGTTTATACCTAAGCGACATTTGCTTTATAATTTGAGACGCCTGTTTAATATAATGTACTCACACAGAACGATAAATGAAGACTTAACTATTATTTCTTTTGACACAGAAAAAACATTTGATCAGGTAGGATGGGACTATCACTTTACAGTGTTGGAAAAATTCCAACTAGGAGAAAATGCTATTTCATGGATAAAGTTGTTATATAACAATCCGACTGCCAGAATATTGAAAGCACACGGCATTGGGGTTCAGCATTGATGTGGATAGAGAACTGGCTGGCAAACAGGAAGCAAAGAATAGGAGTAAACGGGTCCTTTTCACAATGGCAGGCAGTGACTTGTGGGGTACCGCAAGGTTCAGTGCTGGGACCCCAGCTATTTACAATATATATTAATGATCTGGATGAGGGAATTGAAAGCAATATTTCCAGGTTTACGGATGACACTAAGCTGAGGGGCACTGTTAGCTGTGAGGAGGATGCCAGGAGACTGCAAGGTGACTTGGATGGCTGGGTGAGTGGCAAATGTTTGGCAGATGCAGTATAATGTGGATAAATGTGAGGTTATCCACTTTGGTGGCAAAAACAGGAAAGCAGACTATTATCTAAATGGTGGCCGATTAGGAAAAGGGGAGATGCAGCGAGACCTGGGTGTCATGGTACATCAGTCATTGAAAGTAGGCATGCAGGTGCAGCAGGCAGTGAATAAAGCAAATGGTATGTTAGCATTCATAGCAAAAGGATTTGAGTTTAGGAGCAGGGAGGTTCTACTTCAGTTGTACAGGGTCTTGGTGAGACCACACCTGGAGTATTGCATACAGTTCTGATCTCCAAATCTGAGGAAGGACATTATTGCCATAGAGGGAGTGCAGAGAAGGTTCACCAGACTGATTCCTGGGACGTAAGGACTGTCTTATGAAGAAAGACTGGATAGACTCGGTTTATACTCTCTAGAATTTAGGAGGATTGAGAGGGATCTTGTAGAAACTTACAAAATTCTTAAGGGGTTGGACAGGCTAGATGCAGGAAGATTGTTCCCGATGTGGGGAGGTCCAGGACAAGGGGTCACAGCTTAAAGATAAGGGGGAAATCCTTTAAGACCGAGATGAGAAAGACTTTTTTCACACAGAGAGTGGTGAGTCTCTGGAACTCTCTGCCACAGAGGGTAGTTGAGGCCAGTTCATTGGCTATATTTAAGAGGGAGTTAGATGTCGCCCTTGTGGCTAAGGGGATCAGAGGGTATGGAGAGAAGGCAGGTACGGGATACTGAGTTGGATGATCAGCCATGATCATATTGAATGACGGTGCAGGCTCGAAATGTCGAATGGCCTACTCCTGCACCTAATTTCTATGTTTCTATGTTTCTATATATTACCAACTCTCAAGTCAGTATCCCAAATATATTAAACCTTATAGAACAATTTAGTTCCTTCTCAGGGTATAGAAACTGTTTTTATCCACGAGTAGTTGCTCTACTCAACAGCCAAAAATCTGTAGCCTCCCTTTGATCTGGTATTTTGTTGGGTCGCATGCTTGATCAATGGTGTTTTTTCATTAATGTTTTATTATTATTAATGTTTAGTGTTTTCTGAGTCATTCGTAACTGTCACTGTTTGTCATGTTGTTACTTGTGGGTGGAGCACCAAGGCAAATTCCTTGTATGTGAATACTTGGCCAATAAACTTACTTACTTACTTAGAATAAACTGGAATCAAAGTGAAATTATGCCAATAAAAGCTCAAGACCCTTCACATCTCCAAAAGATTTCCTTTATAATTGTCACTGAAAAATTTAAATACCTTGGAGATTATGTGACTAGAAAATATACCTCTCTATTCCAAGCAAATTTTCCACCATTAATTACTAAATTAAATGCCCTTATTCAATTTTGGAAAACACTCCCTATTTCCCTTATAGGTAAAGTAAATGCCATAAAGATGATTTTCCTACGACAACTCCTATACCTATTTCAATCGATACCGATTTATCTCCCTAAAAGTTTTTTTTTAAATTTGACTCTGTTATTACAAATTTTATTTGGGATTATAAAACCCATAGAATTCACAAATGACATTTATGTAAATCTAAAGAAAATGGTGGATTAGCACTTCCCAATTTTATTTTCTATTACTGGGTGACTAATATTAAAAATGTAATCTATTGGATGGATGATACATGTCAACTGGTAAACTGGTTTAAAATGGAAGACTGTTCGCCTTTGAATATAGGCGCGATTCTTCTTTCTCCAATACATCTGAATTAATCAATGTATGAGCAAAATCCGATAATTCATAGTATCCAACGAATTTGGTTGACAGTTGAAATCAAGTCTCAAACTGAGAAATTTCTCTCTCCTTTTACCAATCGCTAACAATCCCTCGTTTAAACCGTCTTCTTTAGATAACGCGTTTGCACAATAGAAAAACTCAGGAATCAAAACTCTGGGAGAGCTTTACGAGAAAAGGGATTTCCCTCTCCTTTCAAGAATTACAGGAGAAATATCATTTGAAAGCAAGTAATTTTGTTAGATATCTTCAAATCCGAGATTATGTGAAAACACACACACAAGACTGTCATTCTATGGGCCCAAATATATTAGACGAATGCATGAATAGAAAGGCGGATACAAGTAAGTCAATATCCTACATTTACAATACCCTTTTAACTGCACACATCCCACCTTCTGAAATGCTTAGGCGAGCATGGGAAGATGAATTGGGTTTACTAATCTCAAAGGATAGTTGGGAGGAAAACCTTTTATACATACATTACTGCTCTCTTAATGTTAGGCGCTACCTGATACAATTTAAAATACTGTACAGACTCTACTATTCAAAGTCCAAATTGAACAAAATCTTCCCAAATGTCTCTTCTATTTGTGATAAATGTCTCCTCCAAGAAGCGACTACAACCCATTCTTTTGCTTCCTGCATAAAGTTATAAAACTTCTGGAGGGGAATATTTGATACCTTTTCCAAAATACTTAAAATGAAATTGGACCCAGATATAAAACTGATCACATTAGGTATGTCAGAGGCCTGTTCTAAGCTAACCATATTTCAAAGACGTTTCCTCAACTACGGCCTAATAACGGCGAAAAAATTAATACTCAAATTTTAGAAACAGACAACAGTCCCCGCAGTGAAGATGTGGATTACAGATATGTCCGAGACACTACATTTGGAAACATTAGACTTGTCTTGGCAGAAAAAACAGATCAATTTCTTAAGGCATGGATACCCTTTACTGAATTTTTACAACAAACATAAATTTAAATTTAAATCCGATGCCACGATGGGCGAGGGGGGGAGGGGTTAGGTACATCTCCATCTTTTCTTTTCTTATTTCCTTTTCTTTCTTCTGCACTGCTTTGGGTTAGGGGTTAGCAGCTTAGGGGTCTTTTTCCTGCTCTATTCTATTTTATCTCTTCATTCTTTTTTTTTTCTTCTTTCCTTGTTTTCTTTTTTTTCTTTTGTCTTTTAAAAAAAAAATTAGGTTCTAAGGTTAAAATTGAAGCTGTACAATAATTGTGTAATTGTTATGCCGATCGTCTTATCCTTGTACAATTGCATCTAATTTAAAAAAAATAATTAAAAAAATTATTTACTTGAGAACAGCTAAATAACAAGCCAATTTTCTTTCTTTTTTTGATGAATATTTTTTATTATAGAAACATATGTATGAAAATTGCAATACTTTAATATTAATAATATTATGAAAGTATTTAATGATGTATTATAAAATGATGTAATAAAATCTCAATATTATTACTAATATTGAGATTTAGGACTATATGCTTCTATACGCTTTTTTAATTATTTTTTTATAAAGTAAGAAAAGATAGAGATAAATAATGAAAAAAATATAAAAACGAATGGAGTATTAATCGTTATTCCGTCATTGGAGATATAGGCATGATTTATTATATTTCTTTCTTCATCCATTCTAATATTCAGGCCTCAGTCAAGCCCTCGTACCGATCCATTATGACTGTAAATATTCAATATATGGAGACCATATCCCTCTGAAGAGATCTAACCTGTCCATTAAGACAAGCCTCAATCTTCTCCAGATGAAGAGTCTCCGACATTTCTGTATTCCACATTTTGATTATAGGGGATGTAGGGCCTTTCCAAAATTTCAATATTAATTTTTTCCCAATTATTAACCCATAATCAATAAAAATTCTCTGGTTTGTTGTTACTATTTGTTCTGTTTCCAATATTCCTAATATTATTAGCTTTGAATCGGGTGTCAAAGATATATTAATAACATTCGAAATTATCCTAAATATTTCAATCCAGAATTTTGTAATTTTATACAATTTGTAAATGAGTGTGCCAGATTCTAAATGTTGACATTTATCACATATAGGAGATACTTTTGGGAACATATTATGGAATTTGGTTTTTGAATAATATAATCTATGTAATATTTTAAACTGTATAAGAGAGTGTTTAGCATTTAGCGAACAATGATGTATATGTTGTAAACTATCATCCCATATTTCTGGTCTAATAGTTTGACATAATTAATTTTCCCACGATTGTCTATGTATTTCTGTTGATGGAACATCACCTTCCAATAAGATATATTATATATATATGAAATCATTTTTTCTGTATTCGGATGTTTATTCAAACATTCATCTAATATCTCTATCTTTCTATTTCTGAATTCTTGCGTATTTGCTTTAACATAATCTATAATTTGTAAGTATCTAAAGTACTCTTTAGATTGTAGTCCATAAATTTGTTGTATGTCTTGAAATGAAAGGAAGGAGTTTTCCCTATAGAGATCCCCAATCTTAATAATTCCATTATTTTTCCATTGTGAAAAGCTTTATCCATCATTGAAGGTTTAAACGTAACATTATTTACAATGCTAATGAGATAGTGGTATAGATTTTAATTTTAATGTTTTCTTTATTTGTTTCCAAATACGTATTCCACTTCCTATTATTGGGTTTATCACTATATGTTTTCTTAGCTAAATTAGTATTAGCGAATATTATAGAAACTAATTTCAAAAGGAGAACAATCTTCTTTTTCCATATTTAACCAAGTTGGTTGATTATCTATTTTTCTAACCAAAAATTCATATTTTTAATGTTAACTGCCCAGTAATAAAACATAAAATTTGGTAGAGCTAGAGCTCCATTTATATTTGGTTTACATAAATGTTTTTTATTTATTCTAAGGCTCTTATAATCCCAAATGAAGTTAGTGACTAAGGAGTCCACCTTTTTAAAGAAATTTTTAGGGAGATATATCGGGATTGATTGAAAAAAGGTATAATAATTGTGGAAGAAACACCATTTTTATTTATATTAATTTTGCCTATCATCGATATAGGTAAAGTTTTCCAATATTATAATTTGCTTATTTAATTTGTTCAATAATAGTGGAAAGTTAGCTTTAAATAAGGAGTCAAATCTTTTTGTTACAAAGATTCCAAGATATTTAAATTTTTCATTTGTTATCTTAAAAGGGAATTGTTGTAATATATGTAAATTGTTTACCATTATTGGCATAATTTCACATTTATTCCAGTTAATACTATATCCTGAATAGGATCCAAATTCAGTTATTAATTTTAACAAATTATGGATACTAGTTTCTGGTTTTGTGATGATATAGAGAGATTTTATTTTTAGTGTCTCTAGTATCGTATCCATATATTTCCGATGTGATCTCACCATCGGGGCTAATGGTTCTATTGCCAATGCAAACAATAAAGGGGATAAAGGACAACCTTGTCTGCAACCACGAGATAAATTGAATTTAGGTGATAACATTTGATTTGTTATTATTCGAGCTGTCGGATTTGTATATAGCAATTTGATCCAGTTAATAAACCTTTCTCCCAGTTTAAAAGCTTCCATAACCGAGAACAAGTAAGGCCATTCCACTTGATCAAAGGCTTTCTCTGCATCTAACGAAATCAACATACTAGGTCTTTATTAATATCTCTTTTCGAGTATATAATATTGAATAACCGTCTCAAATTATCGAAGAGTATCATTTTGGTATAAATCCTGTTTGATCTGGGTGAACTAATTTAGTAACAACTAAACTTAACCTTTGTGGTAATATTTTAGTTAATATCTTTTGATCGGTATTTAGAAGAGCTATTGCTCCTAAATGATCCTGGTTCATCCAAGTCTTTGTTTATTTTGGGTGTAAAAGTGTTATAATAGATTCATTTAATGTTTCTGGTAGTTTTTGCTGTGTTATATATATGATCATATAGTAATTTCAAACGTGGTACAATCTGATCATAAAATACTTTATAAAATTCCGAGCCAATGCCGTCTGGTCCCGGTGTTTTACCCTTTTTTAGTAATCTGATAGATTCTTGGATTTCCTTTATCGTAATATCGGCATTCAATAACTCTAATTTTTTGTGAATCCAATCCTTTCAAGTTACATTTTTTTTTAAATGCTTCAATTCCTATTTTATTATCTGTTGTTTTCGCAGTGTATAAGTTTTTATAATATTGCATAAATCGTTCATTAATATCTTTAGGCTGTGTTAACAGTTCGCCTTTATGTGATTTAATCCTATGAATTATTTTTTTCAGCTTCCATTTTCCTTAATTGACGAGCCAGTAATTTTTGAGGTTTATTCACCAAATTCAAACTGTAATTGTTTAGTATGTTGATAAAATTTAACGACTTGGTCTGTAATATTTTGTTTTAATTTATATTTACAATGCTGCAATTTTATTATGTAATATAGTAGTTGGATTCCATTGCGTTCATGTATATCTAATTGTTTAATCTCCTTTTCCAAATCTTGCTGCTCCTTTACGTTTCTTTTTATTATAAAATGCTTGAGATTAAATCATGATTCTCCGGAGGTATGCTTTAAATGTTTCCCATAATAAGGAACAAGGATATTTCCGGTTTAACATTTATTTCAAAAAAAATCTTAATTTGTTTCTGTAATATATTCCTGGGTAATTTTTATTTTCTAATATTTGTGGGTTAAATCTCCCACATGTTCTGATTTTTTGTAGTTTACCATTTATTTTGATCTTGAATGTTAATGGCGCATGATCAGAAATTATGATATTATGATATTGGGATTTATAAGTAAGCGAGATAAGTTTAGCGTCCACCAAAAAATAATCTATTCTTGAGTAAGTTTTATGTACTGACGAGTAAAAAGAGTATTCTCGTCCAGTAGGGTTTTCAATTCTCCAAACATCTTTGATATTAGTAGTTTCCATATATGCATTTAATAAATCACTAGTGTGATTTAACTTTCCTTTGCCTTGTAGATCTATCTAAGTATGGATCTAGTGTACAATTAAAGTCACCTCCAATTATTAGATTATGTGCTATTTCCGGAATATTAGCCAATTTTCTCTGCGTTTTCCAGTAATTTCCCCCACTGCCCCTCAGCCCGATGGCTCTACACAACGGCAATCGATGCATGCACTCTACAGATTAATTTGTCTCTTCCTTTATCAGATGCCAATGAACCTACATGGACTTTTGCTGATACCAGTTTCCCAATATTTGCAGATTTGAACGACCATGCAATTTTGTTTTACTGGAATGGCCAAAGGATATATGTCCAATTCCAGCAGGCCTTGTTGTACTGCTTTAATCTAATAGTCATCAGTGTAAAAGGTCTCTGCTCAATATTAGCTTGAGGCTTTCTTTAATAGAAATCATAATTGGTATCTTTCCCAAGTTGTCCAGATCTAATTTACCGACCTTTAATAATTTTACCATGAATAATAAGATTATTTTGTGATCATAATAAATTATCGTACTTTACTACCAGATAGAGCAAGGACAGCACAGTGGTAGAGTTGCTGCCTCACAGCGCCAGAGACCCAGGTTCGATCCTGACTATCATACGGAGTTTGTACGTTCTCCCCCCAACCTGCGTTTTCTCCAGGTGCTCCGGTTTCTTCCCACACTCCAAAGACAAGCCATAGAGGCTTGTAGGCCAATTGGCTTGGTATGAGTGTAAATTGTCCCTAGTGAGTGTAGGATGGTGTTAATGTGCAGGGATCGCAGGTCGACGTGGACTCAGTGGGCTGAAGGGTCTGTTTCCGCGCTGTACCTCTAAAACTGAAACTAAAAAGATTGTCCTTTACTACAAGATAGAATGTGTTGGTCCCACACCATGAACAAGATGTGGAAATGTCTCAAGAATGTAAGAAAGATCGGGATAATAATGGGACAGATTCATTTACACCATGAGATTTGTTTAAACACACCAGTTTATAGTTCTGACCTCTACTGAGCTAAGGCCAGGCGCTAGCTCCTTTTATCACTCCCGGCAGTCTGCACTCCACAGCCTCCAACCTTATCATATCCCAGTCCCCCAGTTTTACCTTCTCACCAAAATCTATAAGCAGATCCCTGGACCACCAGGGGGCCGTATGATGGCAGACTCTGCCTACAGTCTGTCTGTTTTTTGTCTTTTTGGTATTTTTAATCTGTTTTAGAATATGTTTTTGGAGGTTTCTTAAGGGCCTGTCCCACTTGGGTGACCTAATCCGCGAGTCCAGAAGAGTGCATTCGACCTTCGAGCTTGAGGGCACTCGGCTGGAAAGCCTCGAGCTGGTTCACCCATCCGAGGAGGAGCGCTGTCTGCACGAAGAAGAGGAAGGTAAACGGCTGCCACAGAGTGACTTAAATCCTTTAGAGAAGGGGAGGGGGGGGAAGAGAACGACAGAGAAGGGGGGGGGGAGGAGAAGGGGGGAGGAGTAGGGGGGAGAAGGGGGTAGGAGAAGGGGGGAGGAGAAGGGGGGGGAGGAGTAGGGGGGAGGAGAAGGGGGGAGGAGAAGGGGGGGGAGGAGAAGGGGGGGAGAAGGGGGGGGGAGAAGGGGGGGGAATAGGGGGGGAGGAGAAGGGGGGAGGAGGAAGGGGCAGGAGGAGTAGGGGGAGGAGTAGGGGGAGGAGAAAGGGGGAGGAAAGGGGGGAGTAGCAGGGGGGAGGAGAAGGGGGGGAGAAGGGGGGGAGAAGGGGGGGAGAAGGGGGGAGGAGAAGGGGGGAGGAGAAGGGGGGGGAGAAGGGGGGAGGAGAATGGGGGGTAGAAGGGGGGAGGAGAAGGGGGTTAGAAGGGGGGGAGGAGAAGGGGGGAGGAGAAGGGGGGGAGGAGGAGGGGGGAGGAGAAGGGGGGAGGAGAAGGGGGGGAGAGTAGGGGGGGAGGAGAAGGGGGGAGGAGAAGGGGGGAGGAGAAGGGGGGGAGGAGAAGGGGGGAGTAGGGGGGAGGAGAAAGAGTAGGGGGGGAGGAAGGGGGGGGGAGAAGAGGGGGGGAGGAGAAGGGGGGAGAAGGGGGGGGAGAAGGGGGGAGGATAGAAGGGGGGGAGGAGAAGGGGGAGGCGAAAGAAGGGGGGGGAGAACGGGGGGAGAAAGGGGGGGAGGAGAAGGGGGGTAGGAGAAGGGGCAGGGGGGGAAGGGGAGAAGAGAAGGGGGGGGGAGAAGGGGGGAGGGGGGGAGGAGAAGGGGGAGAGAGATGGGGAGGGGGGGGGGTGAGGGGGGTGAGAAGGGGGAGTGAGGGGGGGAGAAGGGGGGAGGAGAAGGGGGGTGGAGAAGGGGGGAGGAGAAGGGGGCGAAGGAGGGGGGAGGAGGGGGGAGGAAGGGGGGAGGAGAAGGGGGAGAAGGGGGGAGAGAAGGGGGGAGGAGAAGGGGGGAGGGGGGAGAAGGGGGGAGGGGGGAGTAGGGGGAGGAGAAGGGGGGAAGGAGAAGGGGGGAGGAGAAGGGTGGGGAGGAGAAGGGGGGAGTAGGGGGGAGGGAGATAACGGGGGGAGGGAGGGGGGGAGGGCGGGGGGAGAGGGGGGAGGGGGAGAGGGGGGGGGAGAAGGGGGGAGAAGGGGGGAGGAGAAGGGGAGGGGAGAGAGGGGGGTAGGGGGAGAGAGGGGGAGGGAGGGGGTGGAGAACGGGGGGGAGGGAGGGGGAGGGGAGGGGGGAGGGAGGGGTGGAGAAGAGGGGGGGAGAGGGAGGGGAGGAGAATGGGGAAAGGAGTGGAGACACTTTTAAGAAGTATAATAAAGTTAGCGGGCATTTTATCTACCGGTCGGTCTTCCTCGGTCGTGAAACTCCAATGAGCCAATCAAAATGGCCAGTCAGCGAAGGAGATGTCCTACGGCTGCCCTCGACTGCCTGTAAGTAAATAGCGACCCCACACCACTGCAGTACGAGTGAAAAAGAACCATGCTGACCAATTTTTACTCGCGGAAAATTTTTCAAAATGCTGAAAATTTTTCCGCAACCTAGCTGAGGCCACGTGAACCTCCCTCGAGCATGAAGGAGAGTTCCAGCCACTTCATACTACCTCCTCGGACCTCGAGTCGACCATGCTGCGAGTTTGAGTCCAGGGCAAACCCGTCTAAACTCGCAGATTAGGTAGCCCAAGTGGGACAGCCCCTTTAGACTTTTTTATGTGGGGGAGGTGGGGAGGGTAAGGGGGAAACCGTTTCTCAGTCACTTCCAGGTCGAGGATGCGTCTATTCTCTGTCGCGTCTTCGCCCCCTCCTCGCGGATTGGCGCGGCCTTTCCTGCCGGAGACCGACCAGAGTTTCAGCGGAGGCGCAGCACTCATTTACCATCGAGGAGCGGGCGATGCGTTACCGGGGATCGCCGTGTTGAAGCTCCGGGAGTGTTGGGCCTGCTGCTGTGGTTTACGGAGCTTCCAGCCACGTGTGGCGCTGACTTTAACACCGCAGAGTCCCGGGATCCCTTTGCCGAGGGCCGCCAGTGTTGAATCTCTGCCCAGCTCGGCCTTTAGACTTTGGGAGCCTCGGTCTCTGGTGAGAAGTGGCCGATTCGAAAACTCCAAGCCGCTGAGACTGTTCTTCCATTCTGACGTTGGAGTTCCGATCATCCAGGCGAGAGGGCCTGAACATCGGGCCGCCGTAGCGGTGACTGTGGAGGGCTCTAAAGGTCCCGACCACGGGTGAACAAGGAGGAAGATGACTGAACTTTATTGCCTTCCCTCACAGTGAGAAACATTGATTTTGTTGTGTGGGGATGTTCATGATAAACTCTATCGTGTGTTGTGTTTCATTTTATTCGTATGTTTGTGTCCCCTTCCCCCTTCCCCCCCCCCCCCCCCCTGGTAACTCAAATCTCACTGTACCAATTGGTGCATGTGACAATAAATGTAAACTTGAACTTGTTTCTGTCTGCTCTTGTCCCACTGAAATGATTTCCACTGTCTGAAGAAGGGTCCCGACCCAAAACACCACCCATCCTTTTTCTCCAGAGATGCTGCCTGAGATGCTGAGTTACTCCAGCACTTTGTGTCTATCTGCAGTTGACAGCATGTTCCCAACAGATGCTCTTGTTCCCAAGTGAATGTGTGTTGCCAGGAGTCTTAAATATTGGCCAACATGCCTTAGAAATCCAGATCCAAAATGCAAAGTAATTATGTTGCATGTTCCAGGTAACCCATTGTGTTGACAAGCCTGTTAAGATCCGTTCCTCTCCCAGCCACAGGCTAATGAGCCACAGCCAAGTCCAATTAGCCTTTGGACCAAATAACCCGTTCCTGCAGACATACCCCTTATAAACCCTGGAGCCCAGGGGAGGAAGGGGAAGGAAGGGGAAGGAAGGAGGAGGAAGGAGGAGGAGGAAGGAGGAGGAAGGAGGAGGAAGGAGGAGGAGGAGGAGGAAAGGAGGAAGGAGGAAGGAGGAGGAGGGAGGAGGAGGAGGAAGGAGAAGGAGGAAGGAGGAGGGTGCGGTTTGGTCAATTAATATGATCATTGGCTCATCATCCAGACTGTAGACACTCTTGTTTGTCTCTAGACACAAAGCCCATTTGGTGAGTCTTTAGTCAGAGGGTGGTGAAGCTGTGGAATACATTGCCACAGAAGGTTGTGGAGGCCAATTCAATGGATATTTTTAAGGCTGAGATTGTTGGATTTTTGATTAGTACAGTGTTGTCAGGGGTTATGGGGAGAAGGCAGGAGAATATGGTTGAGGGGAAAAGATAGATCAGCCACGATTGAATGTTGGAGTAGACTTGATGGGCTGAATGGCCTAATTCTGCTGCTAGAACATATGCACATATGAGTTCACTTTGCTGTGTGCGCCAATGTATTCATTATTTATATGGCATCATGGCTGTTGCCACATCTCTACATTAAAAACTAATCTGAACATAAATTGCTGAAAATTCTAAGGGAAAAGGAGGTGCAGGGTTAATTAAAAAGTAGACTAAATGGGACCTGTTGTGTCCCATGTTCACACTGGAGGGCTGGTCCCCCAATGCAATATTCCACTTCACCACCAATTCCAATATTGTTGGCCAATGGGGTGGGTGGGAGGGGGGGGGGGGCTTTCTGGAGCGCTAGTATGGGTGTTGTGGGCTGAAGGGAATAGTTTCCAGATGGCTAGTATGGACATTCTGGGCTGAATGGATTCTTGGGCTGGCAGCTCAGTCACTCAGGCCCGGTGGGCTGGCAGTTCAGTCACTCAGGCCCGGTGCGCTGGCAGTTCAATCACTCAGGCCCGGTGGGCTGGCAGCTCAGTCACTCAAGCCCGGTGGGCTGGCAGTTCAGTCACTCATGGTGGGCTGGCAGCTCAGTCACTCATGGTGGGCTGGCAGCTCAGTCACTCAGGCCTGGTGGGCTGGCTGCTCAGAAACTGCCAGAAATACTGCCCAAAACAGGTGAGAGTGAGTGAGTGAGTGAGTGAGTGAGTGAGTGAGTGTGTGTGTGTGTGTGTGTGTGAGTGTGTGTGTGTGTGTGTGTGTGTGTGTGTGTGTGTGTGTGTGTGCGTGTAGAATCAATTTTAGACATTTTTCATCTTTTTCTACAGATCACAGCAATGAAGGAGGAAGAGGGCAGAAGAAACAACTCATTTCATTTCCATTTCAAGCAGAAGGCAGGCCAACAACTCATTTAATTTCCGTTTCAAGCACAGGGCAGGAAAAACAACTAATTTAATTTCAGTTTCAAACACAGGGCAGGAGAAACAACTCATTTCAAGCACAGTGCAGACTCACAGTTCAGTTCGCTCACGGCGTAGACTCTCAGTTCCAGACTGAACTCTCGAAAGGCAATCAAACCAGTTTAGTTAAGAAATACAGCATGGAAACAAGCCCTTCGGCCCTCCGAATCCGCACCGACCAGCGATCCCCGGACATTGACACTATCCTACACTGGGGACAATTTTGACGTTTATACCAAGCCAATGAACCTGCAACCCTGTATGTATTTGAAGCGTGGGGGGGGGGGGGACGGAAGAAAAAACACGCAGTTATGAGGAACGTACAAACTCTGTACAGACAGCACGTGTAGTCGGGATCGGACATGGGTCACTGGCACCGTGAGGCTGCAACTCTACCGCTGCGGCGCTGTGTTCCACAATAATTCTGTGGGGTATCTCATTTCAGATTGTTCCTGGCAACATGCATTTAAAAATGGAGCGCAATTGGGTCTGATATTTCAACAATCAAATTTTATCTTCTACCCAACCTTCCCTTTGCTGTCAATAGTGATAACAACAGAGCCTTGAAAGGTGAATGCTGGTGGACATGCAATGTCATGTATTCTTGATGAATAAGAATTTATAGTTCGTCCCATGGTTCGAGTTTCCCCCGCCCCCCCCCCCCCCCCCCACCCCCTCCCCATCCTTCATGCTCCAGTAAATGCAGGGCCAGTGCCGACAAACGCTCATCACGCGTTAACCCACTAATTTCTGGGATAGTTCCCGTAAACCTCTTCTGGACCCTCTCCAGCGCCACGACAACCTGCATCGGTTATTGTGCTCAAAACTGCTCACAATACCCCAAATGTACCCTGACCAGTGTCATATAAAGCCTCAGCATTATATCATTGCTTTTATATTCTACTAGCCTAAGTGGGACCCGTTGGGCCTGGTCCCCCAATGCAATATTCCACCTCTCCATGAATTCCAATATTCCACCACTCATGCATAGCCCCTAACTGCACAGGCACGGCTAACGGGTTCCCGTAGTGATGCCCTGATGCCCCCTCCTCCCCTCACCCACCACTCCATCTCTTGCCCTCCCCCCCCCCCCCACCCAGCACACTCACTCCATCGCCCCCTCAAACGCTCCCCCAATCCACTCTTAGCGGCTCTCCGGTGGCGCAGCCATTCCCTCCCATTGGGTTCCCATTGTGACGTAGAACACACAGGTATTACTGCGCAGGTGCAGCTGATGGGCACGGCAAGTGGAAAAGGGATTTATTAAAGCTTAAAATGTGAATAACTCTTAAAATATAACAACAATTTAAACGTGAAAGAGGGGGCTTAATCAGTCCATTCTTTCTTGCTGCGTCTCTTGTTGCGTTCTGCAGCCGGGGATGGGGTCGGCTTCAGGCAGGGGCTGTTGAAGGCCGGTGGGGGGAGCGTCCTGCAGCCTAGGGAGGGGCACGGCTTCAGGCGGGGCTGTCGGGGTCCGGTGGGGGAAGGGGGAGCCTCCTGCAACCTGGGGAGGGGGATGGCTTCAGGTGGTGGCCAGCGGCGAGGGGAGGGGGCTTTCTGGAGGGCTAGTATGGGTGTTGTGGGCTGAAGCGACTAGTTTCCAGAGGGCTAGAATGGACATTGTAGGCCAAATAGATTTTTAGGCTAGTTCTGTAGCTGGGGATGAGGAGGCTTCAGGTGGGGGCCGGAGGGAGCGTTCTGTAGCCGGGGGAGGGGGATGGCTTCAGGCAGGGGCCGGTGGGAGGGAGGGGAAGCTCTGCTGTGGCCTACCGCTGGCGTGGCCTGCCGCTGGGTGGGGAGGGTGCGAGGGGAATGAGATGGGACTGTGTGTGTGTCACTCAGTCATGGCTTCTGGGCCCACAGTTCGCTCACTCACGGCTTCTGGAGCCACAGTTCACTCACTCACGGCTTCCGAGCTTGCTGACTGACACGCGCCCGACTTCTGGACTCACGCCCGGCCTCTGGGGCTTTATTCTCCTTGCCTTCAGAAGGGGCGTTACCTTCATGGTGAATGACAGGAGAGAAGACCAATCTGCTCATCTCACAATTTTTTAACCTTCATGACGTTTGAAATATTGGTGCATAGGAGAACGGTGAGTAAGGGGGCGAAAAAATCCTAGTGATATATGGTACCATTTTTGCGCAAATTTAAAAACAACGCAGACCAGAAGTGGTCAAGATGAGAGTTTTAGAGATAGATCGATAGACATACAGACAGATAGACAAAATGGGACTCGTTGGGTCCCAGTCACACAGGAGGCCTGGTCCCCCAACGCAACCCATTCCCCAACACAATATTCCACAACTCACCTGTTCCCCAAATGCAATATTCTGCCACTCACCCATAGACCCTAACTGCGCAGGCATGGCTGAGGGGTTCCCGTTGTGACGCCCCAATCCCCCCTCTCCCCTCACCCGCCTCTTGCCCTTTTATCCCCACGCACTAATTCCATCCCCCCTCAACCCTCCTGCCCCCCCCCCCCCCCGCCATCCACTCTTTGCGGCTCACCAGCGGTGCGGCCATTCCCGCCCATTGGGTTCCCATTGTGATGTAGAACACGCAGGTATTACTGACAGGCACAGCAAGTGGCAAAATTGATTTATTAAAGCTTAAAATGTGAATAACACTTAAAATATAACAACAATTTAAATGTTGAAGCTGTAGAGGTACCAAACGTGGTGAATAAACAGTTGCTTTATTCAGTTGTTACATGTAAGTTTGGTCCACTTACATAATTTGTCATTGCTGCTTGTAGCTGAGCGAGGGTGTTGTCTCGAGCTCAGCTACCTGTTGACTGGGAAGATCTCAAGGTGAACTCCCCCTAGCCCATGACGTCACGTGCCAGCCTTCGTAGCTACTGACGAGGGTTCGACCATAAGTGGTCTGTGTATCAGCAGATGCCACAAAGCGGAGATTTATTCAGTCCATTCATTCTTGTCGCGTCTCTTGTTGCATTCTGCAGCCAGGGACGGCTTCAGGCGGGGCATGTCAGGGGAGGGGGGGAGCGCTGTCGTGGCCTACCCCTGCCGCTGCCACGGCCTGCCGCGGCCTATCCCAGACGCGGTCTAACCCTGCCGTGGCCTATCGCTGTTATGGCCTACCACTGCGCTCCCCACCACTTCAGGTGGGGACGATGGGGAGCATCTGCAGGCAGGGGGCTGTTGGGGGGCCGATGGGGGGAGGGGGGAGTGGGTGTGTGGCCGTGCGGGGGGGCGAGGGGGATGAGAACTCAGAGAAAAGACAGGGGTTGGGGGGGAAAGGGGGATATTACGGGAGGGGGGGGGCAGGAGTCAGCGAGGGGGACCAGAGGTGATGGGGCTGAGCTGACAGTGCGATGGGGAATCACAGTGATACCCTGGTCATTTCTCCGCCAGGATCAGATTCTCCGCTTTCCGTTTTTGGCGACATTTCCCGCGCCGGGCTGGGCCGTTTCCGGTCCTCGAAAATTGTGTCTGGTTGGAAACTTCGCCGCCATCCTCAGCTCAATAAAGACACGATGATGCAGGAATGGGCGGACCGTCCCGCTGAGTGACAGGGGGATACACCAATATACGTGGCGCTTCTGAACGGCATGCGAGGAGATCGATCTGTGCACGCTGTTTTTAAGATTATTTAAACCTCGCTAACATTTACATTAGACCAACCGATCGGAACAAAAACTTGGTGCAATTGCAACACAGGAGAACTATGAGTAAGCTGGCGAAAAATCATAGCGCTATCGCGTTACGTTTTGGTGCAAAAAAATGACCATGCGTAGTATAAGATAACAAGATCAGAGTCGTAGTTATTTAGTTATTTAAAAATTGTCTGACAACAATCTTAGTGTCTGTAATAAGATAAAATATCTAGGGCATATTATTACAGAACAAATGACAGATTGATGAGGATATTTATAGGCAAGACGCATGCTGTATATACAGGCGAATATCCTCTTGCGTAAATTTGGTGCGTGTGCAGATGTGGTGAAGATGTCACTATTTAGAGCATACTGCACACCCCTCTACACTGCACACCCCTCTACACTGCGCACCGGTGGTCGAACTATTTAAAGTATGCAGAGACTAAAGGTTGCATATAACAATGCCTATGAGAACACTGCTAAGGCAACCAAGATGGTGTAGTGCCAGTAATATGTTTGTGGCTGCAGGAGTCAGTACTCTAGAAGCTATCCTAAGACAACACATGTATAAATTCATTTGCAGGATAAATGACTAAAAATGTGCTCTTGTGGCCTTGACAAACATAAGGGTTAGCACTACACGCTACGAATCCCAGTTGTGGAGACACTGGTATCGTTGTCTCGTTTGTACGACATTGATCATTTTTTACTCTGGATTTTTAACTTAAATATTGTGGGGTTTTTTTAAAAATATATAAATTATGATGTTTTTATGTGATTTACCATGATTTTATATATATTTATGATATTTGAGATGCAATGCAATTTTTTAATGTAATGATGTCCCTTGTCTGACCTTGAGTCCGTAATAAAGTTATTATTATTATTATTATTAGTTATGTATAGATAGATTGCATAGCCAAGCAGAAGAAAGCATCTCACTGTAAGGACATAAAGTGACTGCAGTTGGAAGGAGCTGCAGCTGCTGGTTTGCACCGAAGATAGACACAAAATTCTGGAGTAACTCAGCGGGTCAGGCAGCATCTCTGGAGAGAAGGAATGGGTGACATTTTGCGTCGAGACACTTCATCAGACAGTGCACGCATCCCTTCTATCCAGAGATGCTGCCTGAGTTACTCTAGTATTTTGTGTGTATCGTTTTGTCATGAATAGCGACTGCTCCACTGTAATGAAACTGGAAAGGTATAATCTTTCCCTTGTCAGTATTTTTTTTTCAATTCTCAGATAGCTAATCCTTTCACTGTTTTGAAAAGTGACATCAAAGGCATTCAGGTGCTGCAGAACTTGCACAGTTCACTAAATTCCACATTGCTTTAATATTTTGCTAATTAACACTGTCAAACATGTCCAGGTTAGCAACATCTGCCAGGAAAACTGTAATATTTTAGAAATTACAACTGCTGTTTTAGCTGGAGAGAGTGCAGAGAAGATTTACAAGGATATTGCCAGGACTTGAGGGTCCGAGCTATCGGGAGGGGTTGAGCAGGCTGGGACTCTATTCCTTGCAGTGCAGCGTTAATTCTGGCCATATTGGAGAGGCCAGGACACTAAAATTGAGTAAAGGCTTCTGGGCTGCTGGGCCATTTGGTCAATTTAAATGTGCCTTCTGCAGAAATAAGACAAGCTGCAGAATGGTGCCAGTTTATCTGGAGCCTCGATAAGAGCTGCAAGAAGAGATTGGAAACATCTGCAGACCCCTGACAATTAGGTGCAAATTGCATGGAATGGATTGGATGAATGCAAACCTGATATACACATTGTATATAATGTTGCAAAGCTTTACTATGTTAGATGTTGATTGGATTAGGTGTTGAGCCTTGTCTGGGTTTCCTGAATATCTGGGTAAATATTGCTATGTTTGCTTCAGTAGATAATAGGACAATAGACAATAGGTGCAGGAGTACGCCATTTGACCCTTCGAGCCAGCACCGCCATTCAATGTGATCATCCCCAATCAGTACTTCCTCTCAGAAGCACCGTTTGAATACATTGTATTAGTCGCTGTATTATTTGGTTAGGGAAATGTCTATTATATAGTGTGTTAATCGATATCTGTTATTGGACTGTATAGAGACCACCCCTATGTGGTTCGGCCCCTCAAGGCTCAGGGACCTATAATAGATCGCTCCCATGAGGTCCTGTGTCGATCTTCTGGGAGAACGCTAAGGACTGCGTGACCTTCTCTGGAGTGTCTCTGCTTGAGCGAGGCTGAAGAGGTCTTGATCAGGCAGATACGAGGATCGAACCTGTGGTGGTTAGGTATAGTAGATGAACTGTAATTGTGTTTTGTCAAAATAGAGTGTAAATGCGCAAGTGCTTGACTCAGTGATTTTTGACTGAAACTAAACTGAGGGGGAGGGGGGGGTGGGGAAGCTTAGAGTGAGTTATTTACACAGGAGGATGAGAGGTGATCTTATGGAGGTGTACAAAATCATGAGAGGAGTAGTTTGGATAGATGCCCATAGTAGGGGAATCACTCCTCCCCAATCACCACTTCACACCCACTTACAGCCTGACTCCAGTCTGCAAAGACTGGGCCCTCATCCACTACCCACCCCCTCCTTGCTGCCCAACATCAGTCTGGCCACTTCTCCATCACTGGCAATAGCAATTGCGGAGGTCGGAAAAGCTATTCAGGAGACAGAAAAAGCATAAATCTCCAGGACCAGACAATGTTTCCCCCTCTACCCTCAAGCTCTGTGCCGAACAATGGGCACCAGTCTTCAGAGACATTTTCAATCGGTCTCTGCAAACCTGCACTATCCCTTCCTGCTTCAAAGTCTCCGCTATTGTCCCTGTACCCAAAAAGCCAAGGATTACTGGTCTTAACGACTACAGGCCTGTCACACTGATGTCTGTAATCATAAAGATCCTTGAAAAAGTTGTGCTGACCCACATGAAAAATATCACAAACCTCCTGCTGGACCCTCTGCAGTTTGCATATCGGGCTAATAGATCTGTGGATGATGCTGTCAACCTCAGCCTGCACCTCATCCTACAGCACCTAGACCGCCAGGGGACCTATGCAAGGATTTTGTTCGTGGGTTTTAGCAGCATTCAACATCATTGTGCCAGAGCTTCTACACTCCAAACTCCACAGTTGACTGTGCCTGAACCCCTCCGTCGGTGGATCACCAGCTTCCTGACAGACAGGAAACAGCATGTGAGGCTGGAAAGCACATCTCGGACCCGCAAACGCTCAGCATAGGAGCATCGCAAGGCTGCGTACTCTCTCCTCGTCCCTACTCTCTCTAAACCTCCACAGACACCTCTGTCAAGCTTCTCAAGTTTGCGGACGGCACAACCCTGATTGGACTGATCCAGGATGGGGAGGAATCTGCCCACAGACAGGAGGTGACACAGCTGGCATCCTGGTGCCATTGCAACAATCTGGAGCTCAATGCTCTTTAGACAGTGGAATTGACTGTAGACTTTAGGAGAGCTCCCCCTCCCCTCACCCCACTCACCATCAACAACACCACAGTCACATCTGTGGAGTCTTTTAAGTTCCTGGGAACCATCATCTCCAAGGACCTTAAGTGGGGGGCTACCATCGACTCCAGTCAAAAAGGCACAACAGAGGATGTACTTCTTGCGGCAGCTGAGGAAACACAATCTGCCACAGGCAATGATGGTCCAATTCTACACGGCCATCGTAGAGTCTGTCTTCACCTTCTCCATCCTGGTCTGGTTTAGCTCAGCCACCAAGCACGACATCCGTAGGCTGCAGCGAATCGTCCGATCAGCTGAGAAGGTTATTGGCTGCAACCTTCCCCCTCCCCAATCGACAAACTATACACTGCAAGGGCCAGGAAGCGAGCGGGTAAGATCATCCAGAACCCCTCTCACCCTGGCCACAAACTCTTTGTAGCACTTCCCTCTGGAGGTTGACACCAGACTGTCAAAGCCTCCACAGCCAGATATAAAAACAGCTTTTTTTTCCACGAGCAGTAGCTCGACTCAATAACCACAAATCCTTTTGCTCTGGTATTTTATTTAATTATTCACATGTTTAAATTATGTTTTATTTTTAATTGTCTATTGTATGTCGTGTTGTTACTTGCGAGAGGGTCACCAAGGCAAATTCCTTGTATGTATACATACTTGGCTAATAAAATGTATTCAATTCAATTCAATTCAATTAAAGGGCACTCACGGTGGCGCAGCGGTAGAGTTGCTGCCTTACAGCGAATGCAGCGCCGGAGACCCGGGTTCGATCCCGACAACGGGTGCTGTCTGTACGGAGTTTGTATGTTCTCCCCGTGACCTGCATGAGTTTTCTCCGAGATCTTCGGAGAAAAGACGTATAGGTTTGTAAGTTAATTGGCTTGGTAAATGTAAAAATTGTCCCTGGTGGGTGTAGGGTGTAGGATGGTGTGTGTAGGGTGTAGGATCCCTGGTCGTTGCGGACCCGGTGGGCCAAAGGGCCTGTTTCTGTGCTGTATATCTAAACTAAACCTAACCAGAGGATATAGGTTTAAGGTGAAGGGGGAAAAAACTGCGTCAATTTTTGGTCATGGCCATCCTGGGTAGAGTGGATGTGGAGAGGATGGTTCCACTAGTGGGAGAGTCCAGGACCAGAGGCCACATCTCAGAATAAAAGGACGTATCTTTAGAAAGGTGATGTGGAGGAATATCTTTAGTCAGAGGGTGGTGAATCTGTGGAACTCATTTCCACAGAAGGCCGCGGAGGCCAAATCAATGGATATTTTTTAAGGGAGAGATAGACAGATTCTTGATTAATACGGGTGTTATGGGGAGAAGACTGGAGACTAGCGCCAACGATGGGTGCCTAGCCAGCGGTCTATCTGTCAGTTCTTCCTGTTTGGTTGTTTTAAGTATGTGTTAAAGGTATGTTTTAATGTTTCTTGGTTTGTTTTGTGTGGGTGGAAGGGGGGGGGGGGGGGGTGGTTTGGGGGAAAGTTTTCTCAATCCCTTACCTCAACAGAGATGCGATTTTTTTTTTTTTTTCCCCTGTCGTATATCCGTCCCTCATTGCGGCCTAACATCACGGAGCGGCGCGGCCTTTCCTGGAGACCGACCCGGCGCTTCAACGCAGGCGCGGCGCGGACTTGCCATCGTGGGGCTTGCGATCCCCCTTCCCGGGGATCGGCTGTGGGGAGCTCCAACTGCGGCCCGGTGGCCTTTAACATCGTGGAGCCCGGTGGAAACATCACGGTCCCTGGTTAGAGACCGAGTCGGAGCTGCGAGCCGTGGCCAGTTTCAACCGTCCCGACGAGGGAGTTGCATCACCCCGACGCGAGGGCCTCGGATCGCCGGCTGCGGGGGCTTTGGTGGTCCCGACCGCAGATGGGCTTGACAGCCCCGACCGCGGGAGGAGAAAGAAAGAAAGAAAGAGGGAGAGATTGGACTTTACCGCTTTCCGGCCTGTCCCACTTGGCGATTTTATTCGCCGACTGCCGGTGTCATATCAGGGTCGCCAAAAGATGTTGACCATTTCAAAATCCAGCGGCGACAAAAATAAAAACGTTGCGACACTTGAAAAAACACCGCGCGTCATACGCCATCACGCTGCACATTTTTCGGTGACCTGATGCGTCAGTCAATGATGCGGGCAGTCGCCAGAAAGACTCCCAAGTGGGACAGGCCCTTTACTGCTTTTCACTTGGAGTGGCCATTTGGTAACTCGAATTTCACTGTACCTTATGGTACATGTGACAATAAAGCCACTTTGAATCTTGAATCTTGAGAGGGAAAGATACATCAACCATGAATAAAGGAGAGAAATGTGGAAATAAAAAGATGCATTAAATTTGAATGGTGTTATTTTATAATTCATTATTTTTGATTCTGCACATCTCCCAGGGCAACACAGCCACTCAGGCACGGCGATGCAGAATAAACTCAAATTCTGACCCTGCAGCAAAAAGACACACCATTTTAATTGTAAATAAAAAATCCACTGCCAATC
Organism: Okamejei kenojei; assembly: GCA_035221665.1. Classification (NCBI taxonomy): domain Eukaryota; kingdom Metazoa; phylum Chordata; class Chondrichthyes; order Rajiformes; family Rajidae; genus Okamejei; species Okamejei kenojei. Next base: position 10,834,701 of record CM069135.1, read on the forward strand.
CTTTTCCAATTAATTTGGTAGTGAATCTTTGCAATTCTCAATCCCCTAAAGGGTGTTGATATTCAGATCTTGGAAATGTTTAAACATGAGATTTTTATAATGTTGGCATTCAGGATTCTCGCATTGGTCCCGGTAAGTAGGTGTAAGGTGTCATTGTTCAGAGAAGATAGAGCAGTAGATTAGAGATACAGCACGGAAACAGGCCCTTCGGCCCACCGAGTCCATGCCGACCAGCGATCCCCGCACACTAGCACTATCCTACACACGCCAGGGATAACTTTACATTAATACCAAGCCAACTAAGCGACAAACGTCTACATCTTTGCAGTGTGGGAGGAAACTGGAGCTCCCGGAGAAAACCCACTTGAGGGGTAACTTTTGTCACATAAAGGGTGGTGGGTGTCTGGAACGAGCTGCCGGAGGCGGTAGTTGAGGCAGGGACTATTGCAACGTTTAAGAAACATTTAGACAGGTGCAAGGATAGGACGAGTTAGGAGGGATATGGGTCAAACGCAGGCAAGTGGAACTAGTGTAGATGGGGCATTTTGGTCGGTGTGGGCAAGCTGAGCGGAAAGGGTCAGTTTCCACGCTGCATGACTCTACAACATAGAACATTAGTCACAGGAACAGACCTTTCAGCCCTAAATGTCTGCCGAACATGATACTGAGTTAAACTAATCTCATCTACCTGCAGTTAGAGATGCGAATGGGGGAATTGGGAGAGAGGGCAGTGTTGCGGGGTATGGAGGAGACCCTGGTGCGAGTCCCCCTGGTCCTCACCTTTCACCCCACCAGCCGGCAAATACAACACATAGTCCTCCGCCAGTTTCGCCACCTCCAACGTGACCCCTCCACTCGCCACATCTTCCCATCTCCCCCCCTTTCTGCCTTCCGCAAAGACTGCTCCCTCCGCAACTCGCTTGTCAATTCTTCCCTTCCCTCCCGCTCTACCCCTTCCCCGGGCACTTTCCCTTGCAACCGCAAGAAATGCTACACTTGTCCCTTCACCTCCCATCTCCACTCCTTTCAGGGACCCAAGCAGTCCTTCCAGGTCCGACAGAGGTTCACCTGCACCTCCTCCAACCTCATCTACTGCATCCGCTGCTCCAGATGCCAGATGATCTATATCGGTGAGACCAAGCGGAGGCTTGGCGATCGCTTCGCCGAACACCTCCGCTCGGTCCGCAATAACCTCCCGGTGGCTCAGCACTTCAACTCCCCCTCCCATTCCGCATCCGACCTCTCGGTCCTGGGCCTCCTCCACGGCCAGAGTGAGCAACACCGCAAGTTGGAGGAACAGCACCTCATATTCCGCTTGGGGAGTCTGCATCCTCTGGGCTTGAACATTGAATTTTCTCAATTCTGTTAACCCTTGCTGTCTCCTCCCCTTCCCACCTCTCCCTCAGCCCTCGGGCCCTGGCATTCCCTCTATCTCTATCTCCCTCCCCCACCCTAGTCGCACTAGCTTCTCATTTTCACACCACAAACAGCTTACAATGGCTTGTTCCCTTTATCATCGATACTTTTTTGCATATCTTTCATTCATTGTTCTTTATCTCTCCACATCACCGTCTATATCTCTCGTTTCCCTGATCCCTGACCAGTCTGAAGAAGGGTCTCGACCCGAAACGTCGCCTATCTCCTTCGCTCCTTAGATGCTGCTGCACCCGCTGAGTTTCTCCAGCCTTTTGTGTAACCCTCATCTACCTGCATGTGATCCATATCCCTCAACAGACCCTTTGGCCCACAAAGTCTGTGCTGAACACGATGTTGTAACGAGACCAAGCGGGTGGAGCAAAATGGTTTTTAATGGCAAAAACAACTTGAACTACGCGAGCGCTTAGGTCGGGAGAAAATGTTTTTAGTTCTTGTCCTCGTGAAGAGCACTAGCTACTGAACACACTGAAAAGCCCGCAAATGAACCCTGTCAGTCCCAACCTATGACGAGGGTTCTGCATACACATTTCAACCATGAGGTGCCGATACAATGTCAAGTTAAACTAATTTCATCTTTCGACTTTAGTCTTTGGAGATACAATGAGGAAACAGACCCACCGAGTCCGTGCCGACCTCACTAGCACTGCCCTACACACGAGGGCCAATTTGACGTTGTTAACCTTCAAACCTGTCCGTCTTAACCTGCAAACCCAAGCAGGTCACGGGGAGGACGTACAAACTCCCGTACAGACAGCGCCAGAGACCTGGGTTCAATAATGACTACAGGTGCTGTCCGTACGGAGATTGTACATTCTCCCCGTGACCATGCGGGTTTTCTCTGGGTGCTCTGGTTATCCTCCAACACTCCAAAAACGTACAGGTGTGTAGGTTAATTGGCTTCAGTAAAAAATTGTAAATTGTCCCTAGTGTGTGTAGGATAGTGTTAGTGTGCGGGGATCGCTGGACAGCGTGCACTCAGTGGGGCCGAAGGACCCGTTTTTGCGCTGTATCACTAAAATCTAAAGACTAGATGCCACGTGCTTACGACCATATACTTATAGAAACTAAACTGTGTCACATTTATTTGTAACATGCCTTTACAACATCACCTTTAAAATGTAGACATTTGGGTAAAGAGAGAGACTGGCAGGTTATTGCATACACTTTAATTCCCCTTCCCATTCCCACACTGACCTTTCTGTCCTGGACCTCCTCCATTGTCAGAGTGAAGCCACACACAAGCTGGAGGAACAGCACTTATTTCGCTTGGGCAGCTCACACCCCAGCGCTATGAATATTGATTTCTCTAACTTCAAGTAACCCTTGCACTCCCTCTCTCTCTATTCCTCCCCCACCCCAAGTCACCCTATTAGTGTCACTGGTGAGTTTCATTGTTGGGTATCCACTCAATATCACCTTCACCACAGCCAACAATGGACCATTGTGGGCTCCACCTTTCCCTGATCATCGTTGCTGGCTTTGATTTCTTCTCTTCATTCGTTCCCACTCTTGGTCTGAAGAAGGGTCTCAACCCGAAACATCACCTCTGAAGAAGGGTTTTGGCCTGAAACATTGCCTATTTCTGTTGCTCCATAGATGCTGCTGCACCCGCTGAGTTTCTCCAGCATTTTTGTGTGCCTCCGAAACATCACCTATTCCTTTTCTCCACAGATGTGGCCGTACCTGCTGAGTTACTCCAGCATTTCGTGCATATCTTTGGTGTAAACCAGCATCTGACGTTCCTTCTTATACATTCACAGTCAGTCTTTGTGGACCTACGCATAGTGGTAAGAAGGTGAACAATGGTGGTACAACACGGTGGCAAAGCGGTCGAGTTGCTGCCTTACAGTGCCAGAGACCCGGTGTTTGATCCGGACTCTGAGTGCTGTCTGTACGGAGCTTTACGTTTTCCCGTGACCTGCTTGGGTTTTCTCCAGGTGCTCCGGATACCTGTCCCGCTAAGTTACTCCAGCATTTTGCGTCTATCTTCGGTGTAAACCAGCATCTGCAGTTCCTCCAACACTTTCGCCACCTCCAACGAGATCCCACTACTGGCCACATCTTCCCATCTCCACCCCTTCCTGTTTTTCGTCGAGACCGTTCCCTCCGCAACAACTCGTCCCTTCCCACACAAACCACCCCCTCCCCAGGTACTTTCCCTGCAACAGGAGATGCAGCCTGCCCCTTTACCTCCCCCCTCGACTCCATTGGACCCCAACGGTCTTTCCAGGTGAGGCAGAGGTTCATTTGGCATCTGCTGTTCCAGGTGTCAACTTCTGTACATCGGCGAGACCAAGCGCAGGCTTGGCGATCGTTTCGCTGAACACCTCCGTTCAGTCCACCTGATCTCAAGGATGCTCAGCACTTCAACTCCCCCTCCCATCCCATTGGTCCTGGGCCTCCTCCATTGTCAGGAGGCCCAGTGTAAATTGGAGGAACAGCACCTCATATTTGGCTTGGGTAGTTTACACCCCAGCAGTATGAACATTGACTTCTCTAACGTCAGATAGCTCCCCCTTCAGTTCTCCCTCTACTAGTCTTACTGTCTCCGACTATGGCAAAGAAATTACAGTTACTCAGGGGCATCTGCAGTTGTTTCCTACACATTGTCTGTCTATACTGTGTCCATTTATTAGTAAGTAACATGGGTTTAGTTTTGAGATACAGTGCGGAAAACAGGCCCTGTGTTACATTAACACTATCCAACACACATAGGACAATACATTGTACATTTGGAATGTAGGAGGAAACTGACGATCTCAGAGGAAGGTCACGGGGAGAACGTACAAACTCCGTACAGACAGCACATGTAGTCGCGATCAAAACGCTGTGAGGTGGCAGCATGGCCTTTAAAACTGGTGGGCAAAGGGAGAGCATAAGCAGGTTAGCGGCTCTAGTGCTATCGTGGGGGGTAGCTGAGACTGAGACTCCCCCTTCACCCCCCCACCCAATCTGCATATCCCCCAAGCCTGTATTTTGATTTTGTTTTTTTAGGTATGAACATTTGTATGTGTCATCAAATATTAGTATTGAAAATAGTTTTGCTATCCACATTAAATTGATCCCCAGCATTGAAGGGGGAGATGTAATGTAAAATGCAATGTAAATACCAAGCGCGTCTTGAGGCCAGGAGTAGAAGCTGGCGAGTGTGCCTGTGCCTCGTGACCAAGTGAATTTCTGTTAGTTGTTGGAAATAGATGTCAGACGTGTACATTGTGCTGGTCACAAGGGTCTTAAAGCAGGACATTTACAGTATTGGGTGCCATATGGTGTGGTATGGTAATGCTTGATGAAACACATAAAATTATAAAAGGACTGGACAAGCTAGATGCAGGAAAATGTTCCCAATGTTGGGCAAGTCCAGAACCAGGGGCCACCATCTTAGAATAAAGGGGAGGTCATTTAAGACTGAGGTGAGAAAAACCTTTTTCACCCAGAGAGTTGTGAATTTATGGAATTCCCTGCCACGGAGGGCAGTGGAGGCCAAGTCACTGGATGGATTTAAGAGAGTGTTAGATAGAGCTCCAGGGGCTAGTGGAGTCAAGGGATATGGGGAGAAGGCAGGCACTGGGGTATTGATAGGGGACGATCAGCCATGATCACAATGAATGGTGGTGCTGGCTCGAAGGGCTGAATGGCCTCCTCCTGCACTTATTTTCTATTTCTATGTTTATCGTATGGTATTGCATGGTATGGTATGGTATGATATGGTATGGTAAGGTATGATATATGTATTCTATGGTATGGTACGGTATGAGGATGGTATGGGATGCTACCACTGTTGCAGCTGGCATGGAGTGAAGGGATTGCTCAGTAGGGGGCAGCAGTGCTTCATGATTGCATCCAATATGGAGGCCCTCCCACGTTACCACAGCGACTGCCGTGAATGCTCACAGGGGAGCCCAGTAAATTAATTGCGCTTGTTTGTTTTCAGAGTAAGTGTTTCTCCAGCACGGCTAGCAATAAATCATAGCTGAAATGGGACATCCGAGTATTGGGATGTAACAAGGCATCATCCCCTTCTCAATGTTGGCTTCCTGCAGCGTCGTCCCGCTGGCACAAACACTCTCACAAAGCCCACCAAAGAGTTACTCAGATCAGTCTGAAGAAGGGTCTCGACCCGAAACGTCACCCACCCATTCCTGCTCTCCAGAGATGCTGCCTGTCCCGCTGAGTTACTCCAGCATCTTGTGTCTATCTTTGGTTTAAACCAGCATCTGCAGTTTTTCCTACCCAAGAGTAACTTGCTCCTTGCGGACACGTTAGCACGGAAATGCGCCTTCAGTTTTCTATCAGATCTGACCCCTCTCACCTTAAACCCATGTCCTCTGGCTTTTGATGCCCCTATCCTGGGTAAAAGCCTGCGCGCATTCACCCGATCTATTCTACGCGTGATCTTCCACACCTCTATAAAAAAAGTTAGCCCATAGATTCCTATCTTTCCTCCTCACCTTAAACCTATGTTCTCTGGTCCTCGATTCCCCTACTCTGGGCAAGAGACACTGTGCGTCTATCTAATCTATTCCTCTATGATTTTATACACCTCTATAGGATCACCCCTCAGCTTCCCACGCTACAAGGAATACATTTGTGGCCTGCCTGACCTCTGCTACATTGTAAGTTCAGTACTATTGCAAAGTTTGTGAAGCATTTAGACAGGTACACGGGTAGGAAGAGTTTAGAGGGATATGGGCCAAATGCAGACAGGTAGGACTAGTATAGATGGGACATGTTGGCCAGTGTGGACATCGAAGGGCCTGTTTACACACTGTGGGACCCTATGACTCAGAACAAAATTAAAAAAAATATGTTGGTGTCTTACCATCGGTTGTCATGGTGGCGGCACTGGGTCAGAGTTGCCGGGGCTGTCATGGCTCGGTGATGTGTCGATAACCTTCACCGCTGTAGGCAACGTCTGTCCCATGTGCTTGGAACAAGTCACAAGTTGTGACAAGTGAGGGCAAATATGTGCCAGTTTGCTGGCCGTCGCTGCACCACCTGTCCTTTCGTGGAAAGGGTCTTCCGGCCCAACACCTTTGACCACACGTCCGTAGACTGTGGTCCTCCTCCACAGAGCCTTGACGGCACGGTGGCATCACATTAGAGACCCGGGTTCAATCCTGACTACAGGTGCCGTCTGTACGGAGTTTTTAAGTTATCCCCGGGACCTGCGTGGGTTTTCTCTGGGTGCTCCCGTTTCATCCCGCAGCCCAAAGACGTGCAGGTCTGTAGGTTAATTGGCTCGGTAAAATTGTAAATTGTCCCTGGTGTGAGTAGGACATTGATGTGCGGGGATCGCTGGTCGGAATGGACCCGGTGGGCCGAAGGGCCTGCTTCTGCGCTGTATCTCTAAACTAAACGTCCATCGGGCAGTGGTCAGCACGGAACGTCCTGCAGGCACTGTAGGCAAAGGACTCTATGGATCCTGTGGTGTGGTTTCCAGAGCAGACTGCCCAGCTTGTCTGGCGAAATGCCTCATCGGCAGAACTCACCAACAAGCACCAAGACCTGGCTTGGCTGGCGGTGAGGCGGGAGTTTTGTTGTTTTTATTTTGTTACAGAGTCACACAGTGTGAGAACAAGCCCTTCGGCCCAACTTGCCTGCACCAACCGACATGCCCCATCTACACTAGTTTCACCTGCTTGCGTTTGGCCCATATCCCTCTAAACCTGTCCTATCCATGTACTTGTCCAAATGTTCCTTTAAACGTAGCAATAGTCCATGCCTCAACTACCTCCTCCGGTAGCTCGTTCCATGCACCCACCACCCTTCGTGGTTCCCATTAAATCTTTTCCCCCTCACCTTAAGTCTATGTCCTCTGGTTCTCGATTCTCCTACTCTGGGCAAGAGACTCTGTGAGTTTACCCGATCTATTCCTCTCATGATTTTAAACACCTCTACAACGTATGTTTTGCGGATCATGGCTCCTCATGCCGACTGCTAAGCTCTGTGTTCAATGTTCTATGAGCCAAATTTAATCCGAAAATTACAATTCTTGATTCTAAGAAGCTTTGGCAAATTATGAATAATGCATCTTCAACTTTCTCAACCGTTTATTTTAATATATCAGGGTGAATGGCACCAGGTCCCAGGGATTTGTGCCTCTGTCTTATTTTGCACATTATTATTTTTAGTTGCTTTCATTAAATCCACCAAGTCTCTCCCGTTGACCTATTTTTAGACTTTAGAGCACCATTACCACTGCAAAAATTGCAACAGAGGTCCAATTTAACAAGTCCGATCTGTTTTAATTCTCTGTTGTACCCATGCAAATATCTCCCAGTAAAGACATCACCTTTGCCAGCCGAACCTTGCAATATATATTCATGAAATTAAAAAAAATCACAGGAGACCTGATAGAAATGTATAAGAATTATGAGAGAAGTAGGTAGGGTAGACAGTCAGATCCTTTCTCCTCAGTGGAAAGTCTACTCCGCCATTCAATCATGGCTGATCTATCTCCCCCTCTCAACCCCATTCTCCTGCCTTCTCCCCATAACCCCTGACACCCCTACTAATCAAGAATCGATCAATCTCTGCCTTTATCAATTGACGTGGACTACACAGCCTTCTGTGGCAATGACTTCCACAGATTCACCACCCTCAGACTAAAGAAATGACTCTTAATGTCCTTCCTAAAGGAATGTCCTTTAATTCTGCGGCACTAACCTCTAGTCCTAGACTCTCCCACTAGTGGAAACATCCTCTCCACATCCACGCTATGCAGGTATTTGGAGTGTGAGGAAACCGGAGCACTTAAAGCAAACCCACGCGGTCACGGGGAGAACGAGCAAACTCCCATCATATTCCTCCAGCCGCCCAATTTTTCTGCATTGTGCAGTTAAGTTTGTATTGCACATTTGATGCATGCATCCAAGAACTAATACCATGTCTCCTGGTTTATTTGCTGAGCATGGAAGCATAACTACACCAGGGTCAGTTCAGTTTATTGTCACGTGTACTGAGGTACAGGGAAAAGCTTGAAGATACATGATAAGGAAATAATGTTTAATGCAAGGTAAAGCCAGTAAAGTCCAGTCAACGATAGTCTGCAAGGCCTGTCGCACTTGCCGAAATTTTTGGTGAATGCCGGCGTCATTGACTGACGTATCTGGGTCGCCAAAAGATTTTGAACATTTCAAAATCCAGCGGCGACCAAATAAATGTTGCGACACTTGAGGAGACACTGCGCATCAATACTTCATCACACCGCATCACACCACGATTTTTTCGGTGACCAGATACTTCAGTCATGATGCCGACAGTTGCCGAAAAAATCGCCAAGTGGGACAGGCTCTTGACGGTGTCCAATGAGGTAGATAGTAGTTCAGGACTGCTCTCTAGTTGTGGTAGGATGGTTCATTTGCCTGATAATAGCTGAGGCAGACACTGTCCCTGAATCTGTTGGTGTTCGTTTTCACACTTCTATACCTTTTGCCCGATGGGAGAGGGGAGAAGAGGGAGTGGGTAGGGTGCGACTCGTCCTTGATTTAGGTTTATATTGCACATTTGGTGCGTGACTCCAAGATCTAAAGGCCCTATCCCACTTACACGACCTCGTCGTTGTGTTGAGGCGCACGGGCATCGTGTGGCCGCGAGGGGCCGGTCCCACTGAGAAGCGCGGAGGGGTATGTAGTTGTGCGCGGTATCGCGCGGCACTCCGAAATTTTGTAGCGAACGAAATCGTCGCGCGCCACCGGCCTGTCGCGTAACTGATGGCCAAAGTGGGACAGGCCCAAGACCCTGGCATGACTCAACGTCTCACCTCCAACAGCAGCAGAAGCAGGCAAACGATCGCCGAACTCGGCCTGGGGTTCATGGCCATTGCGGTCCGGATCCGCCCCCACTTCTACTCCCTGAGCGGGGCCAAAAAAATTGAAGACAGACACAAAATGCAGGAGTAACTCAGCGGGACGGGCAGCATCTCTGGAGAGAAGGAATGGATGATGTTTCGGGTCAAGACCCTTCTTTCAGACTGAAGAAGAGTCTCGACCCGAAATCTCACACATTGCTTCTCTCCAGAGATGCTGCCGGTCCCGCTGAGTTACTCCTGCATTTTGTGTCTATCTTCAATCGACGTCACGTGCTCCAGACGGCTGTGCAGGCGCATGAAGTCGCGAGCGATCTTCTCAGGACCGTCGCGCCTCACCGCGACCACGAGGTCGCGTAATTAGCGTGCCAAGGACACGTAAGTGGGACAGGGGCTTAACACAGTGTCTCTTAGCATTTTCTTGCTGACCATGGGTGTAAAACTGGCCCGGTGAATAGTTTATCAGGATGGCCACGGTTTTAAGTCTGACTGATTATGATGATAGTATTGATTCAGAGCACTCTCACCTCATTCCAATTAGATTCAGATGCAAATAAACCTCAAGTAGACAGTGTAATTATATCTCCACTGAGCGATGGCCTCATTTTTTTGTTGCTGGATACAAAACCCACAAACAGCACGCCAGCACGCTTCATAATGTGATGCAGGATCTTCTGTCTTTGTGCCCATATATCAAACTGAACGTTGGAAAGGCCGATGGATTTTTGCTCTCACTTTTTCTTTATCCAAAATAATCTTCATACAGAATAAAAAACATAGCCAAAACTCAAAGCGGCACGGTGGCGCAGCGGTAGAGTTGCTGCCTTACAGCAACAGAGACCCCGGTTCCATCTTAACTACGGGTGCTGCCAATACAGAGTTTTACCTTCTCCCCGTGACCTGCGTGGGTTTTCTCCTGGATCTTCAGTTTCCTCCTACAATCCAAAGACGTACAGGTTTGTAGGTTAATTGTAGGTGAAAATGTAAATAGTCCCTAGTGTGTGTAAGATAGTGATGATGTGTGGGGCTCAGATTCCTATTAAATCTTTCCCCCCTCACCTTAAACTTATGTCCCATTAAAAGGAATTAGTATTGAAATTACAACCAGGTTTATTCAGGAATGCAAGTTGGGGAGAGTTTATTTCACACGCTCTGTGGGGCAATAATCTTACTGATCTGTACGTGAAATAGGAGACTCTCACTGTCCCTTGGTACCGGTGATAATAAAAGAACCCTTTCAAAGATGTTTCCTCAATTATGGTCAGATAACGGCGAAAAAACTTATACTCAAATTTTGCAAACATACATCTGTCCCTACTCTTAAAATGTGGATTACAAGCATGTCTGAGACGTTACATCTTGAAAATATTGGACTCGTCGTAGCAGAAAAACCAGAACATTTTTCGAAGACATGCGTTGATTTATTACAAGGATAGTATGGAGCAACACAATCTTGGAGTTAAATCTAATTACGGGTTGGGTGATGGGGGGGCGGAGGGATGCGAGGCAGGTATATCATCACCTTTTGTTTTCCTTTCTGTTTTTGTCTTTCTTATTTCTTTTACTTCCTCACTCTTTGGTTACACCACTTTGGTCGTCTACGGGTTCTATCCTTGCACATCCACTTTTCATATTTCTTGCTTTTTCTCTCTTCTTTTCTCATAACCATAGCTAAAAATTAAAATTGCAGCTGTACAATAACTGTATTATGTCATATGCCGCGGGTTATATTTTTGTGCACTGCTTCTAATAAATAAACATTAAAAAAATAAATAAATAAATAAAATAACCTTTGAACCATTTAACTAGAGTGTCTCTACTGTGGTCTTCTTCTTATTTCGTGTGGCGTGCACGGCCTAAAGTTGTTGGGCAACTTGTTCTATTTGATCTTCCGTTTGTGCACGTCGAGTTGATTGCATTAGTCGAAGCAGGGTGGACCACGTGAAGGTTGCAATCTCCCGCCCAGCCACTGTGGTCTGTGGAGAGGTGAACCAGACTCAGCCTGGCGGAGTGGCGAATTATTCGACAAGAATTAGCGTCATTTGGTGAAATGGGACCGGGGTCACACTGAACTAGTTTGGTTCAGCTTCGAGATACAGCGCGGAAACACCGAGTCTGCACCGGCCAGCGATCCTAACACTAACACCATCCTACACCAGGGGCAGTTTTTTGCAATTAAACCAAGCCAATTAACAAACAAACCTGTGTGCCTTTTGGAGTGTGGGAGGTTAAACTGAAGTTCTTGGAGAAAACCCGTGCAGGTCATCACAGGGAGAACGTACAAACTCCGTACAGGCAGCACCCATAGTCAGGATCGAACCCGGGTCTCTGGCGCTGAACTCTACCGCTGCGCCACCGTGCCGCTCATAAAAAACTTTATCTCCACTAAACCTTAAACCTAAAGCTCCTCTCACCTCATTAGCTTTGCCCTATAACATATAATATATAACATGTAATATGTTGTGGATGATCAGCCATGATCACATCGATGGGCTGAATGGCCTACTCCTGCACCTATTGTCCAATATATAATATATACTATATAACATAAAATATAACATAATCTCTATAAATTAACTTCACGTAAACCTTAGTAAGTGAAAAGTTACATTAATATTTCATATTCACTGAATGTCCATTTAGATACACCACGATCAAATATCTGGTTGTGAATTGTGTGAATGTGCACCAGGTTATGACGAGAAGCATGAAGACTTTACACGTGAAGTAGAGATTTGTGTTAGATTCGAGTGCTTGACTTCCATTGAACAGTCCCAGGCTGTTGCCATTCAAGCAATGATTGCCGGGCTTGTTAGAAGCACTGCCACTTGGAAACAAGGTGTACTATCTACAAATCATTCAATTGAGTTATATCTACTGAATATCATGCTCGCCACACACCTTTCACAACGCTCCACTACACTTGGCTGAAGTGGGATGCAAGCGGCACTTGAAGCTACTGCCGTGTGGGTACAGCGGTAGAGTTGCTGCCTCAGAGCGCCGGAGACCCAGGTTCGATCCTGACTACGGGTGCTGTCTGTATGGAGTTTGTACGATTCTCCCCGTGACCTGCGTGGGTTTTCCCCAGATGCTCCGTTTTCCTCCCATACTCCAAAGACGTGCAGGTTTGTAGGTTAATTGGCTTAGGTAAAAATGGCAAACTGTCCCTCGTGTGTGTAGGATAGTGGTTGTGTGCGGGGATCGCTGGTCGGCGCGGACTCAGTGGGCCGAAGGGCCTGTTTCCGCGCTGTATCTCTAAACTAAACTTAACTAAACTACTGAGGAGAGGGCAAAACAATTAAAACATTATGTATTTCTACTCTCCCTCAGATATATTGTTTTAGTTTAGTTTAGTTTATTGCCACGTGTACTGAGGTAAAGTGCAAAGTTTAGATTAGTTTGTTTTTTTAAGTTCATAAACGATAAGAGCAGAATTAGGCCATTCGCCCCATCAAGACTACTACACCATTCAGTCATGGCTGATCTATCTCTCCCTCCTAACCCCATTCCCCTGCCTTCTCCCCATAACGCCTGATACCCGTACTAATCACAAATCTATCTCTGCCGTAAAAATATCCGTTGACTTGGCCTCCACAGCCTTCTGTGGAGATTTAGTAGGAATCTGCAGTTTAGAGACACAGCGCGGAAACGGGCTATCCGGCGAACTGAGTCCACGCTAACCAGCGATCCCCGCACACTAACACTATCCTACACACACTGGGTACAATTTTACCGAGACAATTAACTTACAAACCTGTATGTCTTTGGAGCATGCGAGGAAACCGGAGCACTCGGAGAAAATCCTGCAGGGTCACGGGGAGAATGTACAAACTCTGTACAGACAGCACCCTTAGTCGGTATCGAACCTGGGTCTCTGGCGCTGTAAGGCAGCAACTCTACCGCTGCGCCACTGTGCCATCCTGCTGTTTCATAAGTTCATACGTTCATTAGTCATAGGAGCAGAAATAGGCCATTCAGCCCTTCAAGTGTACTCTGCCATTCAATCGTGGCTGATCTATTTTTCCCTCTCAACCCCATCCCACTGCCTTCTCCCCATAACCCTTGACACCCGTACTAATCAATAATCTGTCAATCTCCACCTTAAAAATATCCAATGACAGCCTCTGCAGCTTTCTGTGGCAATGAATTCCACAGATTCACCACCCTCTGACTAAAAAAAATCCTCCTCATCTCCTTCCTAAATGTACATCCTTTAATTCTGAGGCTATGCCCTCTGGTCCTAGACTCTCCCATGAGTGGAAACATCCTCACTACATTCACTCTATCCAGGCCTTTCACTATTCAGTAAGTTTGTTGCGTGTTAAGGGCCTGTCCCACTTGGGCGACCTATTCCATGAGTTTAGAAGACATTATACGAGTTGAAAAAAATGTGAAGGTGGTGTTGACTCCCCGAATTTTACATTTATACCAAGCCAATTAACCTACAAACCGAGGTAGGTACAGCTCTTAGGGTTAACGGAATCAAGGGATGTGGGAGAAAGCAGGAACAGGGTACTGAATGTGGATTGTCAGCCATGATCATATTGAATGCTGGTGCTGGCTTGAGGGGCCAAATGGCTTACTCCTGCACCTATTTTCTATGTTTCTATGTTTCTATGTTTCTTTGGAGTGTGGGAGGAAACCGAAGAACTCGGAGAAAACCCACGCAGGGACAACCTACAAACACCATACAGACAGCACCCGTAGTCAGGATCGAACCAGCGTCCCTGGCGCTGTAAGGCAGCAACTCTACTTCTACGTTCCATACCGAGGTAGTGAAAAGCTTTTGTTTGCGTGCTAGCCATTCAAAGAAACGACTATGTGAGAATACAATCAAGCCATCCGCAGTGGACAAATAATATAATGGGGAAAAAAAAAATCACCTGAAAATGAAAAGGTAGGTATAAGAGAGATGTTGGATTATCATAACCTGAGGTATTCTCTATTTTAATTAACACGCTAACCTTTGCAATTGAGATTGATTTCTAAAGGTATATTTAAGCAGCAGAGATAGCAACGCTGAACTAGATATGCTGAGAGAATTTGGATAAATTTAGAATTGTTCTCCATAGCCACGTGAAACATTAATTAGCTCTCACTCACTTTGCTATGTGTGAAGTTTAATACTGGAGATGACTGTTCATTTAACTGACTTCATAAAATAAAACTCAGCTTACATTCAGTGATGTGCCAGTCAATAGACTGATTCCTGTTAGCGCATTGGGAGTTCACAGATTGCTTTATTAAACCACCTTTCACTTTCCTTCAGGCAAAAAGACAGTGACCCAGGTTTCTTTCCCCTCTGGGAGGGTTTGACACAAGATGTCGACCTGACAACTTGACAAAAGCAGGAGTAGATAATGGCACACCAAAGGAAAATAGGCATGGGGAATCTGTGTGAACAAGGCAGGATGCTGTGCAGCTTACTAAGAGATCAGTTCATGTACACGTGACAATAAACTGGTCAGGTCAACTCAACTCAACTCACATGCAAACAGGCTCTTCAGCCCAACCTGCCCAGGCTAACCAACATGCCCCATCTACTCTAGTCCCACCTTGAGTTTCAGTTTAGTTTATTGTCACGTGTACAATGAAAATCTCTTGTTGTGTGCTAACCAGTCAGCGGAGAGATAATACATGATTACAATCGAGCCATTTACAGTGTACACCTACACACCTACAGCATTTGGCATATCCCTTTAAATCATTTCTATCTACGTACCTGTGCAAATGTCTTTTAAGTGCTGTTATACTACCCGACTCATTTACCTTCAGCAGCTCGTTCTATATAGCCATCACCCTCTGTGTGAAAAAGCTGCCCCTCAGGTTAAGATTAAATCTTTTTCCCCCGCACCTTAAACCCATGCCCAGTGTTTAAGAAGGAACTGCAGATGTTGGAACAATCGGAAGTAGACAAAGAATGCTGGAGGAACTCAGCGGGTGAGGCAGCAACTATAGAGAGAAGGAATAGGCGACGTTTCGGGTCGAGACCCTTCTTCAGGCTGACCCGAAACGTCACCTAATCCTTTTCTTCATAGATGCTGCCTCACCCGCTGATTTTTTCTCCTGCTTTTTTTGCCTACTTTAAAACTATGCCCTCTGGTTCTTGATTCCCCTACTCTTGGCAAGAGACTCTGTGCATCTAACAGATCCATTCCTATATTTGTACACCTCTATAAGATCACCCCTCATCCTCCTGCGCTCCAAGGAATGGAGACCCAGCCTACTCAACCACTCCCTATAGCTCAGACCTTCTAGCACTGGCAACGTCCTCGTAAATCTTCTCTGTACCCTTTCCAGCTTGACATTATCTTTCCTACAACATGGTGTCGAGAACTGAACACAATACTCTAAATGCGGCCGCACTAATGTCTTATGCAACATGGTTTCCCAACTTCTATACTCAATACTCTGACTGATGAAGGCCAAGGTGCAAAAAAAGCATTTTTGACCACCCTGTCTACCTGTGACTCGACCTTCAAGAGCCATGCACCTGCGCTCCTAGATCCCTCCGCTCTACAACACTCCCCAGAGCCCTACCTTCCACTGTGTAGGTCCTGCCCATGTTAGACGCACTAAACTGCAATGCCTCACATCACTCTGTATTAAATTCCATCACCCATTCCCCAGCCCAACTGATCAAGATCCTGCTGCAATTTTTTCACAACCATCTTCACTATCTGCAAAAATGCAGCCTCGCTAACTTTTTATTGAACTGCAACATGACTTCCAACTTCTATACTCAATACTCAATGAAGGCCAATGTACCAATAAGATACCACCCTATAGTCAATAGTCAATAGTCAGATTTATTTGTCACATGCACAATAAAGTGCAGTGAAATGAAATCTACCTGTGAAGCCGCCTTCAAGGAGAGAGCCAAGTGTTTAATTGTCATATGTGCCAACAACAGTAGGATGGAATCCTTATTTGCAGTCGCATAACAGGCATGTAAACACCATTCAAACTAGAATGAATAAACTCAATGTCAACTGAGATGCAGGAAGTACAAAAGGAGGAAAGATTGAATATGCAGATGAAAGATAAAAAAATTTTTTTAATGAAAAATGTGATTTTTTTTTTTAAACGTCCCCCATAATTGTTCATTCCTCAGCGAATGAAAGAATCAATGAAGATAGACACACAATGCTGGGGTAACTCAGCGGGACAGGCAGCATCTCTGGATAGAAGGAATGAGTGACGTTACGGGTTCAGACACTTCAGACCGAGCCAGGAGAGAGGGAGACACTGAGATAAGGAATGGTAAGGTGTAAACAGGAGACACCAAAAGTGACGTGGATCAAGGAAAATGTAGAATAGATCATCAATAACTGGGAGACGGAGACCACAAAGCAAACAGAGATAAAATGTAATCAATAGACAATAGACAATAGGTGCAGGAGTAGGCCATTCGGCCCTTCGAACCAGCACCGCCATTCAATGTGATCATGGCTGATCATCCCCAATCAGTACCCCGTTCCTGCCTTCTCCCCATATCCCCTGACTCCCCTATTTATAAGAGCCCCATCTAGCTCTCTTTTGAAAGCATCCAGAGAATCCGCCTCCACCGCCCACCGAGGCGGAGAATTCCACAGACTCACCACTCTCTGTGAAAAAAAGTGTTTCCTCGTCTCCATTCTAAATTGGGGACATTCAGATTGGTCGGAGAACTAGGATGGGGGAGGGATGGAGAGAGAGGGAAAGCAAGGGTTACTTGAAGTGTGAGGTCAATATTCATACCTGCTTGGTTGTAAGCTGCCTAGGGGAAAGATCACATGTGCAATAATTAATTTTTGTGGGTGTCAGACAAATTGTTTGGCAGTAATTAACAATTGTTTTTCTGTTGAAGGGTTACAGGCTTGTAATTATCAATCCTATAAATCTCTGACAGATTTACATTGGGTTTACGGGTGAATTGTCAGCAATTAAAACATAGCACATAGTTAAAACTGCAGTCTGATTTGAAATGAGAGAGTTTGACTTGTTAGGTGAAGTATATTCACAGGACAATATCTTCACTGAAATGTATCCATTTCAATGGTGCAGTAATAACAAAATGCAGTTCCTTCAAAGAAAACACAACCGTGATGTTAAAAAAGTATGAAGTGTTGGAGTAACTCAAGGGGTCAGGCAGTGGTTCCAGATATCATAACGTGATACTGTGTGAAAACAGGCCGTTGGGCTCAACTTGTCCACATTGCCAACATGTCCCAACTACACTAATCCCACCTTCCCACATATCCCTCCAAATCTGTCCTATCCATGTACTTGTCTAACTGTTTCTTAAAAGATGGGATAGTCCCAGCCTCAACTACTTCCTCTGTCAGCTCGTTCCATACACCCACCATCCTTTGTGTGAAAAAGCTACCCCTCAGATTCCAATTAAATCTTTTTCCCCTTCACTTTAAACCTATATCCTCTGGCCCTCGATTCACCTAACTCTGGGCAAAACTATGTCCATCTACCCAATCTATTCCTCTCATGATTTTGTGAACCTCTATAAGATCACCCCTCGTCCTCCTGCGCTCCAAGGAATGGACCCAGCCTGCTCAACCTCTCCCTATAGCTCACACCTCTGGTCCCGGCAACATTCTCGTAAATCTTCTCTGTACCCTTTGTAGCTTAACAACATCTTTCCTATAACATGAACTGGACTGAACACAGTACTCGAAATGCGACCGCACCAATGTCTCATACAACTGCAACATGACCTCCCAACTTCTATACTCAGTACACTGACTGATGAAGGCCGATGTGCCAATAGCTTTTTTGACCACCCGATCTACCTGTGACTGGGCTTTCAAGGAACCATGCACCTGCACTCCTAGATCCCTCTGCTCCACGACACACCCCGCTTTTGTATCATCTGCAAACTTGCTAATCTTGCCATGTACATTCTCATCCAAATCATTGATATATAACGTTCTTTGGTCTTGTTCTTAATACCTGTGCAGACCAACTGGCTGGAGTTTTTGCAGTCACCTTCAACCTTTCAATACTGAGGTTACTGATTACTAGAAAAAACGTTTTCACCCAGAGAGTTGTGAATGTATGGAATTCCCTGCCACAGAGAATGTGGAGAGGATGTCTCCACTCGCGGGAGAGTCTAGGATCAGAGGCCATAGCCTCAGAATAAAAGGACCTACCTTTAGAGAGGAGATGAGGAGGAATTTCTTTACTCAGAATTCAGTGCAACAGAAGGCTGTGGAGGCCAAGTCAATGGGTATTTTTAAGCTGGAGAACGCAGGAGAATTGGGGTTGAGAGGGAAAGATAGATCAGCCATGATTGAATGGCAGAGTAGACTTGATGGGCCGATTAGCCTAATTCTGCTCTTATAATAAGCTTATGAAATTATAACAGGCAATTATGCACATTTCATTCTAACTTATTTGGGTGGCAATCATGGCCAAATGAGCTAAACTAAAACACCATATTTTACAATGGTACATTAGTTCAATGGTACCTTATCAATCACATTTTAAGTGGGGTGGGGGGGTTTTTTTCGGGGGGGGGGGGAAAAGTTGGAAGTCGCCGAAAAATCCCAAGTGGGACAGGCCTTAAGACCTTATGAGCCTGTGTCGCAGGTAATTTTGAAATGTTCTAAATTTTCACCCTGATACGTCAAAGGGTGCCAAAAAAATGTAGATGTATAGAACGAGCTGCCGGAGGAGTTTGTTAAGGCAGGGACTATCGTAACTATTAGACAGGTACATGGATAGGACAAGTTTAGAGGGGTATGGGCCAAATGCAGGCAGATGGGGCATGTTGGTGTGTACGGCACATGTTGGTTAGAATGGGCAAGTTGGGCCAAAGGGTCTGTTTCCATGCTGTATTGTCAGTAGCAGCATAATCAAGGGTGGGTCGCAACCCGGCCACTCCGAAAGGTATAGAAGTGTGAAAACGAACACCTCCAGATTCAGGGACAGTTTCTTCCCAGCTGTTATCAGGCAATTGAACAATCCTACCACAACCAGAGAGCAGCCCTGAACTACGATCTACTTGATTGGTGACCCTCGGACTATCTGTGATCAGACTTTGTTTAAGAAGGAACTGCAGATGCTGGAAAATCGAAGGTAGACAAAAATGCTAGAGAAACTCAGTGGGTGAGGCGGCATCTATGGAGCGAAGGAAATAGGCAACGTTTCGGGCCAGACCTCTTCTTCAGACTGTTGTGAGGGTGGGTGGAGCGGGAAGAAGAAAGGAAGAGGTGGAGCCAGTGGGCTGAGGGAGAGCTGAGAAGGGGAGGAGAAAGTAAGAACTACCTGAAATTAGAGAAGTCAATGTTCATACCGCTAAGGTGCAGACTGCCCAAGCGAAATATGAGCTGCTGTGCCTCCAATTAACGGTGGTCCTCACTCTGGCCATGGAGGAGGCCCAGGACAGAGAGGTCGGATTCAGAATGGGAGGGGGAGTTGAAGTGCTGAGCCACCGGGAGATCAGGTTGGTTAACGCGAACCGAGCGGAGGTGTTGGGCGAAGCGATCGCCAAGACTGCGCTAGGTCTCACCGATGTAAAGCAGCTTACACCTAGAACAGCGGATGCGATAGATGAGATTGGAGTAGGTGCAGGTGAACCTCTGCCACACCTGGAAAGACTGCTTGGGTCCTTGAATGGAATCAAGGGGGGAGGTAAAGTGACAAGTGTAGCATTTCCTGCGGTTGCAAGGGAAAGTGCCCGGAGAGGGGGTGGTTCGCTCCATAGATGCTGCTTCACCCACCGAGTTTCTCCAGCATTTTTGTCTACCTGTGATGAGACTTTACTGGCTTTATCTTTCACTAAACGTTATTCATGTTACTCCCTTTATCAAATATCTGTACACTGTGGATGGCTCAATAGTAATCGTGGATTGTCTTTCTGCTGACTGGTTAGCACGCAACAAAGGATTTTCACTGTACCTCGGTACACGTGACAATAAACTAAACTGAACTGAACAGTATGACTATGACAAAATAAAATCTGCAAAATTCCACTGACATTCTCAGTGCTTGACTGGTTTGAACTGTGTTTCAGATTAACAGCACATTAACCAGGATTAACCACCCGAGATTTAATTTAGTTTTTTTAGTTTGGTTTAGTTAAGTTTTGAGATGCAGCGCGGAAACAGGCCCCTTCGGCCCACCGGGTCCGCGCCGACCAGCGACCCCCGCACATTAACACTATCCTATACCCACTAGGGACAATTTTTACATTTACCAAGCCAGTTAACCTCCACACCTGTCCGTCGTTGGAGTGTGGGAGGAAACAGAAGAGCTCGGAGAAAACCCACGCAGCTCATGGGGAGGACGTACAAACTCTGTACAGACGGCGCCCGTAGTCGGGATCGAACCCGGGTCTCCGGTGCTGCATTCGCTGTAAGGCAGCAACTCTACCGCTGCGCCACCGTGACCGCCGGTAAAGGTCGAAAAAGGTTGATAAAAATAGAGTGTTGAATTGCAAGCACCTTTCTGTGATTTCATCAGAACAAAATTTGATCGTAATTAATTTTAAAACTGTCAGATAACTCCAACGCAAAACACAACTATACGTTGAAGTGGATTGAAATCTGGTGTAATAAAAAGTCTCTGCCCATTTAGAGTTGTACGGCATAGAAACTGGCCCTTTGACCCACACCGACCATCATGCCCCATCTACACTAATCCCACCTGCTTGCGTTTGGCCCATATCCTTCTAAAACCTGTCCGATCCATGTACCTGTCTAAATGCTTTAAAAAAGTTGTGATAGTACATGCCTCAATTACGTTTACTGCCAGCTCACTACTTTACCCATCACCCTTTCTCTAAAAAAGTTACCCCTCAGGGACCTATCAAATATTTCCCCGCTCACCTTAAACCTAGTAAGGTTAAGAAATAGGAGAAAACCTATGCAGGTCACGGGGAGAATTCTGTCCAAACACTGTACAGGCAGCACCCATAGTCAGGGTCAAACACGTGTCTCTGGCGCTGTAAGGCAGCAGCTCTACCGCTGCACCACTCTGCCTCATTATATCTAACTTAGCGCTTTGTCTTGCGAGTAGATGACAGGCTGGGAACAAAGACAAAACCATCCTGATGCTAAACAGAGCGTACTTTGGATTCACTTTGCAAGTGCCAAAAATCATTATTTCTAAGGAGAGGCATTTCAAGTGAAGAGATCGTTATTTGAAATCTCAGGTATCATTCCCATGCTAGTGGAAGCACTTATTCATTGATCTTTAATTCATGTAAAGCTTTCTCTATTCTGAGGAGCAGGATTGGGTGGTACGGTGGCGCAGCGCCCGAGACCCAGGTTCAATCCCGACCACGGGTGCTGTCTGTACGTTCTCCACGTGACCTGCGTGGGTTTTCTCCGAGATCTTCGGTTTCCTCCCACACTCCAAAGACGTACAGGTTTGTAGGCTAATTGGCTTGGTGTATATGTAAATTGCCGCTAGGGAGCGTTTGGCAGTGTTAATGTGCGGGGACACTGGTCGGCGTGGACCCGAAGGGCCTGTTTCCACGCTGTATCTCTAAACTAAACTAAACAATCAGAATCAGAATCAGATTTTATTCGCCAAGTATGATTTTGCAACATACGAGGAATTTCACTAAACGATTAACTGAACAACTGAACCTGCAGCAGCTATGCACTGAACAACTCTCACGTGGTTGTGTTAAAGAAGGAACTGCAGATGCTGGAAAGTCGAGGGGACACAAAATGCTGGAGAAACTCAGCGGGTGCAGCAGCATCTATGGAGCAAAGGAGATAGGCGACGTTTCGGGCCGAAACCCTTCTTCAGACTGACGGGGGGTGGGGGTTAGGCGGGGGGGAAGAAAGGAAAAAGGAGGAGGAGGAGCCCCGGGGGCTGAGGGAGAGGTGGGAAGGGGAGGAGACAGCAAGGGTTAACAGAATTGAGAGAATTCAATGTTCATGCCAAGAGGATGCAGACTCCCCAAGCGGAATATGAGGTGCTGTTCCTCCAATTTGCGGTGTTGCTCTCTCTGGCCGTGGAGGAGACCCAGGACAGAGAGGTCGGATACGGAATGGGAGGGGGAGTTGAAGTGCTGAGCCACCGGGAGGTCACATGGTTTACAGCTCCTTATTTCTTTTCACCTGTAGTTTTGGATGATTCCTAATTATCGTCATTGAACTGAACTCTTACAAGATTCAGGGAATAGATTTTTAGTTCTGCTTTTCTATCCTTATCCTTTCTATCCACATTGACGGGCAATAAATGTTCACTAATAGTTGTGCTCTGAAGCGAATACAGAAACGATGAGTTCAGTTCAGTTCAGTTTATTGTCACGTGTACTGAGGTATAGTGAGAGGCTTTTGTTGTGTGCTAACCAGTCTGCAGAAAGACAATCCACGATTACAATCGAGCAGTACACAGTGTACAGATACTTGATAAAAGGGAATAACATGAATAACGTTTAGTGCAAGATAAAGCACACCTCAAGATTCAGGAACAGTTTCTTCCAAACAGTTATCAGGTAACTGAATCATCCTAACACAACTAGAGAGCAGTCCTGACCTACTATCTACTTCATTGGTGACCCTCGGACTGTCTTTGATCAGACCTTACTGACCTTACCTTGAACTAAACGTTATTCCCTTATTATGTATCTGTAAATGGTTCGATTGTAATCGTCTATAGTCTTTCTCTAACTGGTTGGAGAACAACAAAAGCTTTTCACCGTAGCTCGCTACACGAGACAATAAACTAAACCGAAACGGACAAACTAATCTAAAGTCCAGTAAAGTCTGATTAAAGATAGCCCGAGGCTCTCCAATGAGATAGATGATAGTTCAGGCCTGCTTTCTAGTTGTGGTGGGATGGTCAAGTTGCCTGATAACAGCTGGGAAGAAAATGTCCCTGAATCTGGAGGTGTGCGTTTTCACCTGTACCACTTGCCCGATGGGAGAGGGGAGAATAGGGAGTGGCCGGGGTCCTTGATGATGCTGCTGGCCTTGCCGAGGCAGCGTGAGGTGTAGATGGAGCCTGGGGAATGGAGGTTTGGTCTGTGTGATGGTCTGGGCTGCGTGATTAGGGTCCGGTGCCAACTGTATTCCTCCTATGCATATAAAGATAAGTGGATCTGGTTAAGCATTCGATCAGAAAAATGAGTAATATTCTCTTACATTTTCTGATTGTCTGCTTGGCTTAACATTCCTCCCCATGTCACAAAGGATTAACTCCTTTAATTTCCTTGACAGTTATATCCATCCGTGATTTCTTAGCTTCCTCTTCACCGTCAAAAACTATTGGAATTAATCTCCGAGATTCTCAATATATTCACCCTGTCACCATTTGCTGCTTACAAAAGCCTTGCGATATTTTTGTCTCATCTTTCTTTCTCCCTTCTCCCTCGTATGAGGTGTCTGGCCTGCAGTGTAAACCCCCCTGTGATGTGATTTTGTACATGTGGGATAGTGTCTTTTTCTTAAATCAAATGTATGTCAATTTTTTAAACTTCAGTTCTGCATTACCACATTTTTTAACCTATGATATGTGTAATAGGTTCATGAGTTTGGAGAGCTAGATTGGGCTCTTAGAAATAGCGGAGTCAGGGGATATGGGGAGAAGGCAGGAACGGGGTACTGATTGGGGATGATCAGCCATGATCACATTGAATGGCGGTGCTGGTTCGAAGGGCCAAATGGCCTACTCCTGCACCTAATGTCTATTGTCTATTTAGTTAATGTTAAAGGAGCAACATTATGCCATTTGGCCCATCATGTCTACTCCACCATTCAATCATATTTCCCTATCTTTCCCTCTCAACCTCTTTCTCCTGCCTTCTCCTCATAAACCTTGACAACCTTACTAATTAAGAGTCTATCAATCTGTGCATTAAAAACGTGGCCTCCGCAGCCTTCTGTGGCAGGGAATTCCACAGATTCACCTCCCTCCGACTAAGAAATTCCCCTCATCTCCTTTCTAAAGTTAGGTCCTTTTATTCCGAGGCTGTGGCCTCTGATCCTACACTCTCCCACTAGTGGAAACATCCTCTCCACATCCACTCTCTCCAGGCCATTCACTATTTGGTAAGTATCAATTCTAAACTCTAGTTCGTATAGGCCCAGGACCGGCAAACGTCATTGTATGTATGTTAACCCACTCATTCCTGGGAATATTCTTGTAAACCACCTCTGGACTTTCTCCAACAGTAGCACACCCTTCCTCAGATATGGGGCTGCAAAACTGCTTACAGCACTGCAAATGCAGTCTGACCCAGTGTCTTACAAAGCCTCAGCTTTGTAAGACACAGTTTTTTTATTTTAGCCCTCTCAAAATAAATGCTAGCTTTGCACGTGCCTTCCTTACTACTGATTAGACTTGCAAATTAACTTTTTGGGAATTATGCACCAGTACTCCCCAGTCCCTTTACACCTCCAATTTCTGAATTCTCACCCCTTTTAGAAAAGACTACGCCTTTATTCCTACTACCAAATTGCATGACTCCACACTTAGATACACTATATTCCTTCTGCCACTTCTCTGCCCATTCTCCCAACCTGTCCAAGTCATTCCCACAGAGTCCTATTAAATCTTTCCCCTCTCACCTTAAATCTATCAAATTGAGTCTGTTTGTACCTTTTAAAAATTGGTGTGCCTTTTGAGATTGTGTTCAGTATAGTCTAATTTGGTTTAGTTAAGTTCACCTTAATTTAGTTTGGTTTAATATAGTTTTGGTTTGGTTAAGTTTTGTTTCAAGATGCAGCATGGAAACAGGCCCTTTGGCCCACCGAACCCCCCACCGAGCACGATCACCCATTCATACTAGCTCTATGTTATCCCACTTTCTCATCGATTCCTTACACACTAGGAGCAATTTACAGAGGCCAAATAACCCACAAACCCACAAACATTTCGGATGTGGGAGGAAACCGCAGCATCAGGAAGAAACCCAAGGTGGTCCAAGATGGCGCCCATTCCTGGCGAATATTTGCGTGCTAACCACAGAAGCAGATCTACGATCACATATTGCAATCGCTCCACACTTAAATTTCTATTCCCACAGCAACATTTCTTCACTAAACATTATTCCCTTATCATACATTCTACAATAGCTTCATCTTCAATTACCTCTGCAGGGACAGTTTCTTCCCAGCTGTTATCAGGCAACTGAACCATCCTACCACAACTAGAGAGCAGTGCTGAACGACTATCGACCTCATTGGTGACCCTCGGACTATCTTTGATCGGACTTTGCTGGACTTACCTTGTACTGAACGCTATTCCCTTGCCATGTATCTGTGCGCTGTAAATGGCTTGATTGTAATTACGTGTAGTCTTTCCGATGACTGGATAGCACGCAACAAAAGCTTTTCACTGTACCTCGGTGCACGTGGCAATAAACTGAACTGAACTGAAACCCAAGCGGGGAAAACGTGTAAACTCCACACAGCCAGCACCCGAGGTCAGGTTCAAACCCGGGTCTCTGGCGTTGTAAGGTAGCAGCTCTACCATTGTGTGAAGAAATGTCCTTCAGATCCCATGCTGGAACACAACACTTTCAATTTGTATTTATGATGCTATTAAATGTTGCTCTTCTGCATTGAATGTAAAGAATGGAACACAGTTGAGTTCTCGTTTGGAGTGCTGTTCAAGGTGCAACTCTGCACGCCGTCTAGAGGAGCAGTAAATCCCGGCACTGTATGCATGTTATAAATTATCTTGGAAGGAAAATAACAAATAACACCTCAGGCCACTTAAAAATGAAGCATAAATATTCATGGAGGAAACTGAGGTGCATTGTTATTTAGTTCCCCGGGGTGGAAGATTGCAACCTTCACGTGGTCCACCCTGTTTCGACGAATGCAATCAATCTGGCAGAACAAGTTGTCTGACAAACATTGAAACATAGAAAATAGGTGCAGGAGGAGGCCATTCGGCCCTTCGAGCCAGCACCGCCATTCATTGTGATCATGGCAGATCATCCCCTATCAATAACCTGTGCCTGCCTTCTCCCCATATCCCTTGACTCCACTAGCCCCTAGAGCTCTATCTCACTCTCTCTTAAATCCAACCAGTGCTTTGGCCTCCACTGCCCTCTGTGGCAGGAAATTCCACAAATTCACAAACTCTCTGGGTGAAAACGTTTTTTCTCACCTGTCTTAAATGACCTCCCGTTTATTCTAAGACTGTGGCCCCTGGTTCTGGACTCGCCCAACATTGGGAACATTTTTCCTGCATCTAGCTTGTCCAGTCCTTTTATAATTTTATATGCTTCTATAAGATTCCCCCTCATCCTTCTAAACTCCAGTGAATACAAGCCCAGTCTTTTCAATCTTTCCTCATATGACAGTCCCGCCATCCCAGGATCTTGCAACTTTAGGCTGTGCACGCCACACGCAAGAAGAAGACTTGGTTCCCTAATTTAAAAAATATTTACAGTAACTGCCATTTATTTTTACAGGTCAGTTTAATTTATTGTCACGCGTTACGAGGTACAGTGAAAAGCTTTTGTTGCGCGCTAACCAGTCAGCGGAAATTCAATACATGATTACAGTCGATCCATTTACAGTGTACAGATACATGATAAGGGAATAACATTTAGTGCAAGGTAAAGCCAGCAAAGTCCGATCAAAGATAGTTCAAGAGTCATCAACGAGGTAGATAGTAGTTCAGCACTACTCTCTGCTTGTGGTAGGATAGTTCAGTTGCCTGATAACAGATGGAAAGAAACTGTCCCTGCAGAAGTAATTGAAGATGAAGCTATTATTTGGGTTTCATGAACAAGGTCAATAACAACAAAATGTTGTTAGTCACAAAATGCTGGAGTAAGTCAGCGGGTGAGGCAGCATCTTTGGAGAGAGGGAATGGGTGACGATTTGGGTCGAGACCCTTCTTCAGACTGTAATAGTAGCTACCCACCCAATGACAGATAAATGTAAGTTGACCAGCTGTTATCAGACAACTGAACCATCCTACCACAACCAGAGAGCAATGGGGTACTGATTGGGGATGATCAACCATGATCACATTGAATGGTGGTGCTGATTTGAAGGGCCGAATGGCCTACTCCTGCACCTATTGTCTATTGTCTATTCCTTCCTCTAGCTTCACAATTCACAACTCTTCAATCTTTTTGTCTCACAGTTTCTGTTTTTTCATCTCTGGCCTTTGCTCAAACATTTGCCCATCAAAATCCCCCCTCACCTGTATCCCCCTTTTTCCTACCCCTCCCCTCTAGCCTTATTCTGAAGAATGGTCCTGACCTGGAAGCTCACCTATTCTTTCTCTTCAGAGATGCTGCCTGACCCGCTGAGTTACCTCAGCACTCTTTCTATCCACCTATCACTCGCCAGGCTTGGACCCGCCCTCAACTGTTCTTCAGCTTCCTTCCCCCCTCCCCCCCACCACAATCAGTCTGAAGAAGGGTCCCGACCTGAAATGTCACCTTTCCATGTTCTCCACAGATGCTGCCTTACGCACTGAGTTACTTTGTGCATTTTTGTTGGTAAACCAGCATCTGCAGTTCCTTGTTTCTACGTGCAAATCCTTATTTGTTCTTCCTTTCAGTTCCAATTTTAGTTTTGTTTAATT
Source organism: Okamejei kenojei (assembly GCA_035221665.1). Lineage (NCBI taxonomy): Eukaryota > Metazoa > Chordata > Chondrichthyes > Rajiformes > Rajidae > Okamejei > Okamejei kenojei. Next base: position 10,862,458 of record CM069135.1, read on the forward strand.
TAGAGATACAGTGCGGAAACAGGCCCTTTGGCCCACCGAGTCCACGCCGACCAGCGATCCCCGCACACTAACACTATCCTACACACACTGGGGACAATTTACAAAAACACCAAGTCAATTAACCAACAAACCTGTGTGTCTTTGGAGTGTGGGAGGAAACCGGAGCACCTGGGGAAACCCCACGCAGGTCACGGGGAGAACGTACAAACTCTGTACAGACAGCACCCGTGGTCAGGATCGAACCCGGGTCTCTGGTGCTGTGAGGCGACAACTCTACCACTGCGCCACCGTGCCGCTCATTTGATGGTGCATGGTTTGAGATAAGAGTCAATTCCTGGGTCATCTGTGTTTTGCATTTTATCTATGTCTGTTTTCATTCCTCTGTACAACAGTTAGTCTTCAGACCCTATGGATCAGCATCGTGGCACACCTTGCACCTATGATTGCCTGTCCACGAGTTTGCATTCCATTCAATGGGATAAGTTTGTTCATCAGTGATAGAGCAGAATTAAGCCATTTGGCCCAAGTCTACGCAACCATTCAATCATGGCTGATCTATCTCTCCCTCCTAATCCCATTCTCCTGCCTTCTCCCCATAACCCCTGACACCCGTATTAATAGAGAATCTCTGCCTTAAAAAACATCCACTGACTTGGCCATCACAAGCAGTCTGTGGCAAGGAATTCCACACATTCACCACCCTCTGGCTAAAGAGATTCCTCCTCATCTCTTTCCTAAAGGAACGTCCTTTAATAGTAAGATTAAATGAGCTTACCAGTTTGAAGTTTGATCTTTATTTTATGAGGAGTCGAGTTGAGGGACTACGTGAATAGAAGCCCGTACAGCCGTTGGTGCGTCAATCTTCAAAGCAGCGGAATGAATTCACAGCTAACAATGACCGAAGTATAACGGTAAGATGATAAAACTAGAACTACCAGATGAGATCTATGAGGGTGGGAGCGGAGGGCACGTAGTCCCTCAACTCGACTCCTCATAAAATAAAGATCAAACTTCAAACTGGTAAGTTCTCGTTTAATCTTACTATTTTACTTCGGAGTCACGTGAGTGACTACGTGAAGACTTCAAAGCACTGTGAATTCACGCCGCAGACCCAAATCCGACGTTCACACTGCCTGGATTGACTCAAAAGTCGTTAACAATCAATCATGCATCAGTAATACATTTGTTAAATGAAATAACAGTTTATTTACAAACAAATCATAACAAACCCCTCTAACTCAGGGGAAAAAATGTAACAGTACTGACACCAGAATCAGCAAACACCCCGAGCCTTGAAATCGGCTTGTGATAAAACCTCTGAAAAGTTAGCTCACTGGACCATCCTGCGGCCGCGAGGACCTTGAAATCGTTTGCACCGACACCTTACTGTGTGGTTTTTTGTGACTAATAAACAAAGCAACTCTGTTCCTCTCAGAGGTTTAGTAATCTCAATGTAACAAGATAAATGTGAGACTATACAGAAGCGATCATCTGCGGGGGTATGCTGAAAACACAATCTTACATCCTGTCATGCCTCTTTTATTATGTTTAAGCAAATCATAGACATAAAATATAATGGCTTCAGCCGACACATGCATTCTATCTAGCCGTAGCTTTTGCAATGTTTGTACACGTTGGGCTGAAACCAACACCAGAAGCATGACCACCTTCATAGTTAATTTGGCTATAGATAGGCTTGTAACCGGAGCCCACTGGCGAAGAAGCATAAGAACCTCACTCACATTCCAAATACCGGCATACCTGGGTTTAGGAGGATTAGAATTGAAAACTCCCTTCATGAATCGTGAACTAACGGATGTGTCCCTACTGTATTCAATTCTGCATTCATAGGTAAATAAAAAGACAGAGCACTTCTGGCTGAATTAATTGCACTGTAAACTTAATTTTTGGTCAAAATAAAGAGTTGACAAACTCCAATACATCCGTGATCCCTGCAGTGTGATATACAATATCCTGCTGTAGGCAGAATTGCTCCCACTTCCTTATATAGGTGATATATTGCTGCTGTGTACTATCCCTGCAGGCCGACGTGAGAACATCCACCGTCCGATGAGACAGTCCTCTCCCCAGGTATGGCCTCCTTAAAATCTGCAAATTAACAGATCAATACGATCCTATAAAGGATGTTGATCCCCAGTGACTGGATTTACCAGTAGATTTTTTATTCTTGGGCATAAGCATGTAAGGCTCCCTAGCCATTTGTAATACAACGGGAAACCATGCTCGTGTAGGTCAATCTGGCACTACCAATACCCCTGAAGCGGAGTGCTCCTTGATCTTTTGCAACCATCTGCTGATGAGACAGAATGAAGGAAATACATACACAAACATTCCTCCCCCAATGCAGCGAAAATGCATCCACTGCCCCAGGATCTGGTTACCATGAAACATATCTAGGTAACTGATGATTTAATCGAGATGCAAACAAGTCAATATCTGGCAATGCATACTGATCAATCATTTGGTTAAATACATCCTGATTTAACATCCATTCAATGTTGTCATTAAACTGACGTGACCTCTTCCTGGCAAATAAAGTGCTGCAAGCCAGATATTTTTGGTCAATACACCAGCTCCAAATCTGGTTAGCCAGTCTATCACAAGACTGTGACTTAACTCCACCCATGTGGTTTACATATGCCACTGCTGTGGTGTTGTCAATCTGACCTGCACATGCAGATCCCTCCTTGTAGAACAATAAGCTTTGAGCCCATACCAGGTGCCCAACAACTCTAAATAATTAATCCCTCTTAATTGAGGAAGCGATGTCTCATCCACATTCCATCTGCCTCCACAACTAGAAGACATATCTGTTGCACCCCAACCCAGTGCACTTACATCAGTCTGTAATATCAGTGACGGTGATTCCACCAAACCTTCCTTAAATTTTTTGAAACATGTACTATCCACCATTGTATGTCAGCAATCGCCCCAGCTGACAACTGCATAGGCCTATCAAAAATGGCCCCTTTGTATTCTCAGTGCCTGTTCCTTTGATGGTTGTAATTGTTGATAATGCAGAGGACCATACTGCACAGCTGGAAAAGCTGCAACAACTTCCCAATAAAACTGGCTATTTGTCTAATCGAAGGCCGTTGTTCTCCAACGAGATTAACACAGTCCTCAATTAACTGATTCAATTTATCCCTGGGCAAAGTTACCAACATGTGATTGGAATTAATGGTAAATCCCAGATAATCAATAATTTGGACTGGTGATAATTTAGATTTATCTGGGTGAATAACAAATCCCATTTGTTCAAAAGTGATTTTAACAACTGAAACTGATGATTGAGTTTCAGCATGAGCCTTTCCAACAATCAGAATATCATCTAAATAGGCCATTACCACATGCCCCTGAGCTCTAAGTAATGCTAACACAGGTTTTACCAATTTAGTAAATAACCTAGGAGCTGAAGTTAATCCATTCAGCAATGTCCTGAATTGCCACAGCTCAGTCATCAAAATAAATTTCAAATATCTTCTATCATCACCATGAATAGACACTGCGTAATACGCATTCTTTAAATCAATGTTTCCCCGTGGTAAAGGTCTCCATTTTGAAATGCCTATAACAAACAAATTTGTTCGATAAATCCAGAATAATTCTACATCCCCCAGTCTTTTTAGATCTGGGAAATATACTTGACAGAAATTGTTGACTTTGATAGACAGAAGGCTCAATTACCCCTTCTTATGTAACGACTGAATCTCTGCTTGAATAAGCACATTTTCCTCATCTGAAAAATAAGTTTATGACTAGGAAAATGTTGATTAGGTAGACTGTCCTTATAGTAAAACCCAATTTTTCACCCCTTCAATACACTAAGTATGAGCAAATCTGATGTCAACTGCTGCCATTGTTTGAGAACAATTTTAAACCTTCCCTAATTTGAACAGGAACATCAGTTAATTCATCGTCTGTCAATATTATATTCCTTACCAGCATCTTTCCTTGCGGCCTTGTTGTCCTCGACTTCTTGTAGAGAACCTTTTCTGCCTTGCTTCCAGCTGGCTTGATGAGGGCCATGGTTATTACAACCTCATAATAGTCTTTGACCCTTTTTGCAAGGTTACCACCAAACAACAGATTTCGTGGTGGTACACTGGTCGGTTTGCACAACTCGCCAAATTCGGGTTAGCCTAATAGCGGCCCTCCCGATATTATTAATTTCAAAATGCATTACAAAGGAGTCCCAGTTCATCCTGGTGTGCTTCAACCATATCATTTGTATCAATAACTTACACCACAGCTGTAATACCTGCTGACAACAGTTTAAGCACTTTTTTAAAACTTCATCTCCTGGGCCCTAGCAGGCAAACCCATCTATGCAAATTTGGTGATTAATCACCGGTACCTTCAGGAGATCACAATTAACAGGAGCTTTATAGTTTTTTGCTACTTCATCCATAGCTAGCTCCTGTAACTGATGGGAGAGCATATACTGAATGGCTTCGGCCAATTCTGCATCAATCGCCTTTCCTGCCTCTACACTCAGCAAACTTCCCAGCAATGTTCGAAATTACCTCCAACCGAACACCTTTACTGCTCTCCCCCAGCATAGAAACAGTGTCAGCAAACTGCACTGATAGAACATCCTCCTCACAGGCAGGATAGTTCTGCAGCCCTGAAACAGGTGCTGCTAGCACAAGCTCTCCATCAGCCTGGCTTGGGCACCACTCCTCCCCACGGAGCTGATCCCTGTCGAGCATTCTTTTGAAATAGAATCTCGACGTGGGAGAGCCGTGAGCAAACGGACTCTCCTATGGAGGGTATAACCTCCAGGCCCGACTCATCTACGGGCCACAGAGACTTGCCAGTGGCCTTCCGCCCTACTGTGCAAGCCTCCACTGCCCCCCGGCAGTGGGTCCGCAACCACTGGTTGTGTAGCCAGCACCGGACCAGGTGTACCAGACGGGCCTCCATCCTCAACACTCTCCTGGCCACTTTTCCTTTCTACCCCCGGAGCGCCTCGCCGACACCTTCTTCCCTTTCTGCAACATTCTCTACCCAAACCGTCGCAGAAATTAAACATGCGGTAACATTTTTAAAAAACCTTACCTCTTAAACTTAACGAAGAACTACAAATGCTGGAGAATCGAGGGTGAGGTATGAAGAAGGGTCTCGACCCGCAACGTCGCCCATCTCCTTCGCTCCTTAGATGCTGCTGCACCCGCCGAATTCTCCAGCTCTTCGAAAAACCCGCGGTTTACACTTACAGCTCGGAGGAGCGCTGCTGCTCACGTGACTCCGAAGTAAAATTCTGAGTTAACAAGCATGGCCTGACAAGCGCAGAAATAGAAGACATCAGTGACTCACAACAGAGTCAGTGCAATTGATGTTAAATGCTTAACTTGCACAGGTAAGGACACCTAACCAATTCTGCCATTGAATTTGTGCAAGAAAAACTCAATCAAACTCAAGTAAAGACTGTCTACCTTATCTACGCCTCTCGGGCAGCTTACAACCCAGCGGTATGAATATTGATTTATTTAACTTCAAGTAACCTTGCAGTCCGTCTCTCCCTGTCCACCCCACCCCCTCACCCTAGTTGTAGTTAATGTTGTCCTGGTGAGTCTCGTTTTCACCTAGCCCACAGCTAACAATGGCCTGTTTCCTTTATCCATTACTTGTTTACATTTCTTTCATTCATTTCTTCTTTATCCCTCTATATCATCATCCATATCTCTCATTTCCCTTTCCCTTGACTCTCAGTCTGAAGAAGGGTCTTGACCCGAAACGTCACCTGTTTCTTCTCTCCAGAGATGCTGTTTGACCCTCTGAATTACTCCTGATTTTTGTGTCTCTGCCTCTCATAATTTTATATACTTCTATGGTGTTTTAGTTGTAGTTTTAGAGATACAGCGCAGAAACAGGCCCTTCAGCCCACCGTGTCCGTGCCGACCAGCGATCCCCGCACATTAACACTACCCTACATAGAAACATAGAAACATAGAAAATAGTTGCAGGAATAGGCCATTCGGCCCTTCGAGCCTGCACCGCCATTCAATGTGATCATGGCTGATCATCCAACTCAGTATCCTGTACCTGCCTTCTCTCCATATCCCCTGATCCCTTTAGCCACAAGGACCACATCTAACTCCCTCTTAAATATAGCCAATGAACTGGCCTCAACTACTTTCTGTGGCTGAGAATTCCACAGATTCACCACACTTTGTGTGAAAAAAAATGTTCTCATCTCAGTCCTAAAAGACTTCTCCCTTATCCTTAAAACTTCCACCTTATCCTTAAATTTGGGGACAATTTACATTTATAACAAGCCAATTAACCTACAAACCTGTACGTCTTTGGAGTGTGGTAAGAAGCTGAAGATCTCGGAGGAAACCCACGCAGGTCACGGGGAGAACGTACAAACTCCATACAGATAAGCACCCATGGCCAGGATCGAACCCGAGTCTCTGGCGCTATTAGCCCTGTAAAGCAGCAACTCTACCGCTGTGCCACCGTGTCTTCCCTCAACCTCTGACATTCCAGACAAACCAATCCAAGTGTGTCCAACCTCTCCTTATTGCCCTTAGTTATCAGGTTTCTCAATGGTCCTTCCATAACCTAAGTTACACTCCGATTCACCTCAACCCCATTGCGGACATAGAACTTTGGAGCAGATGTAACAATATTCTGCGGTGTGTATCTTCCCCTCTACATATTATGAGTCAGGCATGATTGCATTTATGTACAGTATGCTCTAAATGTTATTCCCTTTATCCTATATTTCTACACCGTGGACAGTTTGGTGGAATCATGCGTAGTCTTTCCGTTGGCTGGATGCATGCAGCAAAAAAGCTTTTCACTGTACCTCGGTCCACGTGACAATAATAAACTAAACTGAACGAAACTAACTCGGTACACGTGATAATCAACCTAAACCTGAACCCTACTCATGAGACGTGAGGGTGAATTCACAATCACAATAATACTTTATTAGCCAAGTATGTTTTGCAACCATATACGAGGAATTTGATTTGCCAAGTCAGTCATACAAATAAAAAGCAACATTTTAACATAAACATCCACCACAGTGACTCCTCCACATTCCTCAATGTGATAGAAGGCGAAAGAAAGTTCAATCTCTTCCCTTTGTTCTCCCGCGGTCGGGAGCCTCGAGCCCTCCGTTGACGGGACGATCTTGACTCCCGTAGCCGGCTAGGTTTGGGCCCTCCGCGTCGAGGCGATCAGCTCCTGCATCGGGCGGATGTCACCTCCCCCACGCCGGGCGATTGAACCCCGTGTCAAGGCTGGTCGCCCCACAGGTTCATAAGTGATAGGAGCAGAATTAGGCCATTTGGCCCATCAAGTCTACTCGGCTAATTCTAATTCCCATGAACGTTAGATAAGTGCGACTCTGACAATATCCAACGTCACCAACTCCCCCATTACTCATGGCCTCCTTCAGTGAACAGAATAGATGTCAATTTGACTGCACAACAAGGGGCGTGTCTTTGTTCCCCGCTGCCTTGAGAAATAGCTTCCCCCACATCCAAAAAGCCCAAGAGAAAAGTATAAACTCATCATTCATCAATTCTCTCATGTACTGCGGAGTTGCCCCAGCATGTTGTGTCTACGCATATTCCCTCTATGCTGTATTTGTACACTCTGGACAGTTCGATTGTAAGCATGCATAGTCTTTCTGTTGACTGGCTGTTACTTATAAACCAGCATCTGCAGTTCCTTCTTACATATTTCGTCTGCTCCACAGTGTAATTTGCTTAAGGTATGCCTACCTTGACAAAGTTCTCATACTCTCCCCGGACTCTCAATCTGAAGAAGGGTCTCGACCCGGAACGTCATCCATTCCTTCTCTCCAGAGGTGCTGCCTATCCCACTAAGTTACTCCAGTATTTTATGTCTATCTTAGGCTTAAACAAGCATCTGCAGTTCCCTCCCACACAGTCACCCTCGTATCCTCACTGCATGTTGGCCAGCCTTTCCATTCTCTTGCATAGTGACAATTGCTTTGCTCCAAAGCAATTCGTTGCTTTAAGGCAGCTTTTATGATCTTTCTGGATACGACAAGGTGCTGAAAATATATCTTTCTACTCTTTGCTGCAGGCTGTGAATTCCTAAAACCAGTGATTAAAGAAAGCGCCTACAGGTTTGCAAAACATACAAAGGTACCTTTAGAAAGGAGATGAGGGGGGAATTCTTTAGTCAGAGGTTGGCGAAACAGTGGAATTAAACATTGGGATGGTGCCTGCCTCAACGACCTCATCTGGCAGCTCGTTCCATACGCCCACTTTTTTTTTGCGTGAAAACGTTTCCCATCAGATTCCTATCAAATCCTCCCCCTTCACATTAAACCTATGCCCTCTGATATTTGATTCCCTGACTCTGGGCAAGAGACTCTGTGCCTCGAACCAATCTATTCCTCTAACTGATCTGCTGAGTGTCTCCAGCATTTTCTCCTTTACTATTTCACCTAAGCGCTCCTCTAATCCATTAGCCAATTACTTTACATCTTTGCCCTGGGATTTTATAGACAATAGACAATAGGTGCAGGAGTAGGCCATTCGGCCCTTCGAGCCAGCACCGCCATTCAATGTGATCATGGCAGATCATCCCCAATCAGTTCCCCCGTTCCTGCCTTCTCCCCATATCCCCTGACTCCGCTATCTTCAAGAGCCCTATCTAGCTCTCTCTTGAAAGCATCCAGAGAACCGGCCTCCACCGCCCTCTGAGGCAGAGAATTCTTTGACCATCCTAAAGAAAACAAGTCCTTCGTACTTCTCTTGGCTTCTCGTAACTTTGAACATCATTGAACAATAAAATAAAGGATAAACTAAAAACAAGAATGACAGCCCGCAATTATTTAAAGGTTCACCAAGTCTGATTTTATGCTCTGAGTGACAAAGCCATAGGAAATGTAATACAAGTTTTGAGCCTGCTGTCAGGTTTTGTGGATGGCTTTTGGAAAAGCTGCTTGAAAATAACCTAAAGTGCAAACTGCTACTGTGAGGAAATAATCCTCTGACTGACAAATAAATGAGTTGATGCTAAAATATTGCAACCGTTGCTTCTAGTGCATTCATTCAGTTGATGCTATTTCCGTAGCAAGGATTGAAGAGGTATTATGCTTGGACGAAAAAACAGAACACAAAGTGCAGGAGTAACTCAACGGGAATGGCAACATCGCTGGAGAACATGGATAGGTGACTTTTCCGTTCAGGATCCTTCTTCAGACTGATTGTGGGGGGGTGGGGGGGGGGGGGGGGGGAGGAGGGAAGAGAGGATAACATCTACCTCACACGGTGCCTCAGGAAGGCTGTCAGCATCCATAAAGACTCCTCTCACCCTTGTAATGGACCGTTCGAACTACTCCTGGCACACGTTACAAGGCCTTCTATGCCCGCACCTCCAGACGCAGGAACAGCTTCATTCCCAGAGCTATAGCGGCTCTGAACCGGCCCTGCTGAGTGGCCCCCCACCCCCATAGACTGTCTCCCTCGGATGGTCACGTCGCACAGACACATCTGAACTTTAGTCAGTTTTTGACTGTTTTACTGTTCTAATGTTCTTTACACAAACATAGAAACATAGAAATTAGGTGCAGGAGTAGGCCATTCAGCCCTTCGAGCCTGCACCGCCATTCAATATGATCATGGCTGATCATCCAACTCAGTATCCCGTACCTGCCTTCTCTCCATACCCTCTGATCCCCTTAGCCACAAGGGCCACATCCAACTCACTCTTAAATATAGCCAATGAACTGGCCTCAACTACCCTCTGTGGCAGAGAGTTCCAGAGACTGACCACTCTCTGTGTGAAGAAGTGTAATGTTCTTTTCACAAATCTTGTTCTCAGGGTATCTAAATCTAAATCTAAATTTTATTAGTTGTTAAGATATGACATCGGATGGAAGTTGCAAACCAAATCTCGTTGCACTTATGTGTAATGACAATAAAATATATTATTATTATTATTATTATTATTATTATTATTATTATTATTATTATTAGTAGTAGTAGTAGTAGTACCAGTAGTAGTAGTAGTGAGCAGGGAAAGGCCTGGATAGAGTGGATGTGGAGAGAACGTTTCCACTAGTGGGAGAGTCTAGGACCCAGAGGCCACAGCCTCTGATTTAAAGGATGTCCCTTTAGGAAGGAGATAAGAATTTATTTCGTCAGAGGGTGGTGAATCTGTGGAATTCATTGCCACAGAGGGCTGTGGAGGCAAAGTCAATGGATATTTTTAAGGCAGACATAGATAGATTCTTGATTAGTACAGGTGTCAGGGGTTATGGAGAGAAGGCAGGAGAATGGGGTTAGAAAGGAGAGATAGATCGGCCATGATTGAATGGCAGAGTAGACTTAATCAGCCGAATGGCCTAATCCTTCTCCTATCACTTATGACCTTATGAGAAGTAGGACAAAGTGTGTCAGGTAAATAGGTGAACACAGGAGGAGGTGGGGGGGGGGGGTGGGGGTGGGGGGGTGGGGTGGGGGGGGGGGGTTGATAGGCAGATGGTTGGACAAAGGCCAGAGTATGACAAAGAGTGTGTGAGACAAAAGGTATGAGATGAATACTGTATGACTCCATGACTGACTATGACTCTAGTCTACCTCATTGGTGATCCTCGGACTTTCCTTGATCGGACATTACTGGCTTTACTTTACACGAAACGTTATTCGCATAGCATGTCTCCATACACTGTAAATGGCTCAATTGTAATCATGTATTGCCTTTCCACTGACTGGTGAGCGTGCAACAAAAGCTTTTCACTGTACCTCGGTACACGTGACAACAAAGCTATATTTAAGATGGAGTTAGATGTGGCCCTTGTGGCTGAAGGGATCAGGGGGTATGGAGAGAAGGCAGGTACAGGATATTGAGTTGGATGATCAGCCATGATCACATTGAATGGCGGTGCAGGCTCGAAGGCCCGAATGGCCTACTCCTGCACCAATTTTCTATGTTTCTATGTTTCTAAACAAATCTGACTAACTAGTATCTCAGAACCATTCTCTGGTGATCAGAACCGCATGCAATGCTTTGAATGCAGCATAACCAAAGTCATACAAAGTCAGTTTATTATGTTTATTGGGCTCTAAACATAATATGCTAAACTTACCATCAAGTCATAAGGTCATAAGGATAGGAGTAGAATTAGGCCATTCGGCCCTTCAAGTCTACTCCGCCATTCAATAATGGCTGCCCTTTCTTTCCCCATTCTCCTGCCCTCCCCTTCACAACCCCTGACACCCATACTAATCAAGAATCTATCTATCTCTGCCTTAAAAATATCCATTGACTTGGCCTCCACAGCCTTCTGTGGCAAAGAATTCCACAGATTCACCACCCTCTGACTAAATAAATTCCTCCACGTCTCCTTCTTAAAAGAACGTCCTATAATTCTGACCATGAACTTATCCGTGATCCCCTGTGTGGAAATTCTGCTCAACCCCAGTTCTGTACTTCAATAACGAAACCCGTCTCTGGTGCGAATATACAGTTGGGAGACGAGCCGTGAACAATTATAACGTGTAATCAGCTGGCTGTTTAATAATCAGTTTAAAATGTCCTAAAAGTTGGATAGGTTGCCCAAGGTGATGTTAATAATTGCTAGCTTCAATTCGGTGTGGCAGTGCAGAGTTGGATCCTGTGCAACAAGGTTAATTCCCGGGATGGCGGGACTGTCATATGCTGAGAGAATGGAGCAGCTGGGCTTGTACCCTCTGGAGTTTAGAAGGATGAGAGGATATCTCATTGAAACATATAAGATTGTTAAGGGTTTGGACACGCTAGAGGCAGGAAACATGTTCCCGATGTTGGGGGAGTCCAGAACCAGGGGACACAGTTTAAGAATAAGGAGTAAGCCATTTAGAACGGAGACGAGGAAACACTTTTTCTCACAGAGAGTGGTGAGTGTGGAATTCTCTGCCTCTGAGGGCAGTGGAGGCAGGTTCTCTAGATGCTTTTAACAGAGAGCTAGATAGGGCTCTTAAAAATAGCGGGGATATGGGGAGAAGGCAGGAACGGGGTACTGATTGGGGATGATCAGCCATAATCACATTGAATGGCGTTGCTGCCTCGAAGGGCCGACTGGCCTACTCCTGCACCTATTGTCTATTATCTCGTGTCTATTGTCAGCAGACTAGGGGGTGTTTGTTAAAATGTTTCTGGCAGTTCTCGTGAACAGGGTCGGCACGGTAGAGTTGCTGCCTTACAACGCCAGAGCCCTGGTTCGTTCCTGACCCCCACGGGTGTTGCCTGTACAGAGTTTGTTCGTTCTCCCCGTGACCTGCGTGGGTTTTCCCTAGGATCTTCGGCCTCCTCCCACATTCCAAAGACGTGCAGGTTTGTAAGTTAATTAGCTTGGTAAAATTGTAAATTGTCCCTCGTGTGGTTAGGATAGGGTTAGTGTGTGCAGGGATCGCTGGTCTGCGCGGCTTGGTGGGCCGAAAGGCTGTATCTCTAAACTAAACTAAACTAAACTAAACGGTGCCGCTACTTGAAGGGAGTGTCTATGCTTTAATTACAAAAACTCCCACTCAGATGCTTCAGTCTCAAATCTTCTTAAAAAGTACCTGTCAGTCGTTTAGTTTAGTTAAGGGAAACGGGTGCTGACCAGCGATCCCCATACACTAGCACTATCCTACACACACTAGGGACAATATGCAATTCTTACTGCAGCTTATCAACCTCCAAACATGTACATCTTTGGAGTGTGGGGGGGAAACCGGAGCACCCGGAGAAAACCCACGCGGTCACGGGGAGAACGTACAAACCCTGTCCAGACAGCACCCGCAGTCAGGATTGAACTCGGGTCTCTAGGACTGTGTCTCTTGGGATTTGCCACCCTTGTGTTCCAAATCCCAAGTCCCCTTTCACCACTGTCCATTTTGATAACAAAATGTAATATATGTTTGATGATTTACAAACGTGTCTTCCATGACATCTCTCCAAATATTTGTCCCTTTTGCTGATATTTAAACAATCATTTACATAAATTTACATAAATCTCCAGCTAATCATACGCTTTTCTTTAATTTATTGCTCGATTATCCTCACTGTTGTAGAAAGGGGCCTCATTTATAACTCCTTCAATGAATCATTGAAGAACATAGGCGGTGCTGGCTCGAAGGGGCGAATGGCCTACTCCTGCACCTATTGTCTATTGTCTATAATGAAGTCTTTATACCTGCCCTTCTGTGAGATGGAGAGAGAGAGAGAGAGGGAGAGAGAAAATCAAGGTTTTCCTTCGTATTTGTTTGCAATTCTTTGTTTGTGTGCATGTACACACTCGCCTTCAAAGTTAGTTGAGTAGCAACGTGTGAAGCATTGCTATGGAAAATACCATGGTTACCATCATAATTACTATGTTCCTCACTGTGGCTCAGACCAGAAATGAATGTAGCAGTCCATTGTCAATATTGGCCGCTGATTTTCGTGATGACATTGCCCCCTTTCTTCTCATTTAATTAATATTTCTGCAAATTTGGTGATAGCCACTTCTTATTCTTTGCTCCATTATATTTCCAAAGAATACTTGCTTAAACATCAAAGATAGATACAAAAGGCTGGAGTAACTCGGCAGGTCAGGCAGCACCCTAATCTCCCGGTGGCTCAGCACTTCAACTCCCCCTTCCATTCCGAATCCGACCTTTCTGTCCTGGGCCTCCTCCATGGCCAGAGTAAGCACCACCGGAAATTGGAGGAGCAGCACCTCATATTCCGCTTGGGCAGTCTGCACCCTAGCGGCATAAACATTGACTTCTCCAATTTCCGGTAGCCCTTGCTGTCTCCTCCCTTACTCAGCTCTCCCTCAGCTCTCGGGCTCCTCCTCTTCCTTTCTCCTTTCTTCTCCTTTCTTCTCCTTTCTTCTCCCCACCCCACCCTACATCAGTCAGAAGAAGGGTTTCGCCCCGAAACGTTGCCTATTTCCTTCGCTCCATAGATGCTGCTGCATCCGCTGAGTTTCTCCAGCACTTTTTTCTACCTTCTCTTAATTTCAGTTCAGTTTAGTTTATTTTCACGTGTACCGGGGTGCGGTGGAAAGCTTTTGTTTTTGTCATGCGCTAACCAGTCAGCGGAAAGACAATACACGATGACAATCGTGCCGTACACAGTGTACAGATACATGATAAGGGAATAACGTTTAGTGCAAGGCAAATCCAGCAAAGTCCAATCAAGGATAGTCCAAGAGTCATCAACGAGGTAGATAGTAGTTCAGCACTACTCTCTGGCTGTGGTAGGATGGTTCAGTTGCCTGATAACAGCTGGTAAGAAATTATCCCTAAATATGGCGGTGTGTGTTTTCACACATCTGTACCGTTTGCCTGAAGGGAGAGGGGAGACGAGGGAGTGGCCAGGGTGCGACATGTCCTTGATTATGCTGCTGGCCATGCCGAGGCAGCGTGAGGTATAAATTGTGTCAATGGGAGGTTGGTTTGTGCGATGTTGGTTTGAGGGCAGCGTCCACAATTCACTGCAATTTCTTGCGACCTTGGACGGAACTGTTCCCAAACCAAGCTGCGATGCATCCTGATAAAATGCTTTCTATGGTGCATCTGTAGAAGGTGGTGAGAGTTGTAGGGGACACGCCAAACTTCCGAAGCCTTCTAAGGAAGTAGAGGCGTTGGTGTGCTTTCTTGGTCGTTGCTTCAATGTGGGTGGTCCAGGAGAAGTTGTTGGTGATATTGAATCCCAGGAATTTGAAGTTTTCAACCATCTCTACTTTGGTGCCGTCAATGCAAACGGGGGTATGCGTCCGTCTGTGTAAGATATTCTTCTATGTGTAAGATATTATTCAGACTAAGAGTCAGGGGAAAGGAAAACAAGAAACATAGACGATGTAGAGAGATACAGGACAAACAAATGAAAGATGTGCAAAAAAGTAGCGATGATAAAGGAACCAGGTCTTTGTCAGCTGCGGGCTGGGTGGTCAAGTTACAGACAATAAAACTCACGGGGACGACAGTGAAACTGGTACAACAACGGGTGGGGGATGGTCGGAGTGAGAGGGGATGCAAGAGTTACTTGAATTTAGAGAAATCAATGTTCATACCGCTGGGGTGTAAGCTGCCCAAGCAAAATATGAGGTGCTGTTCCTCCAATTTGCGTTTGGCCTCACTTGGCCTCGCTTGGATTTCACTGCTTAACAGCAATGCAGATCATCATTACTAACTCCATTGGTGGCACAGTGGAGCAGCTGACTGTACATAGAAACATAGAAACATACAAAATAGGTGCAGGAGCAGGCCATTCGGCCCTTCGAGCCTGCACCGCCCTTCAATATGATCATGGCTGATCATCCAACTCAGTATCCTGTACCTGCCTTCTCTCCATACCCCCTGATCCCTTTAGCCACAAGGGCCACATCTAACTCCCTCTTAAATATAGCCAATGAACTGGCCTCAACTACCTTCTGTGGCAGAGAATTCCAGAGACTCGCCACTCTCTGTGTGAAAAATGTTTTCCTCATCTCGGTCCTAAAGGAATTCCCCCTTATCCTTAGACTGTGACCCCTTGTTCTGGACCTCCCCAACATCGGGAACAATCTTCCTGCATCTAGCCTATCCAACCCCTTAAAAATGTTGTAAGTTTCTATAAGATCCCCCCTCAGTCTTCTAAATTCTAGAGAGTACAAGCCAAGTCTATCCAGTCTTTCCTCATATGAAAGTCCTGACATCCCAGGAATCAGTCTGGTGAACCTTCTCTGTAAGGGCAAGAATGTATTTTCTCAGATTTGGAGACCAAAACTGTACGCAATACTCCAGGTATGGTCTCACCAAAACCCTGTACAACTGCAGTAGAACCTCCCTGCTCCTATACTCAAACCCTTTCGCTATGAATGCTAACATACCATTTGCTTTCTTCACTGCCTGCTGCACCTGCATGCCTACTTTCAATGATTGGTGTACCATGACACCCAGGTCTCGTTGCATCTCCCTTTTCCTAATTTGCCACCATTTAGATAATAGTCTACCCTCCTGTTTTTGCCACCAAAGTGGATAACCTCACATTTATCCACATTATGCTGCATCTGCCATGCATTTGCCCACTCACGCAGCCTATCCAAGTCACCTTGCAGCCTCCTAGCATCTTCCTCACACCTAACACTGCCCCCCAGCTTAGTGTCGGCCGCAAACTGTTATTGCATTTAATTCCCTCGTCCAAATCATTAATATATATTGTAAATAGCTGGGATCCCAGCACTGAGCCTTGCGGTACCCCACTAGTCACTGCCTGCCATTCTGAAAAGGACCCGTTTACTCCTACCCTTTGCTTCCTGTCTGCCGGCCAGTTCTCTATCCACATCAATACTGAACCCCCAATACCGTGTGCTTTAAGTTTGTATACTAATCTCTGTGAGAACTACTGCCTCACAGTGCTAGAGTCAAAGAGATAGAGTCATACAAAGTGGCAACAGGCCCTTTGGCCCACTGACGTAGCCAGCTCAGCATTCCACAGATTCACCACCATCTGACAAAATAAATTCCTCCTCATTTGACGAAGGACATTCATGCTATTGAGGGAGTGCAGCGTAGGATTACAAGGTTAATTTCCGGGATGGCGGGACTGTCATATGCTGAGAGAATGGAGCAGCTGGGCCTGTACACTCTGGAGTTTAGAAGGATGAGAGGTTATCTCATTGAAACATATAAGATCATACAAGGGCTTGGACACGCTAGAGGCAGGAAACATGTTCCCGATGTTCGGGGAGTCCAGAACCAGGGGCCACAGTTTAAGAATAAGGAGTAAGCCATTTAGAACGGAGACGAGGAAGCACTTTTTCTCACAGAGAGTGGTGAGTCTGTGGAATTCTCTGCCTCTGAGGGCAGTGGAGGCAGGTTCTCTGGATGCTTTCAAGAGAGAGCTAGATAGGGCTCTTAAAAATAGTGGTCAGGGGATATGGGGAGAAGGCAGGAATGGGGTACTGATTGGGGATGATCAGCCATGATCTCATTGAATGGCCAAATGGCTCGAAGGGCCGAATGGGCTACTCCAGCACCTATTGTCTATTGTCATCAGTCTTTTTATTCTGATGCTATGGCCTCTGGTACTAGACTCTCTTACTCGTGGAAACATCCTCTCCATATCATTTCATAGTTAGAGTCATGGAGCCATACGGCATGGAAACAGGCCCCTTCGGCCCAACTTGCCCATGCAGACCAACTTGTCCCATCTACACCAATGCCACTTGCCTACATTTGACCCATATCCCCCTAAACCTGTCCTTTCCATGCACCTGTCTAACTGTTTCATACATGTTGGATTAGTACCTGACTCTACTAACTCCTTTGGCAGCTTGTTCCATACACCCACCACCGTTTATGTGAAAAGGTTACCCCTAAGGTTCCTATTAAATCTCTCCCTACCTCTCCCCTTAAACCTATGTGCTCTGCTTCTCACTTTTGTGCGTGAAATACAGGTTCGATTCTGACCTTACGTGCTGTTTCTGCGGAGTTTGCATGTTATGTTCTCCCTGGGTTTCCTCCGGGTGCTCCTGTTTCCTCCCGCATCCCAAAATTGAGTGTACGTTTGTAGGTTAATTAGCCTCTGTGCCCCTAATTGGTAAGGAGTGGATGAGAAAGTGGGATAATGAAGAACTAGTGTGAATGGGTGATTGGTGGTTGGTGCGGACTTGATGGGCCAAAGGGCTTGTTTCCATATTGTATCTCTAAACTAAACAGTGCAAGATGTATGAAAGAGCTTTGGGTCAGCAACCTTTTGTGAACACAGGTTCATATTTTCTGAGAAGGCTTAGGAAGAAGTTTGGCATGTCCCCAACAACTCTCACCAACCTCTACGGGTGCGCCGTATAAATAATTGTATCGGGATGCATCACAGCCTGGCTTGTGAACTGCTCCATCCAAGACCGCAAGAAATTGCAGCGAATTGTGGATGCAGCCAATCAGGGGCGGCACGGTGGCGCAGCGGTAGAGTTGCTGCCTTAAAGCGCCAGAGACCCCGGTTCGACCCTGACCACGGGTGCTGTCTCTACCTTCTCCCCGTGACCCGCGTGGGTTTTCTCCGGGTGCTCCGATTTCTTCCACACAGCAAAGACGTACTGGTTTGGAGGTTAATTGGCTTGGTATAAATGTAAATTGTCCCTAGCTTGCGTAGGATAGTGTTAAGGGGCTGTCCCACTGCGACGACCTAATCTACGAGTTTAGAAGAGTTTGCCCTCGACGCAAACTCGCAGCATGGTCGACACGTGGTCCTAGCAGGTCCTATGAGGTCACTGGAACTCTCCTTCATGCTCGAGGGAAGTTCCCGAATACTCTCGGCTTCAGCTAGGTCTCAGAAAAACTTTCAGCATGTTGAAAAATTTTCCGCAAGTACAAATTGGTCAGCATGGTTCTCTTTAACTTGTAGTGCAGTGGAGTGGGGTCGTTATTTAGTTACAGGCAGTCGAGCGCAGCCGGAGGCAATCTCCTTCGCTGACCGGGCATTTTGATTGGCTCATTGGAGTTTTCAGGATCACGGAAAACTGACCGGTAGGCAAAATGCCAGCTAAACTTTATTATACCTCTTAAAAGTGTCTCCACTCCTTCTCCCCCCCCCTTCTCATTCCTTCTCTCCCCTCACTCTCCTTCCTTTCACTCTCCTTCCCTTCCCTGCCCCCCCCCACCCCCCCCACCCCCCCCCCTCAATCTCTAAAGGACTTACCTTACACTGTACAGCCATCTTTTACCTTCCTCTTCATCCCGGGTGTGAATTTCAGACAGCGCTCCCCCATCTTCCCTGGCCCCCGCCTTTGCAATGTGTTTGTGTGTGTGTGTGTGTGCGGTTGGTCGATGACGCTCTCGGTTTCAATGTGGCCGGTAGATCCAGCTCGAGGTTTTCCAGGCGAGTGCCCTCGAGCTTGAAGGTCGAAGACACTCTTCTGAACTCACGGATTAGGTCGCCGCAGTGGGACAGCCTCTTTAGTGTGCGGGGATCGCTGGTAGATGCCAATTCGATGGGCCGAAGTGCCTGTTTCCACTCTGTATCTCTAAATTAAACTAAACTAAATATCACGCAAACCAACCTCCCTTCCATTGACCCTATTTACACCTCTCATTGCTGGGCTGACAATCTTCCCTCAAAGATAGACATAAAATGCTGGAGTAACTCAACGGGTCAGGCAGCATCTCTGGAGAGAAGGAATAGGTGATGTTTCAGGTCGAGACCCTTCTTCAATAGACAATAGACAATAGGTGCAGGATATTGATGGCTGATCATCCATAATCAGTACCCCATTCCTGCCTTCTCGCCATATCCCCTGCGCCTATATTTAAGAGCTCTATCTAACTCGCTCTTGAAAGTATCCAGAGAATTGGTCTCCACTGCCTTCTGAGGCAGAGAATTCCACAGATTCACAACTCTCTGGGTGAAAAAGTGTTTCCTCGTTTCTGTTCTAAACGGTTTACTCATTCTTAAACTATGGCCCCTGGTTCTGGACTTCCCCAACATTGGGAACATGTTTTCTGCCTCTAGTGTGCCCAATCCCTTAATAATCTTATATGTTTCATTAAGATCCCCTCTCATCCTAAATTCTAGTGTATACAAGCCCAGCCGCTCCATTCTATCAACATATGACTGTCCCGCCATCCCGGGAATTAACCTGGTGAACCTATGCTGCACTCCCTCAATAGCACGAATCGTCAGAACTGAACGAGGAGGAGGACACAAATGCAGGCTCAGACATGGGGAAGATCTGTATTCAGAGTTTAATCGGTCCAAGTCGGTACACAGGTAAGCTAACACTGAAGCAACAGTAATCTAGGAGCAGGCAAAAACAGTGGTCGAGTAGACAAAGTCATAATATTTCTAGAGGTGATACCAGGTAGCATACACAACAAACTGGCAAAGAAACCTAAAACACAAAGGCTTAAATACAGACTTAACAGGGGATAACGAGACACAGGTGAAACACATCAGGGCGGGGTCAACAATCACATGAGGGTAAACGACCTGACAGGAAATGGCACCTGAAACAAGAGGAGATGTGAGGCACCAAAATAAAACAAGAATGCAAACTCAAATACTCAAAACCAATAAGGAAAAGAAACTAGATTAAACGCGAGACCTGACACGAATGTCCTTTCTCAAATTAGGGGACCAAAACAACGTTCTTCACTAAGCGACTGATCTCTTACGAAACATCACCCATTCATTTTCTCCTGTCCCGCTGAGTTACTCCAGCATTTTGTGTCTCTCTTTGATTTGACGTTGGCGTTTTAAAGCAGCATCCGCAGTTCTTTCCCTCGACCTCTTCATTTCAGAAAAATAAATTCTAAGCCTACTCAACAAATATAACTTAAATTGTGACGGGATAATTTTTGCAAATATCATTCGAACCTTCCACGGTGTCTCTTTATAATGTGGAGAACAGAACATCCTGAAGGATAACACTATTTAATTTTCTTCACAGGAGTCGAATTAAGTGACTTTGTCAGTCCTTACTGTTGGGGGGCTATGAACCAAAGAAGGGTATGCTTCGATTTCAGTACTCAATGTCTTTCAGCAATAATAGCCTTTTATCCCTGTAGGTGGATTTCGGTGAGTCACATCTAATGGTGGTTCCACACGTCTACAGATAAGTGGAGTGCACACGGCACGAGCCAAGGCATGTAAATCTCTACTAAACAGTTCTCTGGTGCTGCGTAGGATTTCTTCTGTGGAGAAGAGGCACGATGAAAAGTTAATCTGGCAGCTGGTGGTCTTTCTGCTAAAACCCGGGTGAAAATCTCTTCAAGCATGCAGCTCATAACCTTACAAGATCTGCAACAAGTTTAGTCTGTAGAAGTGACTCGACCTGAAGCGTCACCCATTCCTTCTCTCCAGAGATGCTGCCTGTCCTGCTGAGTTACTCCAGCATTTTGTGTCGATCTTCGGTGTAAACCAGCATCGGCAGATCCTTCCTACACAAGTTTAGTATAGAGGCACAGCGTGGAAACAGACCCTTCGTCCCACCGAGTCCGCGTTGATCAACGATCACCCGTACACTAGCTCTAACCTGCACATTGTCACAAATGCTAATTCACCTACACACCTGTGTAAGGAGGAACTGCGGATGCTGGTTTACACCAAAGATGGACACAAAATGCCCGGGTAACTCAGCAGGTCAGACAGCATCTCTGGAGAAAAGGACGTTTCAGGTTGAGATCCTTCTTCAGACTCACTCAGAAGTCTGATGAAAGGTCTCAACCTGAAATGTTACATATTCCTTTTAGACAATAGACAATAGGTGCAGGAGTAGGTCATTCAGCCCTTCAAGTCAGCACTGCAGTTCATTGTGATCATGGCTGATCATCCACAATCAGTACCCCATTCATGCCTCCTCCCCATATCCCCTGACTCCACTATCTTTAAGAGCCCTATCTAGCTCTCTCTACAAAGTATCCAGAGAACCGGCCTCAACCGCCCTCTGAGGCAGAGAATTCCACAGACTCACCACTCTCTGTGTGAAAAGGTGTTTCCTCATCTCCGTTCTAAATGGCTTACCCCTTATTCTTAAACTGTGGCCCCTGGTTCTGTACTCCCCCAACATCGGGGACCTGTTTCCTGCCTCTAGCATGTCCAAACCTTTAATAATCTTATATGTTTCAATAAAATCCCGTCTCATCCTTCTAAACTCCAGAGTATACAAGCACAGCTGCTGTGGTGGGTGTATGGAATGAGCTGCCGGAGGAGGTAGTTGAGGCAGGGACTATTGAAACGTTTGAGAAACAATTAGACAGGTACATGGTCTCTGACCAAGGTACAGAATGAAGATGGGTATTGACCCGAAATGCACCCATTCCTTCGACCCAGAGATGCTGCCTGAACTGCTGAGTTACTCCAGCACTCTGTGAAACGTCACCGATCCATGTTCTCCAGAGAAGCTGCCTGACCCGCTGAGTTACTCCAGCATTTTGTGTTAATCTACAAAACCTGCCCGTCTTTGGCGTGTGAAAGGAAACCCGGAGAAAACCCATGCGTTCACAGGGAGAACTTACAAACTCCGTACAGACAGCACCAGTAGTCAGGATCGAAACAAGTTACTCCTCTAGCTTGTGAACTTGTGAACTTGTCTTGCCTGATTGGAAAGGGAGAAGAGGGAGTGACCGGGGTGAGACATGTCCTTGATCATGCTGCAGGCCTTACCGAGGACGGGTGAAATGTAGATGGAGTCAATGGAAGGTAGGTCGGTTTGTGTGATGGTTTGGGCTGCATCCCAACTGTTCAATTCCTTGCAGTTTTGAATGGAGCTGTTCACAATCCGTGCTGTGAGTAATCGTGGTAAAATGCTTACTATGGCGCATCTGTAGAAGTTGGTGAGAGTTGTAGGGGACGTGCTGAACTTCCTAAGCCTTTTAAGGAAGTAGAGGCGTTGGTGTGCCTTCTTGCCCATTGTTTCGATGTGGTTGGTCCATGTTAGATCCAGCATTCGTGAGAAGATGGAGAAATGTCTATAATCTTTTATTTTTATCTGCTCCGATATCCCATTTCCTAATTTGTTTAATGCTTAGCGGTAATTAACACAGGTTTGTAATGATTATACTTCCTAACAATGACGACTGATGGTTTAATTAAATTTTTGAACAGTGATTATTGCAAGCTTAAAATTTTAATAACATTTTTTACAGAAATTATTCATCTTAAAATGAAACGTATTTTATCAGATTATTGGTGGGTTATAATGACTGAATTTCTTAAAAGATTATTGCTGTTTTATAAAAAAAATTTGGAACAAATATCAATATATTATGATGACAGATGAGCGCAGTTTAAACAGATTATTATTGGCTTACAATAATTAAATGTATTGGTAATTGAGTATCGCTAGTTTATATTGATGTTTCTTAAGGGATCAGCTTTCACTTTTAGCTGTTTTGTGATTGAGATTCTTAGCATCCTGCTAATCAGAAGTCACTACACAATGGAGCCTCGAACAAAGGATAATTAGGGCGGCACAGTGGTGTAGACTGGTAGAGCTGCGACCTCACAGCGACCGAGTCACAGGTTCAATCCCAACCTCAGGCTCTGTTGATACGGAGTGTGTACATTCTCCCTGTGACTGCGTGGCTTTCCTCCCGGTGCTCCGGTTTCCCACTGCACTCCAAAGACGTGGGGATCTGTAGGTTTATTGCCCTCTGTAAATTGCCTCGTGTGCCTGGAGTGGATGCAAAAGTGGGATAATATGCAACTAATCAAGGGGCACCGTTGGAGGGAGATGGCGCCCTGCTGGCAGTTCGTTTTTTTCATCCATTTTGTTATTTTTAGTGTTTGTTTAAAGTTTGTTTTACTGTTCTTCTGTTTGTTTTATGTGGGGGGAGGGGGAAACTTTTTTTTTCTGGTTCTTACCTTCCCGGAGATGTGATCAAGTTTCGGATCACATTCTCCGGGCTCTGCGGCCTACGATCGCTGGAGCGGGAAGGCTCCTCGGACTGTCGTGAGCCCCACCGCTGGGCACAGACTTAACATCGGAATGGATCCCTTGCCTGGGACTGCTCCCACTGCTGCCTGCGGACTTACCATCAAGCCCCGTTGGTCCAGCCCCGACGCGAGGTTCGATCGCCCGGCGCAGGGAGCTGACATTCCCCCGATGCGGAAGCGGATCGCCTCGACGAGGAAGGTCCGAACGCCGCTGGCTATGGGAGTCAAGACCGTCCTGTCGAGGCCCCCGACCAAGGAAGAACAACATGGGAAGGACTTGCAACTTTATTTTTGCTTTCCATCGCAGTGCGGAATGTGTAGGAGTCACTGTGATGGATGTTTATGTTAAAATGTGTTTTTGAGTCTGTTGCTGTTTTTTAATTGTATGACTGACCTGGCCAGTGAAATTTCACTACACCAATTGGTGTATGTGACAATAAATGAACCTTATGAACTTTAAGAACCTTTGTGTGTTCAGTTTAGTTTAGCGATACAGCGCAGAAACAGGCCCTTCGGCCCAGAGGCCGCACCCACCAGCGATCCCCGCGCACTAACACTACCCTGCACACACTAGGGACAATTTACATTTACACCAAGCCAATTAACCTACAAACCTGTATGTCTTTGAAGTGTTGGGAGAAAACCGAAGATCTCGGAGAAAACCCACGCAGGTCACGGGGAGAACATTCAAACTCCGTACAGACAGCACCCGTAGTCGGTACCAAACTCAGATCACCAGCGCTGCCAGCGCTCTGAGGCAGCAACTCTACCGCTGCGCCACCGTGCCACATTTACGGCACAGGTGATCGATGGTCGGAGTCGACTCGGTGGGCCGTGGGTCCTGTTTTCATGCTGCATCTTTAAACTAAACTTAAAGTTAAATTGCACTTCATTCCCGCTGAAAGTTCACCTACATTTATTTTATAACTGGTGGCCCTAATTCAATGTCTCTCCTGCCTTATAAAGCTCTTCAGGATTCTAAAATCAAAATACATTAAATCTTTTTATCCAAGTTCACAGAGGATATAACAGCACATTTCACACATGGTGACGCAGTCCCAACAAGACTCTTTGATGTTTTGCAGATTGTGAAGATGCTCGTGAAAAATTGCAGCAGGATCTTGGATCGATTGGCCAGGTGGGCTGAGGAATGGTTGATGGAATTTAATACAGAGAAATGTGAGGTGTTGCATTTTGGGAAATCTAGCATGGGCAGGACCTACACAGTGAACGGTGCAGCACTGGGGAGTGTTATAGAGCAGAGGTGCATGGTTCCTTGAAGGTCGAGTCGCAGGTAGGTAAGGTAGTCAAAAAGGCTTTTGGCACATTGACCTTCATCTGTCAGAGAATGGAGTATAGAAGTTGGGAGATCATGTTGCTGTTGTATAAGACGTTGGTGAGGGCGCATTTAACGTATTATTTTTTTAAATTTATTTTTATTTTTTAATATCTTTATTTATTAGTGGTACTGTAAGTTACATCAGTGTACATCCCTTGCATTGTATTACAGTCATTGTACCCCTTAATTTTTTTAAAGGCTTTAGTAAAGAGAGAATAGAGAGAAAAATAGCAGCATAGAAAGTAGAAAAGTGAAAAAGAGATGTGAAAGTGCAAAAGCATGACAGAGGGAAAGGAAACCCTTGAAGAGTTGGAAACGGGAATTAAGAGATAGACCCTGGAGAGAAAAAAAAAGAAAAAGGGAAAAATAGAGAAAGAAAAAAGAAAAGCCAGTAACTTTATTATAAACATCTCGCAAAAGGAATGTACCAACTCGACAGTTTTTCTGCCCCCTTTACCAAGGCCCGACACCGGTACTTTTTTTAGGTATTCTTGCACCTTATTCTTGTAATAGATTTATAAATACAGACCACGTCTTATAGAAACAGTCTGATTTTCCTGCTAGTCGGAGTCTCATATCTTCCAAGTGTAGTGTTTCGAACATAGTTGAAATCCACATATTGACTGTGGGTGCCAGAGAATTTTTCCAGAATTTTAAGATTAGCTTTTTTCCAGTTATTAAGCCGTATTCAAATAGAGTCTTTTGAGACACATTTAATTCAGGGCAATCTTCCGATATCCCGAAGATTATCCAGTCTGCTTCCGGGGTCAGTTTTATTTTAAATATTTTTGTGAAACTTCGAAAGTTTCAGTCCAACATGTTTGAATTTTTGTACAAAACACAAATTAGTGTGCAATATTAGCTTCTTGACATTGACATTTATCAGAAATAGGTGAGACGTTGGGAAAAAGTTTACTTATTTTAGTTTTTTAATAGTATAATCTGTGTAAGATTTTAAATTGTATTAAGGCGTGTCTTACATTAATTGAACATTTATGCACGTTTAATAAATATTCTTCCCATCTTTCTTTGGGAATTTTTATACTTAATTATTTTTCCCAGTCTCTCCTGACCATCTGTTGTTGGTATTTCTGCATTTAGAATAATATTATATATATATGATATTTGGTTTGCTGATTCTGCCTTTGTATTCATTACTTCGTCCAGTAAGTCTGGAAGCATATTGTGATAATCTTGTGCGTATTTTTTCAGATAGTCACAGATTTGGACATATTTAAAATACTGATTGTTTCCCAAATTATATTTTAGTTGTATTTATTTAAATGATAATAGTTTTCCCGATTCATACACATCTCCGAAGATTTTAATTCCAGTTCTTTCCCATTGTATAAATGCTTTATCTATAGTTGAAGGTTCAAATGAGGGGTTTTTATGATAGGAGATAAGAGAGATAAATCTCTTAATTTTAGATTGTGTTTTATTTGTTTTCCAAATTCTTTTTTTTTTTTTTTTTTTTTTTAATTTAAAAAAAAAAAATTTTTAATTGTAGAAACAATATACACCGAGTACACTCGTATATGACATTGAGAGTTGTGTAATATACAAAAATTATATCATATTGATTATCGATTAATACTATTTATGTTAATTGTAATATTATCCATTATACATTTCCATGGTTATTTATTTTATATAATTGGTTAGTATATGTAGTATATTCCTAAAAATAAGCAATACACTTAGATTTCTCAAATCATAGATATTCTTCTAATTACCAAATAGAAATCCCCGCTAATATAACTACGTAATACCCAATCTTAAACAAAGTTTTATGATATTCATAATGTTATCAAAATATTAATAATGTTTGTATTATTGTTAACTTTATATTTCATAATTATTGTATAATTGAAAATACATAGTTTTATATAATTACAAGTTTAAGACATCTATGATCTTTATCATACGAACAGAAATATGTGTGTACGTATTAAAAATTTATATAATATGTTTCTATATTTTTTTCCTTAATTAAAGATAGGAAGATAGAGAAAAAGAATAGAAAATAGAAAAGAAAATGTGAAAAGTTTGATGGAAGATTGAAGTATTACTAAATAATCCATTCTTGGAGATACTTTCATGATTTGTTATGATGTATTTCTTCATCCATTCAGATATTCAGGCCTCAGTCAAGTCCCTGCGCCGAACCATTGTGACCCTGTAGATATTTAATATAGGGAGACCATATCTCCTTGAAGAGATCTAACCTGTCCATAAGGACAAGTCTCAATCTCTCCAAGGGAAGTGTCTCCGTCATTTCTGTATTCCACATTTTAATTGTTGGGGATACAGGGCCTTTCCAAAATTTTAATATTAATTTTTTCCCAATTATTAAAGAATAGTCGATAAAAGTTCTTTGATTCCTTGTAATTATTTGTTCAGTTTCCGGTATTCCAAGTATGATTAACTTTGGGTCATGAGTCATAGTAAATATTATAACTTTCGAGATTATCTTAAATATTTCATTCCAATATTCTAGAATCTTCGTACAGTTAGTAAATGAATGTGACAAAGTTGCTTCTAAGATTTGACATTTATCACATTTAGGTGATAGTTTTGGAAATATATTATGTAATTTAGATTTAGAATAATGTAATCTATGTAAAATTTTAAACTGTATAAGAGCATTTTTAGCATTTAAAGAACAGTAATGTATATGTTGTAAGCTTTCTTCCCCATATTTCTGGACTTATTATTTGACTTAATTCATTTTCCCAGCGCTGTCTATGTATTTCGATGATGGAATATCACTTTCAACAAAGTATTGTTAAATGTATGATATCATTTTTTCTGTATTTGGGTGTTTATTTCAAGCATTCATCTAAAATTTCACTCTTACTATTTCTGAGTTCTTGTGTATTTGCAGAGATATAGTTTCTGATTTGTAAATAACTGAAATATTCATTATTATGAAGCCCTTAGGTTTGTTGTAATTCTTGAAATGAAAGAAAAGAATTTTTCCTTATAAAGATCCCCTATATTTAAAATTCCTTTATTTTTCCATTGTATAAAAGCTTTCATATCCATCATTGAACGGTTAAACGTAAAGTTCTTGGCAATTGTAAGACATAGCGGTATAAATTTTAGTTTTAGTGTTTTCTATTATTTGTTTCCAAATAACGTATTCCACTTTCTATTATCAAAAATTTTCACTATAAATTTATCTTAGGTACATTAATATTAGCAAATATTATAGAGCCTAATTTCAAATGGAAAACAGTCTTCTCTTTCCATTTTAACCAATTTGGTTTATTATCTATTTTTTTTTTCCCCCCCCCTCCTAACCAAAAAAATTTCATATTTTAAATAATATAACTGCCCAATAATAAAACATAAAATTTGGTAAAGCTAACCCCTGGTTTATTTTAGCTTTACATAAATGTTTTTTATTTATTCTATGATCTTTTATAATCCCAGAAAAAGTTAGTGACTATTGAATCAAACTTTTATAAAAAAATTTTTTAGAGAGATATATCGGGATTGATTGAAATAAATAAATATGAAATTGTGTAGGAAAATATGTTTTATTGCGTTTATTTTACTAACATTTGAGATAGGTAAGCTTTTTTCCAGTATAAGATATTTTTATTTTAATTTATTCAATAATAACGGGAAATTAGACTTGAATAAAGAGTCAAATCTTTTTGTAACAAAAATACCAAGTATTTAATATTTTCATTTGTTATCTTAAAAGGAAATTGTTGTAATATCTGTAAATTATTCATGTTATTGGCATAAGTTCACTTTTATTCCAATTGAACTGTATCCTGAAAATTAAAACCGAATTCCGTTATTAGTTTTAAAAACAATTACGGATACTTAATTTCCGGTTTAGTAATAATAAAGTAATATATCGTCCGCATATAAACGAGATAATTTATTCTTAGTATCTTAGTATCATAACCATATATTTCTGGGTGAAATCTTACCCAAATTGAGCAATAGAGGTTCGATTGCTAATCCGCAAACAGTAATGGTGATAAAGACAGCCTTGTCTACAACCTGAGATAAACTAAACTAAGTGTTTGATAACATATGGTTGTTATTATTCTAGCTGTTGGGTTTGCATATAATAAATTAATCCAAGTAGTAAACTTATCACCAAGCCTTAAAGGCTTCCATCACCGAAAAATAGATAAGGCCATTCCACCAAGGTCAAAAGCTTTTTCTGCATCCAAACGAGATGACAACTAAGTCTTTTTTATCACTTCTTTTCGAATATAAGATATTAAAATAAACCGTCTTAGATTATATGAAGAATATCTTTTAGGTATAAATCCTGTTTGAACATAGGATGCATTAATTCGTTAACAATTTTGCTTAATCTTTGTGCAAGAATCCCCCTTTTTTATTTGTTAAAAAAAAAAATTTTTTGATCCGTATATTTAATAAAAGCAATTGCTCTATATGATCCTGGATCATCCAAATCTTTATTTATTTTGGGTATAAGTGTTATAAATAGATTCGTTCATGTATCTGGTAATTTACTCTTTGTGTAATATCTGTTCATATAATGATTTTAAATATATGGGACCATTTGGTCATGAAAGTTTTATAAAATACCGAGCCTTACCAACTCTGGTCCTGGAGTTTTTACCATACACACCATTTTTAAAGATTTAATAGATTCTTGGATTCATTCTTTATTGAAATAACGGCATTTAACTAGTTCTCTAATTTTGTAAATCTAATACATTCTTTTAAGTTACACACATTTAAAAAGGTCATCTATTTCTGTTTTAAAAAACTGTATTGTGTTACCAGTTTATACAATTTTTTATTATATATGCATAAATCTTTCATTAATATCCTTGGGTTGTATTAATATTTCACTGTTTTGTGATTTAATTCCTATGTATAAATTTTTTCAGCTTCAATTTTCCTAAAAATTGTCCGAGTGCCAATGTTTTGTGGTTTGTCTCCAAATTCAAACAACAAGTTGTTTAGTAATGTTGGTAGTATTTTAAAACTTGATCAGTATATTATTTTATTTAATTTATACTTCAATGCTACAATTTATTATTATGTGTATTATTAAATCTCTGATTTTGTTGCATTTTGTATCTCTAATTGTTAAATCTCCCCATTTCTAAGTCATATTGTTCTTTCCTTCCGAATCTTCTTAATATGAAATGCAAGTGAAGAAATCATAATTCCCTCGAAGAGTATGCTTTAAATGTTTCCCATAGTAAGAGAGGCGAGATATTTCTGGTTGATCAATTTATTTCAAAAAACATAATCTGAGTTATAATGTATTCCTGAGTGTTTTATTTTAAAATTTTGTGATTAAGTTTCCATAGTCCCTAGATTTTCTGTTTTACCAAATTTATTTTAATTTTTAAATGTTAATGGTGCATGATCTGAAATTATAATATTGTGATACTTGGATACTCGTAAGTAAGTGAAATAAAAATAAGTCTTTGCATCTAACTATGGAAGTAATCTATTCTTGAATAAGTTTTATGTACTGGCGAGTAGAAGGAATATTCTCGACCAGTATTGTTTTTCTGTTCTCCAAACATCTTTAATGTTAGTCGTTTGGGATGTATGCGTTTAATAAACCACTAGTATGTGCGATTTAGTTTTCCTTTGTTTTGAAGATCTAAACTAAATAAGGGTCTAATGTACAATTAAAATCTCCTCCTCCCATTATCAAATTGTACTGGTGTGTTAATTACTGGAATATTATTAAGTACTTTCTTAAAGAATAAAGGACTATCAAAATTTGGTCCATAGATGTTAACAAAAAATCATTTTTTCCCATTGTTTATTTCTCCTATTACAATAATTGTAATCTGCCATCTTTATCAGATATAGTAGATAATAATTTGTAAATAAAGTACCCTATTACGAAATAATATTGCTACGCCTCTTGATTTATGCGTAAAGGAAGAGTGATATATTTTATCTATCATTTAGCTTTCAGCCTATTTTCAGCGTCTTCTTTAGGTGAGTTTCTTCTTGAATATAAATTACATCAGCTTTCATTGCCTTTAAGTGTGTCAATATTTTTCCTCTTTTTATTGGTTCATTGATACCTTTAAACATTCCAACTGCAAAAGGTTAATCCCTCGTTCCCCATATTTCTTTTTAAATCCGAGCATTTTAGGTTTGTGGGAATCTAGAATAGGGTCCAAGGGTCCGCGCAGTAGACCTAACCTTACACCCGAACACCGAATAGATGAATTTTAGATCTCTTTTATAAACTTCACGAATATATCTCCATTGTTCCAGTGTAAATAGCTTCCATTCAAACTGAAAGATATAGTAAACATAAAAAGAATAAATTGAAAAAGTAAGTTAAAAAAGCTTAGTAGAGTGCATAAAGAGTAGAAAAACTACAAATAAAATATTTGTAGTTTGTGAAAGCCAAACTATATTGGCTATAGTAATCTAAATTGCAGGCTTCGTCATTGATGTTATAATAATTTAGCCAGCTCCTAATTTTAAGGAATTAATATTCCATGATAATATTTTAACGGGAATATAATATTAAAGAAATGAAAGGAGTGATATTAATCATCATAACGAAGTATATATCGACAAAAAAATTAGATAAAAAAAATCTAATTATAAAGCCACAGATAAAGAGTTTTTTTTTAATAAAAAACAAAAAATAAAATCATTATTAAAAGAGGAAAAAAAATACATTAAAGGGAGGTATCTCCAAATGTAACAAAAGACATAAAATATTAATTATTAGTAGTATTAATTAGCAATAGTGGAACAGTCTTGGTTAATAACAGTCATAAGTTTATCATAAATAAAACCTCTGCGTTATAATTTTAGTATGTGTGGTGTATTTAAGTTTGTGTTAAAAGTTATATATTATGAGTAAAATTGTCAATGTTCGGTGAGACTTCAATTCCAATCCGGGAAAAACATTTCGATCCATACTACAATTGTCCGTAAACCATCTGATTTCTTCTAATTCCATATTGTCGTATAAAGTCTCAAGAATGTTAAGAGACCGTACTAGGTCTTTAAAAATAGTAAAAGACAGTATATTTGCTTGTAGATTGGTTTTCAAGTGTCAAACTGCTTTGCAAATTCCATTGCTTCTGATGTAGGCTTGAAAAAAGTGTTCCACGCTGTTAAAATAATAACTCTTAGGATGGCTGGGTAATTCAGACCGTATTCTCAAGTTTTACTACACCCTCACATAAGGTTTTTTGGCTTCGTAAACCGCAATTTTCGTTTATCCTGGCAACTCTGGGGGATAGTCTCGATAGATACTGATTCTTTGTCCTTGAAAGCATCAGATTCTTATGTTCTCGAGGCTCTCAGCATAATCTCCTCACGAGAGTGAATCATATTATTGTAACTTTACAATGATTTGTCTTCGGGGTTGGGGGCGTTTTGCACTGGTCTGTCTTCTGCCGACTCGGTGTTGCACGAGCTAAAACAGGCATATCATCACCAAAGATAAAACATCATTTGCAGTAATTAATATCAGTGAATTCTCGAGTGTCTTCGTGTTTCTCTAGACCCTTCAGGAATCCCTGCAATCCTCAAGTTCTGCCTTCTTTGATAGCCTTCTAGCGCTCTGCGTGCATTTATCAGTTACTTTGGAATAACAACTCCAGTAGAACGTTCTTGTTCTGTAATATCAGCTTTGCTGTAGACACAGTACTAAGCCTCCGCTATCTTTTCAAGGTTTTAATGCCATCAACTTGTTGTTCGACCACATTTGCAATAGGGTCAAACTTATTTTTAAAGTCTTTTTAACATTTTCATACATTTAGCCTCCATCTTGCGTTTCCATATTATTAATCAGATCAATGATTTCATTCTTCATATTCTGATTCTTTCTTGAACTTATTATCAATTTGTGTCTTTGTATCTTTTTGAAATTCACCTCCATTGATTTTTCATCAAGTCCATCTGATTATTAATTTAGAGATTTCTTCCTTTATATCTCCCTTTATTTCTTTCAATTCTTTCTTTATATCTTTCATTTCTGCCTTGAACTCCACGTTTTTAAATCAGCCATCTGGTGAGAAATAAAAGTTCTCAAGTCCTCACCTCCTGGAACTGCTTTCCTGGAGACGTCTTCCAGGAACTGGCCCTACTCGAGTCCGAGGCTTCTCCCAGCCTTCTCCCGCTCTCGCCCGGGTTTTTCGACCCTTCGTTTTATCGTGTAGGGCTCCGTGCCGTCATGATTTGTCGCAGGGCTGATGACGTCAGCCGTACCGTCGATTGAAGCGGCAGACAGTAAAAGCAGGCGATCGGCAGGTAAAGTTCTTTAAATCCGTTTAAATCCCCGTTTTTTCAAATTTTTGCGGACTGGCTGCAGGCGCTATGCTTAAGGCTCCATAGCGCCACCGAAGTCCTTGTTTCCAAATTCTGATTGTACTGTATATAATTGGATATTGTTGTAATTTATATTATTCATCGATATTGGAGAGAGAAGGATTGCTCCAATATTATAAGGAGAGCAATCCTCTCTCCATAAATCGTCCAATCCAGTTGTTGGGGATAGTTATCCAGCAATTGGATCATGTTTATGATATTTACAGACCAGTAGTAATACATAAAGTTGGGAGTGTTAATCCCCCTACTACTTTGGGCGCTTTATTCAGATGAGCTCTTTGTATTCTGTGAGATTTATAATCCCAAATAAAAAGTTGTGATATCTGAGTCCCAGTTTAATAAAAAAACTTTTTGGGTAAATATATTGTGGATAGATTGGAACAGGTATAATATTTGTGGTAGAAAAATCATTTTTATGGTATTTATTTGGCCTATTAAGGACATCAGAAGCGTTTTTCCAAAATTTAATCAAGTTACATCCTCTCGTTTCTTAAGTAGAGGGTATATAATTTTTGTCAAACATATCTTGATAATCTTCTAGTAATTTCGATGCCCCAAGTATTTAAATTTTTCCGTAGCTATTTTGAAAGGAAACTGTAAAAGATGCGTAGAGTCTTTCGGTTTTTATTGACATGATTTCACTTTTATTCCAATTTATTCTATATCCTGATAAAAGATCCGAAGTCCTCTATTAATTTTTAAAATATTTGGTATAGTAATATGAGGTTTTGTGATGTACAATAGTACGTCATCAGCATATAGTGATACTTTATTATAGAATATTTGTTTTATATCCATGGATATTCGATGAGTTCTGATTCTTTCCGCTAGGGTTCAATATGAGGGCAAATAACAATGGTGATAATGAACAAACCTTGTCTATTTCCCCATTGACAATGAAATTATCGTAGATAAATTATTGTTCATTAATATTCTGGTATTCCCGTTGGCTTATTATATAGTAATTTAACCCATTAACAAAATTCTCCCATTGAAATTCTTGCAATAACCCTTAGCATATAATCCCATTCGACTTGATCGAATGCTTCCCTCTGCATCCAACGATATGATGATAGTTTTTGATCTTCATTTGGTGTGAGTGCATTATATTGAACAGACACTCAAATTAAATGATTGTCTCTTAGGTATAAACCCCGTTACCCACCGCCACGGCCCGGCCAATGTTGTTGGCCATCTACCAAAACGAATAAAAAGATTATTATTACTATTTATTATCTTCTAGCTAGTTTTTCGCTAATATTTTTTGATCTGCATTTAACAATGCAATAGCTCTGAATGATCCAGTTCTTCCACATCTTTATCTTTCTTATTATTAGTGTGATCGTGGATTCTGCTAAGTGTTTCAGGTATATTTGTGCTTTGAAGCATAAGTATACATTTTCTGTAGGCGGGGGGTAAATATGTCATAAAAACCTTTATAGAATTCATTACTAAATCCGTCGGGACCTGGTGTCTTTCCATTTTTTAATAAGATTATTGTTTCTTCTATTTCCTTATTTGAGATTTGTGCTCCCAATTCCTCTTGTTCTTGCAACTCTAATTTAGGAAGGTTACAATTATCCAAGAACTCTGTAACTTTGTTGGTGTCCATTATCGTTTTATTTATTTTTTTTGTTAAATATTTTTATTAGACGTAAGTACATATTAAAAGAATATACTTCTCACATGCATTCGTAATATTATTAATATTAACAATTATGTCTTATTTGTATGTCTATAGTTTTTTTTTAACAGATAGGAAAAGATAGAGAAAAATAAAGTAAAAGTAGGAAATCAAAAATAAAGTAGTGAGTGGAGTATTAAAAAGGTTATCCATCACTGAAGATATATCCATGATTTGTTATACATGATTCTTCATCCATTCCATTATTCAGGCTTCAGTCTGGCTCTCGCACCGAGCCATATTGACCCTTTAAATATTCAATAAAAGGAGACCATATCCCTCTGAAAAGATCCAACTTGTCCAGTAGGGCAAGCCTTAATCTTTCAGATGAAATGTCTCCGACATTCCTGTAATCCACATTTTGACAATCCACATCCTCAAAGGGACGTAAGACCTTTCCAGAATTTCAATATTAATTTTTTCCCAATTATTAAATTTAATCAGTAAAAAATATTTGATTCGATGTTATTAATTGATCATGTTTTCAATATCCCATTATTATTAACTTTGAGTCAGGGATCAGATTCATATTAACAACATTTGAAATTATCTTAAATATTTCTGTCCAAAATTTAGTAATTTTTTACACAATTTGTAAATGAAAAGTGTTAAGTTAGCTTTAATTGCTGACATTTATCACATATGGCAGATACATTTGAAAAAATACTATGTAGTTTGGATTTTGAATAAAGAATGTAGTCTATGTAATAATTTTAATTGTATAAGAGAGTGTCCCACCGCATTTAACAAGCAGTGGTTAATGTTGTAAATTTTCATCCCATACTTCTGGTCTAATGATTTGACCTAATTCGTTTTCCCATGATTGCCTATATATTTCCTGTCATTGGGACATCGTTTTCCAATAAAATGTTATAAATATATGATATCAATTTTTCTGTTTTCGGGTGTTTATTTAGACATTCATCTAAGATTTCTGTCCTTTCTATTTCTAATTTCCTGTGTGTTTGCTTTTACATAGTCTCTAATTTGTAAATATCTAAAGCAATTCTTTGAATGTATTCCATAAATTTGTTGTAATTATTGAAATGAAGGAGATTTCCCTATAGAGATCGCCCATCTTATTAATTCCATAGTTTTTCCATTGTAAAAAACCATTTTCCATCATTGAGGGTTTAAATGTAACGTTATTTACAATGGTAAGTGCTAGTGGTATACATTCCGATTTTAATGTTTTCTTTATTTGTTTCCAGATACGTATCCCACTTTCTATTATAGGTTTTCTTACCTAGTTTAATATTGGCGAATGAAATCAAACTAATTTCAAAAGGCGAACAATCTTGTTTTTCCATTTTTAACCAGATTGGTTGTTTATTAGTCTCTACTAACCAAAAATTCATATTTTTAATATTAACTGCCCAGTAATAAAACATAAAGTTTGGCAATGCTAGACCTCCACTTATTTTTGATTTATTCTATGGCTCTTATAATCCCAGATAAAATTGGTGACTATAGAATCCACCTTCTTAAAGAGATTTTATAGGAAGATATATAGGAATCAATTGGAAAAGATATAGTAATTGCGGGAGAAAAATCATTTTTATTGCATTAATTCTACCTAGCATTGAGATAGGTTTTCCAATATAAAATATTCTTATTTAATTTAATCAATAAAAGTGGAAAATTGGATTTAAATAAAGAATCAAATCTTTTTGTTACATAAATTCCAAGATATTTGATTTTTTCGTTTGCTATCTTAAATGGAAATTGTTGTAATATATGTAAGTTATTTACCATTATTGGCATAAGTTCACTTTTATTCCAATTATATCCTATACTATATCCTGAAAATAATCCAAATTCAGTTATTAATTTTAGTAAATTTGGGATACTAATTTCCAGCTTTGTAATATAAAGTAATACATCATTATAAAGTAATACATCATGTAAAGTAATACATCATGTTACAGAGAAAGGTTGAACAAGTTAGGTCTTTATTCTTTGGAGTGCAGAAGGTTAAGGGGGGACTTGATTGAGGTCTTTAAAATGATGAAAGGGATAGACAGAGTTGACGTGGATACGTTTTTCCCATTGAGGGTAGGGAAGATTCAAACAAGAGGGCATGACATGAGAATTAAGGGACAGAGGTTTCAGGGTAACGTGAGGGGGAACTTCTTTACTCAGAGGGTGGTGGCTGTGTGGAATCAGCTTCCAGCAGAAGTGGTGGAGGCAGGATCGATTTTAACATTTAAGAGTAAAGTGGATAGGTATATGGACGTGAAGGGAATGGAGAGGTATGGTCTGAGTGCAGGTAGATGGGACTAGGGGAAAACAATTGGTCGGCACGGACTGGAAGGGCCGAGAGGGCCTGTTTCCGTGCTGTAATTGTTATATGGTTATATGGTTATCATCCGCACATAAAGAGATTTTATTTTCAGTATCTGGTGTCATACCCATATATTTCAGGATGTAATCTCACACGTTGAGCTAATGGTTCTATTGCAAGTGCAAACAGTAGCGGGGATAAAGGACAACCTTGTCTGCAGCCTGGAAATAGATTAAATTTAGTTGATAGCATTTGATTTGTTATTATTCTGGCTGTTGGATTAGTGTATAATAATTTAACCCAAGTAATAAACTTCTCTCCCAACTTAAAAGTTTGCATAACCGAAAACAAGTAAGACCATTCCACCTGGTCAAAGGCTTTCTCCGTATCTAACGATATATTTACTAGGTCTTTATTAATACCTTTTATACCATTATCGTTTTAGATGTATAAAGATTCTCGTAAAATTGTGCAAATCTTTTATTAATACCACTCGGCAAGGTCAATATTTCCCCTTTGTCTGATTTAATCTTTAATATTGTGTGATCCTTTTCTCATTTTTTTAACTGACGTGCCAGACGTTTGTGGGGCCTATCCCCAAATTCAAAGTGTTCCTGTCTTGTAATTTGTAATAATCTTATGACTTTCTCTGATAATAATTGATTTAATTTGAATTTCAGTATTATTATTCTATTATGTTTATCCGTAGTGGGGTCTTTAGCGTTTTCTATGTCCAGTTGTCTAATTTATTCTTCTAATTGTCTTTGTTCATTCTTATTTTTCTTATTTTGAAAAGCTTGATATGAAATTATCACGCCTCAAATAAATGCTTTAAAAGATTCCCATAATAATGTAGGTGATATGTCTGTCGTGTCGTTTATTTCTAAGAAAAGGTCCATTTGCTCTTTTAAATATGTACTCCCTTGTGGGTCTTTGTGGATTGTACCTCCAAAACAGTTTGTTCTTAGTCATTCCTTCCATTTTTAGAAAAAAAGTTATTGGAGAGTGATCTGAGATCCTGTTTGTGTGGTATTTTGGTTTAGATGTGTGGGGTATTAGTTTTGTATCCACCAAAAAATAATCTATTCGTGAATATGTCTTGTGTACCATAGAGTAGAATGAGTAATCCCTGCCGGTCGGATTTGCAATCCTCCAGACATCTGTTATGTTTGTGTTTTTTATGTATGTGTTTAGAAGTTTGCTAGTTTTGGATTTCGTAATACCTCTTTGTTTTTGATTGGATTTATCTAAGTAAGTGTCTAAGACACAGTTAAAGTCTCCGCCGACTATGACATTTTGGTAGTTATATTCAGCAATTATATTCAAGATTTTATTGAAAAAGTGCGGGTTGTCAAAGTTGGGCGCATATATGTTTACCAAGGTAATTGGGGCAGCATGGATCTCCCCGGTGACTATCAAATATCTCCCGTCCTTATCTGTTAAGGTATTTTTGGGTTTAAATGGAATGCCTTTGCGAATAATAATAGATGTTCCTCTAGATTTCGACGTATATGACGAATGAAAAGTTTGACCTATCCAGTTCGCCCTCAATCTAGCTTGGTCTTGAAGTTTAAGATGAGTCTCTTGTAAAAAGGCAATGTCTGTATTGTATGCTTTCAGCTGAGCTAGAAGCTTAACCCCTTTTAATGCATTCGTTAACACCCTAACGTTCCAACTACAAAATGAGATTCCTCCCAGTTTATTTTGGTTATCGTCTTGCATTTTTGAATAGATTTAATACCTATGTGTCTTGCGGTGCATTCGTACCTCAAGTCTTTGGATATAGGGGGAATCATTTACCCTACAATGTTCAGTTAGTAGATTCCCTTTGCGATAGCCCTTGAATAAAAAAACACATGTGATTAAATGTGAAAATGATTTAAAAAAAACTAATACAAGTGAGAATACAGTGTCCGAGCTTGTCGGCACTGTAACAAGTGACCCACCTGTAGGTGGGAAAAAAACATTTTATTGACTTCCGTGTCGATATAAAACAAACAAATAGCTCCGCTCCCTCAATTAATCATAACATATTGGAATGGGACCAGTTTAAAAAAATCAAATGTATAGTACCCATTTATAGAATATATGTCCATTTCCGAGGTATTTCCGGATATAACTATAATTTTTGTCTATTGAGTGTTAAGTGTATATTTTAAACCTCAAAGATCATTGACTATTGGTTGAAGGGGTTTAACCTATTTCTGGCTCCTGGAACTAAGCCAGTAGTTCGCCTCTTCCCCTCACGCCCCGGTTATAAATCTACTTAAGAATTATTAGGTTAAATTAAAGTGTTAATTTGAAAATCCCCATTTCTGCATTTCTGATTAGCATTCATTACTGTTTCTATGTAAATATTTTATGTTAATATTGTTAAGGGAGTTAATGCTATACCATTTAGGTTATTCATTCAATACCAGATACAACAGTAATAGCTAAGCCCGGTCTGTTGATGAGCTCTACTTGCATTAATTATCTTTTTCCAGCTTCTCTTGGAACAGAGTGTGTCCTTGAGTTAGCATTCCGCCGATAAGACGTCTAAATAAAGTTCCTTCATTGGGCAATGTGCCACCATTCTGGGTGCAATAGTAAAGAGAGAGGGAATGTCCAAAATGTCCAACCTTTCCAGCTAGTCCTTCTGTTCCACGATGGTTAGTGCATATTTGTACGCCTCCTCGGGATTTGTGAATGATTTTTGCTGTTCTTTGTAGGAGATGCGCATTCTAGCTGGGTAGTAAACACCATGTCTGACCTCCTTATATCCTTGGAGAGCCTGCTTTGCCTTAGAGAATTGATTTTGTTTTTTCATCATTTCATAAGGGTAATCTCTGAAGATTTTAAAAGTAGTTACACTATTTATCAGAGGCACGCCATATTTGATATTCCTCATAACCTCTTCCACGTCAGCAATGTCCTGTAATTTCACAATAATCTGTCGTGTACGTTCTGAGCCATTCTGAGATTTGTGTTTGAATCTAGGAACCCGGTGTGCTGCTTCAATTTTTGGTAGGTTAGGGAGCTTAAGAGCCTCTTTAATTAATCTTGCAACGAACTTGCAAGTGTTATCTCTCTCGACTCCCTCTGGTACACCAACTAATCTTAGGTTATGACGTCTTGAACGAGCCTCGAGGTCCAGACATTTGTCTGAAACTTTAGCCAGCTGAGTCGCCATCCGTCATGTAGCAAGGTCTTTTTCTGAGCTCACCTTCTTCATCCCCTCCACCATTCTTGCCATCTCATCCTCCATCTCGTGCATTGTTAACATACAGGTTGATACAGTGTCTAGCACAGCACCGAACGTCTTCATAGAGTATTCTGTAGGAAGGAACTGCAGATGCTGCTATAACCTGAAACATAGAAACATAGAAAATAGGTGCAGGAGTAGGCCATTCGGCCCTTCGAGCCTCCACCGCCATTCAATATGATCATGGCTGATCATCCAACTCAGTATCCTGTACCTGCCTTCTCTCCATACCCCCTGATCCCTTTAGCCACAAGGACCACATCTAACTCCCTCTTAAATATAGCCAATGAACTGGCCTCAACTACCTTCTGTGGCAGAGAATTCCAGAGACTCACCACTCTCTGTGTGAAAAATGTTTTCCTCATCTCGGTCCTAAAGGAATTCCCCCCCTTATCCTTAGACTGTGACCCCTTGTTCTGGACCTCCCCAACTTCGGGAACAATCTTCCTGCATCTAGCCTATCCAATCCCTTATTAAGAATTTTGTAAGTTTCAATAAGATCCCCCCTCAGTCTTATAAATTCTAGCGAGTACAAGCCAAGTCTATCCAGTCTTTCCTCATATGAAAGTCCTGACATCCGAGGAATCAGTCTGGTGAACCTTCTCTGTACCCCGTCTATGGCAAGAATGTCTTTTTTCAGATTTGGAGACCAAAACTGCATGCAATACTCCAGGTGTGGTCTCACCAAAACTCTGTACAACTGCAGTAGAAACTCCCTGCTCCTATACTCAAATCCTTTTGCTATGAATGCTAACATACCATTTGCTTTCTTCACTGCCTGCTGCACCTGCATGCCTACTTTCAATGATTGGTTTCTGTACCATGACACCGAGGTCTCGTTGCATCTCTCCTTTTCCTAATTTGCCACCATTAAGATAATAGTCTATCCTCCTGTTTTTGCCACCAAAGTGGATAACCTCACATTTATCCACATTATACTGCATCTGCCATGCATTTGCCCACTCACCCAGCCTATCCAAGTCATCTTGCAGCCTCCTAGCATCCTCCTCACACCTAACACTACCCCCCAGCTTAGTGTCATCCGCAAATTGGAGATGTTGCATTCAATTCCCTCGTCCAAATCAGTAATATATATTGTAAAGAGCTGGGGTCCCAGCACTGAGCTTTGCGGTACCCCACTAGTCACTTCCTGCCATTCAGAAAAGGACCCGTTTACTCCTACCCTTTGCTTCCTGTCTGCCAGCCAGTTCTCTATCCACATCAATACTGAACCCCCAATACCGTGTGCTTTAAGTTTGTATACTAATC
Organism: Okamejei kenojei; assembly: GCA_035221665.1. Taxonomy (NCBI): domain Eukaryota; kingdom Metazoa; phylum Chordata; class Chondrichthyes; order Rajiformes; family Rajidae; genus Okamejei; species Okamejei kenojei. Next base: position 10,903,997 of record CM069135.1, read on the forward strand.
TCTTATGTGGGACCTTGTCGAAAGCCTTCTGAATGTCCAGATATAACATCCACTGGTTCTCCCTTATCCACTACTTGTTACATCCTCGAAAAATTCTATAAGATTCATCAGACATGATTTACCTTTCATAAATCCATGTTGACTTTGTCCAATGATTTCACCACTTTCCAAATGTGCTGCTATCCCATCTTTAATAACTGACTGTAGCATTTTCCCCACTACAGATGTTAGACTAACTGGTCTGTAATTCCCCAATTTCTCTCTCCCTCCATTTTTAAAAAGTGGGTTAATTTAGCTACCCTCCAATCCTCAGGAACTACACCCTGGGGTTTTTATCAGCCTTTAATCCATTCAATTTACCTAACACCACTTCCCGACTAACCTGGATTTCACTCAGTTCCTCCATCTCATTTGACCCCCAGTCCCTTGCTATTTCTGGCAGATTATTAATGTCTTCCTTAGTGAACACAGAACCAAAGTAGTCATTCAATTGGTCTGCCATGTCCTTGTTCCCCATGATCAATTCACCAGTTTCTGACTGCAAGGGACCTAGATTTGTTTTTTGTTTGTTTTGTTTTTTAAAATATTTTTATTTAATAGAGGTAAATACATCAGTGTACATCACATATATATTGTTACATTGTACCCCATAATTTTAAGGCTTTTAAGGAAAAATAATAGAAACAGAGAGGGTGAAGTGGGTGAAAAGAGTTGTGAAAGTGAAAAGCATGCCAAAGGGAAGAAAAAAAAACCCTTGGTCAGAGAAAGGGGATTAAGAGATAGACCCTAGAAAAGAGAAAAAAGAAAAGAGAGAGAAAAAAAGAAAAGCCAGTTACTATATTATATACATCACGCAAAAGGAGTTTTTCCTCCCCCTTTACTAAGGGCCAACGTTGGTACTTTTTGAGGTACTCTTGCACCCTATCTTTGTAACAAATCTGTAAATGCAGACCACGTTTTATAGAAACTATCCGTTTTTCCTGTCAGGCGAAGTCTCATATCTTCCAGATGTAGTGTTTCAAACATAGTTGAAATCCACATATTTACTGTTGGTATAGGGGCATTTTTCCAGAATTTTAAGATGAGCTTTTTTCCTATTATTAAGCTGTAATCAAATAGATTCTTTTGAAACACATTTAATTGAGGGCTACCTTCTGTTATTCCAATAATAATCCAATCTGCCTTTGGTGTCATTTTTATTTTAAACAGTTTTGTGAAGATTTCAAAGATTTCAATCCAAAACCTTTGAATTTTTGTACAAAAGATGAATGAGTGCACTATAGTAGCTTCTTGAGACTGGCATTTATCACAAATAGATGAGACGTTGTGAAAAAGTTTACTTAATTTAGTTTTTGAATAGTATAATCTGTGTAAGATTTTAAATTGTATTAAAGTGTGTCTTATGTTAATTGCCCATGTAAGCACATTTAATAAGTGTTCTTTCCACCTTTCTTTGGAAATGTTTATACTTAATTCATTTTCCCAGTCTCTTCTGATACCTTCAGTTGTTGGTATTTCTGCATTTAGGATAATATTATATATATATGAGATTAAATTTGCTAATTCAGCCTTTGTATTAAGTGCTTCATCCAGTAAGTCTGATGGCATGTTGTGAAATTCCTGTGCATATTTTTTCAGATAGTCACATATTTGGAAATATTTAAAGTACTGATTGTTACCCAAATTGTATTTTAGTTGTAATTGTTTAAATGATAATAGTTTTCCCGTTTCATACAAATCTCGACCTAGATTTGTTTTAACTAATCTTTTTCTCTTCACATATCTATGAAAACTTTTACAGTCAGTTTTTATGTTCCCTGCCAGTTTTCTTTCATAATCTATTTTCCCTTTCCTAATTCAGCCCTTTGTCCTCCTCTGCTGGACTCTGAATTTCTCCCAGTCCTCTGGTTGGCTGCTTTTTCTGGCTAATTTGTATGCTTCATCTTTTGTTTTGATACTATCCCTGATTTCCCTTGTTATCCACGGATGCACTACCTTCCCTGATTTATTATTTTGCCAAACTGGGATGAACAATTGTTGTAGTTCATCCATGCAGTCTTTACATGCCTTCCATTGTAGATCCACCGTCAACACTTTAAGAATCGATTGCCAGTCTATCTTAGTCAATTCACGTCTCATACTCTCAAAGTGACCTTTCTTTAAGTTGAGAACCCTTGTTTCTGAAGTAACAATCTCACTCTCCATCCTAATGAAGAACTCAACCATATTATGGTCACTCTTGCCCAAGGGGCCACGCACAGCAAGACTGCTAACTAACCCTTCCTCATTACTCAATACCCAGTCTAGAATAACCTGCTCTCTTGTTTGTTCCTCTACATGTTGGTTTAGAAACTATCCCGCATACATTCCAAGAAATCCTCTTCCTCAGCACCCATGCCAATTTGATTCACCCAATCTATATGTAGATTGAAGTCACCCATTATAACTGTTTTACCCTTGTTGCACGCATTTCTAATTTCCTGTTGATGCCATCCCCAACTCCACTACTACTGTTAGGTGGCCTGTACACAACTCCCACTAGCGTTTTGCAGTGGGTGTTGTGTACAGGCTTAGTGTTTCGCAGCTCTACCCATATCGATTCCACATCCTCCAAGCTAATGTTCTTACTTTCTATTGCGTTAATCTCCTCTCTAACCCCACCTCTTCCTTTCTGTCTATCCCTCCTGAATATTGAATATTTCTGGATGTTCAGCTCCCAGCCTTGGTCACCCTGGAGCCATGTCTCTGTGATCCCAACTATATGATATTTATTAAGAACTATTTGCACTTTCAACTCATCCACCTTATTACGAATGCTCCTTGCATTGAGACACAAAGCCTTCAGGCTTGTTTTTACAACACTCTTACCCCTTATACAATTATGTTGAAAAGTGGCCCTTTTTGATTTTTGCCCTGGATTTTTCTGCCTGCCACTTTTACTTTTCACCTTGCTACCTATTACTTCTACCCTCATTTTACACCCCTCTGTCTCTCTGCTCATGCTCCCATCCCCTGCCACATTAGTTTAAATCCTCCCTGACAGCACTAGCAAACACTCCCCCAAGGACATTGGTTCCATTCCAAGTGAAGGTAGACACAGAAAGCTGGAGTAACTCAGCGGGACATGTGGCATCTCTGGAGAGAAGGAATAGGTGATGTTTCGGGTCTAGACCATTCTTCAGACCTTTTGTGAGTATTGTGCTCAGTTCTGGGCACCATGTTACAGAAAGATATTGTCGAGCTGGAAAGGGTACAGAGAAGATTTACGCGGATGTTGCCAGGACACAAAGGTATGAGCTGTAGGGAGAGGTTGAGCAGGCTGGGACTCTATTTCATGGAGTGCAGGAGGATGAGGGATGATCTTATGGAGGTGTACAAAATCATGAAAGGAATAGATCGTGTAGATGCACAGAGTCTCTTGCCCAGAGTAGGCGGATCGAGGACCAGAGGACATAGGTTTAAGTTGAAGGGGAGAAGAGTTAATAGGAATCTGAGGGGTAACATTTTCACACAAAGCGTGATGGGTGTATGGAACAAACTGCCAGAGGAGGTAGGTGAGGCAGGACTATCCCAACATCCTCCTCGTACTAATAGTTCCTCGTTAGTATAGTGATTAGTATACCCGCCTGTCATGCGGGAGATCGGAGTTCAATTCCCTGACGGGGAGACAGCATTTCTCTGGGGTACTGATTGTGGATGATCAGCCATGATCACAGTAAATGGCGGTGCTGCCTTGAAGGGCCAACTGGCCTACTCCTGCACCTATTGTCTATTGTCTATTGTCAGACAGGTGCATGGATAGAACTGCTTTGGAGGGATTTGTGTCAAACGCAGGCAGTTGCGACTAACCTAGGTGGGACATGTTGGCCGGTGTGGGCAAGTTGGGCTGAAGGGCCTGTTTCCACGCTGTATCACTCTATGACTTTGCCACTGAACTGTCCTGAACGGTTAATTTCCGCGCACAGACCTCAGCATCCCTGTGGGTCAGGAACGTTACAGGTGCTCATGTGCGTGGGCGATTGGGAACACCGTCCACTCAGAGGCCGGTGATGCAGGACCTGCGCGGGACCCGGCCAGAATACCGTTTGTTGGGCCGCAGCGGTCTTCATGTACGTTAGGGTGACGTACCATATCTAAACTTAGTTGGTAAATTACTGATTAATTACTTGCTCCATTGTTGTTATTGTTCCGGGCGATACATAGCAATCGGCGATGAACCACAGATGGCCCTTCGAGCTACTTATGCGTTCTGGCCTGCGGAGAAGGCAAGATTAACACCACAGGCCTGGCTGCAGTGGAAGAGAACCTGACCTACTATATGATGAAAGAATGGGTCGACTGGGCTTCTATTCACTAGAATTTAGGATGTGAGGACATCTTATAGAAACATAAAATTTTTAAGGGATTGGACAGGCTAGATGCAGGAAAAATGTTCCCGATGTTGGGGGAGTCTAGAACCAGTGGTCACAGTTTACGAATAAGTACCTCAGGACCATTCTCTAGTGATCAGAACTGCATGCAACAACTTAATGCAGCCTAACGAAAGTCATATAAAGTTGGTTTATTAAGTTTATTGGGCTCTAAGCATAATATGCTAAACTTACCAAAAGGTCATAAGTGATAGAAATAGAATTAGGCCATTCGGCCCATCAAGTATATGGAAGTGGATAGGTATATGGACGGGCAGGGAATGGAGGGGTATGGTCTGAGTGCAGGTAGATGGGACTAGGGGAAAACAAATGGTCGGCACGGACTGGAAGGGCCGAGAGGGCCTGTTTCTGTGCTGTAATTGTTATATGGTTATATGGTTATAAGTCTATTCTGCCATTCTTAAGAGATATTTAGATTTTACTTTGGAGTCATGTGAGTGATTCCGTGAAGAACCCCGCCATGCACGTCATTACATCTGACGCATGGTGCAGTGACCGGCTGGGAGGAGCAGCGCTCCTCCAGCGGTAAGTTTTAAAAAGCCTTAGGTAAGTGTCAAACTTGTTGGAGGTCGATTTCTGCGCTTGATAATTCTTGTTATAGGAGGGCAAGTTCATGCATGAAGAGGTCGTTACCAGCAAGGCGAGCCGTAGCAAAAGTGTCTAATGCCTGCGGGAGCGCTGGTAGCGGGCGGCCGCCTAGCTCATCTACTGAGTCACTAGTAGTGAGACCAGCGACTACAGACTTGGTGTCCGAGAGCACCGTGGCTACGCCGGAGGGTCGTAAGTCCACTCGAAGGTCTGTCCGGCCGATAGACTTGATACTGTAGAACGGGTATCCAGGATGGAGCTCCTTTTGGAGAGGATGCTCCATCAAGAGCGCCGGTCTCTCCAAGAGCCCGCGCCAGCAACACCTACTGGGCTGCTATAGTATCTCCCTCTTGGAGGAGGAGAGTATACCGGGTATGATTCTGACGCTGAGGGCGTAGCATTGGAGGCTGCCCCACGGGATGAAGGGCAACAGCCAGAGGTCCCATTCCTGGCGGCCAGGTTTGCCGTCCCAATAGACTCTGGAGAGCCACTGGGGGAAGAGTTGGTTGCCAGTATAAATTACTTGGCCTCACACCATCTTCAGGAACTGGCCATGGACACAACGGCCAAAAAATATGACCACCCAGAAAATTGTATTCTGCTCAGAGTGCCGGCCGTCAACCATGCCATTTGGGGCCATATGGGACCAGGCATCCGAGCGCAGGAGTTGAAATTGCAACGGGTGCTGAAACTGCTCTCAGCCAGCATTACGGCTTTTGGTAAGTCGGTGGATGGTGGGCTCCTGGCTGAAGTCCAGCAGGATGCCCTGGCTCTTATGTGCAATGTGCACTTTGCAATTAACTGACTTAGAAAGAACGCCATCCGCCCTACCATTAACCCAAGGTTCGCTGCCCTGTGCAAGCCTAGCAACATCCAGGCCCGAACTTATTGTTTGGGGGAGACCTCACATAGAGGGTAAAGGAGGTAGATGAAGAGGCAAAAACTGACGGGCTCATCAAGGCACCAGTGACCAGCAGAACCCTTCGGCGACAGTACCCTTACAAGCGGTTTGCTGAAACCGGGTCCGGACAAGGACCAAGCCGGCCATGCAATGTGCGCAGCTGGTGCACTCCAGCAGGAGTACGGGCAAACATGCCTTTTACATCCAGAGCCAGGGGACACAGACCTCCACCGGTAACCATGGAGGTAGGTGGGTCCGATTCTTGTCGAAACATATTGAATGAGAATTACTTACCAGTTGGGGGGAGGTTACACAGGTTTCTCAAAGAATGGTGTAAAATAACATCAAACATGTTTATACTGCAGACTATACAAGGGTTTCAAATTGAATTTATTCCCAACCTATGTCCACCCACCCAGCATAATAAGCCAGAGCAGGCACTCATTTTCTCACAAAGGGAGAATTTGGAGATTCAAGCTGAAATAGGAAAATTATGTTTTAAAGGTGTAATTGAGAAAACAGTTTATCAAACCCATCAATTCATGTCTAATGTGTTTTCTAGACCAAAGAAAGATGGTGGGTGTCAGATTATTTTGGACCTGATAGGACTTAATCCGTATGTGCAGTATAATCATTTTAAGATGGAAACGTTCACTACTGCCAAGCAATTGTTTTCCAGAGGGTGTTATATGGCATGTATAGATCTTCAAGATGCATATTATTCAGTGCCTGTTCACAAAGAGTATCGGAGATATTTGAAATTCAGCTGGATGGGGCAATTATGGCTGTTTAGAGCACTGCCTAATGGGTTAACCTCAGCCCCTTGTTTATTTACCAAATTGCTAAAACAAGTACTAGGGTTATTATGGTCACAAGGCCATATTGTAATGGCCTATTTGGATGACATCTTGATAATTGGAAACACCTTTGTGGCAGCCGAATTATCAGTTTCAGCTGTTAAACTCATCGTAGAGAGGTTGGGGTTCATTATTCACCCAGCTAAATCCAAATTGGTGCCGGTTACACAATTGACTATTTGGGATTCACAATAGATTCAATTAACATGTGTGTAACTCTGCCTAAAGGCAAGAGATTAGATTTAATTGAAGTTTGTATCAAGCTCTTGGGGGAGCTATCACCTTAAATTAAACAGGTTACCAGCTTAATTGGTAAATTGGTGGCTGCCTTGCCAACTGTGCAATATGGACCTTTGCATTACCAAATTTACAGAGGGCAAAGGTACAGGCACTGAGAATACATGCATGCCATTTCAATTGGCCCATGCACTTACCATCTTCAGCCATTACTGAAGTACAGTGGTGGATTAGAAACATTTCAAATTGTTCTAGCAAAATTTTGATTGAAACACCTTCAGTTCTTTTGCAGACTGATGTTATTGCCCTAGGTTGGGGTGCTACTGACACCAGGTCCAGTTGTGGGGGCAGATGGAATATGCATGAGGCTTTGATTCTCCAATCACATGGAATTAATTATTTAGAGATTTTAGGAGCATTTTATGGGCTCAAAGCTTACTGTACCACTAAGCATCACTTACATGTTCAGCTTCAGATTCACAACACCACGGCAGTGGCGTATGTCAATCACATGGGTGGAATCAAATCGAAATCTTGTGACGGATTGGCTAACCTTATTTGGCACTGGTGCATTAAAAATAATATTTGGTTTCAGCTGTCTACTTGCCAGGCAGATTCAATATGGTGGCAGACACCAGGTCATGCAAATTCACAACAACACTGAGTGGATGTTGAATCAGGATGTATTTAATTAAATTGTTCTCCGGTATGGGATGCCAGATATTGATTTGTTTGCATCCAGACTTAATCACCAGGTACCGAAATATGTTTCATGGGAACCAGACCCAGGGGCAGTTGCAGTGAATGCATTCTCGCTGCATTGGGGCGGAATGTTTTCATATGCATTTCCCACCTTCTGTCTCATCAGTCGGTGCTTGACTAAGATCAAACAGGATCCGCTTCAGGGGTTTTGGTGGTACCTGACTGGGCTACACAGCCAGTTTGGGTATTAGTACGCAACCTATTATGGTGGTTTCAAAACGTCATAATCTGTTAGTGCACCCTGTGACTGGAGGTCAACACCCATTGTTTGATCGTCTAAATTTGTTGATTTGCAGATTTTAAGAAGGCCCCATATGTGGGTCTGGGACTATCCAATCGGACCATGGATGTCATCACAGTATCCTGGAGGGATAGTACGAAAAGGCAGTACATCTCTCATGTCGGGAAATGGGAGGAATTTTGTTTACAGGGAAACATTACATACCACACAGCCTCAATCCCAGATGTGCTCGAATTTCTGTCCAACTTACATTTCGATGAAGGGTTGAGCTATAGTGCCATCAATAGTGCCAGGAGCGCTTTGTCCTTGTACCTATGCCAGGGGTCAGACCTTCCGTCTGTAGGATCTCATCCATTAATTTCCAGATTTATGAAGGGTATTTTTAATTCTAATCCTCGCAGGCCTAGGTATTCTGAAATCTGGGATGTAAGCATGGTACTGACACTGCTTCGTCAGTGGGGTACAGCCACATCTTTGCCCTTAACAAAGATTACCCCTAAGTTGGCTAAGCTCATGGCGCTCGTACCAGCGCAAAGGGTTCAGACCTTGCATAAACTGCGCCTGGACAGGATGGTGTCCTCACAGAATGATGTTAAATTTTACATCTATGACCTAATTAAACAAAGCAGACCAGGGTTCAAGCTTGTACTGTCAGCTTATCCCACGGATTTACGGCTGTGCGTGGTGGCGCACTTGCGGCGTTATATCGAGGTCACGAAGAGCCTCAGAGGCTCCGAAGTAGCATTGTTTATTAGCCACAACAAGCCACATATGAAAGTGTCAGCTCAGACCATATCACGATGGCTGAACCTAGTGTTGGGGTGTGCAGGAGTTAATACTGACAATTTTAAATCTCACTCCACCGGGGCGGCATCAACGTCAGCGGCGAGGGCAATAGGCGTCCCTCTAGACCATATCCTCGCGACCGCAGGATGGTCAAATGAATTGACTTTTCAAAGGTTTTATAATAAGCCGCTTGTTGAAGCCGGGGTGTTCGCCCATTCTGTTTTAAGTTCTGTTTCATAGCTTCTCCCTGGGAGGGAGGAGTCGCTATTGTATATTTGTTTATTTGTGAATTAAAGCTTTAACATGTTAATCATTATCATGTTTCGATGTTTTGCTATATTCACTCCTCCCGAGTCAACTGATTGCAGTGTGAGACGCCTGGATTTGAATCGGCGTGAAATCACAGAGCTTTGAAATCTTCACAGAATCACTCACGTGACTCCGAAGTAAAATAGTAAGATTACACGAGAACTTACCAGTTTGAAGTTTGATCTTTATTTTATGAGGAGTTACGATGAGTGATTACGTGCCCACCGCTCCCAACCCTCATATCACGAAAGCTCATCTGATAGTTTTAGGTTTCTAATCTTACTATAATACTTCAATTGTTGTTCTGTGATTTCACACCGCTGCTTTGAAGATTGACGCGCATGCCGACTGGCGGGGTTCTTCACATAATCGCTCATCGTAACTCCTCATAAAATAAAGATCAAACTTCAAACTGGTAAGTCTCGTTTAATCTTACTATTTTGCTCTTAGGGCTGGTGGAATCAAGGGATATGGGGAGAAAACAGGAACTGATTGTGAATAATCAGCCATGATCATATTGAATGGCGGTGCTGGTCAAAGGGCCGAACGGCCTACTACTGCACCTATTTTCTATATTTGTATGTTTTCCCCACCCTTGTCATCCCTACTAGTTCCACTGTTCATTACAATGATACTAAGGCATTGAATCAGAATGAAAATAGCAAAAGCTATTCTGTTGTGTTTAGAGATACACACTGGGAACAAATGGCACTTACACCAAGCCAATTAGCCTACAAACCTGTGTACGTCGTGTGGGAGGAAACCAAAAATCTCGGAGAAAACCCATGCAGATCACAGGGAGAACGTACAAACTCCGTACAGACAAGCGCCCGTAGTTGGGATCGAACCCGGGTCTCTGGGGCTGTAAGGCAGCAACTCAACCGCTGCGTCACCGTGCGGCTGCCTGGGCCTTCCCCGCAAAAATATGGCAACTGTACATTTGTGGGTTTTGCAAAAGAATTTCAATGTGCCGTGCTATGACAATAAGGAACCATTGAACCATTGAGACTTACGGCACCTCATTGAAGCTATTGCTGCATTTCACTTTTGGTTATAATATGACACTTTTGATTATAATATGAAGTATCAGACAGAGTTGAATGTTTATCAAGTTTCTTTCTTCAGACAGAGGGTGGTGAATCTGTGGAATGCTTTACCAAGGATGGTCATGGAGGCAAGTCAGTGGATATATTTAAGGCAGAGATAGATAGATTCTCGATTAGTACGAGTGTTAGTGTTTACGGGGAGAAGTCAAGAGAATGGGGTTCAGAAGGGAGAGATAGATAAGCCATGATTGAACGACAGAGTAGACTTGATGGACCGAATGGCCTAATTCTGCTCCTATCACGTATGATCTTATATTCTTATGAAGTGATTTATTTGAAAGGTGAGGTTCCTCAAACTTCATTGGAACACAGGTTACCTAGATTTGAAATATATGTCGATGTAACATCATTTAAAAAATTTGACAAATCCAGAAATAAACAAATTAACTTTACAATTTGTACCGATCCCAAAGTTGTCAAATCTTGCATTTTACATAAATGTATGTATATAAAATGCATGTATTTTCCCTGAAGGAGTTAGCAGGTGATTGAAGTGACAGCTATGTCAGCACGGCAAAGATATCTCAATGTACACAAAAACCTTTCCAAGAGTAGAGCTATCTGAGCAAATAGTGCGGCACGGTGGCGCAGCGGTAGAGTTACTGCATTACAGCGCCGGAGACCCGGGTTCGACCCTAACTACGGGTGCTATCTGTATGGAGTTTCCACGTTCTCCCTGTGACCTGCGTGGGTTTTCTCTGGTTGCTCTGGTTTCCTCCCACACTCCAAAGTAAAGTAGATTTGTAGGTTTGGTAAAAATGGTAAATTGTATCTCATGTGTAGGGTAGTGCTAGTGTACCAGGTGTACAGGGCATGTTTCCTCACTGTATCACTAAAATCTAAGTCTAAATGTTTCCTTTTAAGGATTTGCCTTTTCATTGCCTTCCTACAATGTGAAATGTAATCACATACAATCTTATTACAGCACGTGTAACTGGAAGTAAATTTAAATTCTAGTTGTACCTGCATCAGTACGAAAATAATTAGGCCAGTTTGGCAAATCTATCATTTCAATCCAAAATGGCAGATTTGGCACAGCTTAAATTATCTTTATATAGATTGCCGAGGAAAATAGATCAGATTAATTTTGCATAAATTATTTAGATGGATCAGAGAATCGTAGAGTCATAGTCATAGAGTCATACAGCGTGGAAACAGGCCCTTCGATCCAACTTGCCCACACCGTCCAGCATGTCCCAACTGCACAAGTCCCGCTTGCCTACGTTAGACCCATATCCCTCTAAACCTGTCGCATCCATGTACAGTACCTGTCTAAATGTTTCTTGAACGTTGGGATAGTCGCTGCCTCAATTACCTCCTCCGGCAGCCCATTCCATGCACCCACCACCCTTTGTTTGAAAAAATTACCCCTCAGATTCCTATAAAATCTTTCCCACTTCACCTTAAACGTATGCCCTCTGGTTCTCGATTCCCTTATTCTGGGCAAGAGATTCTATGCATCCACCTGATCTATTTTTGTCATGATTTTATACACCTCCATATGATCACTCCTCATCCTTCTACTCCAGGGAATAGAGTCCCAGCCTGCTCAACCTCTCCCTATAGCTATTTTAAGTTCATGAGGTGACAAGCATTGGAACACAATACCCTGAAGTTTGATTTAATTAAGTTGTTGGTGAAATTATGGATGTTATTCTCTTTAGGGTTCAGATTCGTAATATTTTGCAATTACCGACTAAGATTGTGAGTGAAATTGAGCAGAACAAAGTTATTTTTGTACTGCTGACTTCGTGTAGTTAAGATGATGAGAATATTAAAAAGCACTAACATTTTATTAAATAAGTGCCAATTAAACAAATTAGGCTCAATTTATCCACAAAACATTTGGATTTCTAAGTGGATCATTCTTTATATAATATATAATTGAAAGGAACATTGCAAAGTAGCATTTGCAAACGTAATTATGAAGATTTGAAGATAGTACATTATAGAATAGCTGGTGCTCTCTTTTCTCCGTTCATTTTAATGGAGCTTGCCAATTTTATGTCTGTTAATTTGTGTGAATTATTTTTTTGAAAAAGACTAATTGTGTGCCCCATTGAAACAATAGGAGTCTTAAATCACGAACTCCTAATTAAGACACTGTGGCCCTCTTTAGGGAAGGGGATTAGTCTAGCTGGGAATCTAGATGACCTATGACAATAGACAATAGGTGCTGCTATTCGGTCCTCCGAGCCAGCACTGCCATTCAATGAGATCATGGCTGATCGTCCACAATCAGTTCCCCCGTTCCTGCCTTCTCCCCATATGCCGACTCCGCTATCTTTAAGAGCTCTCCCTTGAAAGTATCATGAGAACTGGCCTCCACCGCCTGCTGAGGCAGAGAATTCCACAGACTCACAACTCTCTGTGTGAAAAAGTGTTTCCTCATCTCCGTTCTAAATGACTTACCCCTTATTCTTAAACTGTGGACCCTGGTACTGGACTCCCCCGATATCAGGAACATGTTTCTTGCCTCTAGCGTGTTTAGTTTAGTTTAGTTTAAATTGGATTTAATTCACTGCACGGAAACAAGCCCTTCGGTCCTCCGAGTCCGCGCTAATCAGCTAGCACACTAATGGGCCTGTCCCACTTAGGCGACTCTTTAGGTGACTGCCAGGGACTAGTTTTAATGGAATTCACCTACGACACCTGGCGGCAACCTACGACAGCACCTACGACAACCTACGACAGCCTACAACAGCAAAATTGTCACCACTGTCGCAGTCGCCTGAAGTCGCCCAAAAAATCGCCTAATTGGGCCAGGCCCTTAACACTATCCTACACACACTACAGACCATTTACATTTACACCAGGCCCATTAACCTACAAACCTGTACGTCTTTGAGGAAACCAGATCTTTGGAGAAAACTCACGCTGGTCACGGGGAGAACGTGCAAACTCCGTACAGACAGCACCCGTAGTCAGGACCAAGCCCGGGTCTTTGCTGATGTAAGGCAGCAACTCTACCACTGTGCCATCCTGCCGCCCATATCATTGTGCAATTTACCATGAGCAAATAGAAACACAAAACATAAAGTTTATGCTGATCAGTACACAGCTAATAATAGTCCTTATTTCTAATGATAGCTACAGGCTTATGAAATGCATAAAGGGCCTGCCCCACATAGGCAATCTTTTCGGCGACAGCCGGAAAATAGGCTGTCGCCACATGGTCGCGGGGTGACGCGGGTGACGCCTGTATTGTCGTGAATTGTCTCCTTTTTTCTGGTCGCACTGGATTTTGAAATGCTGGAAACCATTTGGCGACAGTGGGCTTGACGTTGCCTGTCTTCTCCTGTCCTAGGTGCTGTCGTAGGTTTTCGCCAGGATAATGCCAGGTGACGTAGGTTGTCGCCGGGTGCTGACTTCGGTGAATTCCATTGGCGACAACCTACGTCAACCTATGTCAACCGGTGACAGGTACCGGCGACTGAATTGTCTTCAGTTGTCTTCAGTTGTCGCCCACAGGGTCGTAGCTTGTCGTGGGTGGACATCGGTGGACTTCGGTTGCCGTAGGTTGTCGCCTATGCGGTGGTAGGCTGTCGTAGGTGTGGTCGTAGGTGGACATCCTAGGTCACGACGATTCGGTCGCCGATTGTCGGTAGCTTGTCGTAGCTTGACATCGACTAGGTATTAGGTTGTCGTAGACATTGTCGTGGGGGTGGGGGTCCAGTTGCCGCTTTTTTGTTGACCTGTGCTGTGACTGTGACAGTTGCCGGCAGTCGCCGAAAAAAATCGCCTAAGTGGGACAGGCCCTTAACGTTTTCTTAATTCAGTATTTATAACCGAGATGGCACTGAAACCAAGTGACTCTTTGCCTGCTGGTCGTTTAGGGTTTATTAGTCACGTGTACCAAGGTACAGTGAAAAGCTTTAGTTGAGTGCTGACCAGTCAGCAGAAAGAGAATACATGATTAAAATTGAGACATTTACAGTGTATAGATACAGTGGCTTACAAAAGTTTTCATACCCCTTGAACTTTTTCACATTTTGTCACGTTACAAGCACAAACATAAATGTATTTTATTGGGATTTTATGTGATAGACCAACACAAAGTGGTGCATAATTGTGAAGTGGAAGGAAAATGATACATGGTTTCCAAATTTTATTACAAATAAAAAACTGAAAAGTGTGGCGTGCAAAAGTGTTCAGCCCCCCTGAATCAATACTTTGTAGAACCACCTTTCGCTGCAATTACAGCTACAAGTCTTTTGGGGTACGTCTCTACCAGCTTTGCACATCTAGAGACTGAAATTTTTGCCCATTCTTCTTTGCAAAATAGCTCAAGCTCAGTCAGATTGGATGGAGAACGTCTGTGAACAGCAATTTTCAAGTCTTGCCAGAGATTCTCAATTGGATTTAGGTCTGGACTTTGACTGGGCCATTCTAACACATGAATATGCTTTGATCTAAACCATTCCATTGTAGCTCTGGCTGTATGTTTAGGGTCGTTGTCCTGCTGGAAGGTGAACCTCCGCACCAGTCTCAAGCCTTTTGCGGACTCTAACAGGTTTTCTTCCAAGATTGCCCTGTATTTGGTTCCATCCATCTTCCCATTAAACTCTGACCAGCTTCCCTGTCCCTGCTGAAGAAAAGCATCCCCACAGCATGATGCTGCCACCACCATGTTTCACAATGGGGATGGTGAGTTCAAGGTGATGTGCAGTGTTAGTTTTCCGCCACACATAGCATTTTGATTTAGGCCAAAAACTTCAATTTTGGTCTCATCAGAGCACCTTCCTCCACATGTTTGCTGTGTCCCCCACATGGCTTGTGGCAAACTGCAAATGGGAATTCTTATGGCTTTGTTTCACCAATGGCTTTCGTCTTGCCACTCTTCCATAAAGGCCCGATTTGTGGAGTGCACGACTAATAGTTGTCCTGAGGACAGATTCTCCCACCTGAGCTGTGGATCTCTGCAGCTCCTCCAGAGTTACCATGGGCTGCTTCGCTGATCAATGCTCTCCTTGCCCAGCCTGTCAGTTTAGGTGGATGGTCATGTCCTGGTAGGCTTGCAGTTGTGCCATACTCTTTCCATTTTCGGATGATGGATTGAACAGTGCTCCATGAGATGTTCAAAGCTTGGGATATTTTTTTATAACCTAACCCTGCTTTAAACCTCTCCACAACTTTATCCCTGACCTGCCTGGTGTTTTCCTTGGACTTCATGATGCTGTTTGTTTACTAATGTTCTCTAACAAACCTCTGAGGCCTTCACAGAATAGCTGTATTTATACTGAGATTAGATTACACACACGTGGACTCTGTTTACTAATTAGGTGACTTCTGAAGGCAATTGGTTGCACTGGATTTTATTTAGGGGTATCAGAGTAAAGGGGGCTGAATACCTTTGCACGCCTCACTTTTCAGTTTTTTATTTGTAAAAAAAATGTGAAAACCATGTATCATTTTCCTTCCACTTCACAATTATGCGCCACTTCGTGTTGGTCTATCACATAAAATCCCAATGAAATACATTTACGTTTGTGGTTGTAACGTGACAAAATGTGGAAAAGTTCAAGGGGTATGAAAACTTTTGCAAGCCACTGCACATGGTAAGGGAATAACGTTTAGTGGCAGGTAAAGCCAGCAAAGTCCGATCAAAGATAGTTTTGTTTAGTATATTGTCACCTGTATTGAGGTACAGTGAAAAGCTTTTGTTGTGTGCAAACCAGTCAGTGTAAAGACAAAGTAGTCCGAGGGTCACAAATGAGGTGGATAGTAGGATGATGCCACATCTCGAGAGCAGTCCAGAACAACTATTTCAACAGCAGCATTTCTCTAACTATGGTCTTGCACAAAATGTTATTCCCTTTAATCTGTATCAGTACACTGTGGACAGCTTGATGGTAATCATGTTCCGTCTTTTCGCTGACTGGATAGCTCACAATAAACAAGCTTTTCACTGTACCTCAATAATAAACCAGACCAAACTAAACACGTCCAGAAGAAGGTTTATTTTAGAGATACAACATGGAGTCCGCGCTGACCGTTGATCATCCGTTCATACTAGTTCAATGATTGCCCACTAATGCATTCATACCGAACTACTAGCTTCCACATTGGAAACCACCAGGCTATCTTTGATCGGACTTCACTGGACATTACTTCGCGCTAAATGTGACCACTGCCCAGCCCATCACCAGCTTTGACCTCCCCACTATCGAAGGGATCTATCGAAGTCGCTGCCTCAAAAAGGCAGCCAACGTCATCAGAGACCCGCACCATCCTGACCGCGCACTCATTTCACCGTTGCCATCGGGAAAAAGGTACAGGAGCCTGAAAACTGTAACGTCCAGGTTCAGGAACAGCTCCGTCCATACAGCCATCAGGCTATTAAACACAACAACAAATAAGCTCTGATCTGCAACAGACTAATATTATTATTAGACAATAGACAATAGGTGCAGGAGTCGGCCAATCGGACCTTCGAGCCAGCACCGCCATTCAATGTGATCATGGCTGATCATCCCCAATCAGTACCCCGTTCCTGCCTTCTCCCCATATCCCCTGACTCCGCTATTTTTAAGAGCCCTATCAAGCTCTGTCTTGAAAGCATCCAGAGAACCAGCCTCTACCGCCCTCTGAGGCAGAGAATTCCACAGACTCACCACTCTCTGTGAGAAAATGTGTTTCCTCGTCTTTGTTCTAAATGGCTTATGCCTCATTCTTAAACTGTGGCCCCTGGTTCTGGACTCCCCCAACATCGGGAACATGTTTCCTGCCTCTAACATGTCCAAACCCTTAACAAACTTATATGTTTCAATGAGATCCCCTCTCATCCTTCTAAACTCCAGAGTGTACAAGCCCAGCTGCTCCATTCTCTCAGCATATGACCGTCCCGCCATCCCAGGAATTAACCTTGTAAACCTACGCTGCATTCCCTCAATAGCAAGAATGTCCTTCCTCAAATAAGGGGACCAAAACTGCACACAATACTACAGATGTGGTCTCACGAGGGCTCTGTAAAACTTCAGAAGGACCTCTTTGCTCCTATATTCGATTTCTCTTGTTATAAAGGCCAACATGCCATTCGCTTTCTTCACTGCGTGATGTACTTGCATGCTTACTTTCATAGACTGATGTACAAGGACCCCCAGATCACTCTAAACGCCATTTAGATAGTAATCTGCCTATTTTTTTGCCAAGATCTGCCCAGCTCATATGGAGCCCAGGATCTGCAACGTTTTTGAGAGGGATATGGGCCAAAATGCAGGCAGGTGGGACTAGTGTAGAGCACTGTGCCCTAGACAAGTGGGACCTGCTTTCTGGAGTAGCAGGTTATCCACTGGCTCTCCCTTGTCCATTTACCTAGAAGAGCCTGTTTCCCACACTGTGTGACTAAAATGACATTTGACCATGTACATGAAAAAGTAGGACTTGTTTAATCCACAGGAAACTGGGATATTACACCAATGCATCCATGGCCAAACGCAGGCAGGTGGGACTAGTGTAGATGGGGCTTCTTGATCTGCAAGGATGAGTTGGGTCAAAGGGTTTGTTTCGGAGCTGCATGACTCAATGACAATATGAAGAATTAACTTTCACATGGTGGTTGGTGTGGGCAAGTTGGGCCCAAGTGCCTGTTTCCATGCTGTATGCCTGAATCTAAGATGCCCCATGTTAGCTAGTAGATCTAAATGTAAATATCCCTCTAAGCCTTGTGCAGGAAGGAACTGCAGATGTTGGATTACAACGAAGATAGATCCATATGCTGGAGTAGAAGGAATACTGGAAAGGATACTTAGAGATAATATATATAAGCATCTGGATAAACAGGGTCTGATCAGGAACAGTCAACATGGATTTGTGCCTGGAAGGTCATGTTTGACAAACCTTCTTGAATTTTTTTAAGCGGTAACTAGGGAAATTGATGAGGGTAAAGCAGTGGATGTTGTCTATATGGATTTCAGTAAGGCCTTTGACAAGGTTCCCCATGGAAGGTTGGTTAAGAAGGTTCAATCTTTGGGTGTTAATGGCGGAGTAGCAAGATGGATTCAACAGTGGCTAAATGGGAGGATGTCAGAGAGTAATGGTGGATGGCTGTCAGGTTGGAAGCGGTGACCAGTGGGGTGCCTCAGGGATCTGTGTTGGGTTGTTGTTTGTCATGTACATCAATGATCTGGATGATGGGGTGGACAATTGGATAAGTAAGTATGCAGATGATACTAAGATAGGTGGTGTTGTAGATAATTGAAGTAGATTTTCAAAGTCTACAGAGAGATTTGGGCCATTTGGAAAAGTGGGCTGAAAGATGGCAGATGGAGTTTAATGCTGATAAGTGTGAAGTGCTACATCTTGGCAGGACAAATCAAAATAGGACGTACATGGTAAATGGTAGGGAATTGAGGAATGCTGTGGAACTCTAGGAATACTGTGCAGAGTTCCCCTGAAGGTGGAATCGCATGTAGATAGGGTGGTAAAGAAAGCCTTTGGTGTGCTGGCCTTTATAAATCAGAGCATTGAATATAGGAGTAGGGAAGTAATGTTTTGTACAAGGCATTGGTATGGATATGGTGTACAATTTTTGTCGCCTCTAGAGAGAGTACAGACGAGATTTACCCAGGGTTCTATACAGAGAAAGGTTGAACAAGTTAGGTCATCTTTGTTAAGGGGGGACTATGAGGTCTTTAAAATGATGAAAGGGATAGACAGAGTTGACGTGGATAGTTTTTTCCCATTGAAGGGAAGTTTCAAACAAAGAGGGCTGACATGAGAATTAAGGGACAGAGGTTTCGGGCAGGAAGAGGGTGGTGGCAATCAGCTGCAGAAGTGGTGGAGGCAGGTTGATTTTAAAACACGTGAAGAATGAGATGCCTAGGGGAAAACAAATGGTCGGCACGGACTGGAAGGGCCTAGTTATATGGTTATATGGTTATATGGAATGGGTGACTTTATGGGTCAGACTGAAAAACCCGAAACGTCACCCATTCCTTTTCTCCAGAAATGCTGGCTGTCCCACTGAGTTACTCCAGCATTTTGTGTCTATCTTCCCTTTAAACCTTCCCTATCAGTGTAGATGTAAATGCATTTTTAATAGCTTTATTTCCTTCAAAGCTATTAAAAACGCATTTACATTCAGTAATTGAGAAAGATAACCGTTAAAATGAAAAAGAAATTCTGTATGAACACTATGGCCTGTTCCATGGTAAGTCTAACAATTATTTCACTTGAGTGGGCTGTAAACAGCGCAAGGATTTTCAATGTAGACTCGTTCTGACATATCAGCTCATTGACTCATGCTGATTTGCAATTGATTGTTGTGGCTTCCCGACTTGATGAAAGGAACAAAAAAATCCCTTCAAGTGTTGGAAGTCAAAGAAGTGTTGTTAACATAAAGCTGAAACACAGCGTCTGTCGGTGAAATAAGGCTTCAGCCTCCACCCATGGAAATAATCGGTTTCCCACATGCATCGGTGTAATCCCCTTCCATTCCATGGACAGGCAATTCTCCTCTGCGCGGAAATTGCCTGGATCCTTGTTGGCACAGTGTATGTGCCGGGGGCAGGAGTGGTTAGACTAAGGAAGAGAATTAAAGGCGTAGGAAGGAACTGGAGATGCTGGTTTACACTGCAGATGAACACAAAAAGCTGGAGTAACTCCAAACACCGGTCACTGAAAGTTGGCGTGCAGGTACAGCAGGCAGTGAAGAAAGCTAATGGAATGTTGGCCTTCGTTACAAGAGGATTTCAGTATAGGAGTAAAGAGGTTCTTCTGCAGTTGTATAGGGCTCTGGTAAGACCACATCTGGAGTATTGTGTACAGTTTTGGTCTCCTAATTTGAGGAAGGACATCCTTGTGATTGAGGCAGTGCAGCGAAGGTTCACGAGATTGATCCCTGGGATGGTGGGACTGTCATATGAGGAAAGATTGGAAAGACTGGGCTTGTATTCACTGGAGTTTATAAGGATGAGGGGGGATCTTATAGAAACATATAAAATTATAAAGGGACTGGACAGGCTAGATGCAGGAAAAATGTTCCCAATGTGGGGCGAGTCCAGAACCAGGGGCCACAGTCTTAGAATAAAGGGGAGGCCATTTATGACTGAGGTGAGAAAAAACCTTTTCGCCCAGAGAGTTGTGAATTTGTGGAATTCCCTGCCACAGAGGACAGTGGAGGCCAAATCACTGGATGGATTTAAGAGAGACTTAGATAGAGCTCTACGGGGCTGGTGGAATCAAGGGATATGGGGAGAAGGCAGGCACGGGTTATTGATAGCGGACGATCAGCCATGATCTTATTGAATGGCGGTGCTGGCTCGAAGGGCCGAATGGCCTCCTCCTGCACCTATTTTCTATGTTTCTATCTTTCTAACTCAACGGATCAGGCAGCATCTCAGGAGAAAATGAATGGGTGACATTTTGGGCCGAGACCCTTCTTCAGAATGAGAGTCAGGGGAAAGGGAAACGAGAGATATACTTGGTGCATGATGGTAATATTTTAGGGAACCATATTATGTATGCAGATGATCTTGTGGTCTTTAGTCCATCTAGCGCTGGTCTCCAGCAGCTCCTTACTATATGTTCTGTGTATGGTGTGGAACATGGTATTAAATATAATGCTTGTAAGAGTGCTGTTATGATCTGTAGAACCAAGGAGAATAAATGTCTAAAATGTCCTAATTTCAAATTATCTGACAATAATCTTTGTGTCTGTAATAAGGTAAAATATATTGGGCATTTTATTACAGAACAAATGACAGATGATGAGGATATTTATAGGTAACGGCGTATGCTGTATGTACAGGCTAATATTCTCTTGCGTAAGTTTGGTGCGTGTACAGATGTGGTGAAGATGTCGCTGTTTAGAGCATATTGCACACCACTCTATACTGCGCACCTGTGGTCGAACTATGGAAAGACAAGTTTGCAGAGACGAAAGGTGTCCTATAATGATGCCATGAGAACACTGCTAAGGAAACCTAGATGGTGCAGTGCTAATAACATGTTTGTGGCTGCAGGAGTCAGTTCTTTAGAAGCTATCCTAAGAAATCATATGTATAAATTCATTTGCAGGATAAATGACTCTAAAAATGTAATTATTGTGGCCTTCTCAAACATAAGGTTTCGCACTCCACGCTACGAATCCCAGTTGTGGAGTTGCTGGTATCGTTGTCTCGTTGTAGGACACTGATCATTCTTTTTATTCTGGATTTTAATTAATGTATTGTGTTTTTTTTGGGGTTTTTTTAATATATAATTTATGATGCTTTTATTAATGATATACTAAGGTTTTATATGTATTTTATGATGTTTTTATATGCAATGTAATTTTATGTAATGTTGTCCCTTGTCTGGATCTTGTCCGAAATAAAGTGTATTATTATTATTATTATTATTATTATTATTATTATTATTATTATTATTATTATTATTATTATTATTATATAGACGATGATATAGAGTGATATAGAACAAATGAATTAAAAGTGTGTTAAAAACTAACGATGCTAAAGGAAACAGGCATTGTTAACTCGGGATTAGGTGAAAACGAGTTTTAGACAATGAGACTCAACAAGACAATTTAGTAGGGACTTGGGTGGGAGGGAGATGGAGAGAGGGGGGGTGCAAGGATTACTTGAAGTTAGAGTTATCAATATACATACTGCTGGTGTGTAAGCTGCCCAAGCAAAATGTGAGACGCTGTTCCTCCAATTTGCGTTTGGCCTCACTCTGACAGTGGAGGAGGACCAGGCAGAAAGATCAGCGTGGGAATGGAAAGGGGAATTAAAGTGTTTGGGAACCGGGAGATCAGTTGGGTTCCAGGCGGACTGAGTGAAGGTGTTAGGCGAAACGATCGCCAAGTCTGCGTTTGGTTTCGCTGATGTATAAGAACATCTGGAGGAGGTATAGTGACAGGTGTTGCATCTCCTGCGGTTGCAGGAGAAGGTACCTGGGGAGGGGGTGGTTTGGTTGGGAAGGGTTGAGTTAACCAGGAAGTTGAGGAGGGAGCGGTCTCTGTGGAAGGCGGAAAGGGGTGGATATGGGAAGATATGGCTAGTGGTGGGATCCCGTTGGAGTTGGCGGAAATTTCGGAGGATTATGTGTTGTATGTGACGGCTGACGGGGGTGATAGGTAAGGACTATGGGGACTTTGTCTCTGTTGCGACGAGGGGGAGGGGGAGCAAGGGCGGAGCTGCGGGATATTGAGGAGACATGAGTGAGGGCCGCATCAATATTAGAAGATGGGAAACCTTTCCCTAAAAATGAGGACATCTCAGATGTCTTGGTATAGAACTTTGGCGCAGATGTGGCATAGACAGAGGAATTGGGACTTGGGGATAGAGTCTTTGCAGGATGCAGGGTGGGAAGAAGTGTAGTCGAGATAGTTGTGGGAGTCAGTCGATTTATAATGGGCGTCAGTCGATAGTCCATCTTCTGTGATGGAGACTGTGAGATCAGAAAAGGGGAGGGAGGTGTCGGAGATGGAAATTGGTGGTGAAGTTGATGAAGTCAGAGAGTTCTGCATGGGTGCAGGAGGAAGCACCGATGCAGTCGTCAATGAATGGAGATAGAGTTCGGAGATAGGGCCAGTGGACGCCTCGAACTGGGATTAAAGGCACAGGTACGCAGAAATCTAGAGTAACATAGAGTGACAGAACCGTCGAGTTGTGTAGTGTTGATAGACACTAAGTGCTGAAGTAATTCAGCAGGTTAGGCAGCAGAGAAGATAAACACAAAATGCTGAAGTAACTTCAGCGGGCCAGGCACCATCTATGGAGAAAAGCAATAGGGTCAGGCAACATGTCTTTCGACTCAATATCAGAGATGCTACCTGAATCGTTGAGTTACTCCAGCACTTCATGTCTACCTTTGGTATAAACTAGCATCTGCAGTTCCTTTCTATGAAATGTGGAAACAGACCCATTGATAGTTTATACTTAGCCACACAGACCAACACATCCTGCCTACACTAGTCCCACCTGTCTGCATTTGGTCCATATCCCTCCAAACCTGTCCTATCCATGTACCTGTCTTAAGGTTTCCTAAACATTATGATACTCCCTGCCTCAACTATCTCCTCCAGCTGCTCATTCCATATACCCACCAATCTTTGTGTAAAAATGTTACCCTTCAGGCTCCTATTAAATCTTCCCCCCTCACCTTAATCTATGTCCTCTGGTTCTCGATTCCCCTACTCTGGGCAAGAGACTCTGTTCGTCTATCCGAATCTATTCCTCTCATGATCTTGTATACCTCCATAAGATTACCCCTCATCCTGTGCTCCAAGAAATGGTGTCCCAGCCTGCTCAACCTCTACCTGTAGCTGAGGCCCTTGAGTGCTGGCAACATCCTCGTAGATCTGCGCATGTGGAGCAAATGAAGGAATTCCACAAGACTCACAATCACTTAGCATTTGTTCAATGAGATTCAGCCGTGAGAAATGTGAGATATAGGT
This sequence comes from Okamejei kenojei, assembly GCA_035221665.1. Lineage (NCBI taxonomy): Eukaryota > Metazoa > Chordata > Chondrichthyes > Rajiformes > Rajidae > Okamejei > Okamejei kenojei. The sequence goes on from CM069135.1 coordinate 10,927,616, forward strand.
TGTGCTCACAATCACTACTCAGAGACTAAATCATGGAAACAAGAAATACTTTATTTGCGAGTCTGCAGAGTCGGTGCCTCTCCAAGTTGAGACACACCAAAGTCAGGAAAGTAAAGCCCCTTTATACACACAATTCTACATTTAACCTCCCCTTCTTGCCCTCCCCAATCAGAGCACTGAGGTGCACAGTCTATAGGTACGTCCTCCCAGTACCTCCCACATCATACATCACATGTTCATGGTAATGAGCAGTTTCTTGACCAGGGGTGTGTTAGTAATATTCATTTATTTCATTAAGCATGCTCAGTTGTAAATGACCTGCCCCAGTTTGCTCACCTCCAACTGACCTGTCTCAGTTTTCTTGTATCTGAATGAAAAGCTCGTCTCTACTGACAAGGGTCGCATCCATCACTAGTCCCTACTGATAAGGGTCGCATCCATCACTCCCCTTCTACCGCTATACAATGCCATCAATCCTTACTCAAGGACAGTTCTGGTAACTTCATCCACAGCTGTGTCAGAATCCTCTCCCTGGCCTCTATCGGTTAGAATCCTCTCCTGAACCCTTACAATAGTGGGGTTTAATCACTTTATCCCTCACAGAAATATAGTCAGTTTAGTTTAATTTAGTTTAGTTTAGTTTGGAGATACAGTGTGGAAACAGACCCTTCAGCTCACTGAAGCCACGCCAACCATTGATCACCCATACATTAGTTCTTTGTTATCCCAATTTCGAACCTTACACACTATTCGAACTAGATTCACAAAAGCCAATTAACCAACAAACTTGTCTTCTTTAGTCTGAAGAAGGGTTTCGGCCCGAAACGTTGCCCATTTCCTTCGCTCCATAGATGCCGCACCCGCTGAGTTTCTACAGCATGTTTGTCTACCTTCGATTTTCCAGCATCTGCAGTTCCTTCTTGAACAACCAACAAACCTGCATGTCTTTGCAATACGAGATGAAACCGCAGCACCCGAAGGAAATACATGCGGTCACCAGGAGAACGAAAAGCTTCGTACAGACAGTCAGGATCGAACCTGGGTCTCTGGCGCTGCAAGGATTCAACTCTACCACCGCGCCACTGTGCCACCCTAAATGTTTTATTATTATTTATTGACTACTCCCTGATGAGGCCTCTTGTTCCTGGTTATTATCATAACATATCTTTGGTTCTATCAATAGGTCAATCAATCAATGAGACATCTAGTGAAGTCCATTTATATTCAAACGGCCTATTATTAGTAGCCATAATTCCTTTCATAAGTTTATGTTCATACTGTAAGTCATAGGAGCAGAAGGAGGCCAGTCGACCTATCGAGTCTACTCTGCCATTCAGTCACGGCTGATCTATCTTTCCCTCTCAACCCCATTTTCTCCCCATAACCCCAACACTTTTACTATTCAAGAATCTATCAATCTCCGGTTTAAAAATACCTTCTGTGGCAATGTAATCCACAGATTCACCATCCTCTGACAAACGAAGTTCCTCCTCATCTCCTTTCTAAAGGTATGTCCTTTTATTCTGAGGCTGTGCCCTCTGGTCCTAGACTCTCCCACTAGTGGGAACATCCTCTGCACATCCACTCTATCCAGGCCTTTCACTATACGGTGAGTTTCAATATTAGATCTGCCAGCCTAGCAATGTGGAGTAAACTGAAGATAGGCGCAAAAAGCTGGAGTAGCTCAGACAGCATCTCTGGAGGAAAGGAATAGGTGACATTTTGGGTTGAGACCCTTCCTCTGAAGAATATCGACCCGAAACGTCACCTATTGGATAGAGGGCTGTGTGGATGAGGTTTCCACTAGTCGGAGAGTCTATGGCCAGAGGACATAGTCTCAGACTCAAAGGAAACTCCTTTCGGAAGTGGATGAGGAGGAATTTATTTAGCCAGAGGGTGGTGAATCTGTGGAATTCGTTGCCACAGAGGGCTGTAGAGGCCAAGTCAATTAATACTTTTAAGGCGAGATAGACAGATTATTGGTTAGTACGGGTGTAAGGGGTTACGGGGAGAAGGCAGGAGAATGGGGTTAGGAGGGGGAGATAGATCAGCAACTCTACCGCTGCGCCAGGGTGCCGTTCCAATGGTGTCATTACTCTTATGGTTTCTATAGTTACACCGACCATTTGCCTTCAAGAGTGCTCTGAAACTTACGATTCTCCCTGGATAGAAAGGCCTTTGTACAGGTACGGACTTGAAAACAAAAAGTAATAGGACATCTTCCCCAAAATTTAATGAAGACCCAGTAGGTTTCTTTATTAAAGTTCACTGCCAGAGAGCGTATAAAGCCATTAACCTTTAAATAGAATAAAACTTTAAAGGAGATAATTAACATAATGCTATTGAATATTGGGACTTAACATGATTTTCTGTTATTAAACTGATTCACAATCTACTAATTGCATTTTTTGTGGCCTGCAATATGTAATAAATTAAATATCATCGCAGGATGTGCCTCATAAATTCATGTGATTGGAGCAGAATTAGGCCATTCGGCCCATCAAGTCTACTCCGCCATTCAATCGTGGGTGATCTACCTCTCCCTCTCAACCCCATTCTCCTGCCTTCTCCCCATAACCCCTGACACCTTTACTAATCAAGAATCCTTCCATCTCTGCCTTAAAATTATAGTCCATGAGTTCCAGGAGCACAATTAGCCTCTAGTTTAAAATGTTAAACAATACAAACTACTCGAAAATGTGGGTGCCAAATTCATTGCCGCAGATGGCTGTGGAAGCCAAGTCCATGAGTATTTTTAAAGTGGAGATTGATATATCCTTGATTAGTAAAGGGCCTGTCCCATTTTCATGACCTAATTCACGACCTCTGCCGAGTTTGCCCTTGACTCATACTCGCAGCATGGTCGCCACCAGGTCATAGAAAGTCATAGGTAGGTCGTAGGCAGGTCGTGATGCTAGTCCTAGGTACTGGTGGCATCAAGTAGGTCGGGGCATTTTTTCAACATTGTGAAAAATGTCCACGAGTATAAAAAGTCGTGAATTAGGTCGTGAAAGTGGGACAGGCCCTTAATGGAGTCAAAGGAGTCGGGGAGAAGGCAGGAGAATGGGGTTAGGAGTTAGAGATAGATCAGCCATGATTGAATGCTGGAGTAGGCTCGATGAGCCGAATGGCCTAATTATGCTCCGATGACTTATAAAAGAAGATTCCAGAAATCTGAAGGGGAAACAGTAACAGCACAACGATACCTATAAGAAACATGAATGTTTTGCCGATGAATCTGTCGCAGCTTTCTCTTGGTGCTTTTAGAATTGATGTGGCTAAGATGAACAACTTGGGTGACACAGTGGCACAGCTGGTAGAGTTACATAGAAACTAGGTGCAGGAGTAGGCCATTCGGCCCTTCGAGCCTGCACCGCCATTCAATATGATCATGGCTGATCATCCAACTCAGTATCCTGTACCTGCCTTCTCTCCATACCCCCTGATCCCTCTAGCCATAAGGGCCACATCTAACTCCCTCTTAAATATAGCCAATGAACTGGCCTCAACTACTTTCTGTGGCAGAGAATTCCACAGACCACTCTCTGTGTGAAATTCTTGTTTCTCATCTCGGTCCTAAAAGACTTCTCCCTTATCCTTAAACTGTGACCCCTTGTTCTGGACTTCCCCAACATCGGGAACAATTTTCTTGCATCTAGCCTGTCCAACCCCTTAAGAATTTTGTAAGTTTCTGTAAGATCCCCCCTCAATCTTCTAAATTCCAGCGAGTACAAGCCGAGTCTATCTAGTCTTTCTTCATATGAAAGCCCTGCCTTCCCAGATGCTGGAATCTTGAACAAACAACACAAAGTGCAGAAGTAACCCAACATGTCTGGAGAACATGGATAGGTGTTGTATCAGGTGGGACCTGTCTTTGGACGGATTGTGGGGTGGGGGGGGGGAGGAGGAGAAAGGTGGAAAAGTGGTGGTGGTAAGTGATAGGTGGATACAGATGGGGGGGGGGGGGGGCAGAGTGAGGTTGATGGGCAGGCCAGTGGACAAAGGCCAAGGAAGAGAAGGCGATGATAGGGTGTCTGATAAGGAGAGCAGAGGGGTGAGTTGGAAAAACCTGGGAAAGGGATATTCATAAATTCATGCGACAGGAGCAGAATTAGGCCATTCGGCCCATCAGTTCTAGCCCACCATTCAATCATGGCTGATCCATCTCTCCCTCCTAACCCCATTCTCTTGCCTTCTCCCTATAACCCCTGACACCCGTACTAATCAAGAATCTATCTCTCGCTGCCTTAAATATATCCACTGACTTGACCTCCACAGCTTTCTGCGGCAAAGAATTCCACGGATTCACCACCCATCCTCATCTCCTTCCTAAAATAACGTCATTTAATTTTGGGGCTATGACATGTCTGTACGGAGTTTGTAGAGGGATAGGCTTGTCTGTATGGAGTTTGTACGTTCTGCCCCTGATCTGCATGGGTTTTTTCTGAGATCTTCGGTTTCCTCCCGCACTCCAAAGACGTACATGTCTGTAGGTTAATTGGCTTGGTAAATGTAAAAATTGTCCCGAGTGGGTATAGGGTAATGTTAGTGTGCGGGGATCGCATACGGCATGGACCCATTGGGCCGAAGGGCCTGTTTCCGTACTCTATCTCTAAACTAACCCTCGAGTCCTAGTCTCTCACACTAGTGGAAACATCCTCCCCACATCCACTATATCCAGGCCTTTCACTATTCGGTAAGTTTCAATGAAGCCCCCGCCTCCCCTCATCCTTTTAAACTCCAGCGAGTACAGGCCCAGCAACATCAAATCCACATCATAGGTTAACCTACTCATTTCCGGGATCATTCTCATTGGGGAATGTAGGTGGTTGTTGGTGGAAGGGGGCGGTGGGAGAGGGCACTGGTGAAGGAAGGGGAAAGTGGGGCAGGATAATGGGAAAGAACGTTGCCCATCTAGGTGGGACACAGGGATGAGCGTGGGGAGAATAAAGAGAGGGGGGTTGTGTCGTTGATGAGCATTTGTGGTGCTGCATACTTTGTATTCAGATATGGATATATCATAATTGTACCCTCAGCCGAAAGCTGGACATGCCTGCAGGAAATATTCTTGCTGTAATTTGAACGGTTTGACTATGTATGGCATGTTCCCAATCTCGAGCATCACAATGAAGAGGAAAGCCAACTGGAAATAGCCCAAATAGTCCCTGGTTCTCCTGGTTGCTAAACACTTTAAACTCCCCCAATGTCCTGGGCCTCCTCCATTGTCAGAGTGAGGCCCAGCGCATATTGGAGGAACAGCACCTCATATTTCCCTTGGGCAGCTCGCACCCCAGCAGTATGAACATTAACTTCTCAATCATTAATTAGCCTTTGCTTTCCCTCTCTCTCCGTCCCCCTCCCCCCCCTCCCCCCCCTTACTAGTTCTCCAACTAGTTTCACTGTCCCCCCGATTAATTTTACTGTTTGTATGCTCGTGGTCACCTCACCCTCAGCCAACAATGAACCATTCTACATTCTCCATGATCATCGTCTGCTTTGATCTGCCGTTTTCACACCTGACCCTTCCATGTCTAGAGTTTCCTTTTCCCCTGATTCTCCGTCTGAAGAAGGGTCTCGAGCCGAAACATCCACGAGAGCCCCGAGTACCGACGAGTGGCCGTTACCGTAAATCTCCGAGTTCGAATCAGGGCAAACTCGGGAGAGCTCTTGAATGAACTCGTACAGTGGGACAGGGCTTTGAGTAACTCAGCGGGACAGGCAGCATCTCTGGGAAGAAGGAATGGGGCACATTTTGGGTTCAGACACTTCTTCAGGACCTAAAGTCTGGGGGAAAGAAAAACCCCAAATCTCAGTCTGAAGAAGAGTCTTGACCCGAAACATCCCCATTCTTCGCCAGAGATGCTGCCTGTCCCGCTGAGTTACTCCAGCCTTTTGTCTGTGTCAGGCAATCTGTTCCATGTGATAACATGCAGTATTGAGACATAAAAGCTAGACCTAATAACTTCAGCTTACGTGCCTATATATTCTTCATTAATTCTGTCAGCTTTTGGTCTGTGTTATGCTTACAGTATTAAATCACTGTTGTAATTAAGACTGATGAAATCATTAGGCATTGTTTCAGTATTTGCATTTTATCAAACGACGGTTTGACATGACTGAATGGACACATCAAGACCAGTTAGTCTTTGGCGACTAGATGATGTAGTTGAATTTCAGTGAAAGATTTCTTTCCCAAAATTTCGTACACCTGGGAAAATATGTTATATTCACTTTGGTGTGGTTTGAAGTAATTGAGACTTTTTTAGATTTTTTAGTTTAGTTTAGAGACACAGCTGCGGAAACAGTCCCTTCGGCCCACCGAGCCCTTACCGATCAGCGGTCCCCACACATTAGTAGTATCCTACACACACCACTAGGGACAATTTACATTCATACCAAGCCAATTAACTTACAAACATGTATGTAGTTGGAGTGTGGGAGGAAACCGAAGATCTCGGAGAAAACCCACGCAGGTCACAGGAGAACGTACAAACTCCGTATAGACAGCACCCGTAGTCGGGATCAAACCCAGGTCTCTGGCACTGTAAGAGCTGTGAGGCAACAACTCTACCGCTGCACCACCGTCTTGCCACAAGTTCTTCAGTAACTTATTAAGCATGATCCGGCAGCCACATGCTATATTGTGAAGTGGATTTATATGTAATAATCTCTGGTCTTCTTGCTAATAATTTCTCCTATATTAAAATGTTAGTATATATTAGACTGCCAGAAGTGATAGGGAAGGCAGCTATGATAGTCATATAGAGTCATAGTTTCATACAGCATGGAAACATGCCCTTCAGCCCAACTTGCCCTCATCGACCAACAAGTCCATCCACACTAGTCCCACAGTCTTCTGTTTAGCCCATATCCCTCTAAACCTAATCCTATCCCTATACCTGTCTAATTGCTTCTTAAACGTTGCAATAGTACACACAACTTTTTCATACACCCACCACCCTTTGTGTGGAAAAGTTACCCCTCAGGTTCCTATTCAATTTTTCCTCCCTCTGTAACATGCGTCCGAACGAATATACTCAATTCTCTAACTGATGAAGACGATGAAGGGAGTGCAGCGTAGGTTTACAAGGTTAATTCCCGGGATGGCGGGACTGTCATATGCTGAGAGAATGGAGCAGCTGGGCTTGTACACTCTGGAGTTTAGAAGGATGAGAGGCAATCTCATTGAAAGATATAAGATTGTTAAGGGCTTGGACACGCTAGAGGCAGGAAACATGTTCCCGATGTTGGGGGAGTCCAGAATCAGGGGCCGCAATTTAAGAATAAGGAGTAGGCCATTTAGAACGGTGACAAGGAAACACTTTTTCTCACAGAGAGTGGTGAGTCTGTGGAATTCTCTGCCTCAGAGGGTGGTGGAGGCAGGTTATCAGGATGCTTTCAAGAGAGAGTTAGATAGGGCTCTTAAAAATAGCAGAGTCAGGCGATATGGGGAGAAGGCAGGAACGGGGTACTGATTGGGGATGATCAGCCATGATCACATTGAATGGCGGTGCTGGCTCGATGGGCCGAATGGCCTACTCCTGCACCTATTGTCTATTGTCTATTGAGCATGCCAACAACCTTTGTCACCACCCTGAGCTGCTATCCACCTCATTTGTGACCCTCGGACTATCTGTGATCTTTACTGGCTTTACCTTGCGGTAAACATTATTGCCTTGTCATGTATCTATATACTGTTAATGGCTCAATTGTAATCATATCTTTCCACTGACTGGTTAGCATGCGACAAAAGCTTTTCACTGTACCTTGGTACACGTGACAATAAACTAAACTGAACTATCTATCTTTTATGGGGGGTTACACAAAAAGCTGGAGAAACTCAGCGGGTGCAGCAGCATCTAAGGAGCGAAGGAGATAGACGATGTTTCGGGTCGAGACCCTTCTTTAACACTATCTATCTTTTATACCACTTTCAGGGAAATTCCCTTCACCTGCTTTTGCTCTTAGGTGCGATCATCGAAGCTTGTTGAACCTAATTTGGTTTTAGTTTTTCATTTAGTTTAGAGAAAGAAAACAGGCCCAGTCGCGCTGACCAGCGATCTTCGCACACTAACACTATCCCACACACCCTAGGGACAATTTCCAATTTCGACCGAGTCAATTAAACCTGCAAACCCGTACGCCTTTGGAGTGTGGGGAGAAACCGAAGATCTCGGAGAAAAATCCACGCGGTCACGGGGAGAACACGTACAAACTCCCTACAAACAGCACCTGTCGTCAGGATCGAACCCGGGTCTCTGGCGATGCAAGCGCTGTAAGGCAACAACACTTTCGCTGCAGCACCGTGTCGCCCTTATGGCAGTGAATAACATAGTGGCTATTTATCCAACACAATGCTCCAAGTTTTTTTTTGTTAATTTATTGCTGGATCTTAACAACAGTAGTTGGTATTTTTTGGTACTATGTTTGTCTGGGCAATTTATAATCTCCCTTGACAAGTTCCATTCATTTTATTGACTTAATGCTTGGATTTTATTTCCTCGTTAGTGCTTCCAAAAAATCCAAAGCCCGTAAAAAATCTCTTTTACGGGCTTTGGATCAGTGATTGCAAAAGTTAATTAAAGGGTCTCGGAACTTCAGGCACAACTTTAGAACAACATCTTGGTCTACATGGTCTGGGGCAGCACAGTGGCGCAGCGGAAGTGTTGTTGCCTTACAGTTCCGGTGACCCGGGTTAGATTCTGACTACGGGTGCTGTCTGTACGCAGTTTGTACGTTCTCCCCGTGACCCGCGAGGGTTTCTCCAGGTGCTCTGGTTTCCTCCCACACTCCAAAGACGCGCAGGTTTGTAGGTTAATTGGAGTAGTATAATTGTAAAATTGTCCCTTGTGTGTGTAGGATAGTGTTAGTGTGCGGGGATCGCCGGGCAGCATAGACTCAGTGGGCCGAGGCGCCTGTTTCCACGCTGTATCTCTGAACTTCCTTAGGCCCTTCGGTCATAGCTGACCGTGGGTGTCTCCAGGGTTCTATTCCCTGTATGGAGGACGCCTGTGCGTGACTTTGTTTAACGTGGGGAGCCCGGTGCACAGACAGCCACCCCACGGTCCTTGACAGATCTGGGTCAGGATCCAGTGGCATGGAGTCCAAGACGACTGGAGACCCTTTTCTGCTGCAGCCTTCATCCGCCTTCCCAGCCGTTCGTGACGCTCCACTAAGGTCAGCCATCGTCCTCCGCCTGTTCCACAGTTGAGGTCTCGGTTGGATCGCTCTTTGTCAGAGACCTCCCCCTCGACCTTACCGCCACGGGTGGCCCTACCAGGAGCATCGCTCCAGACGGCATCGCTCTCAGGATCTCAGGTCCACACAAGCTTCTCCACCACGACAAGCTGACAGCCCACCAATCTAAACTAAACTAAACTAAACTAAATATGAAAAGGCTTTCCAGCAATGTAATTGTGTTAATTTCTGTATTGAACCCGCACTGTTTTTTCTCCATTCTGAATCAGCACCTAATTTCTTCCCAGCTGTTGTCAGGCAACTGAATCATCCTACCACAACCAGAGAGCAGTTCTGAACCACTATCCATCTCATTGGTGACCCTCGGACTATCCTCGATCAGACTTTGCTGGCTTTACCTAGCTCTAAACGTCATTCACTTACCCTGTATCTGCACTCTGTGGACGGCTCGATTGTAATCATGTATTGTCTTTCCTCTGGCTGGATAGCACACAACAAAAGCTTTTCACTGTACCTCGGTACACGTGACAATACCGGTTTTAAAATGCCGTGTGTATCTTCTCATTGCGTCCAATTGCAGCTTATTCAGTAACTTATCAACTCTCGGTTGAAAGTTGTTGATTATATTTAACTTTTAGAGAGTGTCTTTATACTTGAAGGCAATTTCCATGCTGACTTATTGTCATGTGAATAGAACAGTCTGTGCGTAAAAGGGCATTCGGTTGATATTAATAGCAGCTTGCGTTTTTCTGATATGTTTAATCTAGTGGTAAATTATTTATGCCTTTGGACCAAAAACACTAACGTAATCAATTTTTTTCATCAGAAAGGGAAGGACCAATCTAATTAACTTTAATAAGCCAGCACTTTGCATGTCATTATCTGCTTTGAGATATAAATCACTTTCGGACAAGAGATTTAACTCTATTTTAACTCTATTCCATTGCAGCAATAGATGATTCTTATTTATCACCCAAGACATCACAGTGAAAGCTTGTTTACAATAATGCAAATTGAGGCATTATCCCCGATTAAAGGCTTCAGGTGTAATGTATTATATTACATTTGTGTCACCTCATTAAATAAATAGAAATGCAAGGAGTCTGTACGAAGTTTGTACACTCTCCCCATGACCTGCATGGGTTTCCTCCGAGATCTTCGGTTTCCTCCCACACTTCACAGACGTACAGGTTTGTAGGTTAATTAGCTTGGTATAAATATAAAAATTGTCCCTAGTGTGTGTAGGGTAGTGTTAGTGTACAGGGTGATCACTGGTAGGCGTGGACTCAGTGGGCTGAATGGCCTGTTTCCGCGCTGTAACTCTAAACTGAACTAAAAAATCCAAATGCTTCAGGATATTGCAGCATGATGTATATAATTAAAGCTACTTTTATTTAGTTTAGTTTCGTTTAGTTTAGAGATACAGAGCGGAAACATGTCCTTCAGCCCACGGAGTCCGCGTTGGCCAGCGATTCCCGCACACGAATGCTATCCTCCACACCAGGGACAATTGACAATTTTCACCAAAGGCAATTAACCAACAAACCTGTACGTCTTAGGAGTGTAGGAGGAAACCGGAGCACCCAGAGCAAACCCACGTGGTCACGGGGAGAACGTACAAACTCCGTACAGACAGCACCCGTAGTAAGGATCGAACCTGGGTCTCAGGCACTGTAAGGCAGCAACTCTACCGCTACGCCACCGTGCCGCCCTTGCCTTAGATTTTGGGCATCAGCTCCACAGTTGCAGTCCTCACCTTCTCCCCATTTTATACAGCCACGTAACATTCAAGGGCCTCCGCTCTTTAGTCGCCATCAATAGGAAGATTATTGCCAGAAACCACTCCATTTCCAACTTCCCTCTGTAATCTTGGATGTATCCCATTTTTCTTGATGATGTTCACACAAAGGGTGGTGGGTGTATGGAACGAGCTGCCGGGGGAGTTAGTTGAGGTGGGTACTTTGCAAATGGCAGACATCTGTGAGGAACTGGGCTTCACGGATAGTGACAATACATTGCAAGGTGCGGGAGACCCATGTGACCTAGTTGGCTCCAGTAAGTCTGGACTGCTGAAGACCTCTGAAGAAGCTCCAGGAAGCCTCTGCCCATGTGACCCACCTGTCGCCAATAAGTCTGGGTTCCTAAAGTAGTTTCTGTTATGTTTCAGCACTGACACTAAATGCATGTTTGTAATTCGTTGGGGAAGCTTTATGTTTCTACTTTGTTTTGGTCCAGTAGACAATAGGTGCAGGAGTAGGCCCTTCGGCCCTTCCAGCCAGCACCGCCATTCAATGTGATCATGGCTGATTATCCCCAATCAGTACCCCGTTCCAGCCTTCTCCCCATATCCCCTGACTCTGCTATGTTTTAGAGCCCTATCTAGCTCTCTCTTGAAAATATCCAGAGAACCGGCCACCACCGCCCTCTGAGGCAGAGAATTCCACAGACTCACAACTCTCTGCGTGAAAAAGTGTTTCCTCGTCTCCGTTCTAAATGGCTTACCCATTATTTTTAAACTGTGGCCCCTGGTTCTGGACTCCCCCAACATCGTGAGCATGTTTCCTGCCTCTGGCGTATTTAGTTTAATTTACTTTAAATTGTATTTAATTCACAGCACGGAAACAGGCTCTCCGGCCCACCGAGTCCGGGCCAACCAGTTAGCACACGGTTAGAACATGTTTCCTACCTCCAGGGTGTGCCAAATAGGTTAATAATCTTATGTGTTTCAATAAGATGCCCTCTCATCCTTCTAAATTCCAGAGTATACAAGCCCAGCCACTCCATTCTCTCAGCATACGATAGTCCTGCCGTCCCGGGAATTAAACTTGTGAACCTAAGCCCTCTGATCCTCAATTCCCCGACTCTGGGCAAGAGACTCTGTGCATCTACCCCATCTATTCCTCAAACAAGCCCAGCCGCTCCTCCCCGCCGGTATTTGTGATTGGTCTAAGAGGGGTTACCTCACCTAATTATGTACGTACTTTATATTCTGAATAGGTTTGTAGGGGTTGCCTCCCCTCTGTACTTTCATGCCGTTAGTTTTCCCGCCGCTGTATAGGGGTATGAAAGGGTGGGAGATTCGTTAAGGCGTGTCGGTCGTCTTTCCTTCTGTTGTGTTTGCGCGAGGCTGCTGAGGGCTCGAGTGAGTGTATCCGAGGCCGGCCCTACGGTGCTGTGCACAAATAAAGTAGGGTTTGGACTCCAGTGTTCGACTCGGTGGTTTACTGAACCAGACTAGGGAGAGAGTATTAGATCCGGAATCAACCAAGGCAGGTACTATAACAGCACTTAAAAGACATTTTGACAGGTACATGGATGGGAAATGTTTAGAGGGATATGGGTCAAACGTGGCATGTGGACTAGTGTAGAATGGGCATCTTTGCCAGCATGGACAAATTGGACTGAAGGGCCTGTTTCCGTGCTATCTTATTCTACGACTGTACGATTCTATGTTTTGTCTTTGAAAACCACCAAACCTTTAGCATCTCCTCTTTCCCAGTTTCTCTCGACAGAATATTATTTCTCTCAGTCTGAAGTACTTCTCTAAGTCTGAAGAAGGGTCTCGACCCGAAACGTCACCTATTCCTTTGCTCCATAAATGCTGCCTCACCCGCTGAGTTTCTCCAGCATTTTTGTCTACCTTCGATTTTTCCACCATCGGCAGTTCTTTCATCAACATGACTTCTCACAGTCATTTCTGCTATATTGATGTTGTACTTTTAACTGAAGATGAGTATGTATTTAATATCTCAATCAGGCCCTCTGATTCTTTTTAAGCTCTTTTCAATCCCAAATTAGTTCTACTCATATTTTGATTATAGTATTTATTGATCTTCTAATAGAACAAACCTGGGTTACTTGTAATCACATTGATGTTACCAATGAACATATATTTAAGTAGAGACATAATCATTGAGTCATAATGTCATCATCAAACAGTCATACAGTCTTACAGTTATAGAGTAATTAGGTCCTTGCTTCAGTGCCATAGAGGCATGGAGTCATTGTGTGATTGAATCATAGAGTTGTACAGGCACGTAGGCATACACACGTAGTCATACTACATGCAAACAGGCCCTTCGGCCCCTCGGGTTTCTATGAAGTCTTTCCCCCCTTCATCTTAAACATTGGTTCTGAATCATTTTACTCATACAGACTCTTTGCTTTTATCCGATCTATTCCTCTCGTGATTTTATACACCTCTATAAGATCACCGCTCATCCTCCTGCACTCCAAGGAATAGAGTCCCAGTCTGCTCAACATCTCCCTGTAGCTCAGGCCCTCCAGACCTTGCAACATCCTTGTACATCTTCTCTGTACCCTTTCCATCTTAACGACATCTTTCCTGTAACAGGGCAGGGTGTCCAAAACTGAGCACAATATTCACCTCTGCCTTGTACAGCTGTAACATGACCTCCCAACGTCTGTACTCAATACTCTGTCCGATGAAGGTTAAAGTACTAAAAGCTTTCTTGACCACTCTGTCAATTTGAGAATAAATGAATGAATGAATGAATGAATGAATGAATGAATGAATGAATGAATGAATGAATGAATGAATGAATGAATGAATGAATGAATGAGTGAATGAATGAGTGAATGAATGAATGAGTGAATGAGTGAGTGAATGAATGAGTGAATGAGTAAGTGAATGAGTACGTTTTGAGTGGATACGTTTTTCCAATTGAGGGTAGGGAAGATTCAAACAAGAGGGCATGACATGAGAATTAAGGGACAGAAGTTTAGGGGTAACGTGAGGGGGAACTTCTTTACTCAGAGGGTGGTGGCTGTGTGGAATGAGCTTCCAGCAGAAGTGGTGGAGGCAGGATCGATTTTAACATTTAAAAGTAAAGTAGATAGGTATATGGACGTGAAGGGAATGGAGGGGTATGGTCTGAGTGAAGGTAGATGGGACTAGGGGAAAACAAATGGTCGGCACGGACTGGAAGGGCCGAGAGGGCCTGTTTCCGTGCTGTAATTGTTATATGGTTATATGGTTATATGGTTTATTGGCCAAGTATTCACATACAAGGAATTTGCCTCGGTGCTCTGCCCGCAAGTGACCACATGACATACAGTGACCGTTAGGAATGACACATAAAACATGAAACATTAATAAAATAGCTAATGGAAGCTCATTAAGGCAATGGAAGATTATGTACTGATTACAGGTAACTGGGAATAATATAGATAGATGGGCATTTCATTATCTGCTATGGACAAGGTGAGCCTAAAGGCTAGCTTCTATTGATTTGACTCCGTGTCTCCATGACTATACTTCTTGTCATTGTCCATTGTTAAAATGAGTGCTCGACCTTCTGTCCGCAGAATTGTGATATTATGAATTACCGCAGATATTGATTAAAAGGGCCAACAATGGACTGAGTCACTTTGATCCCATTGACTTCTGAACCATTGAATGAGAATTTTACAGTTGGCAGGAATAGGTAGATAGAATTCTGAATATACCTAGCGTGATATAGTGCGGCAGCGGTCGAGTTATGGAAACATAGAGAAACATAGAAAATAGGTGCAGGAGGAGGCCATTCGGCCCTTCGAGCCAGCACCGCCATTCAATATGATCATGGCTGATCGTCCGCTATCAATAACCCGTGCCTGCCTTCTCCCCATATCCCTTGACTCCACTAGCCCCTAGAGCTCTATCCAACTCTCTCTTAAATCCATTCAGTGATTTGGCCTCCACTGCCCTCTGTGGCAGGGAATTTCATAAATTCACAGCTCTCTGGGAAAAAAGTGTTTTCTCAGCTCAGTCTTAAATGACCTCCCCTTTATTCTAAGACTGTGGCCCCTGGTTCTGGACTCGCCCAACATTGGGAACATTTTTCCTGCATCTAGCTTGTCCAGTCCTTTTATAATTTTATATGTTTCTATAAGATCCCCCTCATCCTTCTAAACTCTAGTGAATACAAGCCAAGTCTTTTCAATCGTTCCTCATATGACAGTCCCACCATCCCAGGGATCAATCTCGTGAACCTACGCTGCACTGCCTCAATCACAAGGATGTCCTTCCTCAAATTAGGAGATCAAAACTGTACACAATACTCCAGATGTGGTCTCACCAGAGTTGCTGCCTCTCAGCGCCAGTGAACCGAGTGGGATTCCAACTACGGGTGCTGCCTGCACATAGTTTGTATGTTCTCCCTGTGACCACATTGGGTGCTCCGGTTTCCTCTCACACTCCAAAGATGTGCAGGTTTGTAGGATAATTCGGCTCGGTAAAATTGTAAATCGTCTCGAGTGTCTAGGGTAGGGTTAGTGTACGGGGCGATCGCTGGTCGTTGCGGACTCGGTGGGCCGAGGGGCCTGTTTCCGTGCTACATGTCAAAAGTAAATAAAGTCTAACGACTGTCAAAATGCAAAGAATACATGCGGAGGAGTTTATAGTAGTTTTTTTTTAACCAGGTAGATAATGATGGAAAAAAAGACACAAATTGCTGGAGTAGCTCGGCAGGTCAGGCAGCATCTCTGGAGAACATGGATAGGTTCGGATCGGGACCCTTCTTTAGACTGATTGAGATGGGGGCGGGGGAGGGGGTGGGGGCATGGAATTTGGTAGAGGTGGGGGCAGGACAAAGCCTGGCAAGTGACAGATGGTTACATGGGAGGGGGGGTGGCGGGAGAGAGGGGAAAGGTGGTTTACTTGGCTGGTGGTTGGACGAAGTTAGGTTATACGAAGACCAGAGATGAAAAGACGAAAGGTGTGAAATAAGGAGAAGAATTGTAGAAGAGGTGTGAATAGTCAAGCCTGAGGAAGGACTATGGGTGGAAGGGGAAGGGGGCGGGGGTGGGGGGGGGGGGGGGGGGGGGGGGAGAGAAATGGTTGCAAATCCAGGTGGGCCATAGAAAAGTGCTGTCTCCAGAGGAAGACTGCATCTTTCAAGCTTGAAAGTTCAGAGAAGATTTACAAGGATGTTGCCAGGACTAGAGGGTGTGAGCTATAGGGAGAGGTTGAGCAGGCTGGGTCTCTATTCCATGGAGCGCAGGAGGATGAGAGGAGATCTTATAGAGGTATACAAATCATGAGAGGAATAGATCGGGTAGATGCACAGAGTCTTTTACCCAGAGTAGGTGAATCGAGGACCAGAGGACATAGGTTCAAGGTGAAGAGGAAAAGATTTAATAGGAATCCAAGGGATAACGTTTACACACAGAGGGTGGTGAATGTATGGAACAAGCTGCCAGAGGAGGTAGTTGAGGCTGGGACTATGCCATCGTTTAAGAAAATTTGGACAGGTACATGGGTAGTACAGGTTTGGAGGGATATGGACCAGGCGCAGGCAAATGGGACTAGTGTAGCTGGGACATTGTTGGCCGGTGTGGGCAAGTTGGGCCGAAGGGCCTGTTTCCACACGGCATCACTCTATGACTCTGTGACTCTAGCATCCGTGGTCAGGCTGGAACCCGGGTCTCTGGCGCTGTAAGGCCGCAACTCCACCGCTGAGCCGCCGTGGTGCCCTAATTATTCGTAGGTTCATCACAATCATCACAGGGTGAACTTATTCCGCTGTGGTCGTGTTTTCCTCATCGTCCTCCCGTCGTGGAACTGGTGCGAAATACTTGCTCTGCCTTCCAATCAATTTGTTCATTTGCCCCAATTAGGAACATCTACACCGGTAGGAAAATCAGTGATATCGATATATTTGCAGAGTGAGGAATGAGTCATCCTGGTTTCCAGGGTTGCTGCAGAGCCTGAGGATGTTACCTCTTCTGATTGTTAATCACAAAGTGCGAGAATAACTTTAGTTTTGGTTTAGTTTATTAGTGTCACCCGTACCCAAGGTGAAAAGCTATTTTTGTTGCATGCTATCCATGCTCACAATCAAACCATCTGCAATGTATAGAAAAGATGATAAAGGAATAAAGTTTAGTGCATGATAAAGTCCAGTAAAGTTTGATTAAAGATAGTCCGAGGGTCTCCTCTGATGGCTGCTCAGTTGGTGATAGGATGGTTCAGTTGCCTGATATCAGCTGGGAAGAAACTGTCCCTGAATCTGGAGGGGTGGTTTTCACGTTTCTGTACCTCTTGCCCGATGGGAGAGGGGAGATGAGGGAGCGGCCGGGGTGCGGCTCGTCCTTGATGATGCTGCTGGCCTTGCCGAGGCAGCGTGAGGTGTAGATGGAGTCGATGGAAGGGAGTTTGGTTTGTGTGATGGTCTGGGCTGCGTCCGCAATTCTCTGTAATTTCTAGTGGCCTTGGATGGGGCTCTTCCCAAACCATGCCGTGATGCATCCCGATAAAATGTAAGCCACGGTGCATCTGTAGAAGTTGGTGAGAGTAGTAGGGGACACGCCAAACTTCCTAAGCCTTCTAAGGACGTAGAGGCGTTGGTGTGCTTTCTTGGTCGTTGCTTCAATGTGGGTGGTCCAGGAGAAGTTGTTGGTGATATTGAATCCCAGGAATTTGAAGTTTTCAACCATCTCTACTTTGGCACCATCAATGCAAACTGGGGTATGCGTCCGTCTGTGTAAGATATTCTTCTATGTGTAAGATGTGTCTGACTGTTAGCAAAATTCACCTGGTGATCATACCCAAGAATGTCAATTGTAGTGAAATCTTAGGGATTGTAACATCCAGTCCTAATAATCAATCAGACTACAGTCGATAAAATGGTTTCTGCTGGAAGTTCTAGAAGTTGGGGAGAGATGTTCAGGACATGCCAAACGTCCTGAGACTTCTAAAGAAGTAGTGGCATTGGAGTGCTTTAGCAACTCTAGTAAACCATCCCCTCACCTGTATCCATCTATCACTTGAGGGACACAACGTTCTGGAATAACTCCGCGGGTCAGGCAGCATCTCTGGAGAAATAGGGCATGTGACGTTTCGGGTCGGGACCCAAAATATCACCCATCATTTTTCTCCAGAGATGCCACCAGACCCATTGAGTTACTCCTGTACTTTGTGTCCGTCTTCAGTGTATTCCAGCTTCTGCACTTCCTTTCACTATACCTATATCATATCTATCACCCACCAGCTCTGTCCCGCCACCAACTAACTCTCTTCCCCATCTGACTCCCGCCTACCACAATTTGTCTGAAGAAGGGTGGGTCACGGTGGCGCAAAGGTAGAGTTGCTGCCTTGCAGAGCTGGAGACCAGGGTTCGATCCCGACTACGGGTGTTATCTGTACGGAGTTTGTACGTTCTACCCGTGACCTGCATTGGTTTTCTCCGAGATCTTCTGTTTCCTCCCACACTCCAAAGACTTACAGGTATGCAGGTGAATTGGCTTGGTAAATGTAAAAATTGCCCCTAGTGGGTGTAGGATGGTGTTAATGTGCGGGGATCGCTGGTTGGCGCAGACCTGGTGGGCCGAAGGGCCTGTTTACGCTCTGTATCTCTAAACTAAATGAAAGGGTCTGGACCTGAAACGTCACCTGCCCATTCCCATCCCAGATGCCACCTGACCCATTAAGTTATTCCTGCACGTTTGTGCTCAAGATAGCAGTGTGTATAATGCCTTGTGTCTCTGAATATTAATCAATTTGTTTTCTGACTGTTGCCTCTTCCATGACACACTAAGTCCTATTCAATCCTGTTTCACAACACAGGGAATTGTTTTCTGCATTAAACACCGTTGAACCATCATCCATCTCTCCAGAGATACTGCCTGTCCCGCTGATTTACTCCAGCACAATCTGCCACAGGCAATGATGGTCCAATTCTACACGGCCATCGTAGAGTCTGTCCTCACCTTCTCCATCATGGTCTGGTTTGGCTCAGCCACCAAGCACGACACCCGGAGGCTGCAGCGAATCGTCCGATCAGCAGAGAAGGTTATTGGCTGCAACCTTCCCTCCATTGATGAACTGTACACTGCAAGGGCCAGGAAGCGAGCGGGCAAGATCATCTCTGACCCCTCTCACCCTGGCCACAAACTCTTTGAATCACTTCCCTCTGGAAGGCAACTCCGGACTGTCAAAGCTGCCACAGCCACACTTTAAAACAGTTTTTATCCACGAGTAGTTGCTCTACTCAACAGCCAATAATCTGTAGCCTCCCTTTGATCTGGTATTTTGTTGGTTCACATGCTTGATCAATGGTGTTTTATCATTAATGTTTTATTATTATTAATGTTTAGTGTTTTCTGAGTAATTCGTAACTGTCACTGTATGTCATGTTTTTACTTGTGGGCGGAGCACCACGGCAAATCCTTGTATGTGAATACTTGGCCAATAAACGTAGTTACTTGCTGACTTACTTTTTGTGTCTATCTTCACATTAGTCATATCTTCATATATCCATCACTATCTTCATATATAGTCCAAGTCATAGAATCTTAGAACGTGCGAAACAGGCCCACTAGTCCCACCTGCCCTTGTTTGGCCCATATCCCGTCCAAACAGGTCCTATCCATGAACCTCTCTTTAAATAGCATCTTTGACAAGCCTTTCTCAAAGTCCCACCACAGTTGTCAGATGCACTGAAGGAGGTGGTATTGTGGACAGTGAAGATAGTTATCAACAATTGCAGCAGGATCTTGATCAGCTGGGCAAGTGGGCTACGAAATGGTGAGTTGATTTGAGATTTGTTGATTGTCACGTGTACCTCGGTAGAGTGAAAAGCTTTCGTCATGTTCTAACCCGTCCGTGGAAAGACAATACATGATTTCAGTCGAATCACTCATGGAGATGATTAATGGAGTTAAATGCAGATATCTAAGAGGTATCATGCGTTGGGAGGTCAAACTAGGGCAGGATCTACACAGTGAACGACAGGACTAGGAGGTGTTGTAGAGCAGAGTGATCTAGGAGTGCAGGTACATAGTTCTTTGAAAGTGGTGTCATGGGCAGATCAGGTGGTCAAGAAGGGTTTTGGTACATTGACAGGGTATTGGTACATTGGTCAGGGTATCGAATATAGAAGTCGGGAGCCATGGAATTCTCTGTCAGGAGGCAGTGGAGGCCAATTCACTGGATGTTTTCAAGAGAGAGTTACATTTAGCTCTTTGGGCTAACGGAATCAAGTGATATGGGGCAAAAGCAGGAACGGGATTCTGATTTTGGATGATCAGCCATGATCAAATTGATTTTTTGAGGATGTAACTAGGGAAATGGACAAGGGAGAGCCTGTGGATGTAGTGTACCTGGATTTTCAGAACACATTTGATAAGGTCCCACAAAATAGATTAGTGGGAAAAATTAGGGCATATGGTATTGGGGGTAGTGGTGACATGGATAGAAACATTGGTTGGTAGACAGGAAACAAAGAGTAGGGATTAACGGGTCCCTTTCAGAATGGCAGGCAGTGACTAGTGGGGTCCTCAAGGCTCGGTGCTGGGACTGCAGCTATTTAAAATATACATCAATGATTTAGATGAAGGGATTCAAAGTCACATTAGCAAATTTGCAGATAACACAAAACTGGGTGGCAGTGTGAACTGTGCGGAGGATGCTATGAGAATGCAGGGTGACTAGGACAGGTTGGGGGAGTGGACAGATGCATGGCAGATGCAGTTCAATCTGGATAAATGTG
Organism: Okamejei kenojei; assembly: GCA_035221665.1. NCBI lineage: Eukaryota > Metazoa > Chordata > Chondrichthyes > Rajiformes > Rajidae > Okamejei > Okamejei kenojei. The sequence continues at coordinate 10,948,306 of CM069135.1, forward strand.
GGGTTATCCACTGGTATCAAAAACAGGAAGGCAGATTACTATCTAAGTGGTGTCAAGTTGGAAAAAGGGGAAGTACAATGGGATCTGGGGGTCCTTGTTCATCAGTCAATGAAAGTAACCATGCAGATACAGCAGGCAGTGAAGAAAGTGAATGGCATGTTGGCCTTTATAACAAGAGGAGTTGTGTATAGAAGCAAAGAGGTATTTCTGCAGTTGTACAGGGCACTAATGAGACCACACCTAGAGTATTGTGTGCAGTTTTTGTCCCCTAATTTGAGGATGGACATTCTTGCTATTGTGGAAGTTCAGCGTAGGTTTACAAGGTTAATTCCCGGGATGGTGGGACTGTCATATGCTGGGAGAATGGAGTGGCTGTGCTTGTATACTCTGAAGCTTAGAAGAATGAGGGGATATATTATTGAAACATATAAGATTGTTAAAGGTTCGGACGCAGGAAACATGTTCCCGATGTTGGGGGAGTCCAGAACCAGGGGCCACAGTTTAAGAGTAAGGGGTAAGCCATTTAGAACGGAGACGAGGAAACACATTTTCTCACAGAGAGTTGTGAGCCTGTGGAATTCTCTGCCTCAGAGGGCAGTGGAGGCCAGTTCTCTGGATACTTTCAAGAGAGAGCTAGTTAGGGCTCTTAAAGATTGTGGTCAGAAGATAAGGGGAGAAGGCAGGAACGGGGTACTAATTCGGGATGATCAGCCATGATCAGTTTGAATGGCGGTGCTGGCTCGAAGGGCCGGATGGCCTACTCCTGTACCTATTGTCTATTGCGTATTGTCTATTGAATGGCGGAGCTATCTCGAAGGGCTGAATGGCCTACTCCTGCACCTATTTTCTATGTTTCTATTTTTCTATGGTACAGTTTTCTCTGGGTACTCTGGTTTCCTCCACGCTCCAAAGACATGCGGGCTTGTAGGTTATTTGTCTTCTGTAAATTGCCCCTTGTTTTTTAGGATGGAACTCGTGTACAGGTGATCGATGGTCGACATTGACAAGTTGTACCTCTGAACTAAACTCGTTGAACAAGACATTGGTGAAGTCATGCTGTGTGACTCTCTCATTCTATGACTTTATGAGACGGATTGGAACCATTAGGTGGTAAAATCATTGGGCCAAATTTACAAAGGTAGTTATGACATTTTATGAACATTTGCTTCAGGCTACACAATCATAATACATTTTGCCCAAGGTTGGTATGTATTAAATTGATGTTTAGTTTAGTTTAGTTTAGTTTAGTTTAGTTTAGTTTAGAGAGACAGAGAAGAACCAGGCCCTTCGGCCCACCGAGTCCGCACCGACCAGCGAGCCCCGCACACTAACACTATCCTGCACACACTAGGGACAATTTCCATTCATACCAAGCAAATTAGCCTACAAAACTGGAGGGTGAAAGGAAACCGGAGCTTCCCGAGGAAAACCCCATGTAGTCACAGGGAGAACATGCAAACTCCGTACAGAGAGCATGCGTGTCAGGATGGAAGCCGGGTCTCTGGCACTGTAAAGGGCTTGTCCCACTTGCATGCGATTGCATGCGTCTGGCGTGACCAAACGTGGTCGCTAGAGGCGTAAGGGCCGCGCAAGGAGTCCCATTTCCAAGCGCGGAGGCGTATGGAGTTGTGCGGGGCTGGTCCCGACATCGAGCGTGGCTCCGAAAATACCGCACTGTTCAAAAATTTTGCGCGCCATCGGCCTGTCGGCCCGCAGGCGCACTGAGGGCGTACGCAGCGTCTTGACGGCGCACACAGCGTCTTGACGTCGTACGCAGCATCTTGATGGCATACGCCTAGCACGTGGCGTTGCGCGATGACGTCACTGCCCGGCGTGGCATTGCGCGATGGCGTCACCGCCCAACGTCGTGCGATGCCCAAATTGAGTCGGCCCGCCTCCTGCTCAGCTGATGACGCGAATTACATCACGCGCGAACTTAGCGCGAACTTAGTGCGTACTTAGCGCGTACTTACCGCGAACTTAGCACAAACTCGGCTTCCGTTTTGTCGCGCCAAACGCATGCAAGTGGGACAGGCCCTTAAGGCAGCAGTTCTACCGCTGCGGTACCCTGCCGATTCTATGACTTTATGACACAGATTTAATCCATGAGATGTTCAAATTATGGGGCCAAATTTATAAACACAGATATGACATTTTATGCACATTTGCTTCATGTCCCACGATCATAATATCTTGCCAGATGCTGATTTTGCCCGAGGTTGTGTATGTATTAAATTTATATAATTTAGTACATTGAATGGCAATGTCTGTACCAATCATAGGCTCAAATCTTGCTGTCTGGGGATATTTGTTTCCTTTTCAATTACTTCAGTGTAATTATCTGAAATATTATCTCAAATATATGTTCTCATTATCTTTTATCATAACACTTCCAACGTATTAACATAATGGCCCTCTGTGCCTTTTCTGTCAGCATGGGATTATTTAAAAATTGCTTAATATTGGGCAGTCACGCAGTAGTTAGGAACACATCTAAAAACAACATTTGTTTTTCAATAACCTGAGACCAAATCATACAATTTCCATTAACCTTTGTTCAACTCTCCCCATTAAATGAAAGTTTTATGATGTTTTAATATGGTTAAGTCGCAAAGCCTCTCTCAGGCTCATTTTTCTGTCATTTTATGTAGGATGCCAAAACCAAACTGCTGGCTTACTGGACGAACCTCCAACTGCTTAAGCTAAGGATTATCCTTAAGGGGCTGTCCCACTTGGGCGACCTAATCCGCGAGTTCTGGCGAGTTTGCCCTCGACTCATACCCGCAGCATGGTCACCATGAGGTCGTAGGAGGTCTTCGTAACTCTCCTTCAGGCCTCAGCTAGGTCACGGCGTTTTTTTCAATATGTTAAAAAATGCCCACGAGTAAAATTAGGTCACCTAGGAAAAAAATCAATACTTTTTTTACTCGTAGGTTTAGTCGTAGTAGGTCGTAGTAGGCCGGCATGTTAGTCGTAGGTAATCGAGGGTAGTCGAAGGTAGTCGTAGGTAGTCGTAGATAGTCTTCATCATAGTCGAAGGGAGGTCTAAGGAGGTCACCTTCACTCTCCACTATGCGGTGTCCAATTTTCCCGGAGTTAGTCGAAGCTGGCCTTCAACATAGTCGAAGGAGGTCGAAGGAGGTTTTCTGCATAGTTGAAGGAGGTCTTCAACATGTCATTTTTTCAAACTCTTCCAAACTCGCCTATTAGGTCGCCCAAGTGGGACAGCCCCTTTATGCAAGGGCCTCACAGTGTCGGAGACCCTGACTGCGGGTGCTGTCTGCGTGGAGTTTGCACCTTCTCTCTGTGACCACATGGGCTCTCTCCGAGTGCTCCGGTTTCTTCCCACATTGAGGCTGGTACTTTCTGAACATTTAAGGGAGATGGGTAAAACGTTTAGACAGGTACGTGGATAGGACCGGTTTAGAGGGATATGGTGCAAATGCAGACAGGTGGGACCAGTGTGGATGGGACATGTTTGTCATTGTGGGAAAGATGGGATGAAGGGACCATTTCCACAAGGTATGACTATGATTCTATGACTCTAAGACTCTGTTAAAATCCTAAATGGGGGAGGGAATATTAATTTTGACTATGATTCTATGAAGCCAAAGATGTGCAGGTTTGCAGGTTAATTGGCTTCTGTAAATAACCCCTTGTATGTAGGACAGAGAACTAGTGTACCGGTGATCGACGATCGGCCTGGACTCGATGGGCCGAAGGGCTTGTTTCCACGCTGTAGCTATAAAATAAACTAAACAAACTTCACATAAACTTCATATATCAGTTTTCTAAAAATAATATTTAGATATAATAAGATAATAACATTAAGAAAATTCGAGTGAGAGGGTGATAGAGGGAGAGAGGGAGAGGGAGAGAGGGAGGGAGGGAGGGGGAGAGGGAGAGGGCGGGAGAGGGAGAGGGAGGGGCAGCGGGAGAGGGAGAGACAGCATGGAAACAGGCCCTTCAGCCCATCAAGCCCGCACTAACCATCAATCTGAAGGGCCTGTTTCCATTCTCTCTCTCTCTCTCTCTCCTCTCTCTCTCTTTTTTTGTTCTCAAAATTCTCATTTTATTTTAATAATATGTATAGCTAATTAAATAACAACCCAGAAGCATGTTTTGAAAGATTCCCTGGGTAACTCCAATTCTCTCTCTCTCTCTCTCTCTCTCTCTCTCTCTCTCCTCTCTCTCTCTCTCTCTCCCTCTCCCTCCCTTTCTCTTTCTCACTCTCCCTATAATTATCTTCATGTTAATATCTTAATATTATTTTTAGAAAACCATTGATCACCTGTTGACACTAGTTCTAAGTTATCCCACATTCTCACCCACTCCCTGCACATTAGGGGTAATTTACAGAGGCCAAGGTGAAGTTATTAAGTGGGGATGGATATTTCAATGATGCCTCATAATGCCGCACTTATGCCTTAGTGCGTGTTTTAACAAATAATTTTCTATTCGGTTAATTGATTTTATTATCCGTTCAAGTGTGGAGATCGGTGTTATTTATAGTATGAGGATAATAGCAAAATTAGTCACTTCACAGTGACACATTGTGGTTTTGATATCACTACCTCCCATCATCTGACCTAGCTGAAAATCAATTAGCCCTGAGTTTCTGTGGAGTGGTGGTTTAGTGCCACAGCACATTTCCCAAGATGGCGTGCGTTTTCAATGTTCTATGTTGTGATATTGGTGAAAGGGGATGGAGAGAAGGGGGACGTGTGCAAATGCAGATGGGCCACAGGGAAGAGAAGGGGTTAAAAAGGAGGGGAAGGGCATCGCTTTAGAGTTTAGTTCAGATATACTGCACGGAAATGGGCCCTTTGGCTCACGGAGTCTGTACTCGCCAGTGATCCCCCGCACACTAATGGCCCTGTCTCACTGTGCGACTTGACCCACGAGGTACCCCGAGTGACAGACGCGTGGTTGTGCACGATATCCCAAGTTGATGTTCAAGTGTTTGAACCGAGTTCCCACGGGTATGGTATACTGCGATGTTCCAAGTTCGTCTCCCGTTTACTCTTGAGCTGACAAAGTTCGTCTCCCGTTAACTCTTGAGCTGACAACATCTCCTGAAATGTGACACAGTGTTTCTAACAGGAGTGACTTGATACACACAAATAGACTGGATGGGCTCAACAGGTCCAGTGTCATAATGAAATATGAGGCATTCTGCGGTTCGTCCGTGCGCTTGTTCACGCTGGATATCGGGGCCAGATCTCGCTTTCAAAGTTCATGGTAGAAAACGAGAGGGGATATGAGATGAAGCTTTTGTAGTGAAGAAATGGGTAATTGTGATTGGCTGCATTTTGGCCCATGTGCATTTCTTTACCAAATTCCTAGCATAAGCAGCCCTGCCCGGATCTGTCAGTACCAGGAGTATGAAACAGGTGGGGACGGGCGGGCAGGCAGCAAGCGGCGGGGACGTTGGCCAGGAGTGGGGCATCATGTACACATTAGCCAGCTCACCTCATACATGTTGGACACATACATGTGGTGTCCACAAATACACAGACTGTACGTTTACTTGTGTGTGTCTGTCAATGTCTGCGAGTTAAAATACCACTACAGAACTAACAACATATTTGTAGAGGCAGCGGGTCGGCCAAGCCCGGCTTCCCACCACCGGGATAGACACCAACTACTGGAGCAAACTCAGCGGGATCTCTGGAGAAGTCTGAAGTAAGGTCTCGACCCGAAATCTCACCCATCCCATCTCTCCAGAGAAGCTGCCTGTCCCTCGGAGTTACTCCAGCATTGTGTGTGTCTATCTCCGGTGTAAACCAGCATCTGCAGTTCCTTCCCAATCCCACATTCTCGGCCCCGGGGGGTGGATGGAGCATCACACGTGGACACATCCACCCACCACCCAGACTTGCCCCTTCGGCAGGTCTTTAACCGCGTCTCCATGAGATAGAGTGACGAATACGAAGCCACGGGACAGGCGCCTCAGTAATAAAGGACAAGTGGCAGGTCATCGCAGAAAGGCCGAAGATAGACACAAAATGCTGGAGTAACTCAGCAGGACAGCCGCATCTCTGGAGAGAAGGAATGGGTGGCATTTCGGGTAAGTCTGAAGAAGGGTCTCGACTCCATTCCTTCTCTCCAGAGATGCTGCCTGGTCCGCTGAGTTACTCCAGCATTTTGTGTCTATCTTTGGTTCAGTCTTTACTCGAGCAAAAGAACAGATTATTAAAGTTTCCCACGGTAGACTCACGAGACACTAAGATAAACGCACGGGCCACTACGTTATTACAACGAGTTTAAATGTTTCCATTTTTAACTTGAACAGTTAATTTGACTCGTGGAAAAAATCAAACATGTTTGATTTTTTTCACGAGTTAACAAGTTTCCCGAGTACCTGCCGTTAGCGCCACGAGTCGATAAGTTGCTCGTGCGAGTTCCGACGTTCCCGCTACGTGATCACCACGAGTGAAAACTCGCACAGTGAGACAGGGGTTTAACACTGTCCTACACACACCAGGGATATTTTTTTTAACTTTTACACCAAGCCAATTAACCTGCAACCCTGTACGTCTTTGGAGTGTGGGGAGGAAACCGACGATCTCGGATAAAACCCACGCAGGTCACGGGGAGAACGTACAAACTCCGTACAGGCAGCACCCGGAGTCGGGATCGAACCTGGGTCTCTGGCGCCGTGAGGCAGCGACTCTACCGCCGCGCCACCGTGCTGCCCAGTGTGGCTGTCATCGAACAATTAGTGAGCATCGGGTTCTTCTTGTCGAGTCCACATCACAAGATTAGGAATTGTTCAGCCAGAGCGTCTGCGTACAATGACGTCATGTGTGTGATGGTGGAATTATTGGTGGAAAGAGGGGACGCTCTTTCCTTGACCCCAGCATCGAGTTGATTGCTGATCGAAGCTGACTTCCTATGGTTGAGCAGTCAGTCAATGCGACTGGTGACTTTATCTGTTAATGTACAGCTCTAGACTTGCACGCTATCCAGAACCATTGAAAATGGGTATCACGAAGGGACACTTGTCTTTCTTGCAGCATTAGCCATGAGTGTCGCTTAAGCATTTGCATGAGGTTCTCTGCCCATTAATCATCATTATTACAAATTATCGCCTGCGATCTTGGAGGAAGGTTAGGAGTGATTTCTTCTCAGTGAAGGTAGTTCAGTTTAGTTTAGCTTGTTGCCACTCTTACCGATTTACAGCGAAAAGCTTTTGTTACGTGCTAACCATTCAACGGAAAGACAATGCTTGATTACGATCGAGCCATTTACAGTGTACAGATACATGAGAAGGGAATAACATGTAGCGCAAAGTAAAGCCAGTAAAATCCGATCAAAGAAAGTCCGAGGGGTCACCAATGAATTAGAAAGTAGTTCAGCACTGCTCTCTGGTTGTGGTGGGATGGTTCAGTTGCCTGATAACAGCTGGGAAGAAACTGATCCTGAATCTGGAGGTGTGTGTTTTCACACTTCTGCACCTTTTGCCTGATGGGAGAGGGGAGAAGAGGGAGCGGCCGGGGTGCGACTGGTCCTTGATGATGCTGCTGGCCTTGCCGAGGCAGCGTGAGGTGTAGATGGAGTCAACGGAAGGGAGGTTGGTTTGAGTGATGGTCTGGGCTGCGTCCACGGTAGAACATTGTTAACTCAGGTCAAGTCAAGTCGAATCATTTGCTCAAATACGGTGAAGGACAAGCACAGTGAACGTCTTGCTTGCAGCAACATCTCAGGCAGATGGATTCACATGAAGTATAAGTTACACATACATTTCAGGTGAGGGGGAGTGGAAAGATTGAATAGGTACCTGAGGGGTTGCCTCGGCAAGGCCAGCAGTGTAATGAAGGACGAGTCTCACCCCTGCCAAACAAGAGGTAGTGATGTTTGAAATCGCACACCTCCAGATTCAGGGACAGCTTCATCCCAGTTCTTACCCCACCTGCCTGCATTTGGCCCATCTCCCTCCAACCTATCCTATCAATATACCCATCCAAATGTCTGTTATATATTGTTCTCTGTGGATTGTCTCCTTGCCGTGGTGGAGATGCTTGTGTGGTCCTGAGATCCTGAGAGCGGTGCCGTCTGGAGCTATGCTCCTGGTGGGGTCACCCATGGCGGTAAGGTCGAGGGGGAGGTCTCTGACAAAGAGCAATCCAACCAAGACCTCAACGGTGGAACAGGCGGAGGATGATGGCTGACCTTAGTGGAGCGTCAAAATGGCTGGGAAGGCGGATGAAGGCTGCAGCAGAAAAGGGTCTCGGTCGTCTTGGATTCCATGCCACTGAATCCTGACCCAGATCTGTCAAGGACCGTATGGTGGCTGTCTGTGCACCAGTCTCCCCACGTTAAACAAAGTCACGCACAGGCATCCTCCATGAGAGGACACTCGTTTTGAGTGACCACCGATGATGATGATTGTTATAGCAACTGCCTCAACCACCTCCTCAGGCAGCTTGTTCCATATTCCGACCCTCTGCAGGTTCCTATTAAATCTTTCCCCTCTCTCCTTGAACCTATATCTTCTAGTCCTTGATTCCCTACTCTGATTGAAAGACTCTTTGAATACACTACCTATTCCCCTCATGGTCTTACACTCCTCTATAAGATAGACAATAGACAACAGACAACAGACAATAGGTGCAGCAGTAGGCCATTCGGCCCTTTGAGCCTACACTGCCATTCAAGGTGATCATGGCTGATCATCCACAATCAGTACCCCGTTCCTGCCTTCACCCCATATCCCCTGACTCCGCTATCTTTAAGAGCCCTTTCTAGAAAGTATCTTGAAAGTATCCAGAGAACCGGCCTCCACCGCCCTCTGAAGCAGAGAGTTCCACAGACTCACAACTCTCTGTGAGAAAAAGTGTTTCCTCGTCTCCATTCCAAATGGCTTACCCCTTATATTTAATCTGTGACCCCTGGTTCTGGACTCCTCCAACGTCGGGAACATGTTTCCTGCCTCTAGCGTGTCCAAATCCTTAACAATCTTATATGTTTCAATGAGATACCCTCTCATCCTTCTAAACTCCAGAGTGTACAAGCCCAGCCGTTCCATTCTCTCAGCATATGACAATCCCGCCATCCCGGGAATTAACCTTGTAAACCTACGCTGCACTCCCTCAATAGCAAGAATAGGAATAAAAATAAGACGATCACCTGTCGGGCCTCCTGCGCTCCATAGAATAAAGTCTTAGCCTGCTCAACCTCTCCCTATAACTCAGGCCCTCGAGTCCTAACAACATCATCGTAATTCTTCTCTATAATAGGGTGACCAAAACTGGTCGCAACAAAAGCTTTTCACTGTACCTAGGTACACGTGACAATAAACTAAACTGAACTTTGTGTTCCCGTTATCTAAGTGGTCCAGCGCAGACAACCAGTGATTCGATACCTGCTGTTTACATGTTACGCTGACAGAACAACTGAAGCAGAACCGAGTTATTTGAGATAGAGTATTGATTAGTACAGGTGTTGGGAGGTTATAGGGAGAAGGCAGGAGAATGTGGTTAGGAGGGCGAGATAGGTCAGCCATGAATGAATGGCGGAATAGGCGTGATGGGCCAAATGGCCTATTTCTGCTCCTATCACTTATGCACTTATGAACTTATTTCCGAGTCCACACCGACCAGCGATCCCCGCACATTAACACTATCCTACACGCACTAGGGACAATTTAAACTTAAACAAAGCAAATTACCCAACAAACCTGCGGGTCTTTGGAGTGTGGGAGGAAACAAGATCTTGGAGAAAACCCACGCAGGTCACGGGGAGAGCGTGCAAACTCCGTACAGGCAGCACCTGTAGTCAGGGTCGAAGGCAGAAACTTTACTGCCAACTCTGTGGCTCAATTTGGTTCTGAATGGAAATGAACACAGCAAGGACCCAGAATCGGCAGGTTGCTGCTCTCGTGTCTTGGTGTAAAGGCAAACTGGTGTGAGACAATCTCCGGAGAATAGTCCCACACCATTCGATTGAAATCAAGGTGACATATCAATCGAAAGGATACATCTTACATGAATAACACGGTATCATTTGAATTAGTGGAGAGACAAAACAACACAAAACGTGAGAAAAACATTGTAATACATGTTCAAGTAGCAGGAGTAAGAGTAATTCGTGGTCACATGTTATTGTTTTATTTCAGGTCCGACGTTCATTTAGGAAGGAGACAAGGAGGAATATTCCTTTAGTCAGAGGGTGGTGAATCTGTGGAGTTCATTGCCACAGAAGTCAGTGAATATATTTAAGGCAGAGATAGATAGATTCTTGATTGATACGGGTGTCAGCGGCTATAGGAGATGGAGGAGAATGGGGTTAGGAGGGAGAGAGATCAGCCATGGCTGAATGGCAGAATAGACTTGATGGGCTGAATGGCCTAATTCTACTCCCATCACTTTTGATCTTCTGATCGTATGAGTAGCAGTGGGTGCCTTGAAAAGCAAGTCCATTGTTTGTGTAAGAAAGAACTGCAGATGCTGGTTTACCCCAAAACCACCCCAACGATAGATGCAAAATGCAAAGAGTCAGTAGCACCTCTGGATTAGAAGGAATGGGTGAAGTTTCGGGTCAAGACCCTTCTCCATTGTTTAGTTGGAGCCTTCAAATAGGCTAATTACAGCAGCTCGTAAAAGAAGGCAAGGTTTAGCGATCTTTTTCACAAGTTCACAAGTCATAGGAGCAGAATTAGGTCTAATTCGCCATTCAATCATGGCTGTGCTATCTCTCCCTCTAACCCCATTTTCCAGCCTTCTGCCCACAACCTTTTACGCCCGTTCTAATGAAGAATTTGTCTATCTCTGCCTTAAACTATCCACCGATGCCCTCAAAGTCCATGCACACCTCTGTACTCTCTCCGGTTTAACAATATCCTTAAAAAATAATAATTGAGCGGATTCTACTGAGAGAGTCCACAAATGTTGCCACATATCCGGCACGTTGAGTGTTTCCAGATACGTTCATTTTCTAAGAGCAGAATTAGGCCATTCGGCCCTACTCCACCATTCAATCAACCAACCCCCCATTCTCCTGCCTTCTCCTCCCATAACCCAACCGACACCCGTACTAATCAAACATCGTTTTTTTTTTAGTCAAATAAATACTAAACGGAAATAAAGCCTTAAAAATATCCTTGGCAATGAACTCCACAGATTCACCACCCTCTGACTAAATAAATTCATCCTCATCTCCTTCCCAACGGAACGTCCTTTAAATCTGAGGCTGTGACCTCTGGTCCTAGACTCTCCCGCCAGTGGAAACATCCTCTCCACATCCACTCTATCCAGGCCTTTCACTGTTGAATTTCGTTATCAAAAACAAAAGGTCAGCATAAAAACTTGTGTTTGGTTGTTCCTGGAACTGCTAAAGGAACAACCAGGAAAATGAGATTTCATTTTCTTCTGCAAATTATCGTGACCTGAATCGCACTCGACAAATCGGGGACGGAAGCAAACTGAATAGGAACCGCTTCACAGACACCTGAGGAGGAAAGATGTTTGTTTGAGCCGGAAGGGTGCTTGGGTGTTTTGCAGCAAGGATTCACGAGAATGTTGCCAGGGCTCGAAGGCCTGAGCTACGGGGGGATGTTGAGAAAGCAAGGGCTTTATTCCTTGAAGAGCAGGAGGATGAGGGGTGATTTTATAGAGGTGTATAAGATAGGGCTCCTATAGAGGTGTGTTGAGATAGGGCTCCTAAAGGGCTGTGTTAGGAACCTGGAGCAGCAGCTCGACGACCTCCGTCTGGTCAGGGAGAGTGAGGAGGTAATAGAGAGGAGCTACAGGGAGGTAATCACTCCCAGACCACAGGAGGCAGACAAGTGGGTCACAGTTAGGAAGGGCAAGGGGCAGAGGCAGGGGCTAGAGAGTACCCCTGTGACCGTACACCTGGAAAATAGGTACTCTCGGTTTGAGTACAATTGGAGGGGACAGCCTAGCTGGGGGCACCAACAGCGGCCTTGGCCTCCGGCACAGAGACCGGCCCTGATGCTCAGAATAGGGTAGCAAATAAGAGGAGGGCAATTGTAATAGGGGACTCTATAGTTATGGGGTCGGATAGGCGATTCTGTAGACGCAGTCGGGAGAACCCGGATGGTAGTTTGCCTCCCTGGGCTGTGCCAGGGGTCTCGCATGTTGTCAGAACGTGTACAAAAGATTCTGATAAGGAGAGGGAGAGGAGCCTGATGTTGTGGTTACACATAGGTACCAATGACATAGGCAGAAAAAGTGATGAGGTCCTGCTGAAGGGAGGAATTTTTTTCCCTGAGGGAGTTGGGGGGGAAAGTTAAGGAGAAGGACCAAAAGGGTAACGATTTCAGGATTACTGCCTGTGCGCCTGTGACAGTGAGAGTAGGTATGAAATGAGGTGGAGGATAAATGCGTGGCTGAGGGAATGGTGCAGTGGGCAGGGATTCAAGTGCTTCTTGGAATCACACAAAAAACCCATGGGACCATCTTTTGGGGAAAGGCATGATCTGTACACAAAGGACGGGTTGCACTTGAACCCCGAGGGGGACCAATATCCTGGCAGGGAGATTTGCAAAGGCTACTGGGGCGACTAAAAATAAAATACTAGAAAGGCTGGGGGGGACTCGGGTAGAGGGGGCTAGGGGTCAGGGTGTGGGGCAAGGTTAGCAGAGAAGGGAAGCACTCGGATCCAAAATGTAGGCGAGAAAGATGAAAAAGATAATAGACAGAGAATTAGGGATGGTGGGTTTCTAAAATGTGTATATTTTAATGCTAGGAGCATTGTAAGTAAGGTGGACGAACTTAGAGTTTGGATTGACACCTGGAAATATGATGGTTGTGGCAATCAGTGAAACATGGTTGCAGGAGGGCTGTGATTGGATACTAAAATATTCCAGGATTTCGTTGCTTCAGGTGTGATAGAATTGGTGGGACCAGAGGGGGAGGTGTTGCATTGCTTGTCAGAGAAGATATTACAGCAGTGCTTTGGCAGGATAGATTAGAGGGCTCGTCTAGGGAGGCTATTTGGGTGGAACTGAGAAGTGGGAACGGTGTAGCAACACTTTTAGGGGTGTATTATAGACCGCCAAATGGGGAGCGTGAATGGAAGAGCAAATATGTAAGGAGATAGCAGATATTAGTAGTAAGCACAAGGTAGTGATTGTGGGAGATTTCAATTTTCCAAAAATAGACTGGGAAAAACATTCTGTAAGATGGTTTGGAGTTTGTAAAATGTGTGCAGGATAGTTTTTTGCGGCAGTACATAGAGGTAATCGACCAGAGAAGGGGCAGTGCTGGACCTCCTGTTAGGAAATGAGGCAGGTCAGGTGACAGAGGTATGGCGTTGGTGAGCAGTTCGGGACCAGTGATCACAATACCATTAGTTTCAATATAATTATGGAGAGAGTCAGAACTGGACCTAGGGTGGAGATTTTTGATTGGAGAAAGGCTAACTTTGAGGGAATGCGTAAGGATTTTAAAGGAGTGAATTGGGACACTTTGTTTCATGGAAGGATGTAGAAGAGAAATGGAGGACATTTAAAGGGGAAAATTGTAAGTGTACAGAATCTTTATATGTCCCTGTAGGTTGAAAGGAAAATAGTAAAAATTGGAGAGCCATGGTTTTCAAGGGAAATTGGACACTTAATTATAGGAGGCATGGAGTAAATGAGGTGCTAGAGGAGTATAAAAAATGTAAAAAGAATCTCTGTAAGAAAGAAATTAGGAAGGCTAAAAGAAGATATGAGGTTGCTTGGCAAGAAAAGGTGAAAGTAAACCCCAAAGGGTTTTCTACAGCTATATTTAATAGCAAAAGGATAACGAGGGATAAAATTGGACCATTAGAGAACCAGAATGGACAAGGTTTCCCCATGGAAGGTTGGTTAAGAAGGTTCATCTTTGGGTGTTAATGGCGGAGTAGCAAGATGGATTCAACAGTGGCTGAATGGGAGATGTCAGAGAGTTAATGGTGGATGGCTGTTTGTCAGGTTGGAAGCCGGTGACCAGTGGGGTGCCTCAGGGATCTGTGTTGGGTCCACTGTTGTTTGTCATGTACATCAATGATCTGGATTGATGGGGTGGAAAATTGGATAAGTAAGTATGCAGATGATACTAAGATAGGTGGTGTTGTGGATAATGAAGTAGATTTTCAAAGTCTACAGAGAGATTTGGGCCCATTTGGAAAAGTGGGCTGAAAGATGGCAGATGGAGTTTAATGCTGATAAGTGTGAAGTGCTACGTCTTGGCAGGACAAATCAAAATAGGACGTACATGGTAAATGGTAGGAAATTGAGGAATGCTGTGGAACAGAGGGATCTAGGAAATAACTGTGCATAGTTCCCTGAAGTGGAATCGCATGTAGATAGGGTGGTAAAGAAAGCCTTTGGTGTGCTGGCCTTTATAAATCAGAGCATTGAATATAGGAGTAGGGAAAGTAATGTTAAAATTGTACAAGGCATTGGTAAGACCAATTCTGGAGTATGGTGTACAATTTTGGTCGCCTAGTTATAGGAAGGATGTCAACAAAATAGAGAGAGTACAGAGGAGATTTACTAGAATGTTGCCAGGGTTTCCAGCAACTATGTTACAGAGAAAGGTTGAACAAGTTAGGTCTTTATTCTTTGGAGCGCAGAAGGTTAAGGGGAGACTTGATTGAGGTCTTTAAAATGATGAAAGGGATAGACCAGAGTTGACGTGGATACGTTTTTCCTTTGAGGGTAGGGAAGATTCAAACAAGAGGGCATGACATGAGAATTAAGGGACAGAGGTTTCGGGGTAACGTGAGGGGGAATTTCTTTACTCAGAGGGTGGTGGCTGTGTGGAATGAGCTTCCAGCAGAAGTGGTGGAGGCAGGATCGATTTTAACATTTAAGAGTAAAGTGGATAAGTATATGGACGTGAAGGGAATGGAGGGGTATGGTCTGAGTGCAGGTAGATGGGACTAGGGGAAAACAAATGGTCGGCACGGACTGGAAGGGCCGAGAGGGCCTGTTTCCGTGCTGTAATTGTTATATGTTATATGGTTATAAGATCATTCATGAAATAGATAAGGTAAATGCATGGAGTTTTTTCACCCAGGGTAGGGGGATCAAGAACCAGCGGGCATAGGTTTAAGGTGAGAGGGAAAAGATTGAATAGAAAACTGAGGGGTAACTTTTTCACACACTGTAAAGGGTGGTGGGTGTATGGAACGTGCTGCCACAGGAGGTATTGAAGCAGGTATTGTTATTATCACATTTTAAAAACTTTGGACAGGAATATGGATAAGGTAGGTTTAGAAGGACACGGGCCAAACGCAGGCAGCTAGGGTCTAGTGTTGATGGGACATGTTGGTCAGTGTGGGCAATTTGGACCGAAGCGCCTGTTTCCACGATGCAAGCCACAATGACTCTAAAATATTTTATTCCTTGCTATCAGTGAATGGGGCTTGTCCAGATACCAGCTGATAGATAATCTTGTCGTTTCAACTGCACAGAGCTCAAAAAAGGAGGACTATTTTGAGCCATTTGACAAATGAGAAGAAAGTCTATGGAATCTATGGAGTCTATAGCCCCATAGCATAGAAACATAGAAAATAGGTGCAGGTGAAGGCCATTCGGCCCTTCGAGCCTGCAGCGCCGTTCAATATGGCTGATCATCCAACAGTATCCTGTACATGCCTTCTGTCCATACCCCCTGTAGCCACAAGGGCCACATCTAACTACCTCTTAAATATAGCCAATGAACTGGCCTCAACTACCTTTTGTGGCAGAGAATTCCACAGATTCACCACTCTCTGTGTGAAAAATTATTTTCTCATCTCGGTCCTAAAAGACTTCCCCCTTATCCTTAAACTGTGACCCCTTGTTCTGACCTTCCCCAACATCGGGAACAATCTTCCTGCATCTAGCCTGTCCAACCCCTTAAGAATTTTGTAAGTCTCTAAAGATCCCCCCTCAATCTTCTAAATTCTAGCATGTACAAGCCGAGTCTATCCAGTCTTTCTTCATATGAAAGTCCTGCCATCCCAGGAATCAGTCTGGTGAACCTTCTCTGTACTCCCTCTATGGCAAGAATGTCTTTCCTCAGATTAGGAGACCAAAACTGTACGCAATACTCCAGGTGTGGCCTCACCAAGACCCTGTACAACTGCAGTAGAACCTCCCTGCTCTTATATTCAAATCCTTTTGCTATGAATGCCAACATACCATTCGCTTTTTTCACTGCCTGCTGCACCTGCATGCCTACTTTCAATGACTGGTGTACCATGACACCCAGGTCTCGTTGCATCTCCCCTTTTCCTAATCGGCCACCATTCAGATAATAGTCTACTTTCCTGTTTTTGCCACCAAAGTGGATAACCTCACATATATCCGCATTATACTGCATCTGCCATGCATTTGCCCACTCACCCAACCAATCCAAGTCACCTTGCAGCCTCCTGGCATCCTCCTCACAGCTAACACTGCCCCCCAGCTTCGTGTCATCTGCAAACTTGGAGATGTTATAAATGTTGACCTCGCTGACCTCCTGAAAAGAACGCAAACTTCCGGCGACAATCAGTGGAAGCCTTCACTTGTTGTAATAGATGATAGTGGCAGCAGAATTAGCTCAGGATACTTCCAGTTTCCAGCCCCGCTTTCATAGCAGAAGCGTCCATGTGGCGTGGCTGGAAACTGGAAATATCCTGAGCTAATTCTGCTACCACCATTCAACAAGTGAAGTCTTCCACTGATTGTGGCCGGAATTTGTGTTCTTTTCAGGACGGACGATGATGGCGAGGTCAACATTTATCACAAGATGGACTCGAAAGAGGGAAGAAGACCAACATCTTGAAGCATTTCATTAGGGTGGATGTAAGTGTTACCAGATGGTAATCAATGGTCAATAGTCAATGGCACTTTATTGTCACGTGTCTATCTGGAGAGGGTGCAGAGAAGATTTACCAGGATGTTGCCAGGACTAGAGGGTCTGAGCTATAGGGAGAATTTGAGCAGGCAGGGTCTCCATTCCTTGGAGTGTAGGAGGATGAGGGGTGATCTTATAGAAGTGTATAAAATCATGAGAGGAATAGATCGGGTAGATGCACAGAGTCTCTTGCCCAGAGTAGGGGAATCAAGAACCGGAGGACATAGGTTTAAGGTGAAGGGGAAAAAAATGTAATAGGAATCCGAGGGGGTAACTTGTTCACACAAAGGGTGGTGGGTGTATGGAACGAGCTGCCAGAAGAGGTTGTTGAGGCAGGGACTATCCCAACGTTTAAAAACATTTAGACAATTTCATGGATAGGGCAGGTTTGGAGGGATATGGACCAAACGCGGGTAGGTGGGACTAGTGTAGATGGATATGTTGGCTGGTGTGGGCAAGTTGGGCCGAAGGGCTTGTTTCCACGCTGTATCACTCTGTGACCATAACTCTGACTCTATGTGCAAACACACAGCTAAGTTCTTTTTTTGCTTGCAGTTCAGAAATTCATTGCCATGTACTGTACCTAAACACAATTCCTGATTAGCAAAGTGTACAGAAATAGTCCATTGAGATTGCATGCAAGCGGAGCCAGGTTTTGGCACCATGTCCAAGACTGGTCCACCCTCTATGTCTTATCAAACCTCATTTGCATGGGAGCAGCTTTTCAAGGCAAATGCTGATATTTCTTTCTTTAGCTTAGTTTAGAGATACAGCACGGAAACAGGCCCTTCGGCCCACCGTATCTGTGCCGACCAGCGATCCCCACACGCTAACACTACCCTACACACACTAGGGACAATTTACATTCATACCAAGCCAACTAACCTACAAACCTGCACGTCTTTGGAGTTTGGGAGGAAACCGGAGCAACCGGAAATAACCTACGCAGGTCGCAGGGAGAACGCACAATGGGGACAGACGTCTTCTTGCTTATGGCGTGCAAGCCTAGAGTTGTAGGTCAAGGGTAGACATCCAGGCCAGGTCAGCATCAGTTACATAGAAACATAGAAACATAGAAATTAGGTGCAGGAGTAGGCCATTCAGCCCTTCGAGCCTGCACCGCCATTCAATATGATCATGGCTGATCATCCAACTCAGTATCCCGTACCTGCCTTCTCTCCATACCCTCTGATCCCCTTAGCCACAAGGGCCACATCCAACTCACTCTTAAATATAGCCAATGAACTGGCCTCAACTACCCTCTGTGGCAGAGAGTTCCAGAGACTCACCACTCTCTGTGTGAAAAAAGTCTTTCTCATCTCGGTCTTAAAGGATTTCCCCCCTTATCCTTAAGCTGTGACCCCTTGTCCTGGACTTCCCCAACATCGGGAACAATCTTCCTGCATCTAGCCTGTCCAACCCCTTAAAAATTTTTGTAAGTTTCTATAAGATCCCCTCTCAATCTCCTAAATTCCAGAGAGTATAAACCGAGTCTATCCAGTCTTTCTTCATAAGACAGTCCTGACATCCCAGGAATCAGTCTGGTGAACCTTCTCTGCACTCCCTCTATGGCAATAGTCCTTCCTCAGATTTGGAGACCAAAACTGTACGCAATACTCCAGGTGTGGTCTCACCAAGACCCTGTACAACTGAAGTAGAAACCTCCCTGCTCCTGTACTCAAATCCTTTTGCTATGAAAGCTAACATACCATTCGCTTTTTTCACTGCCTGCTGCACCTGCATGCCTACTTTCAATGACTGGTGTACCATGACACCCAGGTCTCGCTGCATCTCCCCCTTTTCCTAATCGGCCACCATTTAAATAATAGTCTGCTTTCCTGTTTTTGCCACCAAAGTGGATAACCTCACATTTATCCACATTATACTGCATCTGCCAAACATTTGCCCACTCACCCAGCCTATCCAAGTCACCTTGCAGTCTCCTAGCATCCTCCTCACAGCGAACACTGCCCCCCAGCTTAGTGTCATCCGCAAACTGGAGATATTGCCTTCAATCCCTCATCCAGATCATTAATATATATTGTAAATAGCTGGGGTCCCAGCACTGAGCCCTGCGGTACCCACTAGTTACTGCCTGCCATTGTGAAAAGGACCCGTTTACTCCTACTCTTTGCTTCCTGTTTGCCAGCCAGTTCTCTATCCACATCAATACTGAACCCCTAATACCGTATGCTTTACGTTTGTATACTAATCTCTTATGTGGGACCTTGTCGAAAGCCTTCTGGAAGTCCAGATATACCACATCCACTGGTTCTCCCTTATCCACGCTACTAGTTACATCCTCGAAAAATTCCACAAGATTCGTCAGACATGATTTACCTTTTGTAAAATCCATGCTGACTTTGTCCAATGATTTCACCACTTTCCAAATGTGCTGCTATCCCATCTTTAATAACTGACTCTAGCAGTTTCCCCACTACCGATGTTAGACTAACTGGTCTGTAATTCCCCGTTTTCTCTCTCCCTCCCTTCTTAAAAAGAGGGGTTACATTTGCTACCCGCTAATCCTCAGGAACTACTCCAGAATCTAAAGAGTTTTGAAAGATTATCACTAATGCATCCACTATTTCCTGAGCTACTTCCTTAAGTACTCTGGGATGCAGCCTATCTGGCCCTGGGGATTTATCGGCCTTTAATCTATTCAATTTACCCAACACCACTTCCCGACTGACCTGGATTTCACTCAATTCCTCCTTTGACCCACAGTCCCCTGCTGCTATTTCAGGCAGATTATTTATGTCTTCCTTAGTGAAGACGGAACCAAAGTAGTTATTCATTGGTCCGCCATATCCTTGTTCCCCATGATCAACTCACCTGTTTCTGACTGCAAGGGACCTACATTTGTTTTAACTAACCTCTTTCTCTTCACATATCTATAAAAACTTTTGCAGTCATTTTTATGTTCCCTGCCAGTTTTCTTTCATAATCTATTTTTCCTTTCCTAATTAAGCCCTTTGTCCTCCTCTGCTGGTCTCTGAAATTTCTCCCAGTCCCTCTGGTATGCTGCTTTTTCTGGCTACTTTGTACGCATCATCCTTTGCTTTGATACTATCCCTGATTTCCCTTGTTATCCACAGATGCACTACCTTCCCCGATTTATTCTTTTGCCAAACTGGGATGAACAATTTTTGTAGTTCATCCATGCAGTCTTTAAAATGTCTTCCATTGTATATCCACCGTCAACCCTTTTAGAATTAATTGCCAGTCAATCTTGGCCAATTCACGTCTCATACCCTCAAAGTTACCTTTCTTTAAGTTCAGAACCATTGTTTCTGAATTAACAATGTCACTCTCCATCCTAATGAAGAAATCAACCCATATTATGGTCACTCTTGCCCAAGGGGGCACGTACAACAAGACGGCTAATTACCCCTTCCTCATTACTCAAAACCCAGTCTAAAATAGCCTGCTCTCTCGTTGGTTCCTCTACATGTTGATTTAGATAACTATCCCGCATACATTCCAAAAAATCCTCTTCCTCAGCACCCCTGCCAATTTGATTAACCCAATCTATATGTAGATTGAAGTCACCCATTATAACTGTTTTGCCTTTGTCGCACGCATTTCTAATTTCCTGTTTGATACCATCCCCAACTTCTCTGCTACTGTTAGGTGGCCTGTACACAACACCCACCAGCGTTTTCTGCCCCTTAGTGTTTTGTAGCTCTACCCATACCGATTCCACATCCTCCAAGCTAATGTCCTTCCTTTCCATTGCGTTAATCTCCTCTCTAACCAGCAACGCTACCCCACCTCCTTTTCCTTTCTCTCTATCCCTCCTGAATATTGAATATCCCTGGATGTTCAGCTCCCAGCCTACGTCACCCCCTGGAGCCATGTCTCCGTGATCCCAACTATATCATAATCATTACTGGGTGGATGGCTTAGATGCCCCCAGGGAAAAGCCTCAGTGAGCAGTCATTCACGATGTGTGGGATGGTGTGGTCTGGATGTCCGCAGTCACAAGCAGGACTGTCTGTCATCCCCCACTTATGCAGTTGACGGGCTGTTCTTGCATGGAGGGTGCAGATTCTATTCAGGGCCAGCCATTGCTTGCGATGGAGGTCAAAAACCGGTGGTTTCACTGTGGGGTCTGTGATGACCTCTCCGGTGTTGGTGTTGGCATCTTTCCAGACTCTGCTCCACTCAGCCTTGGAGTCAAAGTTAACGGAAGACCAGAAGGGTTTGCGGGACTTCAGGTGCATGTTGGGGAGATAGTTCAAGTCAGCGCGGATGGGAAGGTCAGGGTTAGCCTCGATGGTGCACCAATCTTTCAGATTGCAACCTTCACGTAGTTCACCCTGTTTCAACTAATGTACTCAACTCGACGTACACCAACATATGGGTACAGATGGCATCCTTAGTCAGACTTGAAGCCGGGTCTCTGGCACTGCAAGGCAGCAACTCTGTGCTCGCCCAACTCTGTTGAGTTCAGTTTTGCCACAGTGTTTGGTATCGGTTGAATCAACCATCAGTTACTTGGAATGGGCTAAAGAGCATTGCTCAGCAGTTTATTCACCATCTTGGCCGATAATTGGTACAGTGAAAAGCTTTTGTCGCATGCTAACCAATCAGTGAAAAGACTACTATCAGCAGTCAGATACGTGATAAAGGGAATAATGTTAAGTGCAAGATAAAGTCCAGTGAAGTCAGATTAAAGATAGTCCGTGGGGCCTTCAATGAGGTAGATGGTAGTTCAGGACCGCTCTCTGGTTGGGGATGGGATGATTCAGTTGCCTGATAAGAGCTGGAAAGAAACTGTGCCTGAATCTGGAGGTGTGAAGGACAGAATTAGTGTTACAGAATAAAAGCCCTGTCCCACGGTACGAGTTCATTCAAAGAGCTCTCCCGAGTTTGCCCTGATTCGAACTCGGAGATTTACGGTAATGGCCACTCGTCGGTACTCGGGGCTCGAGTGGACATTTTTCAACGTGTTGAAAAATCTTCACGAGTCATCCCGTGCTTACGTGCCCGAGTACCAGCCGTTAGAGTTACGAGCCGCTAAGAGACACCCCGAGCTCTGACGTACCCGCTACGTTCATTCTCCGTGCTTACCACGAGTTTGATTTTTTTTAAACTCGGGAGAGGTCTTGGAATGAACTTGTACCGTGGGACAGGGCTTTTAGAGTTACAGCGTGAAAACTGGCCTATCTAAGTCAGCGCAGACTCGGAGGGCTAATAGGCCGGCTTTCACGCTGTAACTCCAAGCTAAACTATCTGACCTGCTTGGATAGCATTTTCACTTTAACTCTGTACATGTGACAATAATTTTAGTTTATTTTAGCTTTAGTTTATTGTTGCCACATGCACAGAGTACAAGGGAAAGCTCTTATTTGCGTGCTACCCAGTCAAAGAAAATACGTTACCTGAATATAATCAAGTGACTAAACTTAAGCCTAAACATTTAGAAAGACTTTAGAGATAGTACGAAAACAGGCCCTTTGGCCCAACGAACCCGTGCCCACCAGCGCTCACCCCGTACGCAATCGCCATCCAATACGAGAGACAATTTACAATTTTTTATCGAAGCCAATTAATCTACAACCCTGCATGTCACTGGAGTGCGGGATGAAACCGGAGCACCCTGAGAAAACCCATGCGGTCACAGGGAGAACGTGCAAACTCTGTACAGACAGCACCTGTAGTCAGGATCAAGCCCGGGTCTCTGGCGCTGTGAGGCAGCAACTCTACTGCTGTTTCACTGTGCCAGGCCTGATCCTCAACTTTAACCTAAGTTCAATGCGATTCCTTAAACCTTCCAGTGCAGCCCACAGTGTAGCTGGCATTAAATCATTACTTGAGTGCTCTTTTGATATGACACAGCATTTTAGTGAATCGATTTAGAATTTTCCACTTAAAATTGCCACTTAGAACTTCCTTCATGGGTGGTTAATCACTCACTTTCAGGTAAGTGCTATGGTTATGCAAGCTAACTAAATGAACTGCACATGTGGCAGGAATATTTAGGCAACAGAGTGGCTCATTAGTCAATGGCAGAAGGTATGGTGGCCTGACAATAACGGGGGCTGGGAAGCAGACAAAATAGATGTTAACAGTGGCGCTGCGGGTAGAGCTGCTGACTCACACCCGATGGAGACCCGGGTTTGATCCTGACCTCGGTTGCTGTCTGTATGGAGTTTATACATGTTATCACTGTGACCTGCGTGGGTTTCCTCTGGGTGCTCTGGTTTCCCCCCACAACGTGTAACAGGGGGTGGCACATTGGCGCAGCAGTAGAGTTGTTGCCTCACAGCGCCAGGGTTCGATCCTGGCCTCGGCTGCCGTCTGTACAGAGGTTCTGCCCGTGAGTTTTCTCCGAGTGTGCCAGTTTCTTTCATCAACCCAAAGAAGTGTTGGCCTGTAAATTGACCCCAGTGTGCAGGGATTAGATGTGTAAGTGGGATAGCAGGGTGTTGGAGGAGGCAGATACAATAGGTGTATATAATATTATGAGAGGAATAGATATTAGAACCTTTTTCACAGGATGGAAATGTCAAAGACTAGAGGGTGTAGCGTTAAGGATAGAGGAACAAGGAGATGACTATTTTTTTTTTGACACAGTAGGTGGTGGATGCCTGGAACGTGCTGTCAGGAGTGGTGGTGCAGGCAGATGCGATAGTGGTGTTTAAGAGAATTTTGGACGTAAAATTCTTAAGGGGTTGGACAGGCTAGATGCAGGAAAAATGTTCCCGATGTTGGGGCAGTCCAGAACCAGTGGTCACAGTTTAGGAATAAGGGGTAGGCCATTTACGACTGTGATGAGGAAAAAGCTTTTCACCCAGAGAGTTGTGAATATGTGGAATTATTTGCCATAGCAGGCAGTGGAGACCAGTTTACTGGATGTTTTCAAGAAAGAGTTAGATAGAGCACTTAAGGGGTAACTTAATCAAGGTATATGGGGAGAAAGCAGGAACAGGGTATTGATTCTGGATGATCAGCCAATGGCGGTGCTGGCTCGAAGGGCCAAATGGCTGATTCTTACACCTATTTTCTATGTTTCTATGTTTCGATGTTACCAAGCTAAACTAATCTAAACTGGGGTAACTTTTCAACAAGCATAGCCGAGTAATATTCTCCGTTAATTCCCTGGGTGGCGGGACTGTCATATGTTGATAGAATGGAGCAGCTGGGCTTGTATACTCTGGAATTTAGAAGGATGAGAGGGGATCGTATTGAAATATATAAGATTATTAAGGGATTAGAGACGCTAGAGGCAGGAAACATGTTCCCGATGTTGGGGAGTCCAGAACCAGGGGCCACAGTTTAAGAATAAGTTGCATGTCATTTAGAACGGAGATGAGGAAAAACGTTTTCACACAGAGAGTTGTGAGTCTGTGGAATTCTCTCTCAGAGGGCGGTGGAGGCAGGTTCACTGGATGTTTTCAAGGGAGAGTCAGATCTAGCTCTTAAGGGCTACTGGAATCAAGGCATATAGGGAGAAAGCAGGAACAGGGTACTGATTGTGGATGATCAGCCAATGGCAGTGCTGGCTCGATGGGCCAAATGGCCGATTCCTGCACCTATTTTCTATGTTTCTATGTAACTAAACTAAACTAATCCATACTGGGGTAACATTGCAAAAAGCATAACTGTGAAATATTCTCCGTCACTCCGCAGATTACTGCTGCCCTTGACATTGCGAGATGATTATCCAATATTGAGACACACCATTGTGTGATGAACAGAATTGAGTGAACACATGTTTGGACAGCACTCTTAGTAGTAATGGCAGATTGATCACTTCCTGCACATCCCCAATGTGAAAAAAAAAGTTGCGATTATAACGGACCTCTTCAGTGTCTCGGAGCACTTCATGCTCAATTTGTTTAGTTTAGTTTAGTTTATTTTCACGTGTACCACGGTACACTGAGATGCTCCTGTTGCGTGCTAACCAGTCAGCGGAAAGAAAATACATGATTACAATCAAGCCATTGACAGTGCACAGACACATGATAAGGGAATAACATTCAGTGCAAGGTAAAGTCCAGTAAAGTCCGATCAAAGATAGTCCGAGGATCGCCATTGAGGTAGTTTGTACTTCAGGACCGCTCTCTGGTTCTGGTAGAATGGTTCAGTTGTCTGATAACAGCTTGGAGGAAACTGTCCCTGAATCTGGCGGTGTGTGTTTTCACACTTCTATACTTCTGTACCTTTTGCTCGGTGGGAGGAATAGAAGTGTGAACACGCGCGCGTCCAGATTCTCTCATGCAGTCATGCAGATTGATCTCCTTCTGCACATCAGCAACCTGAAAGAAGATAGTTGCAATGGTTGAGAACTTTTGCACTTTCCTCAGCAGTGTCTCAAAGCACTTCATGAACAATAAATTCCTTTGCTGACAACTGGGAAACAAGACTCAGTGGCTATTTGTTACTCAACCGTGAGGCGTTGTTTTGTAACAAGGAGAATGACCTTGTGAATTAACACAAAAGCAAGCAAAGATGTTGGAGATCTAGTGACAAAATTGGTGGAAATAATCAAAAGGTCATGCAGATCTATGGAGAGAAAACACCTTTAACATGTATAGGAAGGAACTGCAGATGCTGGTTTCAGCCGAAGATGGAGACAAAATGCTGGAGTAACTCAGCGGGACAGGCAGCATCTCTGGGGAGATGGAATGGGCGACGTTTCAGGTCGAGACCCTTCTGCAGACTAACATTTCATTTAACATTCCAGGTTAAACCTCAGCTTAAACCTTTGGCCTTTGCTTATTGATTCCCCTGCTCTAGCTGAAGGGCATTGTGTATTTACACTATTTATTACCCTCATGACCATTATACACAGTTACGAGGAACTTATTTTTAAGTAAGTAAGTAAGTAAGTAAGTTTATTGTCCAAGTATTCACATACAAGGAATTTGCCTTGGTGCTCTGCCCACAAGTAACAACATGACATACAGTGACAGTTACGAATGACTCAGAAAACACTAAGCATTAATAATAATAAAACATTAATGATAAAACACCCTTGATCAAGCATGTGAACCAACAAAATACCAGATCAAAGGGAGGCTACAGATTTTTGGCTGTTGAGTAGAGCAACTACTCGTGGATAAAAGCTGTTTTTATGTCTGGCTGTGGCAGCTTTGACAGTCCGGAGTCGCCTTCCAGAGGGAAGTGATTCAAAGAGTTTGTGGCCAGGGTGAGAGGGGTCAGAGATGATCTTGCCCGCTCGCCTCCTGGCCCTTGCAGTGTACAGTTCATCAATGGAGGGAAGGTTGCAGCCAATAACCTTCTCTGCTGATCGGACAATTCGCTGCAGCCTCCAGGTACATATGGGGAATATGGGGAAAAGGAATAGGTAAGGCTTTGGGTCGGAACCCTTCTTCAAACTGAAGGTCTCCTTGTTGCAAATCAATTTGACCCGAAATGTCATCCATTCCTTCTCCGGGGAATGGGGTACTAATTGGGGATGATCAGCCATGATCACATTGAATGGTGGTGCTGGCTCAAAGGGCCGAATGGCCTATTCCTGCACCTATTGTCTATTGTCTATTATCCTCAGAGATGTGGCATGTCCTGCTGAGATACTCCAGCATTTTGTGTCTATCTTTGGTATAAACCAACAGTTATTTTCTACACTTTTAAATATTTTGAAAGGTATAATAAATATTCATAGAAACATAGAAACATAGAAATTAGGTGCAGGAGTAGGCCATTCGGCCCTTCGAGCCTGCACCACCATTCAATAAGATCGTGGCTGATCATCCAACTCAGTATCCCGTACCTGCCTTTTCTCCATACCCCCTGATCCCCTTAGCCACAAGGGCCACATCTGACTCCCTCTTAAATATAACCAATGAACTGGCCTCCACTACCCTCTGTGGCAGAGAGTTCCAGAGACCCACCACTCTCTGTGTGAAAAAAGTCCTTCTCATCTCGGTCCTAAAGGAATTCCCCCTTATCCTTAAGCTGTGACCCCTTGTCGTGGACCTCCCCAACATCGGGAACAATCTTCCTTATTTCCCTTGTTATCCACGGATGCACTACCTTCCCTGATTTATTCAGGGAAGGTATTCATTCAAGTGTCGATGAATATTAATGATCTGTTCAAATACACAGTTTTTTGTGTGGTTTTCAAGAGAAACTCTGAAATGGTCTTTTCAATGCTCATTTAAAATTTATAGCTAATTTCTATTCTGTTCTATTGAACAATAGGGCTGATTCTTTACTCTAAGAATTAGGGAATTGATGTCAGTTCTTAGGTTAAAATATAATACAGCTGGACCAGGAATCGAGCCAACACCTCAAACGTTATTCAGAGTTCTCCATTTAGTCAGGATGAGGGACGGGAGCACAATCCACTGAGTGAGATTAAGGGGTGGCACGGTGGCGCAGTGGTAAAGTTGCTGCATTACAGCGCCAGAGACCCGGGTTCCATCCTGACTACGGGTGCTGTCTGTACGGAGTTTGTACGTTCTCCCCATGACCGTGTGGGTTTTCTCCCGGGGTGCTCCAGTTTCCTTCCACACTCCAAAGATGTACAGGTTTGTAGGATAATTTGGCATTGGTAAAAATTGTAAATTGTCACTAGTGTGTAGGAATGAATGCTTTTTTGTCAAGTGTGACAAGTCACAGTGAAATTCTTTGCTTGCATATCCAGGTATGCAAATAGATTCCACATAAAGGGCAACTGACAAAGTTACAAAGTATATGTGGCCTTTGTTCTCTTCACCCTCCCTCACAGTAGTCCCCCCACGCCGGGTCCTCCTTTATTTCTTCCCCCGGCAGCGGCGTCCTCATTTCCACGTGTCCGTTCACGTCCGTCGGTCGGCGCCATCATCGACCGCTGCACCGGCCTCTCCCCTAATGCTGCCAGGTCGTCTCCTGGTGCTTCCGTGATGCCGACCCGGGCTCCGCAGCCCCGGGCCCCAGCCGCCGGATAGTTTTAGTATACGGGGATCGCTGGTCGGCACGGATTCGGTGGGCCGAAGCGCCAATATCTGCACTGCATCTCTAAACTCATGTTTATAAATACCACAATATGATTATTTTTGGCAGAAATATTTATTTTTATTTTTCCACCATATTGCATTTTCAAAAAATGCAATTTGCGTATTATTCAATCTGGCTGGCTCTGATCGTCCACAAATAACAGCTCACAATTTATTTTGTAGTTAGGTTATGACCTCTGGAAGGTATTCAATTGGCCAGAGCCCATGCAACTGATTAGTTATGGAAATAACTACTTGGATCTTATTAAGTTAATTTCCATATTAATTACTATTAAATAACATTTCATACATAATGCTTCTTTAACTTCATTTAGATCAATTGCAAAGTCTTAGAGTTATAGGGTCATACAGTGTGGAAACAGGCCATTCAGCCCAACTTGCCCACACTGACCAACATATCCCACACACTAGTTTTACTTGCCTGTTTTATCCCACTAAACCTGTCATATCCATGTACTGTACCTGTCAAAATTCTTCTTGAATATTACAATAATCGCTGCCTCAATTACCTTCCCTGACAGCTTGTTCCGTACACCCACCAATCTTAATGTTAAAAAGTTACTCCTCAGATTCCTATAAAATCTTTTCCCCTTAACTTTAAACCTATGTCCTCTGGTTCTTGATTCGCCTACTCTGGGCAAGTGGTGTGCGCTTAACTGATCCATTCCTCTCATGATTTTATACACCTCTACAAGATCACCCCTCATCCTCCTGTGCTCCAAGGAATAGAGTCCCAGCCTGCTCAACCTCTCCATATAACCATATAACCATATAACAATTACAGCACGGAAACAGGCCCTCTCGGCCCTTCCAGTCCGTGCCGACCATTTGTTTTCCCCTAGTCCCATCTACCTGCACTCAGACCATACCCCTCCATTCCCTTCACGTCCATATACCTATCCACTTTACTTTCCTTATAGCTCTCTCCTCTCTCCTTAAGGAGAGCACACCACTCTCCTTATAGCTCAGACCCTCGAGTCCTGGCAACATTAATTTTCTCTGCACCCTTTCCAACATCTTTCCTATCGCACGGTGCCCAGAACGGAACACAAATCATATTTCTGCCAAATTCAGTTTGACAAAGTTATGCTTTTGTCAGCTGCTGTACGTTGAAGATTAAAATGTATGAAACGTTGTTGCCTTTTTAATTGCTAATTACTCACTGTTAATATTTTGCTTTAAACACAAAGAATATTGTTTAAATATAAATGATCTCTCCATGTAATCAATATTCAGAATCATTTTATCTAGAAAAAACAATCATCAAGCACTATAATTAAGTTGTTTAATGTAATGGCTTTTAAAAACAACAACTGTTTATCCTAAATTATGATAATGTGATAAGTCTCACTGCATAAAACTACATTTTTATAACAAGCATCTTTGTATATTGGAAGGGACAAATGTTTGGAAGATGGAATTAACTAGGGTGGGAGGTGTAAGAGATGGGGGTTGTTCTGAGAGGATTTGGGAAGGCAATTCAGTTCAGTTCAGTTCAGATTAGTTTCGCTTTTAGTCACGTGTACCAAGGTACCGTGACAAACATTTGTGGGGGAGTTGGGAAGGAAAGTAATTCCATTATAGACTCATAATTACAGAAACATACCCTTCGGCCCATCTCGCCCATGCCGACCAACTAAGGTACAACAGGCAGTGAAGACAATTAATGGCATGTTGGCCTTCATAACAAGAGGAGCAAAGTTGTACACGGCCCTGGAGAGACCACACCTGGAGTACTGTGTGCAGTTTTGGTCTCCAAATTTGAGGAAGGATATTGAGGATGTTGCCAGGACAAGAGTCTGAAGAAGGGTTTCGGCTCGAAACGTTGCCTATTTCCTTCGCTCCGTAGATGCTGCCGCACCTGCTGAGTTTCTCCAGCACTTTTGTCTATCTTTGAGGAAGGATGTTCGTGCTATTGAGGGAGTGCAGCGTAGGTTCACGAGGTTAATTCCCGGGATGGCGGGACTGACATATGCTGAGAGAATGGAGTGACTGGGAATGTGTACACTGGAATTTAGAAGGATGAGAGGATATCATACTGAAACAAGATTATTAAGGGCTTGGACACCCTAGAGGCAGGAAACATGTTCCCGATGTTGGGGGAGTGCAGAACCATGGACCACAGATTAAGAATTAGGGGTAGGCTATTTAGAACGGAGATGAGGAAAAACGTTTTCACCCATAGAGTTGTGAATCTGTGGAATTCTCTGCCTCAGATGGTAGTGGCGGCCAATTCTCTGGATGCTTTCAAGAGAGAGTTTGATAGAGCTCTTACAGATAGCGGAGTCAAGGGATGTGGGGAGAAGGCAGGACCGGGCTACTGATTGTGGATGATCAGCCAT
This sequence comes from Okamejei kenojei, assembly GCA_035221665.1. Taxonomy (NCBI): domain Eukaryota; kingdom Metazoa; phylum Chordata; class Chondrichthyes; order Rajiformes; family Rajidae; genus Okamejei; species Okamejei kenojei. The sequence continues at coordinate 10,978,441 of CM069135.1, forward strand.
GATCATAGTGTATGACGGTGCTGGCTCGAAGGGCCGAATGGCCTACTTCTGCACCTATTGTCTATTATGTAAGCTAGTCCCAATTGTCTGTGTTTGGCCCACATTCCTCTAAACATTTCATAGTCACAAAATGCTGGAGTAATTCAGCGGGACAGGCAGCATCTCTGGATAGATGGAATGGGTGATGTTTCGGGTCCAGACCTTTCTTCAGTCGTCCTGTCCCGCTGAGTTACTCCAGCATTTAGTATATATCTTAGCTGTAAACCAGCATCTGCAGTTTCTTCCTGCACGTTCCCTCCAAGCCCATTCCTATCCATGAAACATCTTAGTGAGTATGGATGAATTATGCCAGTGGGCCTATATATGTGATATATGACTCTAAGGTTAATTGTATGACTGCAGTTCACTGTATCCCTCTCTAAACCATTCCTATCCATGTACCTGTCCAATTGTCTTTTAAGAGTCAAGAGTCAAAAGAGTTTATTGTCATGTGTCCCTGACAGGACAATGAAATTATTTCTTTGCTTAGCACAACAGAACATAGTAGGCATTGACTACAAAACAGATCAGTGTGTCCATATACCATTATATACGTAAATACACACATGAATAAATAAATTGATAAAGTGCAAATAACAGATAAAGGGGTATTAATGTTCAGAGTTTTGACCAAGCCCAGTTTAGTAGCCTGATGGCTGTGGGGAAGTATCATTTGGACAGGTACATGGATAGGAATGGTCTACAGAGGAATACAGTGAACTTTAGTCATACAGTTAACCTTAGAGTCATGTATCGCATACAGTGGCTTGCAAAAGTAGTCATACCCCTTGAACTTTTCCACATTTTGTCACGTTACAACCACAAACGTAAATGTATTTTATTGGGATTTTATGTGATAGACCAACACAAAGTGGTGCATAATTGTGAAGTGGACGGAAAATGATACATAGTTTTCAAATTTTTTTACAAATAAAAAACTGAAAAGTGTGGCATGCAAAAGTATTCAGCCCCCTTTACTCTGATACCCCAAAATAAAATCCAGTGCAACCAATTGCCATCAGAAGTCACCTAATTAGTAAATAGAGTCCACTTGTGTGTAATCTAATCTCAGTAAAAAGACAGCTATTCTGTTTAGGCCTCAGAGGTTTGTTAGAGAACATTAGTGAACAAACAATGTTCCTTGGGCATCATGAAGCCCAAGGAACATACCAGACAGGTCAGGGATGAAGTTGTGGAGAAGTTTAAAGCAGGGTTAGGTTATAAAAAATATCCCAAGCTTTGAACATCTCACGGAGCACTGTTCAATCCATCATCCGAAAATGGAAAGAGTATGGCACAACTGCAAACCTACCAAGACATGGCCGTCCACCTAAACTGACAGGCCGGGCAAGGAAAGCATTGATCAGAGAAGCAGCCATGGTAACTCTGGAGGAGCTGCAGAGATCCACAGCTCAGGTGGGAGAATCTGTCCACAGGACAACTATTAGTCGTGCACTCCACAAACCGGGTCTTTATGGAAGAGTGGCAAGAAGAAAGCCATTGTTGAAACAAAGCCATAAGAGGTCCCGTTTGCAGTTTGTCACAAGCCATGTGGGGGACACAACAAACATGTGGAGGAAGGTGCTCTGGTCTGATGAGACCAAAATTGAAGTTTTTGGCCTAAATGCAAAACGCTATGTGTGGCGGAAAACTAACACTGCACATCACCCTGAACACACCATTCCCACTGTGAAACATGGTGGTGGCAGCATCATGCTGTGGGGATGCTTTTCTTCAGCAGGAACAGGGAAGCTGGTCAGAGTTGATGGGAAGGTGGATGGTGCCAAATACAAGGCAATCTTGGAAGAAAACCTGTTAGAATCTGCTAAAGACTTGAGACTGGGGCGGAGGTTCACCTTCCAGCAGGACAACTACCCTAAACATACAGCCAGAGCTACAATGGAATGGTTTAGATCAAAGCATATTCATGTGTTAGAATGGCCCAGTCAAAGTCCAGACCTAAATCCAATTGAGAATCTCTGGCAAGACTTGAAAATTGCTGTTCACAGACGCTCTCCATCCAATCTGACTGAGCTTGAGCTATTTTGCTATATAAGAAGAATGAGCAAAATTTCAGTCTCTAGATGTGCAAAGCTGGTAGAGACATACCCCAAAAGACTTGCAGCTGTAATTGCAGCGAAAGGTGGTTCTACAAAGTATTGACTCAGGGGGGCTGAATACTTTTGCACGCCACACTTTTCCGTTTTTTATTTGTAATAAAATTTGGAAACCATGTATCATTTTCCTTCCACTTAACAATTATGCACCACTTTGTGTTGGTCTATCACATAAAATCCCAATAAAATACATTTACGTTTGTGCTTGTAACGTGACAAAATGTGGAAAAGTTCAAGGGGTATGTATACTTTTGCAAGCCACTGTATATAGGCCCATTGGCATAACTCATCCATGCTGACTAAGATTTCATGGATAGTTTCATGGGGCATTTTAAATGCCGTTATGGCACCTGCCTCAACTACTTCCTCTGGCAGCTCGTTCCACACACCCACCACTCTGAGCGCAAAAGTTGCTTTTCCATTCCGGAATAAATCTTGCCTCTCTCACCTTCAACCAATATTCTCTGGTTCTTGATTCCCCAATAACAGAAAAGCAAGATCTCATGCATTAATGACTACCGTCCAGTGGCCTTGATATCCACCATCATGAAGGGCTTTGGTTATGGAATGCACTAAATCCAGTCTACACAGCGGCCTTGACCCACTGCAGTTCACCCACCACCGCAACAGGTCCACGGCTGATGCTATCTTCCTGGCCCTACACTCATCCCTGGTACACCTCGACAGGAGAGACGTCCACGCCAGGTCTCTATTCATCGACCACAGCTCTGCTTTCAATATCTCATCCAAGCTCATCCACAAACTCGTGGAACTTGGAGTCAGCACTCATCTCTGCAACTGGATCCTCGACTTCCTGACCAACAGACCGCAATCAGTGAGGACAGGGGACAAATCGTCCTCCACAATAATCCTCAACACCGATGCCCCGCCAGGATGAGTTGTCAGCCCCCTTGTGAGAAAGATGCATCCTCAATGATGTGACCTGGGGTCATCGGGTATTTTAGGTCTTACAACACCAGACACCCTCGCCCAGGGGTTGATCAGGCCCCGACTTGCATCCCAGCAGCAACCGCCCACGGATCAGCCATCTTAATAACCACTCTGCAGGGCTCTAGAGGACTCTAGTGCGTGGAGGGACTGGGCTCTGTGGGGTGAGTCCCGGCCGGGCTCCTCCTGCGTCTCTCCAGGTTCAAGGCCTGTGCGCTCCACCTCTTTCTCCTTCTCCCAGCATTTCATTCTTGCCTGATGTATCTTTAGGCCATGGTGGTACATTAGGCCTTTCCGTTGCTTTACTGGGTGACTTTCTCACGAAAGACACAGACTGAGGTGCTAACCCACCCTTCTTTATTCCTTGTACACCCACAACTGTGCAGCCTAGTGCAAATCCAGGCTCAATTTACAAATTCGCAGACGACACCACCATTGTGGGCCAGATATCAAGTAACAACGAGACGGAGTACAGGAAGGAGATCGAGAACCCTGTGTCCTGGTATCGAAACAACAACCTTTGTAGGAAATGCTATATTTGTCCCTTTACCTCCCCCCCTCGATTACATCCAAGGACCCAAGCAGTCACCTGCACCTCCTCCAACCTCATCTATTGCATCCGCTGTTCTAGGTGTCAGCTGCTCTACATTGGTGAGACCAAGTGCAGGCTTGGCGATCGCTTTGCCCAACACCTCTGCTCAGTTCGCATTAACCAACCTGATCTCCCGGTGGCTCAGCACTGCAAGTCCCCCTCCCATTCCGAATCAGACCTTTCTGTCCTGGGTCTCCTCTGTGGCAACAATTTTGCTTGGGTAGTTTACACCCCAGCGCTATGAACATTGACTTCTCCAATTTTAGGTAGTCCCTGCTTTCTCCCTCCTTCCCCTCCACTTCCCAGCACTCCCACAGCCTACTCTCCCCGCCTCTTCCTTTCTTTCAACCCCCCTCCCCCCCACCCCACATCAGTCTGAAGAAGGGTCTCGACCCAAAACGTCGTCTATTCCTTCACTCCATAGATGCTGCCTTACCCGCTGAGTTTCTCCAGCATTTTTGTCTACCATTCCCTCCATGTCAGCAAGACTAAGGAGATAGTGATCGACTTCAGGAAGGGAAGTGGTACACATACCCCGGCAATCATTAATGGAGCCGATGTAGAGATGGTTGAAAGCTTGAGGTTCCTTGGAGTAAATATCACCAGCAACTTGTCATAGACCACCCAAATCAAAGCAGTGGCAAAGAAAGCACACCAACATCTCTACTTTCTTAGAAGACTTTCTTAGGAAGGTCGCCGTGTCCTCAACAACTTTCACCAAATTCAACAGATGTGCCGTAGAAAGCAATTTATAAGGATGCTTCACAGCATGATACTTATGTTCATCTCTATTGTGTATTGTTGGGTGAGTGGGCAAATGTTTGGCAGATGCAGTATAATGTGGATAAATGTGAGGTTATCCACTTTGGTGGCAAAACCAGGAAAGCGGGCTATTATCTGAATGGTGCCCAATTAGGAAAAGGGGAGATGCAGCGAGACCTGGGTGTCATGGTACACCAGTTGTTGAAAATAGGCATGCAGGTGCGGCAGACAGTGAAGAAAGCGAATGGGTATGTTAGCTTTCATAGCAAAAGGATTTGAGTATAGGAGCAGGGAGGTTCTACTTCAGTTGTATAGGGTCTTGGTGAGACCACACCTGGAGTATTGCGTACGGTTCTGGTCTCCAAATCTGGGGAAGGACATTATTGCCATAGAGGGAGTGCAGAGAAGGTTCACCAGACTGATTCCTGGGATATCAGGACTCTCTTATGAAGAAAGACTGGATAGACTCGGTTTATACTCTCTAGAATATAGGAGATTGAGAGGGGATCTTATAGAAACTTACAAAATTCTTAAGGGGTTGGACAGCCTAGATGCAGGAAGATTGTTCCCGATGTTGGGGAAGTCCAGGACAAGGGGTCACAGCTTAAGGATAAGGGGGAAATCCTTTAAGACCGAGATGAGAAAGACTTTTTTCACACAGAGAGTGGTGAGTCTCTGGAACTCTCTGCCACAGAGGGTAGTTGAGACCAGTTCATTGGCTATATTTAAGAGGGAGTTAGATGTGGCTAAAGGGATCAGGGGGTATGGTGAGAAGGCAGGTACAGGATACTGAGTTGGATGATCAGCCATGATCATATTGACTGGCGGTGCAGGCTCGAAGGGCCGAATGGCCTACTCCTGCACCTAATTTCTATGTTTCTATTGTCTTCTTTTTATTTGTATGTCTGTATGGTAACTCAAATTTCACTGTAACATTTGGTGCTTGTGATAATAAATGTGAACTTGAACTGGAAAATCAGCTGGGTGTAATGTGTGAAGTAACCCCTCTGCCCAGTTTTAATCTTTGATCAGACTCAGAGCTCCCGTGGATTTGGAAGCAACAGCAACAAAGATAAGCAGGAGAAAACACTGATTGGCTCTAGCCCGAGTGGGAGGAGAATTAGCAGTGAGTCAGAGGGTGAAAACAATTAAACTGAGGAATTTGATTGTAAATTGGTAAAGTAGGTAATTTATCAGTCAATATAAGTAAGACAGCTCTGAGGGAGCGGCAGTGAGGGAAGTGCCCTGTGAGAAAAGTGCTAGTCTTTGGCTCGAGAGTCTTCGGCGAGGAGGCTGAGGAGAGGAGGCGACGCAAAACGCTGGAGAGGGAGAGACGAAAGAAGGAGATGTCAAGCAAGCTGGTTCAGTGCGATGCTTGCAGTATGTGGGACGTCAAGGACACTGCTGGTGCCTCTGGCTGCTACAAATGTGAGAAGTGCATCCAGGTACAGCTCCTGAAGGACCGTGTTGGGTTGGGGAACTGGAGAAGTAAGTGGATGACCTCAGGTTCGTCCGAGAAATGGAGTCGTTCCTCGGCGAGTCTTACAGTGAGATTGTTACACCTAAGGTGCTGGAAGAGAGAAAGTGGGTGATGGTGAGAAAGGGAGGGAAACTTGGAATGTAAAGGTCCCCGGGTGTTGTACCTCTTGTGAACAGGTTCACCCACTTAGAAGCTGTGGGGACAGAAGACGTTATCACGCTGAGCAGCGGTCTGGCTTGTGAAGCAAAAAGGGCTGTTGAGCCAAAACCAAATAGGCCAACATCGGGCAACGCCATTGTTGTTGGAGACTCCATTGTGAGAGGTACAGACAGGGGTTTCTGCGACAACAGACAGGATTCGAGGATGGTGTGCTGCCTTCCTGGTGCCAGGATCCAGGATGTCACGGACAGAGTGCAGAAAATCCTCAAGGGCGAAGGTGAACAGCCGGAAGTGGTAGTGCATGTCGGCACAAACGATGTCGGAAAGAAGGGGATGAATATTCTGCAGCGTGACTTTAGAGAGCTCGGAAAAATGCTGAAAAGCAGGACCTCCAGGGTTGTTATCTCCGGTTTGCTTCCAGTTCCTCGTGTTGGCGAGAGCAGGAACAGGGAGATACGGGACCTGAATGTGTGGCTGAGGAACTGGTGCAGGGGGCAGGGATTTAGATTCTTAGATCACTGGGATCTGTTTTGGAGTAAGGGGGAACTGTACAAAAGGGATGGATTGCATCTTAACTGGTGGGGGACCAGCATTCTGGCAGGCAGGTTTGCCACTGCTACACGGGTGGTTTTAAACTGAATAAGGGGGGTGGGGTGTCAAATGAGATAGTCAAAGATGGAGTTAAAGGGAAAGAGAGTAAAGGGATGGTTAATGACCCCAGAATTAATGGGAAAGGAAGCTCACAAAGGGATAGGAGAGTATGGCCAAGTGTAATAGGGATCGATGTGAAAGGTGAGATGCGTAAGGAATTAAAAGTATTGTATATGAATGCGCAAAGTATAAGAAGTAAAATAGATGAGCTTGAGGCTCAGTTAGCGGTTGGTAGATATGTCTGTGGGGATTACTGAGACGTGGCTGCAGGGGGATCGGGCCTGGGAACTCAATATTCAGGGTTACACATCCTATCGAAAGGACAGGCAGGTGGGCAGAGGAGGAGGGGTAGCTGCTGGTGAGGGATGGAATTCAGTCCCTTGCAAGGGACTGATGAGGTAGAGTCACTGTGGAGTGAGTTGAGGAATTGCAAAGGCAAGAAGACACTAAGTGGTGTTATTTACAGGCCCCCAAATAGTAGCCCGGATGTAGGGTGTAAGTTGCAGCAGGAGTTAAAACTGGCATGTAACAAAGGTAATGCCACTGTGGTGATGGGGGGATTTCAATATGCAGGTAGACTGGGAAAATCAGGTTGGTTCAGGACCCCAAGAAAGAGAGTTTGTAGAATGCCTCCGAGATGGATCCTTAGAGCAGCTTGTAATGGAGCCCACCAGAGAAAAGGCAATTCTGGATTTAGTGTTGTCCAATGAACCAGATATGATAAGAAAACTCGAGGTAAAGGAACCGCTTGGAGGTACTGATCATAAAATGATTAGTTTTAATCTGCAATTTGAGAAGGAGAAGTTTAATTTGGAATTGGCAGTGATGCAGTTGAACAAAGGGGACTATGAAGGCATGAGACGGGAGCTGGCCAAAGTGGACTGGAAAGGGATCCTAGCAGGAATGAAGGTGGAACAGCAATGGCAGGAATTTCTGGGCATAATCTGGAAGACGCAGGATCATTTCATTCCAAAAAGGAAGAAAGATTCTAAGGGGAGTAGGAGGCAACCGTGGCTGACAAGAGAAGTTAGGGATAGAATAAAACTAAAAGAAAAGATGTATAACACAGCAAAGAGTAACCAGAAGCCAGAGGATTGGGAAACTTTCATAGGACAACAGAAGGAAACAAAACGGGCAATACGGGCTGAAAAGATGAAGTATGAGGGGGAACTGGCCAGGAATATAAAGAAGGACAGTAAAAGCTTCTTTAGATATGTTAAGGGAAAAAAAGTAGCAAAGTCAAATGTGGGTCCCTTGAAGGCAGACACGGGTGAAATAATTATGGGCAACAAGGAAATGGCAGAAGAGTTGAATAGGTACTTCGGATCTGTCTTCACTAAGGAGAACACAAACAATCTCCCAGATGTATTGGCGGACAGAAGAACTAAAGGGGTAGAGGAACGGAAATAAATTTTCATTAGGCGAAAAATAGTATTGGGTAGGCTAATGGGACTAAAGGATGATAAATCCCCTGGGCCTGATGGTCTGCATCCCAGGGTCCTCAAGGAGATGGCTCTAGAAATAGTGGACGCATTGGTGATCATTTCCAATGTTCAATAGATTCAGGATCAGTTCCTGTGGAATGGAGGATAGCTAATGTTATCCCACTTTTCAAGAAAGGAGCGAGAGAGAAAACAGGGAATTACAGACCAGTTAGCCTGACTTCGGTGGTGGGAAAGATGCTGGAGTCAATTATTAAAGAGGTAATAACGCAACATTTGGATAGTAGTAAAAGGATTAGTCCAAGTCTACATGGATTTATGAAAGGGAAATCATGCTTGACTAATCTTCTGGAATTTTTTGAGGATGTGACAAGTAAAATGGATGAAGGTGTGCCAGTGATGTAGTGTATCTAGACTTTTAGAAAGCCTTTGATAAGGACCCGCACAGGAGACTGGTGACTAAAATTAGAGCACATGGTATTGGGGGTAGGGTGTTGACATGGATAGAAAATTGGTTGGCAGACCGGAAGCAAAGAGTAGGAGTGAACGGCCCCGTTTTCAGAATGGCAGGCAGTGGCGAGTGGAGTGCCACAAGGCTCAGTGTTGGGGCCGCAACTGTTTACCATATATATTAATGATTTGGAAGAGGGAATTAGGAGCAACACTAGCAGGTTTGCGGATGACACAAAGCTGGGTGGCAGTGTGAACTATGAAGAGGATGTTAGGAAGTTGCAGGGGGACCTGGACAGGTTGAGTGAGTGGGCAGATGCGTGGCAAATGCAGTATAATATAGATAAATGTGAGGTTATCCACTTTGGCGGCAAAAACAAGGGGGCAGATTATTATCTCAATGGGGTTAGGTTAGGTAAGGGGGAGATACAGCGAGACCTGGGTGTCCTTGTGCACCAGTCACTGAAAGTTGGCGTGCAGGTACAGCAGGCAGTGAAGAAAGCTAATGGAATGTTGGCCTTCATAACAAGAGGATTTCAGTACAGGAGTAAAGAGGTTCTTCTGCAGTTGTACAGGGCTCTGTACAAATCCATGAGACCACATCTGGAGTACTGTGTACAGTTTTGGTCTCCTAATTTGAGGAAGGACATCCTTGTGATTGAGGCAATGCAGCATAGGTTCACGAGATTGATTCCTGGGATGGTGGGACTGTCATATGAGGAAAGATTGAAAAGACTAGGCTTGTATTCACTGGAGTTTATAAGGATGAGGGGGATCTTATAGAAATATATAAAATTAAAAAAGGACTGGATAAGCTAGATGCAGGAAAAATGTTCCCAATGTTGGGTGAGACCAGAACCAGGGGCCACAGCCTTAGAATAAAGGGGAGGTCATTTAAGACTGAGGTGAGAAAAAACTTTTTTACCTAGAGAGTTGTGAATTTATGGAATTCCCTGCCACAGAGGGCAGTGGAGGCCAAATCACTGGATGGATTTAAGAGAGAGTTAGATAGAGCTCTAGGGGCTAGTGGAGTCAAGGGATATGGGGAGAAGGCAGGCACGGGTTATTGATAGCGGACGATCAGCCATGATCACAATGAATGGCGGTGCTGGCTCGAAGGGCCGAATGGCCTCCTCCTGCACCTATTTTCTATGTTTCTATGTTTCTAACTAAGTGACATTATCTTGAAACAATTAGATCCATTAACTTTTGTTGTAGTCAAATTATCAGTTGTCCCAGTGAGGGGAAGAACATCCCTGAAAGACACTTGTATCAGTAAACGAAATCATAAAATCATAGAGTGATACAAAGAGGAAACAGGCCTCTTGGCCTGAGATGCCCACACTGACCAACATGTCCAATCTGCCCGAGTTTGGGCCATATCCCTCCAAACCTGTCCTATCCATGTAAATCATGACATTTGTTCTTAGAAACAACGAACTGCAGATGCTGGTTTATACCAAATTTTGTGGCTAGCCTTGAATGATCTTGAAGATAGACACAAAAAACTGGAGTAACTCAGTGGGACAGGCAGCATCTCTGGAGAGAAGGGATGGGTGACGTTTCGGGTCGACACTTGTATCAGTCTCGACCCGAAACATCGTCATTCCTTCTCTCCAGAGATGCTGCCTGACCCGCTGAGTTACTCCAGTTTTTCGTGACTGTCTTCGATTTAAACCTGCATCGGCAGTTCCTTCCGACCATTTGTCGCCTCCAGCTCTCCACCCCTCTCCCCCATCCCTTGCTTTCGGTCAAAAGAAGGGTCACGACCCAAAGCGTTTTCCCAAGAGATGCTGCCTGACCCGCTGAGTTAATCCAGCCCTTTGCCTCTACCTCAATGACATTTGTTCTCTTTAACATTACATTTAATTGAAGCTTTGCAATGAAAATTAATTTCATTAAAGCTTAACGATTTTCAATTGACCATCAAGACTAAATATTCATGCTTATTTAATAATATATGTTATGATTTAGGACAATAATTAGGCCAGCTAGACAGAAAGTACAACAAAATACTATAACAGAATGACCCAAGGTTCTCTTAACATATATACTGACTTATTAACATTCTAAGGTAGTACCTAATCTATTCACAGTGTGAGTTAATCAATCATTCTTGATCTGTAGTTAATTCATCCACTATTCATGGTCACATGAGACCTCATTGAAACATACAGAATAGTGAAAGGCTTGGCTAGAGTGGATGTGGAGAGGATGTTTCCACTAGTGGGAGAGTCTAGGACCAGAGGTCACAGCCTCAGAATTAAAGGATGTTCCTTTAGGAAGGAGAAGAGGATGAATTTATTTAGTCAGAGGGTGGTGAATCTGTGGAGTTCATTGCCAAGGATATTTTTAAGGCAGAGGTTGACTGATGCTTGATTAGTGCGGGTGTCGGGGGGTTATGGGGGAGGAGGCAGGAGAATGGGGTTGATTGAATGGTGGAGTAGGGCCGAATGGCCTAATTCTGCTCCCAGACGACGAACGTATCTGGAAACACGCAACGTGCCGGATATGTGGCAACATTTATGGACTGTCTCAGTAGAAATCCACTCAATCATTACACTCTTTTATTTATTAAGGATATTGTTAAACTGGAGAGTGCAGAGATGTGCGAGGACTTTGAGGCCGTCAGTGCATATTTTTAAGGGAGAGATAGACAAATTCTTGATTAGTACGGATGTCGGGAGCTATGGGGAGAAGGCTGGAGAATGGGGTTGAGAGGGAGAGATACTGTAGATTGGCCATGATTGAAGGAGGAGTAGACTTGATTTATTCTGGACTTATTCTGCTCCTATCACTTATGAATGTGAATTTATTGAGATTTTATAAAGTATTGCCTGGCCTATTAACAGTGTGAGTTAATTAATCATCCTTGTGCTGAAGTTAATTCATCCACTATTCATAGACACTTGAGACAATTTATAACATTGGGGTCAACCATCCTGCCTCAATCTTATTATTCATTCCATTTCAATTGTGTAATCTGCTGTGTGCAAAATTATATTAAAAATCATGTTCGTAACAGCACACTAAATCGTGTTTTTTTTACACATGACAGCAGTGCCACATGAATTAAAACATTTTCAGCTCTGTCTGATTAGCTCTTCCTGAACATGCCCGAGTCAAAACTGCTAAACATCGAGCTGAGAACAATTCACACCTTTTAAGAGACACAAGCAGATAGACGGAGTGCTGGGGGGACTCTGCACTCTTGGCAGCACGGTGGCGCAGTGGTAGAGTTGCTGCCTTTCAGCGCCAGAGATCGTGACTACGGGCGCTGTCTGTACGGAGTTTGTACTTCCTCCGCATCACCTGCGTGGGTTTTCTCCGAGATATTCGGTTTCCCTCCCACACTCCAAAGACGTACAGGTTTGTAGGTTAATAGGCTTGGTAAATGTACAAATTGTCCCTAGTGGGTGTAGGATAGTGTTAATGTGCGGGGATCGCTGGTCGGTGTGGACCCGGTGGGCCTGTTTCTGCGCTGTATCTCTAAACTAAACTAAACAACCAAAGAAGGCTGTGGAGGCCAAGTCAACGGATCGCTGGGCGGCACGAACTCTGTGGGTCGAAGGGCCTGTTTCCACGACTGCACCCCTAAACTAAACTAAACTAAATTATACAAAACGGCGGGTCAGGCAGCATCTCTGGAGAAAAAGGTGATGTTTTGGTTTGAGGCACTTCTTCAGACTGAAATAAGGGCTTCAGTATTGTGAGCAGTTTTGGGCCCCATATCTAAGGAAGAATCTGCTGGCATTGAAAGGGGTTCAGAGTCTGAAGAAAGGTTCCAACAAGAAATGTCATCTGTGTTAGTCTGAAGAAGGGTCTCGACCCGAAACGTCGCCTATCTCCTTCGCTCCTTAGATGCTGCTGCACCCGCTGAGTTACTCCAGCCTTTTGTGTACCCCAGAAATGTCATCTGCTCCTTTTCTCCAGAGATGCTGCTGCCCCGCTGAGTTACTCCAGCACTTTATTTTTATCTTCGGCTTAAACCAGCATCTGCAGTTCCTTCCTACACAAGAGACACAAGAACCTGCAGGTGCTGGCATCTTGAGCAAAAGTCCTGGATGAACCCAGTGGGTCAGGCAGCATCGGTGAAGGGAATGGATAGGTGATGCTTCAGGTTGGGATCCTTCTTCTGGTCTTCCTCAGCCTGAAGAAGGGTCCCGTTTAAAAATGTTATCATCCGTTCCCTCCAGAGATGCTGCCTGACCTGATTCCATTTGCACCTCACGCTGCCTCGGCAAGGCCAGCAGCAAAATCTAGGATGAGTCGCACCCTGGCCACTCCTTCTTCTCCTCCTTCCCATCGGGACAAAGTCATATAAGTATGAAAATGTACACACCTCCAGAGTCAGGGACAGTTTCTTCCCAGCTGTTATCAGGCAACTGAACCAGAGAGCAGTGCTGAACTACTATCTACCTCATTGGTGACCCTCGTACTATCTTTGATCGGATTTTACTGGCTTTACCTTGCACTAAACGTTACTCCCTGTACCTGTATCTGTACGCTGTAAATGGCTCGATTGTAATCATGTATTGTCTTTCCGCTGACTGTATAGCACGCGACAAAAAGCTTTTCACTGTACCTCGGTACACGTGACAATAAACTAAACTGAACTGAGCTGGACTGCCCCGCTGATTCCCCCAGCACATTATTCTTATGCACCACTTTTAAGAAGTTGTTATTTAGATCTTTCTATTGCAGCAACGAGTTTTAAATTCGAGAAAGGATATAATGCAGAGCACAGGAATCCAGAATAATAAAACAGAGAAGCTGGATGTATTCAGTAGGACAGGCAGTACCAAACAAAGAATAAAATCAGATCTACTGGTTCAGCTTGAATTTTCTTCAAAGGTAGGGAAGCTTTGAGACAAACAACTTGTGATTTTCAGGGGAACTGAAAGATGTGCAAGTTTGTTGGTTAATTGACTTCTGTAAATTGTCCCTAGTGTGTAGGATAGACACTATCCTCTATGAATGCGTGGAGATGGAGAAATTGAAATGTAAAGACATTGTATTTATTTGAAGGACAACACACTTAAATCTGTTTACATGCTGAAACTTTAACTCTTGCCCCAAGCAAAATGAATGAGAATTCATATGAAATTGCAGTCCAATTAAGCCTCCATATAAACAAAAACACACACACACACACACACTCACACGCAAGCACACACACACACGCATGCAAGCATTCACACATGCATGCAAGTACACAGACATATGCATGCGCACACACACACACATACGCATACTGGAACACACACGCACACACACACACACACACACACACGCACAAATACATGCATACAAACGCAGGCAGGTGGGATTAGTGCAGCTGGGAGATATTGGCTGGTGTGGGCAAGTTTGGCCGAAGTGCCTGTTTCCACACTGTATCACTATGAATCTATCTTTACTCTATTCATGGGGTCAAAAACCTGCCTAGCAGCCACCAGCAGCGCCTGGAGGGATTAGCAACTAACCTGGTTTTTCAATCAACACTATTGTTTGAGAATGTCAGATTATTTACATTGAATGGAAGGGAATAGTAAAGTGGCAGATCATCTGCCTTGTACTATTTTTATTTTTGATACCCCAGCTTTACAGCTTCAACAGGTACATGGATAGGACAGGTTTGGAGTGATACCACCAGGGGCGCCGGGGCGTTGGCTGCCCTGCCGGCAGTCTGTTCGTCTTTTCATATAACCATATAACCATATAACAATTACAGCACGGAAACAGGCCCTCTCGGCCCTTCCAGTCCATGCCGACCATTTGTTTTCCCCTAGTCCCATCTACCTGCTCCATTCCCTCCATACCCCTCCATTCCCTTCACGTCCATATACCTATCCACTTTACTTTTAAATGTTAAAATCGATCCTGCCTCCACCACTTCTGCTGGAAGCTCATTCCACAGTCACCACCCTCTGAGTTAAGAAGTTCCCCCTCACGTTACCCTGAAACCTCTGTCCCTTAATTCTCATGTCATGCCCTCTTGTTTGAATCTTCCCTACCCTCAATGGGAAAAACGTATCCACGTCAACTCTGTCTATCCCTTTCATCATTTTAAAGACCTCAATCAAGTCCCCCCTTAACCTTCTGCGCTCCAAAGAATAAAGACCTAACTTGTTCAACCTTTCTCTGTAACAGAGTTGCTGGAACCCTGGCAACATTCTAGTAAATCTCCTCTGTACTCTCTCTATTTTGTTGATATCCTTCCTATAACTAGGCAACCAAAATTGTACACCATACTCCAGAATTGGTCTTACCAATGCCTTGTACAATTTTAACATTACTTCCCTACTCCTATATTCAATGCTCTGATTTATAAAGGCCAGCACACCAAAGGCTTTCTTTACCACCCTATCTACATGCAATTCCACCTTCAGGGAACTATGCACAGTTATTCCTAGATCCCTCTGTTCCACAACATTCCTCAATTCCCTACCATTTACCATGTACGTCCTATTTTGATTTGTCCTGCCAAGATGTAGCACTTCACACTTAACAGCATTAAACTCCATCTGCCATCTTTCAGCCCACTTTTCCAAATGGCCCAAATCTCTCTGTAGACTTTGAAAATCTACTTCATTATCCACAACACCACCTATCTTAGTATCATCTGCATACTTACTTATCCAATTTTCCACCCCACCATCCAGATCATTGATGTACATGACAAACAACAGTGGACCCAACACAGATCCCTGAGGCACCCCACTGGTCTCCGGCTTCCAACCTGACAAACAGCCATCCACCATTACTCTCTGACATCTCCCATTCAGCCACTGTTGAATCCATCTTGCTACTCCGCCATTAACACCCAAAGATTGAACCTTCTTAACCAACCTTCCATGGGGAACCTTGTCAAAGGCCTTACTGAAATCCATATAGACAACATCCACTGCTTTACTCTCATCAATTTCCCTAGTTACCGCTTCAAAAAATTCAAGAAGGTTTGTCAAACATGACCTTCCAGGCACAAATCCATGTTGACTGTTCCTGATCAGACCCTGTTTATCCAGGTGCTTATATATATTATCTCTAAGTATCCTTTCCATTAATTTGCCCACCACTGACGTCAAACTAATAGGTCTATAATTGCTAGGTTTATTCTTTGAACCCTTTTTAAACAATGGAACAACATGCGCAGTACGCCAATCCTCCGGCACTATTCCCGTTTCTAATGACATTTGAAATATTTCTGTCATAGCTCCTGCTATTTCTACACTAACTTCCCTCAATGTCCTAGGGAATATCCTGTCAGGACCTGGAGACTTATCCACTTTTATATATTTTTCAAAAGTGTCAGTACTTCCTCCTCTTTGAATCTCATAGTTTCCATAGCTACTCTACTTTTTCCCCTTAACTCACAGAGTTCAATATCCTTCTCCTTGGTGAATACCGAAGAAAATAAATTGTTCAATATCTCCCCCATCTCTTTTGGCTCTGCAGATAGCTGTCCATTCTGGTTCTCTAATGGTCCAATTTTATCCCTCGTTATCCTTTTGCTATTAATATAGCTGTAGAAACCCTTTGGGTTTACTTTCACCTTTCTTGCCAAAGCAACCTCATATCTTCTTTTAGCCTTCCTAATTTCTTTCTTAAGATTCTTTTTACATTCTTTATACTCCTCTAGCACCTCATTTACTCCATGCCTCCTATAATTATTGTAGATATCTCTATTTTTTCGAAACAAGTGTCCAATTTACCTTGAAAACCATGGCTCTTTCCAATTTTTACTATTTCCTTTCAACCTAACAGGGAAATAAAGATTCTGTACTCTTACAATTTCCCCTTTAAAGGTCCTCCATTTCTCTTCTACATCCTTCCCATGAAACAAAGTGTCCCAATTCACTCCTTTACAATCCCTACGCATTCCCTCAAAGTTAGCCTTTCTCCAATCAAAAATCTCCACCCTAGGTCCAGTTCTGACTCTCTCCATAATTATATTGAAACTAATGGTATTGTGATCACTGGTCCCGAAGTGCTCACCAACGCATACCTCCGTCACCTGACCTGTCTCATTTCCTAACAGCACTGCCCCTTCTCTGGTCGATACCTCTATGTACTGCTGCAAAAAAGTATCCTGCACACATTTTACAAACTCCAAACCATCTAGCCCATTTACAGAATGTGTTTCCCAGTCTATTTTTGGAAAATTGAAATCTCCCACAATCACTACCTTGTGCTTACTACTAATATCTGCTATCTCCTTACATATTTGCTCTTCCAATTCTCGCTCCCCATTTGGCGGTCTATAATACACCCCTAAAAGTGTTGCTACACCGTTCCCACTTCTCAGTTCTACCCAAAATAGCCTCCCTAGACGAGCCCTCTAATCTATCCTGCCAAAGCACTGCTGTAATATCTTCTCTGACAAGCAATGCAACACCTCCCCCTCTGGTCCCTCCAATTCTATCACACCTGAAGCAACAAAATCCTGGAATATTTAGTTTCCAATCACAGCCCTCCTGCAACCATGTTTCACTGATTGCCACAACATCATATTTCCAGGTGTCAATCCAGGCTCTAAGTTCATCCACCTTACTTACAATGCTCCTAGCATTAAAATATACACATTTTAGAAACCCACCATCCCTTATTCTCTGTCTATTATCTTTTTCATCTTTCTCGCCTACATTTTGGGTTCCCTTCTCTGCCTCTTGCCCCACACCCTGACCCCTAGCCCCCTCTACCCGAGTCCCTCCCCCCAGCCTTTCTAGTTTAAAGTCTCCCCAGTAGCCTTTGCAAATCTCCCTGCCAGGATATTGGTCCCCCTCGGGTTCAAGTGCAACCCGTCCTTTGTGTACAGATCATGCCTTCCCCAAAAGAGGACCCAGTGATCAAGAAACTTGAATCCCTGCCCACTGCTCCAGTCCCTCAGCCACGCATTTATCCTCCACCTCATTTCATTCCTACTCTCACTGTCACGCGGCACAGGCAGTAATCCTGAAATCGTTACCCTTTTGGTCCTTCTCCTTAACTTTCCCCCCAACTCCCTAAATTCTCCCTTCAGGACCCTTTTCACTCTTGTTGTTATTTTTTAGTTTGTTAAAAGTTTTTGTTTTAATGTTCTTCGGTTTGTTTTATGTGGGGAGAGAGGGGAGGGGATCGGGGGAAACTTTTATTCTGGTTCTTACCTTCCCGGAGATGTGATCAATTTTCGGGTCACATTCTCCGGGCTCTGCAGCCTACCATCGATGGGGCTGGAAGCCTCCTCGGACTGTCGTGAGCCCCACCGCGGGGCGTGGACTTAACATGGGAGCTGATCCCTTGCCTGGGATCGCGACCACCGTGACCACTGCGGACGTACCATCAAGAGTTCGCAGTGTCGGGCGAGGCCGAGTCGGGCGCTCCAACGTCGCGGAAGGTTCGACCAGCCCCGACGCGAGGTTCGATCGCCCGGCGCGGGGGAGCTGACATCCCCCCGATGCAGGAGCTGATCGCCCTGGCGCGGAGGGCCCGAACACCGCCGGCTACGGGAGTCAAGATCATCCCGTCAACGGGGGCTCGAGGCCCCCAACCGAGGAAGAACAAAGGAGAGACTTGAACTTTATTTCGCCTTCCATCACAGTGAGGAATGTGTCGGAGTCACTGTGGCGGATGTTCATGTTAAAATGTATTTTTGAGTGATCTGTTACTTTTAATTGTGTTACTGACCTGGCAATAAAGTGTGATTCTGATTCTGATTCTGATTCTGATATGGACCAAGCGCAGGCAGGTTGGACTAGTGTAGCCGGGACATGTTGGCTGCTGTGGTCAAGTTGGGCCGAGGGCCTGTTTCCACACTGTATCACTCCATGACTCTATAATTATCTTGGACTGTCGAGGATGAATGGAGTATCACTATTTCTAAGATCAGTCAAACAAAGAAACAAATGTGGGAGATGGACACAAAGTGCTGGAGTAACTCGCCGGGCCAGGCAGCATCTCTGGAGAGAAGGGATAGGTGACGTTTCAGTTTCGAACCCTTCTTCAGACTCACAGAAGTGAAGCAGTGAGAGAGGATGTACAGAACTCCCGTCAGAGAGAAAAGAAGAACTTACCAGACTGATTCCTGGAATGTCAGGACTTTCATATGAGGAAAGACTGGATAGACTTGGCTTGTACTCGCTAGAATTTAGAAGACTGAGGGGGGATCTTATAGAAACTTACAAAATTCTTAAGGGGTTGGATAGGCTAGATGCAGGAAGATTGTTCCCGATGTTGGGGAGGTCCAGAACAAGGGGCCACAGTCTAAGGATAAGGGGGAATTCCTTTAGGACCGAGATGAGGAAAACATTTTTCACACAGAGAGTGGTGAGTCTCTGGAATTCTCTGCCACAGAAGGTAGTTGAGGCCAGTTCATTGGCTATATTTAAGAAGGAGTTAGATGTGGCTAAAGGGATCAGGGGGTATGGAGAGAAGACAGGTTGGATGATCAGCCATGATCATATTGAATGGCGGTGCAGGCTCGAAGGGCTGAATGGCCTACTCCTACACGTAATTTCTATGTTCTGTTTCTAACTTCTTCAAAGTAGGCATACCTTAGGAGCTTCCTGAAGAAGGGTGTAGGAAGGAACTGCGGATGCTGGTTTATTCCGAAGATAGACACAAAATGCTGGAGTAACTCAGCGGGACAGGCAGCATCTCTGGATAGATGGTCGGCAATTTGGGCCGAGACCCTTCTTCAGGCTGAGAATCAGGGGAGAGGAAGACACAGAGATGTGGAAGGGTAAGGTGTGAAAACGAGAGAACAAAGGGGACGAAGTTCAAAGAAAATGTAGAATAGGTCATTGTTAACTAAGGGAAGGAGACAACAAGGCATACAAATATAAATTTAATCAGGAGGACAGTCAAACTAGCCGGAAGACTAGGATGGGGGGATGGATGGAGAGAGAGGGAAAGCAAGGGTTACTTGAAGTTAGAGAAGTTGTACTGCAGTCTGAAGAAGGGTCTCAACCCGAAACATCATCTATTCCTTTCTCCAGAGATACTACCTGACTCTCTGAGTTATTCTAGCAATTTACATTTTTTTCCTTTTGCGAAATAGCATCAGCAGTTCTTTGTATCAACATCATCCTTGGAATTCATGCTTGAAATAGAAATTATGCCTACAAATAAATTCTACTTGACGATCTTAAATCCTCCAAAGCCAAAACAAATGAATATATACAGTTAAATATCTATGGATGTGGATTTGGTTGTGGATCGTGAGCAATTTGGGCCCGATATCTGAGGAAAGATGCGCTGGCACTGGAGAGGGTCCAGAGGAGGTTTACGAGAATGATCCCAGGCATGAGTGGGTTAACATCTGATGAGCGTTTGTCCTGTACTCGCTGGAGTTTAGAAGAATGAGAGGGGGCCTCATTAAAACTTACCGAATAGTGAAAGGCCTGGATACAGTGGATGTGGAGAGGATATTTCCACTAGTGGAAGAGTCTCGGACCAGAGGTCATAGCCTCAGAATTAGCTATGATTGAATGTCGGAGTAGTCTTAATGCGCTGAATGGCCTAATTCTACCTCTATCACTTATCACTTCT
Organism: Okamejei kenojei; assembly: GCA_035221665.1. Lineage (NCBI taxonomy): Eukaryota > Metazoa > Chordata > Chondrichthyes > Rajiformes > Rajidae > Okamejei > Okamejei kenojei. The sequence goes on from CM069135.1 coordinate 10,998,607, forward strand.
GACTTAATTCTTTATTGTCACAGGTGACAAGTCACAGTGAAATGCTTTGCTTGCCTTCCCAAGGTATGCAAATAGTCGCCACATAAAGGGCGCTGACTAAGTTACAAATTACCCAGGCCAGGTCGTCCTTGGTTCCCTCCCTGTTCCATCACGGTGGTCCCCCTGCGCTCTCATCCATCGCCGACCACGGGTCGACCCACGAGGCTAATTCTTAACCTGTGCAAAATTCCCATTTATTCCACCGGCTTGGACGTGGCACTCATCAAATGCTTAATAATATATATTTAACTGCAGTTTAGTTCAGCTTAGTTTAGTTTAGTGATACAGTGCAGAAACAGGCCCCTCGGCCCACCAAGTCTGCGCCGACTAGCGATCCTTGCACACTAACAGTATCCAACACACACTAGGGACAATTTACACTTATACCAAGCCAATTAACCTACGAACTTGCTCGTCTTTGGAGTGTGGGAGGGAACAGAAGATGCCGGAAAACCCCCACGAGGTCACGGGGAGAATGTACAATCTCTGTACATGCAACACCCGTAGTCAGGATCGAACACAGGTCTCTGGCACTGCAAGTGCTGTAAAAGGCAGCAACTCTACCGCAGCTAAAAATGCTAAAAAACATTTCTATTCGTTCATGTTTGGCTTTGGTGGCTTTTAAATTATTTGTAGGAATAATATCTATTTCAATCATGATTTTACTTCGGAGTCACGTGAGTGACTACGTGAAGAAGCCCCGCCTGGCGCTGAAACGGCATTACGTCGACGCTGACGGCAGAAGCAAGAGTTGCATAGCGCAGCTCCTCGCAGCGTCCGGAACGGACCCGCAGGTAAGTGTAAGGAAAAAAGACGTACAGGTTTGTAGGTTAATTGGCTTGGTAAATGTACAAATTGTCCTAGTGGGTGTAGGATAGTGTTAATGTGCGGGGACCGCTGGTCGGTGCGGACCCGGTGGGCCGAAGGGCCTGTTTCCACGCTGTATCTCTAAACTAAACTAAACAACCAAAGAAGGCTGTGGAGGCCAAGTCAACGGATCGCTGGGCGGCACGAACTCTGTGGGTCGAAGGGCCTGTTTCCACGACTGTACCCCTAAACTAAACTAAATTATACAAAACGGCGGGTCAGGCAGCATCTCTGGAGAAAAAGGTGATGTTTTGGTTTGAGGCACTTCTTCAGACTGAAATAAGGGCTTCAGTATTGTGAGCAGTTTTGGGCCCCATATCTAAGGAAGAATCTGCTGGCATTGAAAGGGGTTCAGAGTCTGAAGAACGGTTCCAACAAGAAATGTCATCTGCTCCTTTTCTCCAGAGATGCTGCTGCCCCGCTGAGTTACTCCAGCATTTTATTTTTATCTTCGGCTTAAACCAGCATCTGCAGTTCCTTCCTACACAAGAGACACAAGAACCTGCAAGTGCTGGAATCTTGAGCAAAAGTCCTGGATGAACCCAGTGGGTCAGGCAGCATCGGTGAAGGGAATGGATAGGTGATGCTTCAGGTTGGGATCCTTCTTCTGGTCTTCCTCAGCCTGAAGAAGGGTCCCGTTTAAAAATGTTATCATCCGTTCCCTCCAGAGATGCTGCCTGACCTGATTCCATTTGCACCTCACGCTGCCTCGGCAAGGCCAGCAGCAAAATCTAGGATGAGTCGCACCCTGGCCACTCCTTCTTCTCCTCCTTCCCATCGGGACAAAGTCATATAAGTATGAAAATGTACACACCTCCAGAGTCAGGGACAGTTTCTTCCCAGCTGTTATCAGGCAACTGAACCAGAGAGCAGTGCTGAACTACTATCTACCTCATTGGTGACCCTCGTACTATCTTTGATCGGATTTTACTGGCTTTACCTTGCACTAAACGTTACTCCCTGTACCTGTATCTGTACGCTGTAAATGGCTCGATTGTAATCATGTATTGTCTTTCCGCTGACTGGATAGCACGCAACAAAAAGCTTTTCACTGTACCTCGGTACACGTGACAATAAGCTAAACTGAACTGAGCTGGACTGCCCCGCTGATTCCCCCAGCACATTATTCTTATGCACCACTTTTAAGAAGTTGTTATTTAGATCTTTCTATTGCAGCAACGAGTTTTAAATTAGAGAAAGGATATAATGCAGAGCACAGGAATCCAGAATAATAAAACAGAGAAGCTGGATGTATTCAGTAGGACAGGCAGTACCAAACAAAGAATAAAATCAGATCTACTGGTTCAGCTTGAATTTTCTTCAAAGGTAGGGAAGCTTTGAGACAAACAACTTGTGATTTTCAGGGGAACTGAAAGATGTGCAAGTTTGTTGGTTAATTGACTTCTGTAAATTGTCCCTAGTGTGTAGGATAGACACTATCCTCTATGAATGCGTGGAGATGGAGAAATTGAAATGTAAAGACATTGTATTTATTTGAAGGACAACACACTTAAATCTGTTTACATGCTGAAACTTTAACTCTTGCCCCAAGCAAAATGAATGAGAATTCATATGAAATTGCAGTCCAATTAAGCCTCCATATAAACAAAAACACACACACACACACACACTCACACGCACGCACACACACACGCATGCAAGCATTCACACATGCATGCAAGTACACAGACATATGCACGCGCACACACACACATACGCATACTGGCACACACACGCACACACGCACAAATACATGCATACAAACGCAGGCAGGTGGGATTAGTGCAGCTGGGAGATATTGGCTGGTGTGGGCAAGTTTGGCCGAAGTGCCTGTTTCCACACTGTATCACTATGAATCTATCTTTACTCTATTCATGGGGTCAAAAACCTGCCTAGCAGCCACCAGCAGTGCCTGGAGGGATTAGCAACTAGCCTGGTTTTTCAATCAACACTATTGTTTGAGAATGCCAGATTATTTACATTGAATGGAAGGGAATAGTAAAGTGGAAGTTCATCTGTCCTTTACTATTTTTATTTTTGATACCCCAGCGTTACAGCTTCAACAGGTACATGGATAGGACAGGTTTGGAGTGATACCACCAGGGGCGCCGGGGCGATGGCTGCCCTGCCGGCAGTCTGTTCGTCTTTTCATATAACCATATAACAATTACAGCACGGAAACAGGCCCTCTCGGCCCTTCCAGTCCGTGCCGACCATTTGTTTTCCCCTAGTCCCATCTACCTGCTCCATTCCCTCCATACCCCTCCATTCCCTTCACGTCCATATACCTATCCAATTTACTTTTAAAATGTTAAAATCGATCCTGCCTCCACCACTTCTGCTGGAAGCTCATTCCACACAGCCACCACCCTCTGAGTTAAGAAGTTCCCCCTCACGTTACCCCTAAACCTCTGTCCCTTAATTCTCATGTCATGCCCTCTTGTTTGAATCTTCCCTACCCTCAATGGAAAAACGTATCCACGTCAACTCTGTCTATCCCTTTCATCATTTTAAAGACCTCAATCAAGTCCCCCCTTAACCTTCTGCGCTCCAAAGAATAAAGACCTAACTTGTTCAACCTTTCTCTGTAACAGAGTTGCTGGAACCCTGGCAACATTCTAGTAAATCTCCTCTGTACTCTCTCTATTTTGTTGATATCCTTCCTATAACTAGGCAACCAAAATTGTACACCATACTCCAGAATTGGTCTTACCAATGCCTTGTACAATTTTAACATTACTTCCCTACTCCTATATTCAATGCTCTGATTTATAAAGGCCAGCACACCAAAGGCTTTCTTTACCACCCTATCTACATGCAATTCCACCTTCAGGGAACTATGCACAGTTATTCCTAGATCCCTCTGTTCCACAACATTCCTCAATTCCCTACCATTTACCATGTACGTCCTATTTTGATTTGTCCTGCCAAGATGTAGCACTTCACACTTAACAGCATTAAACTCCATCTGCCATCTTTCAGCCCACTTTTCCAAATGGCCCAAATCTCTCTGTAGACTGAAAATCTACTTCATTATCCACACAACACCACCTATCTTAGTATCATCTGCATACTTACCTATCCAATTTTCCACCCCACCATCCAGATCATTGATGTACATGACAAACAACAGTGGACCCAACACAGATCCCTGAGGCACCCCACTGGTCTCCGGCTTCCAACCTGACAAACAGCCATCCACCATTACTCTCTGACATCTCCCATTCAGCCACTGTTGAATCCATCTTGCTACTCCGCCATTTAACACCCAAAGATTGAACCTTCTTAACCAACCTTCCATGGGAACCTTGTCAAAGGCCTTACTGAAATCCATATAGACAACATCCACTGCTTTACTCTCATCAATTTCCCTAGTTACCGCTTCAAAAATTCAAGAAGGTTTGTCAAACATGACCTTCCAGGCACAAATCCATGTTGACTGTTCCTGATCAGACCCTGTTTATCCAGGTGCTTATATATATTATCTCTAAGTATCCTTTCCATTAATTTGCCCACCACTGACGTCAAACTAATAGGTCTATAATTGCTAGGTTTATTCTTTGAACCCTTTTTAAACAATGGAACAACATGCGCAGTACGCCAATCCTCCGGCACTATTCCCGTTTCTAATGACATTTGAAATATTTCTGTCATAGCTCCTGCTATTCTACACTAACTTCCCTCAATGTCCTAGGGAATATCCTGTCAGGACCTGGAGACTTATCCACTTTTATATTTTTCAAAAGTGTCAGTACTTCCTCCTCTTTGAATCTCATAGTTTCCATAGCTACTCTACTTTTTCCCCTTAACTCACAGAGTTCAATATCCTTCTCCTTGGTGAATACCGAAGAAAATAAATTGTTCAATATCTCCCCCATCTCTTTTGGCTCTGCAGATAGCTGTCCATTCTGGTTCTCTAATGGTCCAATTTTTATCCCTCGTTATCCTTTTGCTATTAATATAGCTGTACAAAACCCTTTGGGTTTACTTTCACCTTTCTTGCCAAAGCAACCTCATATCTTCTTTTATAGCCTTCCTAATTTCTTTCTTACGATTCTTTTTTACATTCTTTAATACTCCTCTAGCACCTCATTTACTCCATGCCTCCTATAATTATTGTAGATATCTCTCTTTTTTTTTTTTCGAAACAAGTGTCCAATTTACCTTGAAAACCATGGCTCTTTCCAATTTTTTAACTATTTCCTTTCAACCTAACAGGGAAATAAAGATTCTGTACTCCCTTACAATTTCCCCTTTAAAGGTCCTCCATTTCTCTTCTACATTCCTTCCCATGAAACAAAGTGTCCCAATTCACTCCTTTACAATCCCTACGCATTCCCTCAAAGTTTAGCCTTTCTCCAATTCAAAAATCTCCACCCTAGGTCCAGTTCTGACTCTCTCGATGTCATAATTATATTGAAACTAATGGGTATTGTGATCCTGGTCCCGAAGTGCTCACCAACGCATACCTCCGTCACCTGAACCTGTCTCATTTCCTAACAGCACTGCCCCTTCTCTGGTCGATACACCTCTATGTACTGCTGCAAAAAAGTATCCTGCACACATTTTACAAACTCCAAACCATCTAGCCCATTACAGAATGTGTTTCCCAGTCTATTTTTGGAAAATTGAAATCTCCCACAATCACTACCTTGTGCTTACTACTAAAGTCTGCTATCTCCTTACATATTTGCTCTTCCAATTCTCGCTCCACATTTGGCGTCTATAATACACCCCTAAAAGTGTTGCTACAAACCGTTTCCCACTTCTCAGTTCTACCCAAAATAGCCTCCCTAGACGAGCCCTCTAATCTATCCTGCCAAAGCACTGCCCCCTGTAATATCTTCTCTGACAAGCAATGAAACACCTCCCCCTCTGGTCCCTCCAATCTATCACACCTGAAGCAACAAAATCCTGGAATATTTATTTCCAATCACAGCCCTCCTGCAACCATGTGTCACTGATTGCCACAACATCATATTTCCAGGTGTCAAATCCAGGCTCTAAAGTTCATACCACCTACTTACAATGCTCCTAAGCATTAAAATATACACATTTTAGAAACCCACCATCCCTTATTCTCTGTCTATTATCTTTTTCATCTTTCTCTCGCCTACATTTTGGGTTCCCTTCTCTGCCTCTTGCCCCACACCCCTGACCCCTAGCCCCCCTCTACCCGAGTCCCCTCCCCCCCAGCCTCTAGTTTAAAGTCTCCCCAGTAGCCTTTGCAAATCTCCCTGCCAGATATTGGTCCCCCTCGGGTTCAAGTGCAACCCCGTCCTATTGTGTACTGATCATGCCTCCCAAAAGAGGACCCAGTGATCAAGAAACTTGAATCCCTGCCCACTGCTCCAGTCCCTCAGCCACGCATTTATCCTCCACCGTCATTTCATTCCTACTCTCACTGTCACGCGGCACAGGCAGTAATCCTGAAATCGTTACCCTTTTGGGTCCTTCTGCTTAACTTTCCCCCCAACTCCCTAAATTCTCCCTTCAGGAGACCCTTTTCACTCTTGTTGTTATTTTTTTAGTTTGTTAAAAGTTTTTGTTTTAATGTTCTTCGGTTTGTTTTTATGTGGGAGAGAGGGGAGGGGATCGGGGAAACTTTTATTCTGGTTCTTACCTTCCCGGAGATGTGATCAATTTTCGGGTCACATTCTCCGGGCTCTGCAGCCTACCATCGATGGGGCTGGAAGCCTCCTTGGAACTGTCGTGAGCCCCACCGCGGGGCGCGGACTTACTATGGGAGCTGATCCCTTGCCTGGATCGTTCCCTGAACCGTGACCACCGCGGACGGTACCGGGAGCATCAAGCGTTCGCAAAGGGTCGGGAGAGGCCGAGTCGGGAGCTCCAACGTCACGGAAGGTTCGACCAGCCCGACGCGAGGTTCGATCGCGCCCGGCGCGGGGGCGCGGGCGGGTCGGCCGCGGCGTCGCTGGGCCGGGGGCGCGGACGCGGGGCGCCGGCGCGTCGCCGCGAATCGGCCGCGCCCGGCGGCGGGGGAGCTGACATCCCCCCCGCCCGCGCCCGATGCATCAGGAGCTGAAGCGGCATCGCCCTGGCGCGGAGGGCCCGAACACCGAGGGGGGGGTCCGGCTACGGGAGACAAGATCATCCCGTCAAACGGGGGGGGCTCGAGGCCCCCCGACCGAGGAAGAACAAAGGAGAGACTTGAACTTTATTTCGCCTTCCATCACAGTGAGGAATGTGTCGGAGTCACTGTGGAGGATGTTCATGTTAAAATGTATTTTTGAGTGATCTGTTTACTTTTAATTGTGTTACTGACCCTGGCAATAAAGTGTGATTCTGATTCTGATTCTGATTCTGATATGGTCCAAGCGCAGGCAGGTTGGACTAGTGTAGCCGGGACATGTTGGCTGCTGTGGTCCAAGTTGGGCCGAGGCCTGTTTCCACACTGTATCACTCCATGACTCTATCATTATCTTGGACTGTCGAGGATGAATGGAGTAATCACTATTTCTAAGATCAGTCAAACAAAGAAACAAATGTGGGAGATGGACACAAAGTGCTGAGTAACTCGCCGGGCCAGGCAGCATCTCTGGAGAGAAGGGATAGGTGACGTTTCAGTTTCGAACCCTTCTTCAGACTCACAGAAGTGAAGCAGTGAGAGAGGATGTACAGAACTCCCGTCAGAGAGAAAAGAAGAACTTACCAGACTGATTCCTGGATGTCAGGACTATCATATGAGGAAAGACTGGATATACTTGGCTTGTACTCGCAAGAATTTAGAAGACTGAGGGGGGATCTTATAGAAAACTTACAAAATTCTTAAGGGTTGGATAGACCCAGCTAGATGCAGGAAGATTGTTCCCGATGTTGGGAAGTCCCAGAACAAGGGGCCACAGTCTAAGGATAAGGGGAATTCCTTTAGGACCCGAGATGAGGAAAACATTTTTCACTCAGAGAGTGGTGAGTCTCTGGAATTCTCTGCCACAGAAGGTAGTTGAGGCCAGTCCATTGGGCTAATATTTAAGAGGGAGTTAATGTGGCCCTTGTGGGCTAAAGGGATCAGGGGGTATAGAGAGAAGGCAGGTTGGATGATCAGCCATGATCATATTGAATGACGGTGCAGGCTCGAAGGGCCAAATGGCCTACTCCTGCACGTAATTTCTATGTTCTGTTTCTAAACCAGCAAAGTAGGCATACCTTAGGAGCTTCCTGAAGAAGGTGAAGGAAGGACTGCGGATGCTGGTTTATTCCGAAGATAGACACAAAACGCTGAGTAACTCAACGGGACAGGCAGCATCTCTGGATAATGGTCGGCAATTTGGGCCCGTGACCCTTCTTCAGGCTGAGAATCAGGGGAGAGGAAGACACAGAGATGTGGAAGGGTAAGGTGTGAAAACGAGAGAACATATGGAACGAAGATCAAAGAAAATGTAGAATAGGTCATTGTTAGCTAAGGGAAGGAGACAACACAGGCACACAAATACAAATTTAATCAGGAGGACAGTCAAACTAGCCGGAGAGACTAGATGGGGGGATGGATGGAGAGAGAGGGAAAGCAAGGGTTACTTGAAGGTAGAGAAGTTGTACTGTAGTCTGAAGAAGGGTCTCAACCCGAAACATCATCTATTCCTTTCTCCAGAGATACTACCTGACTCTTGAGTTATTCTAGCAATTTACATTTTTTTTCCTTTTGCGAAATAGCATCAGCAGTTCTTTGTATCAACATCATCCTTGGAATTCATGCTTGAAATAGAAATTATGCCTACAAATAAATTCTACTTGACGATCTTAAATCCTCCAAAGCCAAAACAAATGAATATATACAGTTAAATATCTATGGATGTGGATTTGGTTGTGGATCGTGAGCAATTTGGGCCCGATATCTGAGGAAAGATGCGCTGGCACTGGAGAGGGTCCAGAGGAGGTTTACAAGAATGATCCCAGGCATGAGTGGGTTAACATCTGATGAGCTTTTGTCCTGTACTCGCTGGAGTTTAGAAGAATGAGAGGGGGCCTCATTGAAACTTACCGAGTTTAGTTCAGCTTAGTTTAGTTTAGTGATACAGTGCAGAAACAGGCCCCTCGGCCCACCAAGTCTGCGCCGACTAGCGATCCTTGCACACTAACAGTATCCAACACACACTAGGGACAATTTACGCTTATACCAAGCCAATTAACCTACGAACTTGCTCGTCTTTGGAGTGTGGGAGGGAACTGAAGATGCCGGAAAACCCCCACGAGGTCACGGGGAGAATGTACAATCTCTGTACATGCAGCATCCGTAGTCAGGATCGAGCACAGGTCTCCGGCACTGCAAGTGCTGTAAAAGGCAGCAACTCTACCGCAGCTAAAAATGCTAAAAAACATTTCTATTCGTTCATGTTTGGCTTTGGTGGCTTTTAAATTATTTGTAGGAATAATATCTATTTCAATCATGATTTTACTTCGGAGTCACGTGAGTGACTACGTGAAGAAGCCCCGCCTGGCGCTGGAACGGCATTACGTCAACGCTGACGGCAGAAGCAAAAGTTGCAGAGCGCAGCTCCTCGCAGCGGCCGGAACGGACCCACAGGTAAGTGTAAGGAAAAAAGGGGACGTTCTAAAAAAGACGTTACGCTGGTAAAACCAGCAAAAGAGAAAGTAAAAGCTAAAATCAGAGTCACGCTGGCATACTGATTTAGCCAGATAAATGGAAAAGAAAAATGGAGAAATCTCAAAGGAAAATTTTTGCGGGTAAAAAGATCATCCTGGGGTGAAGCTAAATTCGCAGCTTTACCAAATGGGTTAAGTTCAGCTCCCAGGCTCTTTAACAAAGCTGTTGAAACCAGCTTTAGCACAATTACGAGCACAAAAGCACATCATTATGGCTTATCTGGATGACATTTTAATCATCAATAGTAATCAGGAATCAGCTGAAAAATCAGTTTCAGCAACTAAAACTTTATTTGAGAAGTTTTTAGGTTTCTTGATTCATCCAATTAAAGTCCCAGCTGCAGCCAGCACAGTCAATTAACTATTTGGTGTTTGTGATTAATTCAGTTACTATGTTAGTAACTTTGCAACAGATAAGATTGATGATATTTTAGTGACCTGTAGGGTCTACATTCACAAACCTTATCTCTCAATCCGAGAAGCAGCAAAGGTTATTGGTAAATTAGTAGCAGCATTTCCTGCAGTAGAATTTGGTCCATTACATTACCAAAACCTTCAAAGGGACAAAATAAGAGCTCTAAAAAAGAGAGCAGGCCATTTTGATAGGCCTATGCAATTAACAAAAGAAGCTTTATTGGAATTACAATGGTGGATTGAAAATGTCCCACAAGCTGCTAAAAACAGTCTGATACAACAGCCTGAAGTAATTTTACAAACAGATGCTAGTGCTCTCGGATGGGGGGCGACATCCCAGGTAAAGACAATGTGGTGGCAGACAATAGATCAAGGATGTTTAAAGACCACACAGAATGGATGTTGAACCCAGTAATTTTCAGTAAAATTGTGACTCAATATGGGTTACCAGACATTGATCTGTTTGCATCAAGACTAAATCATCAATTGCCTAAATATGTGTCTTGGGAACCAGATCCAGACGCAGTAGCAAGTAGATGCTTTTTCACTAAACTGGGGGAATATGTTCTTTTATGCTTTTCCGCCATTTGCTCTGGTTCAGCAATGTCTGAAGAAAATAGAACAAGATTCTGCCACAGGATTATTGGTAATTCCAAATTGGCCGACACAACCATGGTTCCCATTGATGTTAAACATGATTAAAGAACCATATAGAAACATAGAAACATAGAAATTAGGTGCAGGAGTAGGCCATTCAGCCCTTCGAGCCTGCACCGCCATTCAATATGATCATGGCTGATCATCCAACTCAGTATCCCGTACCTGCCTTCTCTCCATACCCTCTGATCCCCTTAGCCACAAGGGCCACATCCAACTCACTCTTAAATATAGCCAATGAACTGGCCTCATATATGTCAATTCCTAGCAGCAGTGATTTATTGATAAAACCAGTAACCAAAGAAATTCATCCATTACATGCTTATATGAATTTGTTAATCTGCAGGTTTTGACCAGACCACTACAGGAGCTTGGATTGTCGGATAGAACTATGGATATTATAGTCGCATCATGGCGAGATAGCACTCAGAGACAATATATGAAACATATAAAGAAATGGGAAAATTTTTGCAGACAGTCAAATATATCCTATCATACTGTGAACATTGCAAACATATTGGAGTTCCTTGCCGAGTTGCATTTTGAACAACACTTAAGTTACAGTGCCATTAATAGTGCACGTAGTGCCTTATCATCTTATTTAGCACAAATCTCTGACCAGAAATCAATTGGATCATATCCATTAATATCCAGATTTATGAAAGGAATCTTTAACAAAAATCCACCCATTATGTAAAAGTTACCAAAACTCTTCGAGGTGATGAAAAAACATTAATGATTACGCATAAGAAACCACACACAAAAGCTTCAGTGCAAACAATCTCAAGGTGGTTAAAACAGGTGTTACTTTTAGCAGGAGTAGACACTGATGTGTTCAAATCTCACCACCAGGGCAGCAGCTACATCCGCGGCGAAGTTACAGGACGTACCACTCGAACATATTTTAGAAACCGCAGGGTGGTGTAAAGAAGAAACTTTTTCAAAGTTCTACAATAAACCTGTTCACACAATGACAGGCTTTGGACATATTCTGCGGTGTTGGGTTCACTATAATCACCTGCTTTGTTTCACTATTAATTGATATTATCAATTATGTTATCACTTATATCTTTTATCACTTTGTAATGGTTCCCGCTCAGGTGTAAAAAGAGGGTTATTATATGTTTCTTTTATCATTAAAAGATTTATGGAAAGAACTAAAACTATGTCTGGTTTTTTTTCTCATGTATGTGTTTGACATAGCCGGACTGTTGTATGGAAGAATTCTACGACATGAAAAACACAGAAGCTTCAAAATCTTCACGTTGTCACTCACGTGACTCCGAAGTAAAATAGTAAGATTAAATGAGAACTTACCAGTTCGAAGTTTGATCTTTATTTTATGAGGAGTAATGAGAGGGATTACGTGCCCTCCACTCCACACCCTCATAAAATAAATGATCACCTGGTAGTTCTAAATCTATGATGAGCCTTACTATCTTACTCCGGCTATTGTGTTCTGTGTTTTTCATGCCGCTGCTTTGAAGTATGCCGTTCCAGCGCCAGGCGGGGCTTCTTCACATAATCCCTCATCGTTACTCCTCATAAAATAAAGATCAAACTTCGAACTGGTAAGTTTTCGTTTAATCTTACTAATTTAAAGTAGGATGTGGATACAAGGAAGAACAGACACTGGTTCACCAAAAAAAGATACAACGTGCTGGAGTAACTCAGCGGGTCAGGCAACATTTCTGGAGAAAAGGAATAGTTCACGTTCATAAGTTTATAAGTGATAGATGTAGAATTAGGCCATTCAGCCTATCAAGTGTACTCCGCCATTCAATCCATAGTCAGAATCGTACCCGGGTCTCTAGCGCTGTAAGGATTCAACTCTACCGCTGCACCATCATGCCATTCTAAATGTTTAGTTATTAGTTATTGACTACTCCATGGTGAGGCCTCTTGTTCCTGGTTGGTTATTATCATAACATATATTTTCTCCTACCAATAGGTCAATCAATCAATGAGATATCTAGTGAAGTCCATTTATATTCAAAAGGCCCATTATCAGTAGCCATAATTCCTTTCATAAGTTCATGTTCATAAGTCATAGTAGCAGAAGTAGACCAGTCGACCTATCGAGTCTACTCTGCCATTCAATCACGGATGATCTATCTTTCCCTCCGAACCCCATTCTCCTGCCTTCTCCCCATAACCTCCGATACCTGTACGAATCAAAAATCTATCTCTGTGTTAAAAATATCCACTGACTTGGCCTCGACGGCCTTCTGTGGCAAATAATTCCATAGATTCACCAGCCTTTGACTAAATAAATTCCTCCTCATCTTCCTAAAGGAATATCCTTATCCTTATAACTATAAAACTCGGATCTTGGATGCGGGGGTGTGTGTGTGTGTGTGTGTGTGTGTGTGTGTGTGTGTGTGTGTGTGTGTGTGTGTGTGTGTGTGTGTGTGTGTGTGGTGTGTGTGTGTGTGGTGTGTGTGCAGTGCGTGTGGTGTGTGTGTTGTGTGTGTGTGTGTGTGTGTGTATGGGTGTGGTGTGTGTGTTGTGTGTGTGTGTGTGTGTGTGTGTGTGTGTGTGTGTGTGTGTGTGTGTGTGAGTGTGTGTGTAGTGGTGTGGCGCGTGCATGCGTGCAGCGTGCATGCGTGTGTGTGTGTGTGTGTGTATGGTGTGGTGTGTGTGTGTGTGTGTGTGTGTGTGTGTGTGTGTGTGTGGGTGTGTGTGTGTGTGTTGTGTATGTGTATGTGTGAGTGTGTTTTTATGTGTGTGTTTATGTGTGAAGTATGTGTGTGCTGTGTGTGTGTGTGTGTTGTGTGTGTGTGTGTGTGTGTTGTTGCGTGAGTGTGTATGTATGTGTGATCACATCTACTCGAAGAAACGATGCGCTAACGGGAACATTTTTACATATTCCGGTAGAGATTTACCCCTGGAGTCAAAATTCAGCTTCCCTGAAAACGTTGTGCTTTATTTCTTGAGTTATTAATAATAATGTTCACAAATCCGATCCAACTTTCTATTCAAAACGCCATTTTTAATTATTTTTTTGTGCTGATGATGTGACAATGGATCTGCCGTCTTCTCGCGCTGCGATCACGTCACCTGCCACCCCTCCCTCCTCCCCCCGTTGTTCAAATGTCGTCCTGTTGAACTACCAAGAGCTTCAGTCGACGAACGCTTGTGCCGAGGCTCGGGTTTCCCGAGTAGCATTTCGAGAACATTCTTCGAATCCTTCATCAACAGTCTTTCTCACTTTGTGAACGAAGTGCTGACTTCCAAATCTTTAAAGATAAGAGTCCAATTGAACTAGTTTTGGTTTAACTTTGAAAATTTTAGTTCTTTAAAAGGTCTGTCCCAATTACGCGACCTTTACAGGTGACTGCTGGCACCTGTCATAGGTCACCAAAATTTTCAACATGATGAAATTTCAGCGGCGACCAGAAAGATGCTATGACTCTTTGGAGACCTCTCACGACCTCTCTCTCTCTTCTCTCTCTCTCTCTCTCTCTCTCTCACTCCACCCTCTGTCTCTCTCTCTCTCCCCCCCTCTCCCCCCTCTCTTTTCCCCCCCTCTCTCCCCTATAATATCTCTCTCCCGGTCTCTCTCTCTCCCCTCTCTCTCTCCTCTCAGTCTCCCTCTCCTCTCCCTCTCTACTCCTACCTCCTCTCTCCCTCTTCCCTCTCCTCCCCCCCCCCTGAGCGCTCCTGCTCTCTCTTCCCGCTCCTCCTCCTCTCTACCCCCTCGCACGCTCTCTCCCCCCTCTCGCCCCCTCCTCCCCTCTCTCTCCTACCCCTCTCTCCCCCTCCTCTCCTCCCCTCTCGCCCTCCTCTCCTCTCTCTCACTCTCTCTCTCCACACTTCCCCCTCTAACCGTCCCTCACTCTGCTCCTCCTCTCTCTCCCCCTCTTCCCCCTCCCCCACTTTTCCCTCCTTCCTGACACCCCCCTCCCCCCCACCCCCCTCCCCCCCCCCCCTCTCCTCCCTCCATCTCCCCCCACCTTCCCCCCCCCTTCCCCCCCTCATATTTTCCCTCTCCACCCATCCCCCCCCCTCTCTCTGCCCCCTCTCCCTTCCCTAATGTGTGTGTGTGTGTGTGTGTGTGTGTGTGACGTTGCAGGCCGCCCCCCGCAACCGCGCATTGAGGGGACGAGACCCAACGGGTCCCCCTTGCTCTAGTAACCTTTAATTCAGAGGCTATGACCTCGAGTTCATTTCATTCCATTCCATTCACTCTTAGACTAATTGACTTCCAGCTATCATAGGAAACTGAAATGCTTATGTATTCTTTCAAGGGCAGAATAATGTAATTACGTGTGTATAATAAGGACCTAAAGTACTACCAAATGGCAGTTATTGGAATTGTAACTTGCAGTGAAAGAAATTGTCTGATGTGAAACCTCCAAAGCAAGCAGTTGAATATATAAATGTCATCTCGCAAGACTTTTATCCAATGTGACGGATCAATGAATATTTTGATTTTCTTGAGGCGATATAACCATTCTGTCATTTTCCATATGTTGATTTTCATAATTGCAACAGCAAACTAATTTTAAAACAAAACACGCTGCAGGCGGATCTTAAGAAACTTTACACAGTGGGTCGTTTGTTGAACTTAACCACGGGTGCCTGAGGTTTGATGGGGTTTGTAATCGTCCTGAAGGTATAAGAATTACACGACAAAATGTACAGAGAAAGTTTCAAGAAAGTAACACAGAAGGTCTTGGAGTGTAGACATCACAAGATGCAGATTCTATCCCGTGAGGCTTGGATAGAGTGGATGTGGATAGGGGGGGGGGGTGGTTGTTGGGAGAAGGGGGGGGGGGGGGGGGGGGGGGGGGGGGGGGTTGTGGAGAGGGTGGGGGGGGGGGGGGAAAGAGGGTGGGGCGGAAGAGGGTGGGGAAAGAGGGTGGGGAAAGAGGGTGGGGAAAGAGGGTGGGGAAAGAGGGTGGGGAAAGAGGGTGGGGAAAGAGGGTGGGGAAAGAGGGTGGGGAAAGAGGGCGGGGAAAGAGGGTGGAAGAGAACCCCATTCTCCTGCCTTCTCCCCACAACCCCTGAGACCCATACTAATCAAGAATCACATTGAACATATCCCTTCTTCTTCTCTGACTAACTTTAGCCTTTGGTGTTGCGGGCATCCCTTCCAATGGCATTCTGCTAGGTGCAGGTATGTTATTGTCGAACCCGGGTCTCTGGCGCTGGAAGGTGGCAACCCTACCCGCTGCGCCACCGTACCGCACCTGTTTGTGGCGGCTTACGTTCTCCAGTATTCTTGGATGCCACTTCTTTCAACACTATTTCACATGCAGGTTAAAATGCCAGGTCTTGGGTGTTCAATATTTTTGCCTGAATTGGTTCGCTTAGGGCGACACAGTGGCACAGCGGTAGAGTTGCGGCCTTCCAGCGCCAGAGACCCGGGCTTGATCCTGACTACAGGTGTTGCCTGTACGGAGCCTGTACACTCTCCCCGTGACCTGCGTGGGTTTTCCCCCGGGTGCTCCGGTTTCCTCTCACACTCCAAAGACGTGCTGTACAGGTTTGTAGGTTAATTGTCCGACGAAACTTGACAGAGGCGCGTGGGATTCGTGATGTACATAGCTAGTGTGTAGGATAGAGCTAGTGTGCGATCAGGGGTCAGCATGGACTTGGTGGACCGAAGGGCCTGTTTCCACCACTGTATCTCCAAGTACTAAAAACCTACCAGTGCTCAATTAAAAAAAATATATCAAAGTTGCAATGCAAGTGTAAATGAATTGGACGCCACAACAGCGTAGCTGGTAGAGTTGCTGCCTTACAGCGCCAGGGACCCAGGTTTTTTGAACCAAATGTATATATGTCAGTGGCCCTTCCTGAGTTTTCTGTTGCTGGTACTGATATGTTGTAGCCTTTCCTTGCCTCCAGTTTATCCCCCCGACCCCTCCCACCTCTACTTTCAGTATGAAGAAGGATTCTGACACCAAACCTCACCTATCATTTCTCAGGAGATGCTGCCTGACCGACTGAGTTACTCCAGCATTTTGTATATTTCAGTTTAGTTCAGATTAAACAGCAGGGAAACAGGCCCTTCAGCCCACCGAGTCCGCACCAACCATTAAGAATAAGGGCTAGGCCATTTAGAACGGAGACGAGGAAAACATTTTACCCAGAGAGCTGTGAATCTGTGGAATTGTCTGCCTCAGATAGCAGCGGAGGCCAATTCTCCGGATGCTTTCAAGAGAGAGTTAGAACGAGCTCTTAAAGATAGTGGAGTCAGGGGATATGGTGAGAAGGCAGGAACGGGGTACTGATTGTGGATGATCAGCCATGATCACAATAAATGGCGGTGCTGGCTCGAAGGGCCGAAGGGCCTACTCCTGCACCTATTGTCCTATTTGACCAGCAATCCCCCGCGCTCATTAAACACTATCCTACACATCACTCGGGACAATTTACAATTGTAACCAAGCGAAAATAACCTACAAACCTGTAAGCATTTTGAGTGTGGGGGTGGAAACCGAAGATCTTCGTAGAAAGCCCACCGCAGGTCACGGGAGAACGTACAAACTCCGTACAGACAGCACCCCGTACAGTCATGGCATCGAACCCGGGTCTCTGGCGCTGCAAAGCAGCAACTCTACCGCTGCGCCAACGAGCTAGTGATTATATGCATACAATGTATAGACAGCTTGTGTTTATGTACATGCCCTGTTGACCACCACTGGCTGTGCCTTGCTTTTACTGAGCCACTGAGTCATATCGCACAGAAATTGGTGCTCTTGACCCCATCTCTTTCATGCTGCTTTTATTGCTCATCTATACTAATCCCATTTGCTTGCATCATTGAATGCTTCAGGGTCTTGCCTGTTTAGGTTCCTGGCTAAATATCTCTTGAAAAGTAGTGATGTTGCCAGACTCCAACACGCTCCTCTGACAGAAGCTACAAATCCACACGCCTTTGGAGTGTGGAAAGAAACCGGAGATCTCGGAGGAAACCCACGCGGTCACGGGGAGAACGTACAAACTCCGTACAGACAGCACCCGTAGTCGGGATCAAACCCGGGTCTCTGGCGCTGTAAGGCAGCAACTCTACCACTGCGCCACCGTGCCGTGCCTGAGTGAAAACCTTTTCTTCATAGCTCTTTCGTAGGTTAACGAATTGAGTGCAAATCATTTCATAAGACTTTGATTGGCCACTAAAAGCTGGAGTAACTCAATGGGACAGACAGCATCTCTGGAGAAAAGGAATAGGTGACTTTTCAGGTCGAGACCCTTCTTCAGATTTTGGTTTGGCCACATTTGGAGTATTGTGTGCAGCTCAAGAAGGATGTGAAGGTTATTGGAGGATTAATAGACAACAGACAATAGGTGCAGGAGTAGGCCATTCGGCCCTTCGAGCCAGCACCGCCATTCAATGTGATCATGGCTGATCATCCCCAATCAGTACCCCGTTCCTGCCTTCTCCCCATATCCCCTGACTCCGCTATTTTTAAGAGCCCTATCTAGCTCTCTCTTGAAAGTATCCAGAGAACCTGCCTCCACCGCCCTCTGAGGCAGAGAATTCCACAGAATTCCACCGACTCCTTATTCTTAAACTGTGGCCCCTGGTTCTGAATTAATGGATATTAACCACAGGGAGGGATTGGACATACTTGCATTGTTTTCTCTGGAATGCCGGAAGTTGCAGGAAGACCTGATAGAGGCATATAAACCATGAGAGTAGATAGAGTCGACAGTCAGAACCTTTGTCTCAGGATGGAAACATCAAATACTGGAGGGCATAAGTTTAAAGTGAGAGAAGAAAAGTTTAAAGGAAATGTTTTTTTACGCAGAGGGTGGTGAGTGCCTGGAACGTGCCACTAGGGGTTGGTGGTGGAGGCAGATACGACAGATGGAAGTATACAACATTATGACAGGAATAGAGAGACAATCAGATCCCTTTTCCCAGGATGGAAACTGCCAAAGACTAGAGGGCGTAGCTTTAAGGTGAGAGGGACAAGGAGATGACATGGACATTTTTTACACTGTGTGTCTGAAATGGGTTGCCAGGGGTGGTGGTGGAGGCAGATGAAATAGTGGCGTTTAAGAGACTTTTGGATAGGCACATGGATATACAGCGAATGGGGGGATATGTGTAATTTGCAGGTAGATAAGTGATGGTCTTGGCATCATGTTTGGCAGAGACATTGTAGGCTGAAGGGTCTGTTTTTGTGATGTACTTTTCGATGTTCAATGTTCATTGAAAATAAAACATAGAACAGTATAGCATAAGAACGGGGCCTTTAGCCCACAATTTCCATATCGACCATAATGCTAAGCTTAACTGATGTCTTATGCCTGCACAAGATCCATATCCCACTTTCCCTGCACATCCATGCACCTATCTAAAGGCCTCTTATACATCGAGTATACAGTCCTCGAGTCAAACAGGCTCTTCAGCCCAACTTGCCCACACCAAGCAACATGTCCCATCCACACTAGTCCCACCTGCCTGCATTTGGTTCATATCCCTCCAAACCTGTCACATCCGTGCACCTGTCCAAATGTTTCTTAAACTTTGCGATAGTCCCAGACTCAACTACCTCCTCCGGCTGCTCATTCCACACACCCACCACCCTTTGTGCAACTTAGTTAACCCTCAGATTCCTATAAAATCTTTTCCCCTTCAGCTTAGACGTGCCTTCTGGTTTTCGTTTCCCCTCCTCTACGCAAGAAACTCTGTGCGTCTCTCCGATCTATTCCTCTCGTGGTTTTATACATTTTCTTTTCTGCCACCACCACCATCCCTGGCAGCGTGTTCCAGGCATCAGCCACCTTCTGTGTAAAAAAAACATGCCCTGCACATCTCCTTTAACCTATTCCCCTCTCACCTTAATTCTGTGCCCTCTGGTCTTTGACAGATTTGACCAAAAAAGTGTTGACTGACTACCCCATCCATGCCCATCTAACTGCATACTGTGTCTCTATGGTGCTTAAGAGACCTTTAGACAATAGACAATAGACAATAGGTGCAGGAGTAGGCCATTCGGCCCTTCGAGCCAGTACCGCTCGCTCGACAAGAGCGGCACAGTGACGCGGCAGTAGAGTCGCTGCCTTACAGCGCCAGAGACCAGGGTTCGATCCTGACTACGGATGCTGTCGGTGTAGAGAACTTACGTTCTCCCCGTGTTGGAGTCTGGCAGCATCACTACTTTTCAAGAGATATTTAGCCAGGAACCTAAACAGCGTATCTGGTAGAGTTGCTGCCTTACAGCGCCAGGGACCCAGGTTTTTTTAACCAAATGTATATATGTCAGTGGCCCTTCCTGAGTTTTCTGTTGCTGGTACTGATATGTTGTAGCCTTTCCTTGCCTCCAGTTTATCCCCCCGACCCCTCCCACCTCTACTTTCAGTATGAAGAAGGATTCTGACACAAAACCTCACCTATTCCATTTCTCAGGAGATGCTGCCTGACCCACTGAGTTACTCCAGCATTTTGTATATTTTAGTTTAGTTCAGATTAAACAGCAGGGAAACAGGCCCTTCAGCCCACCGAGTCCGCACCAACCATTAAGAATAAGGGCTAGGCCATTTAGAACGGAGACGAGGAAAACATTTTCACCCAGAGAGCTGTGAATCTGTGGAATTGTCTGCCTCAGATAGCAGCGGAGGCCAATTCTCCGGATGCTTTCAAGAGAGAGTTAGAACGAGCTCTTAAAGATAGTGGAGTCAGGGGATATGGTGAGAAGGCAGGAACGGGGTACTGATTGTGGATGATCAGCCATGATCACAATAAATGGCGGTGCTGGCTCGAAGGGCCGAAGGGCCTACTCCTGCACCTATTGTCTATTGACCAGCAATCCCCGCGCATTAACACTATCCTACACGCACTCGGGACAATTTACAAATATACCAAGCGAAATAACCTACAAACCTGTAAGCATTTGGAGTGTGGGTGGAAACCGAAGATCTTCGTAGAAAGCCCACGCAGGTCACGGGGAGAACGTACAAGCTCCGTACAGACAGCACCCGTAGTCAGGATCGAACCCGGGTCTCTGGCGCTGCAAAGCAGCAACTCTACCGCTGCGCCAACGAGCTAGTGATTATATGCATACAATGTATAGACAGCTTGTGTTTATGTACATGCCCTGTTGACCACCACTGGCTGTGCCTTGCTTTTACTGAGCCACTGAGTCATATCGCACAGAAATTGGTGCTCTTGACCCCATCTCTTTCATGCTGCTTTTATTGCTCATCTATACTAATCCCATTTGCTTGCATCATTGAATGCTTCAGGGTCTTGCCTGTTTAGGTTCCTGGCTAAATATCTATTGAAAAGTAGTGATGCTGCCAGACTCCAACACGCTCCTCTGACAGAAGCTACAAATCCACACGCCTTTGGAGTGTGGAAAGAAACCGGAGATCTCGGAGAAAACCCACGCGGTCACGGGGAGAATGTACAAACTCCGTACAGACAGCACCCGTAGTCGGGTTCGAACCCGGGTCTCTGGTGCTGTAAGGCAGCAACTCTACTGCTGCGCCACCGTGCCGTGCCTGAGTGAAAACCTTTTCTTCATAGCTCTTTCGTAGGTTAACGAATTGAGCGTAAATCATTTCATAAGGCTTTGATTGGCCACTAAAAGCTGGAGTAACTCAATGGGACAGACAGCATCTCTGGAGAAAAGGAATAGGTGACTTTTCAGGTCGAGACCCTTCTTCAGATTTTGGTTTGGCCACATTTGGAGTATTGTGTGCAGCTCTGGTTGCCCCATTATAGAAGGATGTGAAGGTTTTGGGGGATTAATAGACAACAGACAATAGGTGCAGGAGTAGGCCATTCGGCCCTTCGAGCCAGCACCGCCATTCAATGTGATCATGGCTGATCATCTCCAATCAGTACCCCGTTCCTGCCTTCTCCCCATAACCCCTGACTCCGCTATTTTTAAGAGCCCTATCTAGCTCTCTCTTGAAAGTATCCAGAGAACCTGCCTCCACCGCCCTCTGAGGCAGAGAATTCCACAGAATTCCACTGACTCCTTATTCTTAAACTGTGGCCCCTGGTTCTGAATTAATGGATATTAACCACAGGGAGGGATTGGACAGACTTGCATTGTTTTCTCTGGAATGCCGGAGGTTGCAGGAAGACCTGATAGAGGTATATAAACCATGAGGGGAGTAGATAGAGTCGACAGTCAGCACCTTTGTCTCAGGATGGAAACATCAAATACTGGAGGGCAATCAGTTTAAAGTGAGAGGAGAAAAGTTTAAAGGAAATGTTTTTTTACGCAGAGGGTGGTGAGTGCCTGGAACGTGCCACTAGGGGTTGGTGGTGGAGGCAGATACGACAGATGGAAGTATACAACATTATGACAGGAATAGAGAGACAATCAGATCCCTTTTCCCAGGATGGAAACTGTCAAAGACTAGAGGGCATAGCTTTAAGGTGAGAGGGACAAGGAGATGACATGGACATTTTTTACACTGTGTGTCTGAAATGGGTTGCCAGGGGTGATGGTGGAGGCAGATGAAATAGTGGCGTTTAAGAGACTTTTGGATAGGCACATGGATATACAGTGAATGGAGGGATATGTGTAATTTGCAGGTAGATAAGTGATGGTCTTGGCATCATGTTTGGCAGAGACATAGTGGGCTGAAGGGTCTGTTTTTGTGATGTACTTTTCGATGTTCAATGTTCATTGAAAATAAAACATAGAACAGTATAGCATAAGAACGGGGCCTTTAGCCCACAATTTCCATATCGACCATAATGCTAAGCTTAACTGATGTCTTATGCCTGCACAAGATCCATATCCCACTTTCCCTGCATATCCATGCACCTATCTAAAGGCCTCTTATACATAGAGTCCTCGAGTCAAACAGGCCCTTCGGCCCAACTTGCCCACACCAAGCAACATGTCGCATCCACACTAGTCCCACCTGCCTGCGTTTGGTTCATATCCCTCCAAACCTGTCATATCCGTGCACCTGTCCAAATGTTTCTTAAACTTTGCGATAGTCCCAGACTCAACTACCTCCTCCGGCAGCTCATTCCACACACCCACCACCCTTTGTGCAACTTTGTTAACACTCAGATCCCTATAAAATCTTTTCCCCTTCAGCTTAAACGTGCCTTCTGGTTCTCGTTTCCCCTCCTCTAGGCAAGAAACTCTGTGCGTCTCTCCGATCTATTCCTCTCGTGATTTTATTCATTTTCTTTTCTGCCACCATGGCAGCGTGTTCCAGGCATCAGCCACCTTCTGTGTAAAAAAAACATGCCCTGCACATCTCCTTTAACCTATTCCCCTCTCACCTTAATTCTGTGCCCTCTGGTCTTTGACAGATTTGACCAAAAAAATGTTGACTGACTACCCCATCCATGCCCATCTAACTGCACGATACTGTGACTCTATGGTGTTTAAGAGACCTTTAGACAATAGACAATAGACAATAGGTGCAGGAGCAGGCCATTCGGCCCTTCGAGCCAGCACCGCTCGCTCGACAAGAGCGGCACAGTGGCACGGCAGTAGAGTTGCTGCCTTACAGCGCCAGAGACCAGGGTTCGATCCTGACTACGGATGCTGTCGGTATAGAGATCTTACGTTCTCCCCGTGACCTGCGTGGATGTTCTCCGAGATCTTTCGGTTTCCACCCACACTCCAAAGACGTACAGGGTTGTAGGTCAATTGGCTTGGTACGTTGTCCCTAGAGTGTGTAGGATGGTGTTAATTTGCCCGGATCGCTGACTCAGTGGGCCAAAGCGCCTATTTCAGCACAGTATCATTAAAACTAAAAGTTAAATCCTCTTGAGAAAGCCTTCCTCTCGCCTTAAACCATTGCCCTCCGTTTTTTTGTATTTGTAATCAGCGAAAATGTTGCCAGGCTGTCTAAGATCTATAGTTATGCTGATGCACTGTTTTATCATCCAATGGTTTTCCTCATGCAGAGAAAGCTACAGCTGTTGAAGCCGTTACACTCAGAATCAGCATTTCAGAAGGACATGGCTTATGTTCTATTATTTAAACCATCAATATCATGAATCCTAATTATCCTGTCGGGGAAATATACTTTCAATGTCAGTGCAAGAAGTTGCTGTTTGCATATAACTCTGGAAAAGTTCTGAATTAATTATGGTTTACTTACTTTTTTGTGTGTTTAAGTTTCGTTTACAGATACAGCACAGAAACTGACCCATCGGCCCACCGAGTCCACATCGACCAGCGATCACCCCGTACACTCGCACTGTCCCGCACGCCAGGGACAATTTGCGATTTTTACCAAAGCCAATTGACCTACAAACCCATAGTTTAGTTTACTTTCAGTTTTGTTCAGAGATACAGCGTGGAAACAGGCCCTTCAGCCCATCGAGTCCGCGCCAAATGGCGGTCACCCCGTACATTAACACTAAGCTACACACCAGGGACAATTTACGATTTTTACCGAAGCCAAATTAACCTGGAAACCTGTACGTCTTTGGAGTGTGGGAGGAAACCGGAGCACCCGGGAAAAATCCACGCAGGTCATGAGGAGAACGTACAAACTCCGTACAGACAGCACCCGTAGTCAGGATCGAACCCGGGTCTCTGCCACTGTAAGGCAGCAACTCTACCGCTGCGCCACCGTGCCGTAAAATGGACTAAAATATGGTTGAGTCTGTCTTGTCAGCATTTAATAAATTCACAGAGTGCTGGAGTAACTCAACGGGTCAGGCAGCATCTCTGGAGGACATGGATAGGTGACGTTTCACAGAGTGCTGGAGCAACTCAACGGGTCAGGCAGCATCTGTGGAGAACATGGATAGGTGACGTTTCACAGAGTGCTGGAACAACTCAACGGGTCAGGCAGCATCTCTGGAGGACATGGATAGGTGACGTTTCACAGAGTGCTGGAGTAACTCAGCGGGTCAGGCAGCATCTCTGGAGGACATGGATAGGTGACGTTTCACAGAGTGCTGGAGTAACTCAACGGGTCAGGCAGCATCTCTGGAGGACATGGATAGGTGATGTCTTAGACCTGCACCCTTCGTCAGTCTGAAGAAGGGTTCTGACCTAAAACGTTGCCAATCCAAGTTCTCCAGATATACTGCCTGACCCGTTAAGTTACTCCAGCACTTTGTGATCTTGCTCAAGGCTGCAGCATCTGCAGCTGCTTGTGTCTACAAGAAATCCATATCAGTTTTTCCTCCGGTACTTTTGTCATCCAATAAGCATGTATGGCTTATCAAATTTTCCAGTCAGATAATTGATTGAATTGGAACTATATTCCATTTTCATAATTTGATTAATTCAGCTATGTAAAACATAATTAACATAAAACTAAATAACTCATTGCAATTAAGCATACCCTTAAATAACAAAGTAATCCCCTTGAAAACAGCAAAGTTGTGATTAGGGTTGACAGTCGGGACAATTTTTCCCTCGGGGAAATGTCAAAGACACGAGGGCAAGGCTTTAAGGTGAGAGGGGCAAAGGGATGTGCGGAGCACTTTTTTACACAGAGGGCGTTTGTTGCCTGGAATAAGCAGGTCAGGGGTGGCGGTAGGGGCAGAAATGAAAGTGTAAGGGTGGTGGGTGTGGGGATTGAGCTGCCAGAGGAGGTGGTTGAAGCAGGACTCAACTATTGAGACAGGCAACATTGAAGAACCATTGAGACAGGTACATTGATTGATACGAGGTATCCCTCTATAATCCCAAACGCAGGCAAGTGGGACTAGTGTAGATGGGGCACGTATGGTCGGCATGGACAGGTTGGGCCGAAGGGTCTGATTCCATGCAGTATCACTCAGTTTCTCCAGCCTTTTGTGTACCCTCACTCAGTGACTCTGTATGTTCATAAATTCATACTGGGTAAGTGATAAGAGAAGAAGTAGGCCATTCGAGTCTACTCCGCCATTCGATCATGGTTGTTCTGTCTTTCCCTCTCAACCCCATTCTCCTGGCTTCACCACATAACTCCTGATGCCCGATGCCCGACTAATCAAGAATCTATCTATCTCTGCATTAAAAATATCTATGATAGACACAAAATGCTGGAGTAACTAAGGCAGGACAGGCAGCATCTTTGGCGAGAAGGAATGGGTGATGTTTCGGGTCGAGACCCTTCTTCAGACTGACGCCAGGGGATGGGAGGTACATAGATAAGGACGTGTATAGATAAGGAAACGTAAGGTGTGAAAACCGGACAAAGGGAATGGAGATCAAGGGCAATGAAGAATAGATCAATGTTGCCCAAAAAAGGAGACGATGTTGGGAGACGATAACAACAAAATATCTATCTCTGTCTTTAAAATATCTATGACTCTATAAACTAAACTAAACTCGATTTGTTGCATTATTTACATTTAAGTTTTACAAATGTAGTGGTGGGATTTTACTTCGGATTTTACACGTGAGTGACTACGTGAAGAAACCCCGCCAGGCGCATGGGCGTCATTACGTTCGCGCATGTCGCACTGAACGGGCTGGAGGGCACAGCTCCGCCAGCGGTAAGTAGGAACTTCTAAGGTAAGTGTTTTACAAACTTTACCAAGAAGTATTTCCACTCCGTAAAGGTGGCTCGAGCAGTCAGTAGGAGTTGGAGAAATTGAGCTGTCAGGAGGAGGATTCATTCTTAGTGTGGGTCCAGGGATTCACGAATTCGATCGGGTCGGGAGATAAGCGCGGCAACGCCGGTTCCGATGCCGGTGCCGTTTACCGCAGCAGTTACGATAGCGAGCGAATCTTCGGCAACCTCCAGGTACTAAGCAGCCTGAGGATGCTGCTAGCCATAAACAGGCAATGAGAAAGGCTCACAAACCTGTGTTGTCTGAGGACAATGGTGACTCTCCCCCTGATACTAAAAGAGTGTGGTGGAGGATGGACAACATGGAGCAGATGCTCCAAACTTTGATTACATAAGGGTCCAAGGGCCCAGTGCTGTCCAAGAGGGCCCATACCAAGCACAACATATGGAGGGGCTTTCCACATATTGAGGTTTTCCTTCCAGCGCCTTGTTTAGGACTGGAGGATGCCTCCCTACAATATGATTTGCAAGAAGCAGGGCAGGATGCAGCTGACCCTGATTCTGGTGTCCCTGCTTATGTGCAAACACCAGCACACAAGAGCCACGCTCCGGTGTCAGGGAAATAGCAACGAGTTTTACTATTCCGGAGGGGACTGGTGAGGCAATGGAAGAATACCTTGCCAGCAATATCAATTATTTAGCATCTCACCAGCTCCAGCAAGCTATGCTGTAAGTGACTGCAAACAAATATAAGACACCAGTTTAATGTGCATTCACTGTAAGTGCCCATGGTGAAACCCAGCTATCTGGGCACCCATGAGTCCTTCTTTGAGGGGACAGGAGGTTCGGTATCAACACGTCCTCCAACTGCAGCAATTGCTGCATTTTGGCAATGTGGTCCAAGGGGACATTCATTCCTCAAACTCAAAAAAGAGATATGTTTGGCTATTTTATGCAATGCATTTTTCAGGTAAATTGCATCATGGAATATCGCCATCAGGCCAACCCTCACCAAAAATTTGCTGCTCTATGTAAGAGCGACTAATGTACTAATGCCTGAATTCCTGTTTGGAACAGACCTTGTCATGACAATTCGTGAAATTAATGATGAGGCCAAAACAATTGGCTTAATGTAGTCAAGCATTTTGAGGCCACCTATTCGAACACCTGGGTTTATGTACTGAAGGTCAGCTCCAGGTGCTGAGCCCAGCAGGGGGAGGCCAGTGGGGCAACGAGGGTACCCCCACCGAGACAGACAGCTACAACCCCAATATGTGCAGACAACAGACTTACAGGGCAACTGTAGAGGTACAGGGAATTTTGTTAACGATAAAATTCTGGTGGCCAATCTCCAATTGGAGGTAGCTTACAATTCTTTTCTAATGAATGGTGCTGTATAACGTCTGATATGTTTATACTAAATACTGTCTCGCGTCTACCATTGAGTTTATCTCACGGATAGATCCACCTCAACAGCACGGGCCTAATAAAATGTGGGTGTTTTCTGCTCCAGAGACTGAACAGGTAAACGATGTTGATTGTTAAAGCCATTAATCATCCTCAACAATTGTGTCTAATATTTCCCCAGACCTCAAAAAGATGGGTGTTGTAGAGTAATTTTGGACCTCACTTAAATTCTACAGTTCTCTATAGGCATTTTAAACTGGACACCTTCATTACTGCTAAACAGCTGCTATCACAGGGCTGTAATGTGGCAACTATTGATTTGCAAGATGCGTATTATCCACTGCCAATTCATGCTTATTATCGCAGGTACTTGAAATTTAATTGGATGGGACAGCTGTGGCAATACAAAGCATTGCCTAATGGATTACGTTCAGCACCCAGGCTATTTACTAAATTGTTAAAACCTGTGCTGGGGCTATTGAAGGCCCATAATCACATTGTAATGGCTTATTTAGATGATATCTTAATTATCAGCAACACTAAAGAGTCTGCTGAAGAATCGGTTGCAGCAACAAACAAAAAATGTGTCTGAGTCATTAGGGTTTTGGTCCATCCAACTAAGTCCAAGTTACAGCCAACCCAAAATATTGAGTATTTGGGGTTTCTTATTGATTCAGTTGATCTGACACTGACATTACCAACAGCCAAGGTTGTGGATATTGATGTCTGTACTTGCCTCCCACAAAAACTTTATCCCCCCATCCGAGAAGTCGCTAAGGTCATTGGGAAATGGGTAGCAGTTTTTCCTGCAGTACATTTCGGGCCTTTGCATTATCAACATTAGCCGAGAGCACGAGAACTAGCACTAAAATCAGATGCAGCCCATTTTGATCGGGTTATGCAGTTACCAACCACAGCTCTCGCAAAATTGAAGTGGTGGATTGTTAATGTTAATCAAGCTACCAATAACATTTTGGTACAAGACCCTTCACTGATCTTACAGACTGATGTAAGCGCTCTCAGATGGGGGCTACGGACACCGAGTCTAGCTGTGGGGATAGATGGCATGAACACGAAGGGTTGCTTCGCCGCACACACGGGAGAAATTATTTGCAAATTATTGGGGGCATTTTATGAGTTAAAGGCATATTACTCCTCAATGAAGGATTTACACGTTCAACTCTAGATTGATAACGTATATATGCAGTGGCATATATTAATCATATGGGAAGAGCACGATCAGTATCATGTGTTAACTTGGCTAACGTCATGTGGCGTTGGTGTATTTCAAGGAATATCTGGGGTTCAACCATTTATTTACCAGGTATAGGCAATATGGTGGCAGACCATAGGTCGCGTAAGTTTAATGACAATATAGAATGGATGTTGAATTCTAACATATTTCACTCAATTGTCACTCGCTTTGGGTTGCCAGAGATTGATCTGTTTGCATCCAGATTAAATCATCAGTTGCCTAAATATGTTTCATGGGAGCCAGATCTAGCAGCAGTAGCCGTGGATGCATTCTCGTTACATTAGGGGCACTTATTTTTATGCAATTCCTCCATTTTGTCATCCCGAAATGCCTCACCAAAATAGAGCGTGACTCCGCCACAGGCGTTTTTGGTGGTGCCCGATTGGCCAACTCAACGTCGGTTCGCATTAGTGCTTCGAATGATGGTTCAGCCATTCATGATGATTCCCAGCTGCAGTAATTTGTTGGTGCATCCGGTTACAGGAGAAAGTCACCCGTTATATGAACGTATTAATTGTTGGTCTGCAGGTTCTGACTAGACCATTCCAAGGACGTGGATTGTCGAACAGGGCAATGGAGGTTCTCACTGCAGGCTGGCGAAATAGCACTCAAAAACAATATATGGTTCACATAAAGAAATTGGAGCTGTTCTGTGTACTTTCCAATAAATCTTATCATAATGCAAGCATTTGTGATGTGTTGGAGTTCCTTGCTAAGTTGCATTTTGATGAGCACCTGAGTTATAGTGCCATTAACAGTGCTCGGAGTGCGTTGTCCGCTTATTTAGGGCAGTCTTCAGAACAACATCCTATCGGATCTCATCCGTTAGTACCGATTTATGAGAAGAATTTTTAATAAAAACCCTCCGAAACCTCGATATACAGAAATCTGGGATATCAGTCTTGTTCTAACACTGCTTCGGCAATGGGCTCCAATTACTTCATTATCTATGCAGAGATGAACTCTTAAAGTGGTTATGCTAATAGCGCTGGTTCAGCACAATGTGTACAAACGTTACAATTGTTACTAATAGATTGTATGCATTTGTCTGTAAATGACATTACCTTCTATGTTTATGATTTCATCAAACAAAGCAGGCCAGGTCTGGCTGGAACCAAGCTGACATTTAAAGCCTATCCTGTTGACCAAATGTTATGTGTAGTTAAACACTTAAGCCAATATATTAAGGTAACAAGGAGTCTCAGAGGTTCTGAGACAGGACTGCTCATTAGTCACAAAAAGCCATATAAATGAGTGTCAGCACAAACTATTTCTAGATGGTTGAAACGGGTTCTCAATTATGCTGGAGTCGACACTCATGTCTTTAACTCTCACTCCACCAGGGCGGCATCAACCTCCGCGGCGAAGGCTCAGGACGTGCCGCTAGATCAAATCCTCGCGGCCGCAGGATGGTCTAGAGAAGCAACATTTTCTCAATTTTATGACAAACCTGTACAGACCGTGCCACGGTTTGGGTCTGCTGTTTTGGGTTCCATTTAATTTATTTGCTTTGTTTTCTATCATTGTTTGTAATTCCCCCTGGGACCTAGGGTTATTCCTGGTTTTGTTATTATTAACAAGTGTTATTGAATAATTCGAAGCAATTTTCAATATATTATTTATTCCCTACTGTGTTAACCGAAGAAGATTGTCGTATGGAGTGCATTTACGGCATGAAAATACAGAGCTTTGAAATCTTCACGTAGTCACTCACGTGACTCCGAAGTAAAATAGTAAGATTAAATGATAACTTACCAGTTTGAAGTTTGATCCTTATTTTATGAGGAGTCACGTTGAGGGATTACGTGCCCTCCGCTCCCACCCTCATAATCTAAGCGATCATCTGGTAGTTCTAGTCTTCTAAAAGCCTTACTATGTTACGTCGGCTATTTGTTTCTGTGTTTTCACGCCGCTGCTTTGAAGTATGACGCGCATGCACCTGGCGGGGCTTCACGTAATCCCTCAACGTAACTCCTCATAAAATAAGGATCAAACTTCAAACTGGTAAGTTCTCGTTTATTCTTACTATTATGTGTTATGTTGCTTGGTCAATGGCGTGGTGACTCTGTTACTACATTACCATACCCGCGATGGCCACAGGTACTTCTGACAACAATGCACCTTGGGCGCAGCGATAGAGTTGCTGCCTTCTTTACAGCGAATGCAGCGCCGGAGACCCGGGTTCGATCCCGACTATGGGTTCTGTTTGGTGCGGAGTTTTCACGTGACCTGCCTGGGTTTCCTCCGAGATCTTCGGTTTCCTCCCACACTCCAACGACGTACAGGTTTGTAGGTTAGTTGGCTTGGTAAATGTAAAAATTGTCACTAGTGGGTGTAGGATGGTGTTAATGTGCGGGGATCGCTGGTCGGCGTGGGCCGAAGGGCCTGTTTCCGCGCTGTGTCTCTAAACTAAACTGAACTAAATTGCTATCCAACGTAGCGAATCCCACAGCTAACTTGCCCTACAAACAACTGTATATTATTGACCGGATAATCCACTCTCGTGATATTGAGTAAGATATTGACTAGAATTCCTGAGATATTTCCTCTGCCATTTAGTATAGTTTAGTTTAGTTTAGTTTAGTTTAGGTTAGAGATGCAGCGCGGAAATAGAATCCTACGCACTAGGGGACAATTCACAATTTTTTCAACATAAGTCAATTAATGTACGAACCTGCATGTCTTTGGAGTGTGGGAGGAAGCAGAAGACATCGGAGAAAACACACACAGGTGACGAGAAGAACGTATAAACTCCGTACAGACAGCACCTGTGGTCAGGATCGAACCCGGGTCCCTGGCGCTGTAAGGTGGTAGCTCTAGACACTGCAGTAACCATATGGAAGTCAATGTGTGCATAGCATGCTGTCTTAAATAGCTCTGCATAATGATTAGATTATCTGTCTGTATGATGCTTTTCAACATGTTGTCATGTGGAATGGATGTAGAGACGATTTTTCAAGGATGTTGCCAGGATTCGAGGGCCTGAGCTATAGGGAGTGGTTATCCAGTCATAGAGTCCTAGAGTGATACAGCGTGGAAACAGGCCCTTCGGCCCAACTCGCCCACACCGGCCAGCATGTCCCGGCTGCAGTAGTCCCACCTGTCTGCGTTTGCTCCATATCCCTCCAAACTTGCCCAAGTTTAACTGTTTCTTAAAGGGTTTCTAAAAGGTTGAGTAGGCTGGGACTCTTTTCATTGGAGCGCAGAAGGATGAGGGGCGATGCTATGTATAAAATCATGAGAGGAATAGATCGGTAAACACACAGAATCCCTTCTGCCAGATTAAGAGAATCGAGAACCAGAGGATATAGGTTTAAGGTGAGGGGGGAAAGGTTTAAACTGAAAGGTAACTTTTTCACACAAAGGGTGGTGGGTGTATGGAACGAGTAGCCAGAGGAGGTAGTTGAGGCAGGGACAATCCCATCAGTTAAGAACACATTTGGACAGGTACATGGATAGGACAGGTTTGGAGGGATATGGACCAAGCGCAGGGCAGGTGGGACTAGTGTAGATGGGACATGTTGGGCAAGTTGAGCCTAAGGGCCTGCTTCCACTGTAAGATTCTGTGAATGACTCTGACAGTTATGGCTATGCACAGAACAGTGTGGGTTGAAAGCACAGGTTATGTGGCAAAACACAATGGCTTCAGAAGAAAGGTAGCGTTAGACTATATGCCCGGGTGTCAGTGGTCATGGGGAGAAGGCAGGAGAATGGGGTCGAGAGGGAAAGATAGATCAGCCACGAATGAACGGCAGAGTCGGCTGGATGGGCCGAATGGCCTAATTCGGCTTCTGGAGCTTCGGAACCTATTAAGGCAGAAGATAAGCCAGTCACAGTCACAGAGTGCGGAAACAGGCCCTTTGGCCCAACTTGCCCACACCGGCCAACATGTCCCATCTACACCAGCCCCACCTGCCCGTGTTTGGCCCATATCCCCCTAAACCTATCCTGTCCATTCATATCCTATCTTGTGTATTAGCTTTTCCTTCCCGCTCAATTACTGCATCTTAGGTTCAGCTGCCAAAAGTGTTGTCGCTTTGCAGTAACCTGATTCTAATGCCATCAAATCA
The DNA here is from genome assembly GCA_035221665.1 of Okamejei kenojei. Taxonomy (NCBI): domain Eukaryota; kingdom Metazoa; phylum Chordata; class Chondrichthyes; order Rajiformes; family Rajidae; genus Okamejei; species Okamejei kenojei. The sequence continues at coordinate 11,031,346 of CM069135.1, forward strand.
ACCAATATTATGCTGAGATCAGGAGTATTGACATTCTGTCTTGTGTAATGCATCTTATTGGCCCTCATTGTAAAATCTCATTGAGTGAGACATTAATGTCTCGGTAAAATTCATAGCATAGGAAATAGCGAGCTTTAGTAATCAACAATGTTTCACTAACACAGGCCACATAGCTGTGCTTGCAGACAGGTATTCTGTGATTTACTGTAATTGTTGGGATTTTATGGGCTCATGCAGAAATAAACAGCCTGACTCATGTATCAATAACAGTTTGTGTATGCTGGACAGAGAGGAAGACAAAAATCGCAAGCAATATGCAGTAGAGGAGAAATAATTGACATTGAATGTTCGTAAGCTCATTAGTGATAGGAGCAGAATTAGGCCATTCGGCCCATCAAGTCCACTCCGCCATTCAGTCATGGCTGATCTATCTCTCCTTCCTAGCCCCATTCTACAGCACCCGTAGTCAGGATCGAGCATGGGTCTCTGGCGCTGTTGGGCATCATCTCTACCGCAGCACCGCTGTGGCCGTCTCTTGCGCCATTAGTGCGCCCTTAAGTGAAGCGGTGGGTGCCTGGAACGCATTGCCCCGGGGTGGTGGTGGAGGCTGATACGATAGTGATGTTTAAGAGCCTTTTGGTTCGGCGCATGGATATGCAGTGAATGAGGAGACATGGATCACGTCTAAAGCACTTTGAAATGACATGGAAGTTCGTCAGTTACGGGATCAGAATTAGGCCATTTGGCCCATCAAGTCTATTCCACCATTCTGACCTATCTCTCCCTCTTAACCCCATTCTCCTGCCTTCTCCCCATAATCCCTGACACCCGTACTAATCAAGAATCTCTCTATCTCTGCCTTGAAAATATCCATTGACTTGGCCTCCACAGCCATCTGCGGCAAAGAATTCCACAGATTCACCATCCTCTGACCAAATAAATTCCCCCTCATCTCCTTCCTAAAGGTATGTCCTTTCATTCTGAGGCTGTGGTCTCTGGTCCTGGACTCTCCCACTAGTGGAGACATCCTCTCCACATCCACTCTATTCTGGCCTTTCACTATTCTGTAAGTTTCAATGCGGTCTCCCTTTAACCTTCTAAACTTCAGCGAGTACAGGACCATTTGCGTCAAACGCTCATCATAGGTTAACCCACTCATTCCTGGGATCATTCTTGTAAACCTCCTCTGGACCCTCTCCAGAGCCAGCACATCCTTCCTCAGATATGGGGCCCAAAATTGCTCCTAATCCGGTCTGGCCAGCCTGTATTTGTTACATCCCTGTATTTGTAGTCTGGTCCTCTTGAAATAAATGCCAGCAGTGTCATCAAACGCTCATCGTATGTTATACCAATCACTCCTGCGATCGGGCGAGAGATGAGCCTCGGACGACTGCGGGCGGGTTTCGGGTTCTGGGGCGGGTGAGCCAGGTCTGCTGTCGAGGCTCACCTGGCGCTACATCGCGCCGAAAAAGGATGTTAGGAAGCACACAACTGTTATCAGGCAACTTAACCTTTCTACCACAACCAGAGAACAGTCCTGAACTACTATCTACCTCATCGGGGACCCTCATACTAGCTTTTTTTGAACAAAATGTTATTCCCTTATCGTGTATCTCTACGCTGTGGATGGTTCGATTGTAATCATGTCTTGTCTTTCCACTGATTGCTTCGCACGCAACAAAAGCTTTTCGCTGTACCTCGGTACGCGTGACAATAAACTAGAGTAAAATAAACACAACTGATTGGGGATGATCAGCCGTGATCACATTGAATGGCGGTGCTGGCCCGAAGGGCCGAATGGCCTACTCCTGCACCTATTGTCCATTGTCTATGCTTTCCGAATGTGTAGGAAATAACTGCAGATGCTGGTTTACACTGCGGATAGACACAAAAATGCTGTAGTAACTCAGCGGGTCAGACAGCATCTCTGGAGAAAAGGAATAGGTGACGTTTTGGGTCGGGTCATAGAAACATAGGGTCTGATCTGCAGAAGGGTCTCGTAACCGAAACGACAGACTATCCCAGACTATCAGACTATCATGTGACCCCCTCAGACTATCTTTGACCGGACATTACTGGCTTTACCCTGAACTAAACGTTATTCCCCTATCATGCATCTGTACACTGTGAAGGGCTCGATTGTAATCATGTATTGTCTTTCCGCATCAGATGCCGGTTTAAACCGAAGATAGACACAAAATGCTGGAGTAACTCAGCGGGACAGGCAGCGTGTCTGGAGAGAAGGGACGAATGAGGTTTCGGGCCGAGACCCTTCCGCTGGCTGGCTAGCACGCAACAGAAGCTTTTCATTTTACCTTGGCACACGTGACAATAATCTAACCCAAACCAAACACATCATTCCCAATGTATGAGAGCGAACTGCAGATGCTGGATAAAATCAAAGGTAGGCAAAAATGCTGGAGTAACTGAGCGGGTGAGGCAGCATCTATGGCGAGAGGGAATGGGTGACGTTTCGGGTCGAGACCCTTCTTCAGACTGAGGGTCAGGGGAGAGTGAAACGTGATAGACAGATGGTGATTATAGAGAGATATAGAACCAATGAAAGAAAGTTATTGAAAGTTGGGCGAGTCCAGAACCAGGGGCCACCATCTTCGAATAAAGGGGAGGCCATTTAAGACTGAGGTGAGAAAAAACTTTTTCACCCAGAGAGTTGTCAATTTGTGGAATTCCCTGCCACAGAGGGCAGTGGAGGCCAAATCACTGGATGGATTTAAGAGAGAGTTAGATAGAGCTCTAGGGGGCTAGTGGAATCAAGGATATGGGGAGAAGGCAGGCACGGGTTATTGATTGGGGACGATCAGCCATGATCACATTGAATGGGGGTGCTGGCTCGAAGGGCCGAATGGCCTCCTCCTGCACCTATTTTCTGTGTTTCTATGTTTCTAAAGACATGCAAAAAAAGTAATGATGATAAAGGAAACATGTCATTGTTAGCTGTGTTGTCGAGGTGAAAACGAGTTACAGGCACTGAGACTCAACCAGATGACTTTGAAGCTAGTATGACTTGGGTGGGGGAGGGACAAAGAGAGAGAGAGGGATGCAGGAGTTACTTGGTTAGATAAATCAATATTCAGACACTTATCATGTCTTGACCCGAAACATCACCCATTCTTTCCCTCCCGTCACCCGCTGAGTTACTCCAACATGATTCCCAATGTCAGCTTACCAGGAAACTCGAGGGGCAAATTACTCTTCACCTCATAAATATTAATCTGTTAACAAGTAATAATCAGATTTAAACTGCATATAGTGTCATCATTGCCTGCTGCAAATATCTTATTTTTATCTCCATAGTTCTGGCTGAGATAGCTCATGGATTTATGACCTTAACAATACCTAAAACAAGATATATATGATCTCAGGATGAATTGCCTATTAGATGGTTGATGCACCATTAACATTAATTGCATTTTATGCACAATTAGCCAGGAGCATCTTGAAACAATTATGGTTGTTTTAGGAGAAGACAATTTCCTCGAGAACTGTGCGGGTGAAAATCAGAAAGGTTTATGTTCTGCGTAAGATGTCTGTTCTACACTAATTAAAAGTCTTGATGAAATTTGGGCCACATAAAACAGTAAAGTACAACTTCCAACTTTATTCGAATGGGTTTATTGTCACATGTACCGCGATACAGTGAAGGAGTTTGTTGGCATGCTATCCAGCCAAGTCATGCTAGACACAAGTACCCGAAGATAGACACAAAAAGCGGGAGTAGAGGGGCTGTCCCACTTGGGCGACCTAAGCTGCAAGTTTAGAAGAGTTTGCCCTGGACTCTAACTCGCAGCATGGTCGACACAAGATCCTAGGAGGTTGTATGAGGTGGCTGGAACTCTCCTTCACAGTCGTCATGGGTCTTTTTCACTCATAGTGCAGTGGAGTGGGGTCACTATTTACTTACAGGCACTCGAGGGCAGCCATAGGCCATCTCCTTCGCTGACCGGGCATTTTAATTGGCTCATAGGAGTTTCACGACCTAGGAAGACCTACCGGTACGTAAAATACCCGCTAACTTTATTAAACATCTTAAAGGTGTCTCCACTCCTTCTCCCCTCCCTTCTACTCTCTTTCTCTTGCCTTCTGTCTCCCTTCTGTCTCCCTTCTGTCTACCTTCTGTCTCCCTTCTGTCTCCCCTTCTCTCCCCTTCTCTCCCCTTCTCTCCCCGTCTGTCTCCCTGCTCTCTCCTTCTCTCCCCCACCCTTCTGTGCTCTCTAAAGGACTTACGGTACTCTGTGGCAGCCTTTTACTTTCCTCTTCGTCATGCAGACAGCGCTCCTCCCCTGTCCCTGGCCCCCACCTTCGCGATGTGTGTGTGTGCGGTCGGTAGATGCAGCTCGCGGTTCGGTCGATCCAGCTCGCGGTTTCAACGCGGCCGGTCGATCCAGCTCAAGGCTTTCCAGGCAAGTCCCCTCGAGCCTGAAGGTCAAAGGCACTCTTCTGGACTCGCGGATTAGGTCGCCCAAGTGGGACAGGCGGCATCTCAGGAGAGAAGGAATGGGTGACGTATCGGGTCGAGACCTTTTTTCAGACCCTCAACCCGAAACGTCACCCATTCCTTCTCTCCAGAGTTGCTGCCTGTCCCGCTGAGTTACTTCAGCTTTTTGAGTCTATCTTCGGTTTAAACCAGCATCTGCAGTTCTTTCCTACACCATACACGTACAACAGGTAATGCAAGGAGAAAAATATCAGCATGCAGAATATTGGTGGTGGTCCGTTGTAGAAGATGATAGCATTAGACTGATACATAGATACATAGACAATAGGTGCAGGAGTGGGCCATTCAGCCCTTTGAGCCAGCACCGCCATTCACTGTGATCATGGCTGGTCATCCACAATCAGTACCCCGTTCCTGCCTGCTCCCCATATCCTTTGATTCCGCTAGCCCTCAGAGCTCTATCTAACTCAGACTCGCACAAAAGATCAATTTGTGCACTCTAGCCTTGCACAAAAGATCAATTTCCCTCCTGGGATAAATAAAATTCCATCGCATCGTATCATATTGCATCGTAATAACCTGTGCATGGGAGAGATGAAGGTGGAGAGGCGTGGAAACGGGCCCTGTGGCCCTACTTGCCCTACTTGCCCACACCGGCCCACATGTCTCATCCACACCAGTTCTACCTGCCTGCGTTTGGCCCATATCCCTCTAAACCTGTCCTATCCATGTACCTGTCGAAACATTTCTTAAACATTGTGATAGTCCCAGCCTCAACTACCTCATCTGGCAGCCCGTTTCATACACCCACCACCCTTTGTGTGAAAAAAGTTACCCCTCAGCATCCTATTCAATCCTTCCCTCTTCACCTCAAGCCTCTGCCCTCTGGTTCACGATTCCCCCACTCTGCGCAAGAGACTCTGTGCATCTACCCGATCTATTCCACTCATGATTTTATACACCTCCATAAGATCACCCCTCATCTTCCTGCGCTCCAAAGTATAGAGTCCCAGCCTGCTCAACCTCTCCCAATAGCTCAGACCCATGACTCCTGGCAACATCCTCGTAAATCTCTGTCTCCTTTCCAGCTTGACAACTTCCAAGATGGCGGCCAACCCTGGCGACTATTTGCACGCTAGCCACAGAAGCAAATCTACAATCACATATTACAATCGCTCCGATCTTTGTAATCTCTATTATCCACACACTGTAAATGACCGGATTGGAATTGTGTGCTGTCATTTCGCTGGCTGGTTAGCGCGCAACAAAAGCTTTTCACTATACCTCAGCACACGTGACAATAAACTAAACTGTAAACTGTAAACAACATCTTTCCAATAACTTGGTGACCAAAACTGAACACAATACTCGAAATGCGACCTCACCAATGTCTTATAGAACTGCAGCATGAACTCCCAACTTTGGTACTCCAAGAAGTATTTTATTTTTTCCAATATTTTAAATCTGTGCTCCCTGGTTATTTAACCAATTATTAATAGGAGCAGCTTCCTTCTATTTATCTGTTGCAAACAAGTTATTATTTATATTTTTCTTTCAAATCTTCCCTCAGCCTTCCCCCCTCCGAGAATAATAACCTCATCATTTCAAGTTAACCTGAAGGTAGAAACTTCCTCCCATGGAACCACTCCGGCAGTGTTTGGTCAATTGTTATTACATTCCTTACAGAATTTCCACTCCAATGAACAGAATTGCTCGTATAAATATGAGCAACGTGACTCTCTGAATTTCTCTATCCGGAGAATGCATTGAATTCAGTTTAGTTTAGTTTTAGTTTCAGCGATACGGAGTGGAAACAGGCCCTTTGGCTCACCGGGTCCGCACCGACCATCGATCACCCGTTCACACGAGTTCTATGTTGCACCAGTTTCGCCTCCCCTCTCTTACACGCTCGAGGCAATTTTACAAAAGCCAATTAACCTACAGACCTGCACGCCCTTGGAGTGAACTGGAGCACCCGGAGGAAATCTATGCAGTTAAACTCCACACAAACAGCTCCCGTAGTGGGGATCGAACCTGGGTCTCTGGCGCTGTGAGGCAGCGACTCTACCAGCTGCCACCATTGGGCAGTCTACTGAAAAACAGACTACCACATATTGAATGGGCAGAATCTGAACATTTAACATTGTCCAAACTTCAAGTAAAACCTCTCTCTCCATCCCTTCGTCACCCTTGTTCTCCGACAAGTCTAACTGTCCTGATTAACTCATATCTCTCTGTATGCTTCTCTTCCCTTCGCTGACAATGATCTATTCTACATTTTCCATGTCCCTCATCCCGTTTGATGTCTTGATTTCCTTATCTCTGTGTCTCCCTCTCCCCTGACTCTCAGTCTGAAGAAGGGTCTCGGCCCGAAACGTCACCCATTCCTTCTCTCCAGAGATGCTGCCTGTCCCGCTGAGTTACTCCAGCATCTTGTGCCTATTTGTAATTGAGGATAAGTAGCTGCCTGCTGCTCTGTGCTTGTTAAAAATACTCCATCTTAATCTTGACTGAATTTGTTTTCGTAGAGTTGTCATCTTAGATGAAACCCATTGAGAAACCGGTCAACAGTGTGATGATTTTTTAATTGCATGCAATATGGTACAAATGTGGATTAGGAACCTTAATTCAGTTTAGTTTAGTTCAAAGATACAGCGCGGAAACAGGCCCTTCGGCCCATCTAGTCCCCTCGACCAGCGATCTCTGCACATTAACACTATCCTACACACACTAGGGACATCGGGAAATTAAAAAAAAAATTACACTTTATACATTTAGGGTTTAATCATTATTTATGATGATTATGTTTATTAACAATATAGTAAAAGAAGAAATGGGATAGAACTACGGATTTTCCTCATGTACATTTATCAAAGTAGCGGGACACCAAAGTAGACAGTTACTGAAGAATCACCCTTATACCAAGCCAAGTAACCTACATACCTGTACGTCTTTGGAGTGTGGGAGGAAACGGAAGATCTCCGCGAAAAACCCACGCAGGCCATGAGGAGAACGTGCGAACTCCATACATACAGCACCCGCAGTCGGGATTGAACCCGGGTCTCCAGCGCTGTAAGGTCGCAATTCTACCACCGTGCTGACCTATTGTGCATACCCTTCAAATCCAAAGGAAACCAGTTAAGTTACATCATTTATAGAGACTGATAAATAACTGTCTCAGTTTATGTTAGATTAACAAAGAGGTTTGACTAATTTAGTGTTTGGTCTTTAGACTCCTGACAGCAACTGTGCATGCAAATACATCATGCGGTTGGCACTTGTCCAGTTAATTAAATCAAGGTAACAATCCTACTGTGTTATTGATTATGTTGAACAAAAATAGACCTTTACATTCGGTTTAACTAAATCCATCGGGTAAATGAACTACTTAAAGCAGCCAATTTATGCAGAGGCATGCAGCACGCAAATAAATGTCTTCGTACCACGACAAGGCCTCATTGCTTGTGAATGAGAAGGATCTATTCCTCTGGGTGCTAAATTGAATGGAGACAAATGGAAGCAGGATAGTAAGAAACAGTAAGGTTTCGCTGAACACCTCCGCTCAGTCCTGATCTCCCGGTTGCTAAACACTTTAACTCCCCCTCCCATTCTGAGGAAAGACATTCTTGCCATAGAGGGGGTACAGAGAAGGTTCACCAGACTGATTCCTGGGATGTCAGGTCTTTAATATGAAGAAAGACTGGATAGACTCGGCTTGTACTCGCTAGAATTTAGAAGATTGAGGGGGGGATCTTATAGAAACTTACAAAATTCTTAAGGGGTTGGACAGGCTAGATGCAGGAAGATTGTTCCCGATGTTGGGGAAGTCCAGGACAAGGGGTCACAGTTTAAGGATAAGGGGGAAATCTTTTAGGACCGAGATGAGAAAAACATTTTTCACACAGAGAGTGGTGAATCTGTGGAATTCTCTGCCACAGAAGGTAGTTGAGGCCAGTTCATTGGCTATATTTAAGAGGGAGTTAGATGTGGCCCTTGTGGCTAAAGGGATCAGGGGGTATGGAGAGAAGGCAGGTACAGGATACTGAGTTGGATGATCAGCCATGATCATATTGAATGGCGGTGCAGGCTCGAAGGGCCGAATGGCCTGCTCCTGCACCTATTTTCTATATTTCTATTGCCACACTGACCTTTCTGTCCTGGGCCTCCTCCATTGTCAGAGTAACAGCCAATGCAAATTGGAGGAACAGCACCTCATATTTCACTTGGGCAGCGGTATGAAGATTGACTTCTCTAACTTCAAGTAACCCTTGCTTTCCCTCTCTCTCCATCCCTCCCCAAATCCTAGTTCTCTGACCAGTTCGACTGTCCCCTGATTTAATTTTCATTGATTGCACGCCTCATTGTCACCTTCCCCTCAGCTACCAATGATCCATTCTATATTATCCTTGATTTTCCTCAAGTGATGACAGTAACATGTAATGAGCGTTTGTCGGCACTGGGCCTGTACTCGCTGGAGATTTGAAGAATGAGTGGGGACCTCATTGAAAGGTACAAAATAGTGAAAGGCCTGGATGGAGTGGATGTGGAGAAGATGTTTCCATTAGTGGGAGTCCAGGACCAGAGGTCCTAGCCTCATAATTAAAGGATGTTCTTTTAGAATGCAAGTACAGCAGGCAGTGAAGAAAGCGAAGGGCCTTTATAACTAGAGGAGTCGAATATAGGAGCAAAGAGGTCCTTCTGCTGTTGTACAGAGCCCTAGTGAGACCACACCTGGAGTATTGTGTGTAGTTTTGGTCCCCTGATTTGAGGAAGGACATTCTTGCTATTGAGGGAGTGCAGCGTAGGTTTACAAGGTTAATTCCCGGGATGGCGGGACTGTCATATGCTGAGAGAATGGGGCGGCTGGACCTGTACACTCTGGAGTTTAGAAGGATGAGAAGGGATCTAATTGAAACAAATAAGATTGTTAAGGGTTTGGACACGCTAGAGGCAGGAAACATGTTCCCAATGTTGGGGGAGTCCAGAACCAGGGGCCACAGTTTAATAATAAGGAGTAAGCCATTTAGAACAGAGACGAAGAAACACTTTTTCTCACAGAGAGTTGTAAGTCTGTTGAATTCTCTGCCTCAGAGGGCGGTGGAGGCAGTTTCTCTGGATGCTTTCAAGAGAGAGCTAGATAGGGCTCTTAAAAATAGCAGAGTCAGGGGATATGGGGAGAAGGTAGGAACGGGGTACTGATTGGGGATGATCAGCCATGATCACATTGAATGGCGGTGCTGGCTCGAAGGGCCCAACGTCCTACTCCTGCACCTATTGTCTATTGTCTATTGAATTTCTTTAAACAAAGCATGGCGAATCTGTGGAATTCTTTGCCACAGAAGGCTGAGGAGGCAAAGTCAGTGGATATATTTAAGGCAGAGATAGATAGATTCTTGAATAGTACGGGTGTCATGCTAGACTAAAAAACCTGGCTGCGCAGCCACCATTTTATCATGTGCTAATGTGGGCGGCACGGTGGCGCAATGATAGAGTTACTGCCTTACGGCGCCAGAGACCCGGGTTAGATCCTGACTACGAGTGCCGTCTGTACAGAGTTTGTACATTCTCCCTGTGACCTGTGCGTGTTTACTCCGGGTGCTCCGGTTTTCTCCCACACTCCAAAGAAGTACAGGTTTGTAAGTCTTCGGGAAAATTGTAAATTGTCCCTAGTATGTAGGATAGTGCTATTGTACAAGGCTTCTGAAAGCATCGTCCGATGTGAGAATGTGCAAACTCCACGCAGACAGCACTCGTTATCAAGTTCGTACCCGGATCTCTGGCGCTGAGAGGCAGCAACTCTACCCCTGTGCCACTGTGCAGCCCTTATATTCGATGGGCCAAATGGCCTAATTCTGCTCCTGTCACTTATGAATTGATCAGCTTTCCAGTGCTGAATTCCAATAGTCATAAAAATTGCAATGCAATGCAAATGTAAATGAATTTGGCGGCAAGGAGGCGCAGCGGTAGAATTGCTGCCTTACAGCGCCAGGAACCCGGGTTCAATCCTGACTACAGGTGGTGTCTGTGCGGATTTTGCACGTTGGCCCTGTGATGCCATGGGTTTCCCCCGGTTATTTCCCACATCCCATAGACGTGTGGGATTGTAGGTAAATTCGCCTCTGTAAATTTGCCCCTAGTGTGTAGGATGCGAATGCCAGCTAACATAGAACTGGTGTGAATGGACAGACAATAGACAATAGACAATAGACGATAGACAATAGGTGCAGGAGTAGGCCATTCGGACTTTCATGCCAGCACCGCCATTCAATGTGATCATGGCTGATCATCCACAATCAGTACCCCGTTCCTGTCTTCGCCCCATGTCTCCTGGCTCCGCTATTTTTAAGAGCCCTATCTAGCTCTCTCTTGAAAGTATCCAGAGAACTGGCCTCCACCGCCCTCTGAGGCAGAGAATTCCACACTCACAACTTTGTCTGTGTGGTTGGCATGGACATGGTGTGCTGAAGGACCTATATCGATGCCGTACCTTTCAACTTAAAGAAAACTGTACTCTGAAATTGTCTCACCCTGTTTTTTGTTTCCTGTCCCAGATACAGTGAAGATGCACAGCTACACGATTCCGTTAATTTTACTGCTTCAGCATATTTTTAAACAAGAACAAATCTTTCTGTCAATTTTTTCTATGTCTCTGGCCTAATCCTTGTCAGGATTAATTTATTGTGTTCGCTTAGCATATTATTTTAATCCATTACAGAAATACCTTTCCTTTCAATATCTAGCATCTGCCTTGGCTTCAAGGAAACACTCCCTTCGTTTGGCCACAAGGAACTGCAGATGCTGTTTTTTCAAAGCAAGACACAAATTGCTGGAATAACTCAGCTGAAAATCCAGGTCAGCATGGTGGCGCAGCGGTAGAGTAGTTGCCTTACAGCTCCCGCCAGGGGACCCGCGTTCAATCCTGGCTACGGGTGCTGTCTGTACGGAGTTTGTACGTTCTCCCCGTGACCTGCGTGGGTTTTCTCTGAGATCTTCGGTTTCCTCCCACAATCCAAAAACATACAGTTTGTAGGTTAATTGGCTTGGTATCAATGTAAAATTGTCCCTATTGTGTGTCGGATAGTGTTACTGTGCAGAGATCGCTGCTCAGTGCGGACCAGGTGGGCCGAAGGGCCTGTTTCCACGCTGTTCTTTAAATTAAACTAAACTAAACTCAGAGGGTCAGGCAGCATCTGGAGAACATGGAGAGGTGACATTGTGGGTCGGGTCCCCACCTCAGGCTGATTGTGGGCGGGGGTGCTAGGCTATATGTGGGGAGGTAGGCTATAAAGAGGGGCAAGACAAAGCTTGGAAGAAATAAGCTGATACCGATGAGGGGGTTATTTGATAGGTAGATAGACACAAATTGCAGGAGTAACTCAGCGGGATGGGCAGCATCTCTGGAGAGAAGGAATGGGTGACGTTTCGGGTCGAGACCCTTCTTCTGACTGATGACAGGGGAGTGGGAAGTACAGAGAGAAAATGTAGTCGGAGACAGTAAGACAGGTGGGAGAATTGGGAAGGGGGAGGGATGGAGAGAGAGGGAACTTGAAGGGTTACTTGAAGTTAGCGAAGTCAATGTTCATACCGCTGGGGTGCGAGCTGCCCGAGCAAAGTATGAGGTGCTGACGCAAGCGAAATTTGAGATGCTGTACCTACTCATTTCCCAAGTTTGATTTGGTAGGTAGATGGTTAGACAGAGATGAAAAGACAAAGGTGTGAGAGGGACAGATAGAAGAGTTGCGAATTGTGAAGCTAGAGGAAGGAATGTAGGTGGATGGGAGAGGTGAAAGGGAAATAAAGTGCTCTAGTAACTCAGAGGATCAGGCAGCATCTCTGGAGAACATGAATAGGTGACAGTTCAGGTCGGGATACCTAAGGTCATAAGGAATAGGGGTAGAATTAGGCCATTCGACCCATCAAGTCTACCGCCATTCACTCACGGCTGATTTATCTCTCCCTTCGAACCCTATGCTCCTGCCTTCTACACATAACCTCTGACACCCGTACTAATCAATAATCTATCTATCTCTACCTTAAAAAATATTCACTGACTCAGCTTCCACAGCCTTCTGTGGCAAAGAATTTCACAGATCCACCACCCTCTGATTAAAGAAATTCCTCCTTATCTCCTTCCTAAAAGAACGTCCTTTAATTCTAAAGCTATGCCTCCTAGACTCTCTCACGAAAGGTAACATCCTCTCCACATCCACTCTATCCAAGCCTTTCACTATTTTACTTCGGAGTCACGTGAGTGACTACGTGAAGAAGCCCCGCCTGGCGCTTGATCGGCATTACGTCGACGCTGACGGCAGAAGCAAGAGCTGCAGAGCGCAGCTCCCCTTAACGGTAAGAACGGGCCCGCAGGTAAGTGCAATTGATTTCACTTTAGGGCGTTCTAAAAACCATTACGCTGGCATATAGAACCAGCAAAGTGAAAGTAAAAAATGTTTTACAAAAAACAGAGTCACGCTGGCGTACAGAGTCAGCAAAGAGAAAAAAAAAATTGAAACAAAATGGAGAAGTCTCAGAGGAAGGTTTCGCGGGTAAAAAAATAGTCCCGGGGAGAGGCTATAGAGTCGGGACAACAGATTAGTGCGGAGCCGGTTCCGATACCGGTGGCCGTTGATTCACCCGTTAGTGAGACTATAATTGCTCCACAAGCTAAACCCACGGAGGAAAATGTGCTTAAGAAAAGTAAAAAGAAATCCGTGAGGCCCGTGGTTTCTGATGATGACTGATAATGAAAGTCCTCCGGATAATAAAGCTATATGGCTTAAAATGGAACATATGGAGAAAGCGCTCCAAAATATTATGAGACAAGGGTCAAGAAACCCAGAATTTTCCCAAACAGACCCTGAGGGGTTTGAATATCCAGAATATGGCTATGTGCCAAATTGGCAATATGAAACTCCAGACCCAGGATTAAGGGTGGAGGAAGTCTCCTTTGATTAAATCTCAGGAGTACCAGGGCTGCAAGAGACAGACCCTGAAAGTGCTGATGTGGATTATGAGTGCACACCACAGAGAAAAAAGAAAAGGCCATGTGTGCCTGATATGCAAAAGATTTTGCTATGCCTGAAGGAAGTGGTGAGGCTATGGAAGAAAACTGAGCTGCCAGCATTAATTATATGGTATCTCACCAACTTCAAGATTCTGTTATGGCTGAAACAGTAGAATTATATAAAACACACGAAAATTGCACCTAATTGAAGGTACCTACGGTGAATCCGACTATATGGACACCTATGTCATCAGTCATGAGAGGACAAGAAATAGGGTTTCAAAGAATCCTCAAACTGATTTCAGTTGCCATTACTGCTTTTGGAAAGCAAATGGAAGGGTCAGAAATGATCAAAATCCAAAGAGATACATTGGGCTTATTGTGCAATTCCTTTTATGAAATCAGTTGTATGAGGAAAATTGCGATTCAGCCCATATTTCTTCCTAGATTTGCAGGTCTGTACCGATCAAGTGGTGTTCAAACTCCTGGTTATTTATTTGGAGCAAATCAGAGAAATGGATGAAGAGGCTAAATCTATTAGCTACATGAGACCTTTCGTTTTTGGACAAAAAAGGTACAATACACCAAGAAGGGGATCTGATTTTGGAACAAACAGAGGCAGGAATATGGTAAGGAGATATTACCATCCAACACAGCCTAATGTTCACCCATATACGGGAAAAAGGAGACCACCACGTTCATATGGAGAGGTACAAAAACTTTATTCTGTTCGTAAAGGAACTTTGGACGAATCTCTAGTTGGTGGGAGATTACAAATGTTTTATGATGAATGGCTTTGCATCACATCTGACAGGTTTATTTTACAAACGGTTTCAGGAGCTACAATAACATTTAAAGAAGGTGTTGATTCTCCGGTACAATATAAACCTATTCATGGTTTCATGTTCTCTGCTGTTGAGGAAGGAGAAATTAATGTGGAAATTGACAAATTGTTTAAAAAAGGTGTTATTGATAAAACTGTTGAGCATCCACACCAATTTGTGTCAAACATCTTTCCAAGAGATAAAAAAGATGGTGGTTGTAGAATTATTCTGGACCTTTAATACATTTGTCCAGTATAAACATTTCAAGATGGAAACGTTCAATACTGCAAGACATTTGATATCAGCAGGTTGTTATATGGCTACAATCGATTTAAAGGATGCGTACTATTCAGTACCAATACATCCGTTTTTTCGGAGGTACTTAAAATTTAATTGGCTGAGACAGCTGTGTCAATTTAAAGCATTACCTAATGGGTTAAGTTCAGCTCCTAGGCTCTTCACAAAGCTGTTCAAACCAGCTTTAGCACAATTAAGAGCACAAAAGCACATCATTATGGCTTATCTGGATGACATTTTAATTGTCAGTAATAGTCAGGAATCAGCTGGAAAATCAGTTTCAGCAACTAAAACTTTATTTGAAAAACTAGGGTTCCTGATTCATCCAATTAAGTCCAAGCTGCAGCCAGTACAAACAATTAATTATTTAGGTTTTGTGATTAATTCAGTTACTATGTTAGTAACTTTGCCAACGGACAAGATCGTTGATATTTCAACTGTATGTTGGGGCCTTATTCACAAGCCTTATTCTTCCATCCGAGAGGTAGCAAAGGTTATTGGTAAATTAGTAGCAGCATTTTCTGCAGTGGAACTTGGTCCATTACATTACCAAAACCTTCAAAGGGACAAAACGCAAGCTTTAAAAAAGCGAGCAGGCCATTTTTATAGGCCTATGCAATTAACAAAATAAGCTTTATTGGAAATACAATGGTGGATTGAAAATGTTCCACATGCTGCTAAAAAAATTTGAATACAGCAGCCTGAAGTATTTTTACAAACAGATGCAAGTGCTCTCGGATGGGGGGGCGACAGATAAATTTACCAGCTGTGGGGGCAGATGGACTGTCCAAGAGGAATTGTTTCTCCAAACATATGGTATTAATTATTTGGAGTTATTGGGGGCATTTTATGGATTATGTTCTACAAAAAAGGATCTGCGTGTCCAGGTACAATTGGACAATAAGACAGCTGTTGCATATATTAATCACATGGGTGGAGTAAGATCGGTATCATGTGATTGTCTGGTCAATCAGATATGGCAATGGTGTATTGAGCACCAAATTTGGGTTTCAGCAAGTTATATCCCAGGTAAAGACAATGTGGTGGCGGACAACAGATCAAGGGTATTTAAAGACAACACAGAATGGATGTTGAACCCAGAAGTTTTCAGTAAAATTGTTATTCGCTATGGGTTACCAGACATTGATCTGTTTGCATCAAGATTAAATCATCAATTGCCTAAATATGTGTCTTGGGAACCCGATCCAGGTGCGGTAGCAGTAGATGCATTTTCGCTACATTGGGGAAATATGTTCTTTTATGCTTTCCCTCCATTTGGCCTGGTTAGGCAATGTCTTAAGAAAATAGAACAAGATTCTGCCACAGGACTGTTGGTGATTCCAAATTGGCCCACACAACCATGGTTCCCGTTGATGTTAAATATGATTAAGGAACCATGTATGTCAATTCCTAGCTGCAGTGATTTGTTAATACAACCAGTAACAAAATAAATTAATCCATTACATGTTCATATGAATTTGTTAATCTGCAGGTTTTGACCAGACCACTGCAAGGGCTTGGACTGTCGGATAGGACTATGAATGTTATAGTCTCATCATGGTGAGATAGTACTAAGAAACAATATATGACACATATAAAGAAATGGGAAGTTTTTTGTAGACAATCAAATATATCTTATCATAGTGAACATTTCAAACATATTGGAGTTCCTTGCTGAGTTGTATTTTGAGCAGCACTTGAGTTATAGTGCCATTAATAGTGCTCGTAGTGCTCTATCGTCCTATTTAGGACAAATTTCTGACCATGAATCAATTGGATCTCATCCATTAATATCCAGGTTTATGAAAGGGATTTTTAACAAAAATCCGCCCAAACCAAGATATACAGAAATTTGGGGTGTCAGCATTGTACTTACTTTGCTTAGGCAATGGACTCCAATCACAGTTATGTCTTTGGAAAAATTAACATTTAAAGTAGTAATGTTAATGGCGTTGGTATCAGCACAAAGAATGCAAACATTGCAAATGTTACGTTTAGATTGTATGCATGTGGCTTCAGATAACATTGTATTTTACGTTTATGATCTGATCTAACAAAGCAGACCAGGAAGAACTGGAGCTAAGGTAATGTTTAAAGCTTACCCTATTGATCCAATGTTGTGTGTGTGTAGTTAGACACTTGACTCAATATATAAAAGTCACCAAGAGTTTTCGAGGTGATGAAAAAGCGTTATTTATTACGCATAAGAAACCACACACGAAAGCATCAGTACAAACCATTTCTAGATGGTTAAAACAGGTGTTAGTTTTAGCGGGCGTAGACACTGAAGTGTTTAAATCTCACTCCACCAGGGCTGCAGCTACGTCCGCGGCGAAGTTACAGGACGTACCGCTCGAACGCATTTTAGAAGCCGCAGGGTGGTGTAAAGAAGAAACTTTTTCAAAGTTCTACAATAAACCTGTTCTCACAATGACAGGCTTTGGACACACAGTGTTGGGTTCACTATAATCACCTGCTTTATTTCACTATCGATTTATATTATCGATTTATGTTATCACTTTATATCTTTTATCA
Organism: Okamejei kenojei; assembly: GCA_035221665.1. Classification (NCBI taxonomy): domain Eukaryota; kingdom Metazoa; phylum Chordata; class Chondrichthyes; order Rajiformes; family Rajidae; genus Okamejei; species Okamejei kenojei. The sequence goes on from CM069135.1 coordinate 11,048,459, forward strand.
CTTTGTAGTGATTTTCCCCAGGAATAAAAGGGGTTATTATTTGTTCTTTTATCATTAAAAGATTTATGAAATAAACTAAAACTGAATTCTGGTAAAAGGTTATTTACTCATTTATGTGTTGACCTAGCCGGACTGTCGTATGGAATGACTCTACGACATAAAAAACACAGAAGCTACAAAATCTTCACGTATTCACTCACGTGACTCCGAAGTAAAATAGTAAGATTAAACGAGAACTTACCAGTTCGAAGTTTGATCATTATTTTATGAGGAGTGACGATGAGGGATTACGTGCCCTCCATTCCTGACCCTCATAAAATAAATGATCATCTGGTAGTTCTAAATTTATGTTGAGCCTTACTATCTTACTCCGGCTATGATGTTCTGTGTTTTTTATGTGCTGCTCTTCTAGTCTGCATGTGGCCCAACCTGAAACATCACCTATCCATGCTCTCAAGCGATGCTGCCTGAGCTGCTGAGTTACTCCCATTGTTTGATGTATGATCTAACTAATGCCCTCAATGTAGTCAGTCAAGGTAGGTATGTTACAATACTTACCTTGAGCAGTGCTGCAGTTCTGCCACTCCCCGTGTGCGCGACTTTGGCACCTTTCAGAGGGGGCGGGTTTAAAGTGCCGTTTTTCGCCAGACAGGGCAAATCGATCCATCTCAGGGGATTTTGTCGCTAAAGAGAAATCGCTCCGACATTCGATTTATGAAGGTATTTTTAAACTACGCTAGATCATTTATTAGCTAGAGTAATTTAAAAATCATCTTCTAAAGCCGTGAGCGCCGACAACGGGAAGGATTTTACGTAGAGGAGAAAAGAAGGTACACAGTTTATTTTTACATAAAAACGTGGTTCTTAGGAAGCATTTAATCAAATTTTCATGTTGCGAAATGGGGACAAAAAATATATACGAACCGGTAGTATTTTTCCTGCCGACTGTGGGTTAAATTCACCGCAAACCGCAACGTTCCAATCCACCGCGTTCCACTAAAACCCACTCGCAAGTTGATTTAAATGGCCATTAATTTACAGGAATTAAACACTAAATTCCTTCCATTTGGCCTATAAATTCATAAAAATTAGATTTAAAAATCATGTTATATTGTGAATTATTGTGTGAATGTTATTTGGACAATTAGGCAATTTAAAAATGTTTATCTTTTCTTAAGAAATGGATAGATGTTTAGATCTAGTAATTGAATTTTGTAATTAGCTACAATTAGGTAACTAACTAATTATATGCTTTAATGTCAGGTCATCCAAGTAAGATTGTTTGATATTTGTTTCAGAATGCTTCAATCTATAATAACTGAACATTTCATCAAGTTCTCTTAATTTTTAAGAAAGTTATGGGCTTTTGACTGTCCTAGATCACAGCTTTTGAGTTAAGTCAATGGAAAGGCAATGGGGAACAAGATGCTAATTTCCAAGTATGAAAATGGCCATAACATTTTTAATACTGAAGATATGAAAGTGAATTAGGTGTCAAATTAAACTTCTTTTTATGCTTTATCTGATGGGATAAATTGCAGACGATTTTTTTAAATCTCAAAATGTTGTAACATTGCTAGTCAAGGTAGTCATGCAATCTCATCCTATTCCACAGAGACACAGCTAACATGGTACAAACAATAGGCCAGTGATATGTCAGATTGAGGATCAGTCTCTTCACTACTAGAGACTTTACTTTACTATAGACTTCAGAGATGGAGTGGAAACAGGCCCTTCAGCCCACCGACCAGCAATCCCCGCACTATCCTACACACACTCGGGACAATTTACAATTTTATCAAAGCCAATTAACCTACAAACCTGTGAGAGAGTTAACCCAGGTTAACCTACAAACCTGTACGTCTTTGGAGTGTGGGAGGAAACCAGAGCACCCGGAGAAAACCCACGCAGGTCACGGGGAGAACGTACAAACTCCGTACAGACAGCACCCGTAGCCAGGTTGGAACCCAGGTCTCTGGCGCTGTAAGGCAGCAACTGTACTGCTGCAACACCGTACTGCCCACACCCATTATCCTCTCATAGATTAAGGGGTGTACTCCTGGTTTCCCAACCAACCCCAATGCGGATCTAGCACTTTTTTCTTCTCTGTAATAACCCTGTAGCTATAACGGTATTAGAGGTTATGACGGGCCCGCAGCCAGAGAATGGGTCGACGGAGTTGGAGATTGCACTGCCGGGAAGAAAGGAGGATCCAGCGTGGGTAGTTCGGCACTTTGTCAGTGTCCTTTATGTGGCTACTATTTGTATTCCTTTGGTACACAAGCAAAGAATTTTGGGATGATCAGCCATGATCACATTGAATGGCGGTGCTGGTTCGAAGTGCTGAATGGCCTACTCCTGCACTTATTGTCTATTATCTATTGTTTATTGTGCCATTCAGACATCACTTTGAAAATAAATTCTCTGCACTTAATAGAAAATATGCCATTAAGCTGGATGGTGTGAAGAGAAGACCCGCATAGATCTTGCCAGGACTCAAGGGCCTGAGCTATAGGGAGAAGTTGGGCAGGCTAGGACTTCTTGGAGCGCAGGAGGATGAGACGTGATCTTATGGAGATCAGCGTATGGGGCGGCACTGTGGAGCAGCGGTAGAGCTGCTGCCTTATAGTGCCAGAGACCCGGGGTTCGATCCTGACCATGGTGTGGAAGGTAACCAGACAGTTCTCTAGCTTATGGGAGGTCCATTTCAGAAGCCTGATAGCAGAGGTGTTCCTCAGTCAAGGGAATCAAGAACCAGAGGACATAGTTTTAAGGTGAGAGGAGAATGATTTAATGGGAACCAAATAGGCAAACAGGGGCACAAAGAGTGGTGGGTAAATGGAAGGAGCGACCAGAGGCAGTTTTAATAACACCATTTAAAATACAGGTACACGGATAGTAGTAACAAAGAATTGCAGATGCTGGTTTTCCAGAATATATACTCAAAGTGCTGGAGTAACTCAGAGGCCCAGGGTGTAATTTCATGTTGGGATACTTCTTCAGACCCCATGGATATGAAGGTTTTAGAGGGATATGGGCCAAACCACCTGGATAATCAAGGATGAGTCGCCGCAACTCTGGCCACTCCCTCTTCTCCCCTCTCCCATCGGTCAAAAGATATAGAAGTGTGAAAACGCACACCTCCAGATTCAGGGATGGTTTCTTCCCAGTTGTTCTCAGGCAACTGAACCATCCTACCAACAACTAGAAAGCAGTCCTGAACTACTTTCAACCTCATTGGAGATCCTTGGACTATCTTTGATCGGACTTTACTGACTTTATATTGCACTGAAAAATTATTCCCCTTATGATGTATCTGTACACTGTGAATGGCTCGATTGTGATCATGTATTGTCTTTCCGCTGACTGGATAGCATGCAACATAAGCTTTTCACCGTACCTCGGTACACGTGACAATAAACTAAACACAATTAAACTAAATAAACGCAGGCAAATGGAACTAGCTTAGAGGGGGTATTTTAGCCGGCATGGAGAGTTGGGCCGAAGGGCCTATTTCCATTCTCTGTGATTCTATGACTTTGAATCATTCAGTAGTGAGAAGCATTTTCTTCTATTTACCCGATCTAAAGCCATTATGAACCTGTAAACGCTATCCAATCCTCTCTTATCTTTACTATCTAATCCACTATCTAATCTTTGCTCCAGGGGGAATGAAGATAATCCTGATTCCATGATTTATTCTTCACTTGGTATTAACCTGTTAATCATTGGGATATATTTTGTGTTTAAATGAATAATAGAATGTTCCCATTGGGCTTTATGTCTTCAAACAGAACTTGCACCTCAGTTAAACTCTGGAATAACAAGGTTCAGGCAACAACGAGCAATGAAACTGAAGTTTGAACCAAATTCAGACAGGCGGGGCGTGTGTAGATGGGACATATTGGCTGGTGTGGGCAAATTGGGCCGAAGGGCCTGTTTCCACTCTGTATGAGACTCTATGATAAGTGTTGTCAAATTTGTTGAGTAGGAAACTGGCCCTTTGGCAACCGAGTCCACACCGACCAGTGATCACCCTGCACAATAACACTATCCTGTAGACATTATGGACAATTTACATTTATAACAAGCCAATTAATACAATAATACTTTATTAGCCAAGTATGTTTTACAATATATGTACGAGGAATTTCATTTGTCAAGTCAGTCACACAAATAAAAAGCAACGGAACACACAAAATACATTTTAACATAAACATCTACCACAGTGACTCCTCCACATTCCTCACTGTGATGGAAGGCGAACAAATGTTCAATCTCTTCCCTTCTTTGTTCTCCCACGGTCGGGGGCCTCAAGCCTTCTGTTGACGGGACGATCTTGACTCCCGTAGCCAGTGGCGGGCCTCCTCATCGGGGCGATCAAGATCCCGCATTGTGGGGATGTCAGCTCCCCGCACCGGGCGATCAGACCCCAGGTCGGGGCTGGTCAAATCTTCTGTGTCGTTGGAGCTTCCCGACATCTACGGCCTCTCCCGAGACTGCGAGCTCTCGATGGTAAAGTCCGCGGGCCGCAGTCGGAGCGATCCCAGGCAAGGGATCAGCTCTGGTTAAGCCCACGCCCCGCGGAGGAACTCAAAGTCAGTTCTGAGCAAGGCCTCCAGCTCCATCTATGTTAGGCCGCAGAGCGACCAGAGATACGACCCGGAAAACAATCGCATCCCCGGCAATGTAAGAGATTGAAAAAAAAAATGTTTCCCCCTCTCCCCTCCCCCTCCCCCCTCATGAAACAAAACAGAGAATGTTTACACAAACTTTAAAAACACACCCAAAATAACAAAATAAGACAGAAAATACAGACAGACTGTTGGCGGGGCTGCCAATCGTGCGGAGCCCCTGGCGGTGTATTAGCCTACGAACCTGTACGACTTTGTAGTGTGGGATGAAACCAAAGATCTCGGAGAACACCCACTTGGTCACGGGGAGAACGTACAAACTCCATGCAGACAGCACCCGTAGTCAGGATCGAACCCGGGACTCTGGCGCTGTGAGGCAGGAACTCTCCCGCTGAGCCACAGTGCCACTCACCAAATTGCTACGGTATTTATTATAATAGATGTAAGGAGAAGTTGTGCAAACTTGGATTGCCAGGAGGCTAGCTGGGTGAGGACCATGTATATCAAATTATGAGAGGCATAGATTGAGTAGACAATCAGATGATAGACACAAAATGTTGGAGTAACTCAGCGGGTCAGGCAGCATTCCAGGAGAGAAGGAATAGGTGACGTTTCGGGTCAGAATTTGGAAACTATTTATTGGTGTGTATTGCATTTACAGGCCTAGTGAGCTACAACAAGTAAGAATTTCATTTTTCCTGACTGAGTTTTGAAGATTGTGAAGACAATTAAATGGTAATAAAGGATTCAGGATGTTGCCAGGACTAGCGATACTGGCTCGAAGGGCTGAATGGCCTACACCCACACCTATTGTCTATTCCTTGGAGTGCAGGAGGATGAGAACTGATCTTATAGAGGTGTATAAAATCATGAGAGGAATAGATCGGGCAGATCCACAGAGTCTCTTGCCCAGAGTAGGGGAATCGAAGACTGGAGGACATAGGTTTAAGGTGAAAAGGAGAAAAGATTTAATAGGAATCCGAGGGGTAGCTTTTTCACACAAAGGGTGGTGGGTGTATGGAACGAGCTGCCAGAGGAGGATCATGGGGATCATGGGGAACAAGGACAAGGCAGACCAATTGAATAACTACTTTGGTTCTGTCTTCACTAAGAAAGATATAAATAATCTGCCGGAAATAGCAGGGGACCGGGGGTCAAATAAAGTGGAGGAACTGAGTGAAATCCAGGTTAGCCGAGAAGTGGTGTTTCGTAAATTGAATGGATTAAAGGCCGATAAATCCCCAGGGCCAGATAGTCTGCATCCCAGAGTACTCAAGGAAGTAGCCACAGAAATAGTGGAAATAGTGGATGCATTAGTGATAATTTTTCAAAACTCTTTAGATTCTGGAGTAGTTCCTGAGGATTGGAGGGTAGCTAATGTAACCCCGCTTTTTAAAAAAGGAGAGAGAGAGAAAACGGCGAATTACAGTTAGTCTAACATCAGTAGTGGGGAAACTGCTAGAGTCAGTTATTAAAGATGGGATAGCAGTACATTTGGAAAGTGGTGAAATCATTGGACAAAGTCAGCATGGATTCACGAAAGGTAAATCATGTCTGACGAATCTTATAGAATTTTTCGGGGATGTAACTAGTAGAGTGGATAAGGGAGAACCAGTGGATGTGATATATCTAGACTTTCAGAAGGCCTTCGACAAGCTCCCACATAAGAGATTAGTATACAAACTTAAAGCACATGGTATTGGGGGTTCAGTATTGATGTGGATAGAGAACTGGCTGGCAGACAGGAAGCAAAGAGTAGGAGTGAACGGGTCCTTTTCAGAATGGCAGGCAGTGACTAATGGGGTACCGCAAGGCTTAGTGCTGGGACCCCAGCTATTTACAATATATATTAATGATTTGGACGAGGAAATGGAATGCAACATCTCCAAGTTTGCGGATGACACTAAGCTGGGGGGTAGTGTTAGGTGTGAGGAGGATGCTAGGAATGTGCAAGATTGCGTGGATAGGCTGGGTGAGTAGGCCAATGCATGGCAGATGCAGTATAATGTGGATAAATGTGAGGTTATCCACTTTGGTGGCAAAAACAGGAGGGTAGACTATTATCTTAATGGTGGTAAATTAGGAAAAGGGGAGATGCAACGAGACCTGGGTGTCATGGTACACCAATCATTGAAAGTAGGCATGCAGGTGCAGCAGGCAGTGAAGAAAGCAAATGGTATGTTAGCATTCATAGCAAAAGGATTTGAGTACAAGAGCAGGGAGGTTCTACTGCAGTTGTACAGGGTTTTGGTGAGACCACACCTGGAGTATTGCGTACAGTTTTGGTCTCCAAATCTGAGAAAATACATTTTGCCATAGAGGGGGTACAGAGAAGGTTCACCAGACTGATTCCTGGCATGTCAGGACTTTCATATGAGGAAAGACTGGATAGACTTGGCTTGTACGCGCTAGAATTTAGAAGACTGAGGTGGGATCTTATAGAAACTTACAAAATTCTTAAGGGGTTGGATAGGCTAGATGCAGGAAGATTGTTCCCAATGTTGGGGAGGTCCAGAACAAGGGGTCACAGTCTAAGGATAAGGGGGAATTCCTTTAGGACCGAGATGAGGAAAACATTTTTCACACAGAGAGTGGTGAGTCTCTGGAATTCTCTGCCACAGAAGGTAGTTGAGGCCAGTTCATTGGCTATATTTAAGAGGGAGTTAGATGTGGCCCTTGTGGCTAAAGGAATCAGGGGGTATGGAGAGAAGGCAGATACAGGATACTGAGTTGGATGATCAGCCATGATCATATTGAATGGCGGTGCAGGCTCGAAGGGCCGAATGGCCTACTCCTGCACTTATTTTCTATATTTCTATGTAGGAGGTAGTTGAGGCTGGGACCATTCCAATGTTTAAGAAATGGGTGGTCAGGTGCATGGATAAGCAGGTTTAGATGTGGGCCAAATCCAGACAGGTGGGACGAGTGTAGCTGGGACATTGTTGGCCGGTGTTGACAAATTGGACCAGAGGGGCTGTTTCCACACTGTGTCTGTCACTCTATGACTCCATGATTATAAAACAAAAAAGATTGGGAAATATCACCCTCAAAGGCGGAGTGCAGGGTGCATGAATTGCAAATAGTTGAGAAATTATGTCCTTTTATTCTCTCAGTTTGACAGTAAAATTAAATATATACTCTCAGCTAGCTGGATCCCAAATTTAGAATGTCTCTCACAAAACCTTTAAACCTCTCCACCTCTCTTCTCTTTTAATGTTTATTTTAAAATCAGTTTCAGATTGTAATTTTCCCTGGGGTGCCTTAATTTAATTCCTGTGAAGTGTCTTCAGATGATTATACTATGTTAAAGCAAGCAGTGGCGGCACAGTGGCGCAGCTGGTAGAGTTGCTGCCTCACAGTGGCAGAGACACGGGTTTGATCCTGACCTCGGGTGTTGTCGGTGTGGAGTTCGCACGTTCTCCCTGTGATCACGTGGGTTGTCTCCGGGTGCTCAGGTTTACTCCCAGACCCCAAAGACATGCAGGCTTGTAGATTAATTGGCCCCTGTAAATTGCCCCCTAGATTGTAGGGAGTGGGTGGCATAGAACTAGTGTGAATGGGTGATCTGTGGTCGATGTGGACTCAGTGGGCCAAAGGGCCTCTTTTGATGTGCAGGGAGGAACTGCAGATGCTGGATTATTCCAATGATACAAAATACTGGAGTAACTCCATGGGTCAGGCAGCTTTTCTCGAGAATAGTTTTGGTTTTACTGTAGAGATACATCGTGGACACAGGCCCTTCATCCCACTGAATCCATTCTGACGAGCGTTCTCCACACACTAACACTATCCTACACACACAAGGGAACAGTTACAAATATACAAGCCAATTAGTCTACAAACATAGAAACATAGAAACATAGAAAATAGGTGCAGGAGCAGGCCATTCGGCCCTTCGAGCCTGCACCGCCATTCAATATGATCATGGCTGATCATCCAACTCAGTATCCTGTACCTGCCTTCTCTCCATACCCCCTGATCCCTTTAGCCACAAGTGCCACATCTAACTCCCTCTTAAATATAGCCAATGAACTGGCCTCAACTACCTTCTGTGGCAGAGAATTCCAGAGACTCACCACTCTCTGTGTGAAAAATGTTTTCCTCATCTCGGTCCTAAAGGAATTCCCCCTTATCCTTAGACTGTGACCCCTTGTTCTGGACCTCCCCAACATCGGGAACAATCTTCCTGCATCTAGCCTATCCAACCCCTTAAGATTTTGTAAGTTTCTATAAGATCCCCCCTCAATTCTAAATTCTAGCAAGTACAAGCCAAGTCTATACATTCTTTCCTCATATGAAAGTCCTGACATCCCAGGAATCAGTCTGGTGAACCTTCTCTGTACCCCCACTATGGCAAGAATGTCTTTCCTCAGATTTGAAGACCAAAACTGTACGCAATACTCCAGGTGTTGTCTCACCAATACCCTGTACAACTGCAGTTGAACCTCCCTGCTCCTATACTCAAATCCTTTCGCTATGAATGCTAACATACCATTCGCTTTCTTCACTGCCTGCTGCACCTGCATGCCTACTTTCAATGATTGGTGTACCATGACACCCAGGTCTCGTTGCATCTCCCCTTTTCCTAATTTGCCACCATTCAGATACCCTCCTGTTTTTGCCATCAAAGTGGATAACCTCACATTTATCCACATTATACTGCAACTGCCATGCATTTTCCCACTCATCCAGCCTATCCAAGTCACCTTGCAGCATCCTAGCATCCTCCTCACACCTAACACTACCCCCCAGCATAGTATCATCCGCAAACTTGGAGATGTTGCATTCAATTCCCTCGTCCAAATCATTAATATATATTGTAAATAGCTGGGGTCCCAGCACCGAGCCTTGCGGCACCCCATTAGTCACTGCCTGCCATTCTGACAAGGACCCGTTTACTCCTACCATTTGCTTCCTATCTGCCAGCCAGTTCTCTATCCACATCAATACTGAATCCCCAATACCGTGTGCTTTAAGTTTGTATACTAATCTCTTATGTGGGACTTTGTCGAAAGTCTTCTGAAAGTCTAGATATAACACATCCACTGGTTCTCCCTTATCCACTCTACTAGTTACATCCTCGAAAAATTCTATAAGAATCGTCAGACATGATTTACCTTTTGTAAATCCATGCTGACTTTGTCCAATGATTTCATCACTTTCCAAATGTGCTGCTATCCCATCTTTAATGACTCTAGCAGTTTCCCCACTCCCGATGTTAGACTAACTGGTCTGTAATTCCCCGTTTTCTCTCTCCCTCCTTTTTTAAAAAGTGGGGTTACTTTAGCTACCCTCCAATCCTCAGGAACTACTCCAGAATCTAAGGAGTTTTGAAAAATTATCACTATGCATCCACTATTTCTGTGGCTACTTCCTTGAGTACTCTGGGGTGCAGACTATCTGGCCCTGGGGATTTATCGGCCTTTAATCCATTCAATTTACCCAACACCACTTCCCGGCTAACCTTGATTTCACTCAGTTCCTCCACTTTATTTGACCCCCGGTCCCCTGCTATTTCCGGCAGATTATTTATGTCTTCCTTAGTGAAGACAGAACCAAAGTAGTTATTCAATTGGTCTGCCATGTCCTTGTTCCATCGATCAATTCACCTGTTTCTGACTACAAGGGACCTACATTTGTTTTAACTAATCTCTTTCTCTTCACATATCTATAAAAACTTTTGCAGTCAGTTTTTATGTTCCCTGCCAGTTTTCGTTCATAAACTATTTTCCCTTTCCTAATTAAGCCCTTTGTCCTCCTCGGCTGGACTCTGAATTTCTCCCAGTCCTCTGGTAGGCTGCTTTTTCTGGCTTTTCTGGCTAATTTGTATGCTTATCTGTGCATGAAGGAGCTGCAGATGCTGGTTTAAGCTAAAGACAGCACAAAATGCTGGAGTAACTCAGCGTCACAGGCAGCATCTCTGGAGAGAAGGAATGGGTGACATATCGGGTCGAGACCCTTCTTCAATCTGAAGTAGGTCTCAACCCGAAACATCCCTCTTACCCTTGTCTCCAGAGATGCTGCCTGTCTCGCTGAGTTACTCCAGCATTTTGTGTCTACCTTCAGCCTACAAAACTGTACGTCTTTGGAGTGTGGAAGGAAACCGGAGCACCCGGAGAAAACCCGTGTAGGTCACAGGGAGAAAGTACACAAACTCTGTACAGACAGCCCCCCCGCAGCCAGGATCGGAACCTGGGACTCTGGTGCTGTGAGGCAGCAACTCTACTGCTGTGCCGCTGAAACAAATAGTTGCTTCTTTGACTCAGCTATTACTAGCCAGGAATACCCAATAGTTTGTAGCTGTCATCCTGTCCAAATCTTTCTTTTCTGAAGGAAATTTTGCTTGAGTGGAATTAATCTAATTTTGCAAAAGTTTTGAAAGGTTTGTGAAGTGGCAGCTACTGAGAATAACTAACTACACACTTCTTGTCAGAGGGCAATGCATGAAATAAAATTAGAAAAGAAATCAATGCAGAGTTGTCTGACACAGCTCTCACCATTCACAGCGACAAAAAGGCCAGTGAACAGTGATAGATTATAGATTTGCTGTTGCTATTTGTCAAGTCGGTTTGACAGAGTGCTTTAAAGATCTGTTAAAGGCTACAGAGCAACAAATTAAAAGCAATGTTTTCTTTGAATTAGTATATGGATCATGTGTGAATTATCAACATCATTTTTTGTTGATGAAAGCAGCTTTGATACCTGCCTGAATAAATAACCAGTCAGTGCGCAAAAGGGAAGTTATTGGGCTGCAACAGAGAATTTCCTTCCTTCTGATTTAATTGACAATGGAAAATAGACAATAGACAATAGGTGCAGGAGTAGGCCATTCGGCCCTTCGAGCCAGCACCGTCATTCACTGTGGTCATGGCTGATCATCCACACTCAGTACCCCGTTCCTGCCTCCTCCCCATATCCCTTGACTCCGCTATCTTTAAGAGCTTTATCCAACTCTCTCTTGAAAGAAACATAGAAAATAGGTGCAGGAGGAGGCCATTCGGCACTTCGAGCCAGAACTGCCATTCATTGCGATCATGGCTGATCGTCCCCAATCAATAACCCGTGCCTGCCTTCTCCCCATATCCCTTGACTCCACCAGCCCCTAGAGCTCTATCTAACTCTCTCTTAAAACCATCCAGTGATTTGGCCTCCACTGCCCTCTGTGGCAGGGAATTCCACAAATTCACAACTCTCTGGGTGAAAAATTTTCTTCTCACCTCAGTCTTAAATGGCCTCCCCTTTATTCTAAGAAAGCATACATAGAATTGGCCTCCACTGCCTTCTGAGGCAGAGAACACACTCTGACACAGTATGCCTGAGCATTTGTAGACAATAAACGTGAACAAACCCATCTCGTCATGGTGGCACAGCGGTAGAGTTGCTGCCTTACAGTCATTACAGTGCCAGAGACCCGGGTTCGATCCCGACTGCGAGTGCTTCCTGTACGGAGTTTGTACGTTCACCCCATGACCACATGGGTTTTCTCGGAGAACTTCGGTTTCCTCCCACACTCCAAAGACGTGCAGGTCTGTAGGTTAATTGGCTTGGTGTAAATGTAAAAATTGTCCCTTGTGTGTGTGTGTGTGTGCGGGGATCGCTGCTCGGTGCGGACCCGGTGGGCCGAAGGGCCTGTTTCCGCGCTGTATCTCGAAACTAAACCAAACGAAAGTTATAAACAGCAAAGTAGAATGTCAGCCTCTGAAGTACTATATATACACTGGTGCATGCATGGAAAGTGTTTGAGAAGAAATAAAGAAGTCAAATTCTGGCGTTTGATGTGAATTCCTGTCCTCACTGCTAATAAATTCTTTAGCATGGTACACACTACTTTAAAGCAGAACCTTGAAAGCCAGTGCTCTTGTCCATGGTTATTCACCTCAGTCTAATTCCCATGTATATATTTTGTAGGATACTTTACATCAGAAATCTGAAATGGAAAATAAAGCAAATGGGGTGGCCACGGTGGCGCAGAGGCAGAGCTGCTGCTTGAAGGGCCTGTCCCACTTTCACAACCTAATTCATGACCTCTGACGACCTTAAACGGCCTAAAGAAAATCAAGGTCGCGGTAGCCTACGACCTCCTACAACCTTCCACAACTATGTGTACGACCTCCTACGACCTTCCACGGCTATGTCTACTACCTAATATGACTATGTCTACGACCTCCTACGACTGTGTTGAGGACCTCCCACGACTATGTTGAAGACCTCCCATGACTATGAAGAAGACCTCCTTCGACTATGTTGACGACCTCCTTCGACCTCCTTCGACGATGTTGAAGACTGGCTTCGACCATGTACGTTTTACTGCTGTTTGCAGTAGCCCTTTTGCTTCAGCAGCCTTTTAAGAAAGGCAGAAGGGGAAGAGCAAAGGTGAACACAAGAAGAGGTCTCAATGGGTGAATGGAGATGATGTGATGGACTGTCCCAGTACACCAGATGACTGGAAGAGAGTGGCGCTGGGCTTTGACAAAAGATGGAACTTTAAGCACACATGTGGGGCAGTGGGTGGCATTCATGCCATTCTTGTCCCTGTCCCTGTACCCCTCATTTTCCTTATCGTACAGGATGGCATTCTGCTGGAACCATTCCTCAAGGTCCCCCTCCTGCTGCCTGGTGAAGGTGTAGGGCATAACCTTCCTCCAGCCCTCCCTCCCCACCAATGGGACATCTGCCTCTGATGCTGTGTCAGACGCAGGGGACAGGGCTGCTTTGCTGCCTTCAAATGAGGCAGTGAAGGATGGGGTGGTGGTGGGGACATACACTACCACCCTGGTCTCCTCCTCCAGGGGTCTCTCATGCAGGGCTACCTCCTCCTGCACTATCACCTCCTGTGGCATCGCCTCCTGCCTCTCCTCCTCCTGGGTGGGCAACACCTGCATGGCAGGATGTTTTTAGGGTTGTGCCCTCCCCCTGCGCTGCTGCCTTTTTGGTGCCATCTCTAAAACACACGTCTCCTCTCCAAAAATCTCTCCAGCTATGAATGAACTGGACAGTTGGAGTGACAGAGGTGACCTTCTGCTGTTTAAATAACCTTTTTTTTCCACTGACCTTTTTTTCACCCCGGAGCTATTACCTTCGAATGCCTCCGACCACCTGCGACTAGAATCACAACCCACTACGACCTACCTACGAGTAAAAGGTATCGATTTTTTTCCATGCCAACCTTTTTCATACTCGTGGACATTTTTTATCAGGCTAGAAGAAACGTTGCGACCTACTTGATGCCACGATAACCTACGACAAATATCGTGACCTCCTACGATCTACCTACTACCTCCTACGACCTCCTATGACCTTGTGACGACCATGCTGCGAGTATGAGTCAAGGGCAAACTCGGCAGAGGTCGCGAATTGGGTCGTGACAGTGCCAGAGACCCGGCTCCGATCCTGACCTCGGGTGCTGTCTGTACGGAGTTTGTCCGTTCTCCCCGTAACCCACGTGGGTTTTCTCCAGGTGCTCCGGTTTCTTCTCACATCACAAAGACGTGCAGGTTTGTCGGTTAATTGGCTTCCGGTGTGTCCGGAATGGATGAGAAAGTAGGATAACATGGAACTAGTGGGAACGGTCGAACGCTGGTCGACGTGGACCCGGTGGGCTGAGGGGATTCACACTGCATCTCTAAACTAAACTCAATGTTGGCACCATTCATTCTTCACGGAAAAATATATGCGGTTGGCATTTCACGTCCCTTTATGTCAACCTTTCATCTTCTTCTCATCTCCAGCTTTTGTCCACTTATCTGCCAATTGAAACCCTTCACATGTATCCATCAATCGCTTTCCAGTCTTTGTTCCTCCCCATTGTAAACTTTAGATTTTAGAGCTACAGCACGGAAACAGGCCCTTCAGCCCACCGAGTCTGCGCTGCCCAGCGGTCACATCCAGACACCGGCACTATCCCACACACACCAGGGACAATTTACAATTTCACCGAAGACAATTACCCTGCAAACCTGTACGTCTTTGGAGCGTGGAAGGAAACCAGAGCACTCAATGAAAACTCAAAAAATGTCCGTCTGCTCCTGGGCCTGGCCAAGTTGGCCATTCGCGCGTCCAGGCAGCGGGTAGTCGACGGCTGCACCAGGGTTTTCCGGGCCTACGTCCGTGCCCACGTGTCCCTGGAGAGGGAACATGTGGTGTCCACGGGGACTTTGGAGGCCTTCCGTGAATGCTGGTCACTGCAGGAAGTCGAATGTATTATTGATAAAAATGTTAATATTTTAATTTGAGAACTTTCTTTGTAAAATGCCAATATAGGCATTGTCTGATCGTGTTAGACATGAGAATTAAGGGACAGAGGTTTCGGGGTAACGTGAGGGGGAACTTCTTTACTCAGAGAGTGGTGGCTGTGTGGAATCAGCTTCCAGCAGAAGTGGTGGAGGCAGGATCGATTTTAACATTTAAGAGTAAAGTGGATAGGTATATGGACGTGAAGGGAATGGAGGGGTGTGGTCTGAGTGCAGGTAGATGGGACTAGGGGAAAACAAATGGTCGGCACGGACTGGAAGGGCCGAGAGGGCCTGTTTCTGTGCTGTAATTGTTATATGGTTATATGGTTATATGGTTATATGGTTACTACTTTGTATTTGTTTGTTCTGAAAAGTTTGTAAGAAAAAAAAAGAGGGTTGACCTGCCCGTTTCCCGTGCCTACGTCCGTGCCATACGTGTACCTGGAGAGGGAATGTGTGAGGGAACACGGGGACTTTGGAAGCCTTCCATGAACGCTGGTCGCCGCGGGAGGTGGAGTGCTTTGTTGATAAAGTTGCCGTTGTATTAATTTCATGATAAGTTTGTTTGTAAAACTGTCAACATAGGCCGTCTTTGATTGTGTTAAAACTCAGTATGTTTATTTTTTATATTTTTAATAAAAGTATTTGTATAATAAAAAAGAAAAAAAAAAGAAAAAAGAAAACTCAAGCGGTCACACGGAGAACGTACATTCAGACAGCACCCTTGGTCAGTATTGAACCGGGTCTCTGGCGCTGTGAGGCAACAACTCTACCGCTGCTCCAACGTGCCCCCCTCAAAAATTATATAATAACCAAAAATAGTTCATAGTGCAATTCACAGGACCGTAGATCAATCAAAGACAGTTCCATAATTGCTCACAGTTGAGGTGAGTGTGTAAGAGCCTGATAGTTGCTGGAAAGAATCAATTATTGAACCAGCAGGTCACAGTTTTCAGATTCTTTTACCTTTTACCCGATGATAGGAATACAATGAGAGCAAAGCCAGGGTGATGTGGGTCTCTGAGGACATTGGCTACCTTTTTGAGGCACCTCTTCTTATAGATTCCTTTGATGGTGTGGAGGTCAGCACCAGTGTTAAACTGGGCAGCATGTAGTTTAGTTTTAGTTTAGAGATACAGCACGGAAGCAGGCCCTTAGGCCCACTGAGTCCGCGCCGACTGACGGTGCCCGCACACTAACATTATCCTACACTGCAGGCAAGTTACATATATTCTAAGCCAATTAACCGACAACTAGGTTTGGAGTGTTGGAGGAATCCGGAGAAATCCCCACGTGGTCACAGGGAGAACATACACACTCCATGCAGACACTACCCGTTGCAAGACTGGACCTGGGCCTCTGGTGCTGTAAGGCAGCAACTCTACCACTATGCCACTGTAGGGCCAGGAGCATGCAAATATAAATGAGAAGGCCTGAAAGATCTATCAACCTAATGATTAGTGCTAAATACTGATGATAAGTCGATAGTCACCTTGCTACTTAGCCATTGATGTGACTTCCTTCAACAGCATGAATGACCTGATTCTTAATTAATATGTGTAGGAAGGAAATGCAGATGCTGGTTTATACCAAAGATATAAAGGGGTGGCATGGTGGCGCAGGGGTACAGTTGCTGCCTTACAGCACCAGAGACCGGGGTTCGACCCTGACTACGGGTGCTGTCCATATGGAGTTTGTACGTTCTCCGTGTGACCATGTGGGTTTTCTCCCGGAGCTCTGGTTTCATCCCACACTCCAAAAACGTAGGTTAATTGGTTTTGTTAAATTGTAAATTGTCCCTAGTGTGTGTAGGATGGTGTTAATGTGCAGGGATCGCTGGTCGGCACAGTATTGGTGGGCGATGTACCTGTTCCCGCACTGTTTCTCTGAACTAAACTGAACTACAAAAAACTACATAGACGGAAATGTTGGAATACCTCAGCAGGTTAGGCAACATCTCTGGAGAAAAGATGACGTTTCGGGACGGGATCCTTCTTCAGAGTGACGAAGCATAGAAAGCATCATAGAACTTTCTTTTTAAAGCATTTTATCGGGATGCATCACAGCACGGTTTGGGAACAGCTCCATCCAAGACCGCAAGAAATGTGGACGCAGCCCGGGCCATCACACAAACCAACCTCCCTTCCATTGACTCCACTTACACCTCACGCTGCCTCGGCAAGGCCAGCAGCATCATCAAGGATGAGTCGCACCCTGGCCACTCCTTCTTCTCCCCTCTCCCGTTCGGCAAAAATGTGAAAACACGCACCCCTAGATTCAGGAACAGTTTCTTCCCAGCTGTTATCAGACAACTGAATCATCCTACCACAACCAGAGAGCTCAGGAGCTACTGAGCTACTATCTACCTCATTGGTGACCCTTGGACTGTCCTTGATCGGACCTTACTGGCATTACCTTGCACAATGAGAGGGGATCTCATTGAAACATATAAGATTGTTAAGGGTTTGGACACGCTAGAGGCAGGGAACATGTTCCCAATGTTGGGGGAGTCCAGAACCAAGGGCCACAGTTTAAGAAGAAGGAGTAAGGCATTTAGAACGGAGACGAGGAAACACTTTTTCTCACAGAGAGTGGTAAGTCTGTGGAATTCTCTGCCTCAGAGGGCAGTGGAGGCAGGTTCTCCAGATGATTTCAAGAGAGAGCTAGATAGGGCTCTTAAAAATAGCGGAGTCAGGGGATATGGGGAGAAGGCAGGAACGGGGTACTGATTGGGGATGATCAGCCATGATCACATTGAATGGCGGTGCTGGCTCGAAGGGCCAAATGGCCTACTCCTGCACCTATTGTCTATTGTCTATTGTCTAAACGTTATTGTAAATGTAAATGGCTCGATGGTAATCATGTATTGTCTTTCCGCTGACTGGTTAGCACGCAACAAAAGCTTTTCACTGTACCTCGGTACACGTGACAATAAACTAAACTGAGCTAAACTGAAAGTAGAAGGGGGAAAGAAAACTGGAGGCGAGAGAATAGGCCAGAACAAATCGGAGCGGCAACAGATGACCGCAGGAAGGGTGGAGTCCATAATGGCCCATTGTTGGCTGGGGAAGAGGACATAACTAGAGGGATACAAGGATGTGAACCTAGGAACTGGTCGGGCTCTGCATTTCTGCCAGAATGAGACCACATGCAAATTGGAGGAACGGCACCTCATATTTTGTTTGGGCAGCTTACAAACCCAACGGTTTGAACATTGATTTCTCCACTTTCAAGTAACTCCTGCATTTCCTCCCCTCCCCTCCCATCTCTCCCCCACTTTCTCCACCCTAGTCATCCTGCCAGTTGGGGGTCAAGGAAAGAGCGTTCAGGTCGCGGCCCTGTTTCCACCAATCTTTCCACCGCCACGCACAAGAAGCACAAGGAACGCAAGACAGACACCATTGCACGCAGCTGCCGAGAAGTGTGTTCAGCTCTGGTTGAACAACTTGTAATCTTATGTGTGGACTCGATGAAGAAGAAGATCCTACCAGTTCCACTGTTCACTAAGATGATACTGAAGGGCCTGTCCCACTTGGCGACTCCTAGCATCATTGACTGATGTATCAGGTCACTGAAACATTTGTGGCGTGACGCGGCGTGACACGGCGTGATGACATATGGCGTGACACGGCGTGATGACATATGGACGCGCGGTGTTTTTTCAAATGTCGCAACATCTTTTTTGTCGCCGCTGGATTTTGAAATGTTCAAAATATTTTGATGGCACTGATATGACGCCGGGAGTCACCGAAAAAATCGCCAAATGGGACAGCCCCTTAAGATATTGAATCAGTATCAAAAACAAAAACCTATTCAAGTACACAGGTAAGCACCTGCATGACAAAGACCTACTTATCGCCTTACATGTGCAATAGTCTTGATTAGTTTAAATCGACCGGTTAAATTTGACAAAACGTGAAATGTCTCTTTCCCTTTTTACTGTGAGCGGCTTATTTTGTACCGTTTAATAGAGGGGAAGGAGTAAAGTGCTGCAAGCTTCATTTGGCAAAACCTCCTTCAACCGGAAAGGATTGCAAACTCCGCCAAAATAATGATTCATTCAGTAGTCATTAAACTGCAGAAAAGAATTACTGTGATGTTACTGGGGCTGGCGGGTTTGTGTTATAAGGAGAGTAGGGATGGCAGTCTGAGAGGTGACCTTACAGAGGTTTGTAAAATCGTGAGGTCCAGTTCAGTTCAGTTTATTTGTCACGTGTACAGTGAAAATCTTGCTAATCAGTCAAAGACAATATATGATTACAAACAAACCGTCTACGGTGTACAGCGACATCATATAGGGAATAACGTTTAGTGCAAGGTAAAGTCCGATTAAAGGGTTTGAATGTCTCCAACGAGGTAGATAGTAGTTCAGCACTGCTCTCTGGTTGTGGTAGGATAATTTAGTTACCCAATAACAGCTGGGATGAAACTGCCCTGAATCTGGAGGTGTGCGTTTTCACACTTCCATACCATTTGCCCGATGGGAGAGGGGAGAAGAGGGAGTGGCCAGGGTGCGACTCAACCTTTATTATGCTGCTGGCCTTGCCGAGGCAGGGCGAGGTGTAAATGTAGTCGATGGAAGGGGAGATTGGTTCGTGTGATGGTCTGGGCTGCGTCCACAATTCGCTGCAATATTGTGCAATACTCCGTACTGTTACTGGGATTGGAGGGTTTGAGTTATAAAGAGAGCATGGATAGGTTTGGACTTTTTTTCCCTGGAACACAACAGTCCGAGGGATGACCTTGTGGATGTTTGTATAGATCGTGAGGGGAAGGCCTAATGTGAATAGCCACAGATAAACACATGGAACTACAGATGCTGATTTCCATAAGAAGACACAAAGTGCCTCAGTACTTTGGAGTAACTCAGCAGGTCATGCACCAACTCTGAGGTACAGGTTTGTAGGTTAATTGGCTTTGGTAAAAATGGTACATTGTCCCTAGTGTACAGGATATTGTTAGTGTACGGGGTGTTTGCTGGTCGGCATGGATACATTGGCTGAAGGGCCTGTTTCCACGCACTATTTCTGAAGCCTAAAGTAAAGTCTAAAGTATTTCCTAGCTTTTAATAGATCTGCAGTCACTTCCGGAAGAGCACAAGCTGGGGTGATGAGAGGGTGCTTGACCAAGCACTGATGTTCATACGTTTACAGCAACCGTCGGTAGAAAATAACTGTTTTCGTTAATGAAGAGGTTAGACCCTGAAATGTGACATCTGAAATGTGAAGGTGTTTAACGTTTAATGTTTTGATGGGTGTGGGCTATCAGGGAGCACGAGATCTTTCCCAGTTACAATCACTGCTGCTTAGATTATAGAAACATAGAAACATAGAAAATAGGTGCAGGAGTAGGCCATTCGGCCCTTCGAGCCTGCACCGCCATTCAATGTGATCATGGCTGATCATCCAACTCAGTATCCTGTACCTGCCTTCTCTCCATACCCCCTGATCCCTCTAGCCACAAGGGCCACATCTAACTCCCTCTTAAATATAGCCAATGAACTGGCCTCAACTACCTTCTTGTGGCAGAGAATTCCACAGATTCATCACTCTCTGTGTGAAAAATGTTTTTCTCACCTCGGTCCTAAAAGATTTCCCCCTTATCCTTAAACTGTGAACTATACACTGTGTGTATAGAACATGCAGCACAGGAACAGGCTTTTCGGCCCATAATGTATGTGCTAAACATGATGCCAAGACCATCTCTTACCTAAGGTAAAGTTTTCTAGATGCAGCGCAGAAACAGGCCCTTGATCCCACCGATCCTGTGCCGATCAGTGATCCCTCTGGCCCCATAGCAGAAGCGTCCACATCACGGGGCTGGAAACTGTTGGCAGATCAATTTCCTTCCTGGGATAAATAAAGTTCTATCGTATCGCATACGCCCTGAACTCTATTTGTTTGTTTCAAAGTACATTATTTACATATTCTGTTGTGCTGCAGCTATTAAGAATCCCATTGTTCGGTTTGAGACATTTTTCAATAAAACACTCTTGACTCATGAGGTAGCCACACCTTATTAATAACACGGATAATATATCATTAATACGCAGTTAGTTCAAACTTTTACATGCCATTTTCGACAATGATGCACGATTCAGCAAAGCAGCCTATCCCTTAAGGTACAACTAGGTTTAAATGACACATTTCAACGGCTTTTCTTGCCTTCTCAAGTGGAGATATTATTAATTAACACAGCCTATCCTAATGACCTAATTCCAAACCAGGCATTGATCAAATAAATGGACTTCCCTCAAGCATTCTGAATGCAGGTTGGAAAAAACATCTTCATGTGGGTGGCACGGTGGTGGAGTGGTAACGTTGCTGCCTCACAGCGCCAGAGACCAGGGTTCCATCCTGACTACGGGATTCAATTTAGCCTCAAGGGATGGTGGGGACAACAGTTTTTTACAACACATGACGCCACACTCTCACATGACTCTATTTGACACGATACGGACGAAACAGCTAGTAAGAACGGAAAGTAATATAAGAATTTCTTTGTTTTGTACTATTTCAATAAAAGGCCAATTAATCAAGAAACAACGACTGGAAGATTTGTTTTTGCCATCTGTTAGTGCGAAAGCTATATCTCCACCACATCCCCGAGTAGTAATGGCAATCAAAGTCTGGACATTGGAAGGTTAAGAAATTGCCGTTGCAGAATTAGGCCATTTGGCCCATCAAGTCTGCCATTCAATCATGGCTGATCTATATCTCCCTCCTAATCCCATTCTGCCTTCTCATCATAACCCCTGACAGCTGTATTAATCAAGAATCTATCTATCTCTGCCTTAAAAATATCCATTGACTTGGCCTCCACAGCCTTCTGTGGCAAATAATTACACAAATTCACCTCCCTCTGACTAAACACATTTCTCCTCATCTCCAGCCTCAAGGAATGTCCTTGAGGCTATCACCTTTGGTCCTAGACTCTTCCACTCGTGGAAACATCCTCTCAACATCCACTCTATCCAAGCCTTTCGCAATTTGCCTGATGAATAATATAAATGCTTGACTAATGTACATGCGTGTGTGTTTGAGAAAACAGTGGGATCTAATTGCCTGCTGCCGCACGATTGCGGGCATCTCTCCTTAGGTGTGAGCTGGGTTTGCAACTGAAGGGCCCTTCTGCCCTCAGGAAAGAGCTACAGGTCTATCAAAGCACGCAAAACAAGACTAACAAACAGTTTCTACCCTCAGGCCATTACCATACTGAACTGAACATCTGCACTGAAAGCACCTCCTCCCAATAGTCAATATCTATACTGTACAATACCTACATTTGTGCAATACTGATATATTAATTATAATATTTATTTTTATTTTTGTACTACTATTCTGTGCAATATCTATATTCTGACAATGACTTTCTGAGTGCATTGTCTTATATTCTGGCGAGGGTGCATTCGTAGACATAATGTGTATGCGTGTGTAAATCTGTGTGTATGTGTCACAGTATGTGCACATGAGTGTATGAACAATGTTTATTTTTCTTACTTTTGTTGCTATTATTTTATTATACCACAGCAATGACATAAGGTAATAATATAACATAACTCAACACCGGGTAGGCACAATGGCTCAGCGTAGAGTAACATGTCCCATCTACACTAGTCCCACCTGCCTGCGCTTGGCCCATATCCCTCCAAACCTGTCATATCCATGTATCTGTCTAAAGGTTTCTTAAACAATGCGACAGTCTCTGCTTCAACTACCTTCCCTCCATTGACGAACCGCGCACTGCAAGGGCCAGGAAACAAGCAAGTTGGATCATCTCTGACCACTCTCACCTTGGCCATAAACTCTTTGAATCACTTCCCTCTGGAAGGCAACTCCGGACTGTCAAAGCAGCCACAGCCAGACAAAAAAATAGCTTTTCTCCACGAGTAGTAGCTCTACTCAATAACAAAAAATCGTAGCCTCCTTTTGCTCTGGTATTTAATTGTTTTATTATTACAGTTTAACAGTTAATGTTTTATGTGTCATTCTAAATTGTCACTATACGTCATATTGTCAATTGCGAGTGGAGCACCAAGGCAAATTCCTTGTATGTGAATTCCTTGTATCTCTGGTTCTCGATTCCACCACTCTGTGCGTCTATCCGATCCATTCCCCTCATGGTTTTTGCACACAATATGTTGAAGTATTTTTTATCAGCAATCAAAGTGGTAAGGAAATAATTAGAACACAAACTTTTATCTGAATTAGTGTGATTGTGAAATTCAGTAAGGTAACAGGGTGAATTTAGAATTGTTCTTTAAGTCTTCTGAAACAATTGTAATCACAATCCCACTGATTAATGAGAATGCCAATTATAAAGAGGCTATTCATCAGTGTTTAGCAATCAGGAGTTTAAGAGAATACTTCATTTCAGGTATTTAAATGGCTCTTGGACTAAATAAAACATTTTCTGTAATTTAAACCTCCAGTGAATTTCTCCTCAATCGAGTGAAGAAGCCGTTATCAGTCAGCACTCTTGCCACTGAATGTGGTACCACACAGTGGCGACTGAAAACCATTGGCAAATCGGCTGATATTTCAATTCAAGAACCAAGGGAATTTTGCAATGTCAAAATGCCGTCGTTCATTGAGATTTTTAAACCTTTTGTTTACTCGGACAAACCGTCATCTAATTCTCCAAAACATTAAAAAATTTAATCGTACTGCATTCACTTCACTCTGGAAAGACGCCACGTGGAAAAATGTCAAGCCTCCAACCCTTCAACCGTGAGCGCGCCTTCAAATGCCTTTGAAGATAGACGCAAAATGCTGGAGTAACTCAGCGGGACAGGCAGCATCTCTGGAGAGAAGGAATGGGTGATGTTTTTGGATCGAGACGCCACTTCGGACCCTTTCATTAGCTTTAGCCTTCTACATTGGAAGATACTTTCATTAGCTGTGGACTTTGGAGATGTCCCAAGGTCACAAAAGTATTTATTTGGCTGCCTCGTCCATCTTTTCAATAGACAATAGACAATAGGTGCAGAAGCAGGTCATTTGGCCCTTCGAGCCCATTTGACCATTCAATGTGATCATGGCTGATCATCCCCAATCAGTACCCCGTTCCTGCCTTCTCCCCATATCCCCTGACTGCTATTTTTAAGAACCCTACCTAGTTCTCTCTTGAAAGCATCCAGAGAACCTGCATCCACTGCCCTCTGAGGCAGAGAATTCCACAGACTCACCACTCTCTGTGAAAAAAAGTGTTTCCTCGTCTCCGTTCTAAATGGCTTACTCCTTATTCCAAACTCCTTATAACACATAAGGTTATCACAAAGAGTTGCGAGCCTGTGGAATTCTCTGCCTCAGACGGCAATGGAGGCCGGTTCTCTGGATATTTTCAAGAGATAGGGCTCTTAAACATAGCAAAGTCAGGGGATATGGAGAGAAGGCAGGAACGGGGCACTGATTGGGGATGATCAGCCATGATCACATTGAATGGTGGTGCTGGCACGAAGGGCCAAATGGCCTACTCCTGCATCTGTTATCTATTATCACATCTTATCCGACCCTGGGAATTTATCAGTCTCTAAGTCAATTAAAAGTTTTAATGGTTTTCCATAACTTGTTATGAAGTCCCATAACTTCCATATCTAGATTTCCCCAACTACAGGTGGCACAGCGGTAGTGTTCCCGCCTTACAGCGCCAGAGACCCTGTTTTGATCCTGATTACTGGTGATCTCTGTACGGAGTTGGTACATTCTCCCCCTGACCTGTGTGTGTTTTCTCCGGGTGCTCCGGTTTCCTCCCACACTCCAAAGACGTACAGGTTTGTAGATTAATTTGCTTCGGTTAAGTTGTCCCTAGTGTGTAGGATAGAAACTGTGTACAGGTCAAGGCGTAGCCTTGCAACTGGTACCGTGTAGTCCAGTTCAACCTGTGGGACATAGAAACATAGAAATTAGGTGCAGGAGCAGGCCATTCTGCCCTTCGAGCCTGCACCGCCATTCAATATGATCATGGCTGATCATCCAACTCAATATCCTGTACCTGACTTCTCTCCATACCCCCTGATCCCTTCAGCCACAAGGGCCACATCCAACTCCCTCTTAAATATGGCCAACGAACTGGCCTCAACTACCTTCTGTGGCAGAGAATTCCACAGATTCACCACTCTCTGTGTGAAAAACAATTTTCTCATCATGGTCCAAAAAGTCTTCCCCCTTATCCTTAAACTGTGACCCCTTGTCCTGGACTTCCCCAACATCGGGAACAATCTTCCTGCATCTAGCCTGTCCAACCCCTTAAGAATTTTGTAAGTCTCTATGAGATCACCCCTCAATCTTCTAAATTCCAGCGGGTACAAGCCGAGTCTATCCAGTCTTT
The DNA here is from genome assembly GCA_035221665.1 of Okamejei kenojei. NCBI lineage: Eukaryota > Metazoa > Chordata > Chondrichthyes > Rajiformes > Rajidae > Okamejei > Okamejei kenojei. Next base: position 11,073,654 of record CM069135.1, read on the forward strand.
CTTCATATGGAAGTCGTGCCATCCCAGGAATCGGTCTGGTGAACCTTCTCTGTACTCCCTCTATGGCAAGAATGTCTTTCCTCAGATTAGGAGACCAAAACTGTACGCAATACTCCAGGTGTGTTCCATGCTCATCCTTCATGGAAAGTCTGCTGTGGCGGGCCAGGCGGAAGAGATGTTTATGAACCAACGGCTGGAAAGGTGAAGCAGCGACTCACGGTGGAATGTGAAGGGCCAGTCAGAGCACTAAAGACGATGTGGCCGTCCACTGCAGCCAAGAAGTATTCTCATACCACTGGACTCTGACTTCTGCGGCCGAGAGGGTGGGGCTGTTACAGTGCAACAGCCTCTCCATCTTAAACTCATTCACGCACGGGTTTTTGTGCAGCCCTCGTTTCTACACAAAGTTCTGCGACGATGGGCTAGGAGCAAAATGATGGGTAGAGCTTCACCACTGGAAGTCGTAGTTCCAAACCGGCATGTAGGCGGCCTATGGACCAGTGGTTGCTACTCATTGTACCAGGGCAGCAAGGAAGTTCGGCAGCATCACAGGCGACTGTGCAGCCCTCTTCAGGAAAGTTTACTGCTCTCCCGAGTAAGGGAGGGGTAAAGGAGGGGACTAGAAACCACCATTGTCGTTACCAACAATGGTTGGCGTGGGCTCTTGGGCTAAGAGGCCCGTTTCCATGATGCATCTCTAAATTAATCTAAGCTGGATGCTGCTCACACACCATCCTGATGTGGAATTATATCGCACTTATCGCTATTGTAGGTTAATTGGCTTCTGTAAAATTGTAATGTCCCTAGTGTGCGGGATAGTGTTATTGTATGGAGTGAATGCTCTTCTCAGTGGCCCAAAGGGCCTGTTTCCACGCTGTATCTCCAAAGTTTTGAGAGATCAAATCGTTGAATGAATTTAAAAAGGAAGCAAATTAATTTCTGTTCTGGTCGGTTTAGTTTTTTTTAGGTACAGTGAAAAGCTTTTGCTGTGTGCTAACCAGTCAGCGGAAAGACAATACATGATTACAATCGAGCCATTGGCAGTGTATAGATGCATGATAAGGGAATAACATTTAGTAGGTATGTTACAAAACTTACCTTCAGCGGTGCTGCAGTTCTGTCACTGGCCATGTGCGCAACTTTGGCGCCTTTGAGGGGGAGGGGGTGGGGGGGGGGTTAAAATGCGGTTTTCCAATGCCTTCTGGAATTATATTTTCTCGTGGTGCGAGCTTTTGCTAAAGATTCGTTCCGACTGCAGGTAAGTGAAAACATTTTTTTTTAATCGGCCGACAAATTCAGCGCTGGAGTAATTTAAAAATTAGCTTCTAATGCCGTGAACGCCGACAACGGGGACGGATTTTACGTAGGGGACAGGTAAAGGAAATCCGTTTATTTTTCATATAAACTTGTTTGTTAAGATGACCTTAATCAACATTTCATGTTGCGAAATGGTGATTTATTCCCCATACGAACCGGCAGTATTTTTCCTGCTGATATATGGGGTTTAAAGTCACCGCAACAGCAACGTTCCAATCCATCGCGTTCCATAAAATTCCACTCGCAAGATGATTTAAATGGCCATTAATGTATGGACATTAAACACTAAATTCCTTCAATTTTGCCTATAAATTAATGCCAATGAGATTTAAAAATCATGTTATATTGTGAATTTTTGTGTGAATGTTATTTGGACACAGGCTTTTTAAAAAATGTTAATATTTTCTTAACAAATGGATAGATGTTTAGATCTATTAATTGAATTTTGTAATTAGCTACAATTGGGTAACTAACTAATTATATGCTTTAATTTCAGGTCATCCAAGTAAGATTGTTTCATATTTGTTTCAGAATGCTTCAATCTATAATAACTGAAAATGTATTTCCGTTTTCTTAATATTTAAGAAAGTTATGGGCTTTTGACTGTCCTTGTTCACAACTTTTGTGTTAAGTCACTGGAAAAGCAATAGGGAACAAGATGCCAATTTCCAAGTATGAAAATGGCCATAACCTTTTTAATACTAAAGATATGAAAGTGAATTAGGTGTCAAAATAAACTTCTTTTATGCTTTATCTGATGGGATAAATTGCAGACTTGATTTTTTTAAATCTCAAAATTTTGTAACATTGCTACATTTAGTGCAAGGTAAAGTCAGTCAAGGAGGTAGATAGCAGTTCAGGACTGCTCTCTAGTTACGATAGGATCTGGATGGAAAAGGCTTCAAGGTATATTTTTAGAGATGCAGCATGAGAACAGGCCAACAAAAGACACAACATTTGAATTTTAATTTACTGTATAATTACATCAGATTTGTAAATTTATAGGAAAATTAAAGCATTCCTATATAGTCCATTCGGCCCATCAAGGTTTAGTTTTTTTTAGGTACAGTGAAAAGCTTTTGCTGTGTGCTAACCAGTCAGCGGAAAGACAATACATGATTACAATCGAGCCATTGGCAGTGTATAGATGCATGATAAGGGAATAACATTTAGTAGGTATGTTACAAAACTTACCTTCAGCGGTGCTGCAGTTCTGTCACTGGCCATGTGCGCAACTTTGGCGCCTTTGAGGGGGGGGGGGGGGGGGGGGGGGGTTAAAATGCGGTTTTCCAATGCCTTCTGGAATTATATTTTCTCGTGGTGCGAGCTTTTGCTAAAGATTCGTTCCGACTGCAGGTAAGTGAAAACATTTTTTTTAATCGGCCGACAAATTCAGCACTGGAGTAATTTAAAAATTAGCTTCTAATGCCGTGAACGCCGACAACGGGGACGGATTTTACGTAGGGGACAGGTAAAGGAAAGCCGTTTATTTTTCATATAAACTTGTTTGTTAAGATGACCTTAATCAACATTTCATGTTGCGAAATGGTGATTTATTCCCCATACGAACCGGCAGTATTTTTCCTGCTGATATATGGGGTTTAAAGTCACCGCAACAGCAACGTTCCAATCCATCGCGTTCCATAAAATTCCACTCGCAAGATGATTTAAATGGCCATTAATGTATGGACATTAAACACTAAATTCCTTCAATTTTGCCTATAAATTAATGCCAATGAGATTTAAAAATCATGTTATATTGTGAATTTTTGTGTGAATGTTATTTGGACACAGGCTTTTTAAAAAATGTTAATATTTTCTTAACAAATGGATAGATGTTTAGATCTAGTAATTGAATTTTGTAATTAGCTAAAATTGGGTAACTAACTAATTATATGCTTTAATTTCAGGTCATCCAAGTAAGATTGTTTCATATTTGTTTCAGAATGCTTCAATCTATAATAACTGAAAATGTATTTCCGTTTTCTTAATATTTAAGAAAGTTATGGGCTTTTGACTGTCCTCGTTCACAACTTTTGTGTTAAGTCACTGGAAAAGCAATAGGGAACAAGATGCCAATTTCCAAGTATGAAAATGGCCATAACCTTTTTAATACTAAAGATATGAAAGTGAATTAGGTGTCAAAATAAACTTCTTTTTATGCTTTATCTGATGGGATAAATTGCAGACTTGATTTTTTTAAATCTCAAAATTTTGTAACATTGCTACATTTAGTGCAAGGTAAAGTCAGTCAAGGAGGTAGATAGCAGTTCAGGACTGCTCTCTAGTTACGATAGGATCTGGATGGAAAAGGCTTCAAGGTATATTTTTAGAGATGCAGCATGAGAACAGGCCAACAAAAGACACAACATTTGAATTTTAATTTACTGTATAATTACATCAGATTTGTAAATTTATAGGAAAATTAAAGCATTCCTATATAGTCCATTCGGCCCATCAAGTCTACTCCGCCATTCACTCATGGCTGATCTATCTCTCCCTCCTAACCCCATTCTCCTGCCTTCTCCCCCATAACCCCTGACACCTGCACTAATCAAGAATCTATCTTTTAACAAAACATTTCCTTTTCTTTATTCTGTTCAATTTATGATTTAGCAATGAACTATATGTTCTGATGACCATGTTCTCATTTAGACTCAGCAGTCCAAATATTGACTGGGGAATATTTAGTATATGGAGCAGAACAGAATTTCAGATTAAAATTCTGGAACCCTAGCTTTTGTTACCAGCTGTTGACTATCAACGTCAGATGGAATTAATTTTTATTTTAATAAAATACCCGACTGGAATTATTGTTGAGTGACCAATTCGGTTTACAATCAGGTTAAAGTGTGCAATTCAAATTTGACTCAAAATGTAATGTTCACATGTCATTTGAGCAGAATTAGGCCATTCAGCCCATTAAGTTAATCTGCCTTTCAGTCATGTTTGATCTATCTCTCCCTCTCAATTCCATTCTCCTGCCTTCTCCCTGTAACCTTTGACACCCTTACTAATTAAGAACCTCTCAATATCTGCCTTAAAAACATACAATGACTTGGCCTCCACAATGACTGGCAATTTATTCCACAGATTCACCACCCTCTGACTAAAGAAATTCCTCCTCATCTCCATTCTAACGATACAACCTTTTATTCTGAGACAATGGCCTCTGGCCCTAGACTCTCCCAATTGTGGAAACATCCTCTCCACATCCACTCTATACAAGACTTTCAATATTCGGTAAGTTTCAATGAGGTCCCCACCTCATCCTTCTAAGCTCCAGTAAGTACAGGCTCAGCTCTGTCAAATGCTCATCATATGTTAACCTAATTATTCCTGGTAGACAAAAATGCTGGAGAAACTCAGCGGTTGAGGCAGCATCTGTGGAGCGAAGCAATAGGTGACGTTTCTGGTCGAGACCCTTCGTCACTCCGATGTGGGGTGGGAGGGGCGGGAAGAAAAAATCATTCCTGGGATCATTCTTGTAAACCTCCTCTGGACCCTCTCCAGAGCCAGCACATCCTTTCTCTGATATGGGGCCCAAAATTAAATGAATGAATGAATGAATGAATGAATAATAAGATTAAATGAGAACTTACCAGTCTGAAGTTTGATCTTGATTTTATGAGGAGTTACGTTGGTGATTACGTGAAGAAGGCCCGCCAGGACGCCTGCGCAGCAAACTTCAATGTATGAAATCACAAATAAACAACACCGAAGTAAACAGTAAGATCGGTGACTCAAGAACTACCAGATGATCTTTTATGAGAGAGGGTTGGGCATGGTGGGCACGGAATCACCAACGTAACTCCTCATAAAATCAAGATCAAACTTCAAACTGGTAAGTTCTTGTTTAATCTTACTATTTTAATTCGGAGTCACGTGAGTGATTCCGTGAAGAGTTCAAAGCTTTGTTATTTCATGCCGCAGATTACAATCTCGGCAACCCACTGCATTTGATTAACTCGAAAGAGAAATAAATGGAATAGCAATAACATTGTATTCAATGTAATGATAGGCTTTATTTAACAATGTAAACAAACAACAGTACCCCTAAAATTTAGGTACTTAAAATGTCATTGGCAAACGGCCCTGGATTGACAATTGGCCGATGATAAATTCTGAAACATCAGCTCATTTGCCCATCCGACGGCCGCTAAAATTTGGTCGAAGGACACATCCCTCCCTTTGGCTGCCAACATAGCTGCTGCCCTAGTATAATGAGATGTAAACACACTCTCTAAATGATATACTGACGTTGATGCTGACCTGGTGGAATGAGACATACAATCGTCAATGTTAATACCTGTTGCAGCCACCTTGAATAGTCTGAACCAACCTTCTCTTGTGTAATTGTTTATTAACTAATACACAGTGCTGAATCCATACTTCTAAGGATTCTGGTGGCCTTGATAACATAAAAATGAGACCGTGGGGTATTTGAAATGATCTTAAAAATCATGCAAGCCCTGGTCTGCTCTGCTAGTGTAGACCAGAATGTAAAATGTAATGGTATAAACAGCCAATTCCATCCTGTCCAGCCACAGCGTTTGCAATGTTTTGCCGTTGTTGTGCTGATATTAGAGTCATGACTAAGGATGTAGCTGGAACCCTTTGGTGAAATAATGTTCATACATTTACAATAACCAACTGCATAATCTTGTGATGTGAGTACTTGTATCAAGATCTTTTTAACAACTTGATATCCGGGTTGGACCCGACAATGTAGTTCCCTTATGTTACAGCTGTAATTTCTCTCTAACTGAACTATTGTCAATATCACTTAAAATGAACTGGAAATGTCAGTAATTTGTATCGTATCAAATGTATCATTAATATTTAACAAACATTTCTGATCCCCTCAATATTGATGTACTGCTTTTTTGGATGCTATCCATGCATACTGCAGTGAACACTCTCATGGCTAAATGTGACAACCTGAGGCATAAGTCAATCCATTGAAAATGTGCAAGTCAATAATCATTTAACTGTGCAAAGACCAGTCTCTTGAACCTCAGTTTAAAACAGCAAGTTCTTGCTTTTTGGCATAACTGTATACCGTTGTGCCATAATGCCTGATGAAGCAGGCAACACGGACGCTTGGCCAGTCCGATAGTACGAATCCAAACGAGGTCTTGCTGACTGTTTTAAGACCCAGCTAATGAGGAAGACATAAAGTCCATTCCTCCTATTGAAGCGAGAATGTATTTCTCCACACTGTTGTGTCACATATTTTTGCAAACAGTGAAACATGCATAAACATGACGAACATTTGATGTATTGAATCATGCTTTCATCATACTTTGAGATCAAACACTTATTCTGTGTTATCATCAATCTAAACTGGATGATACACCAGTGGCAAGGAGATTAATTACAGGATAACTTTTTACTTTGCCTTTAGCTTTTACTAAAAGAAAAAAAACACTATAAAATACATACTTTTTATTATAAGGAGAACCCTTTATAGCCCGACTCACCTGAGTCCAAATAGGGCTGAATGAGTCCCAGTAATTTCTTGACTGGGGAACAACGTCTGTGACACTGACCCCACTGTCAGTGGCTCCAGCGTTGCTTCCTTGCCGTTCCAAAAGCATCCCACAGGCTGGGAGTCGCTGACCCCCCTGTCAGTGACTCTGCTTAAATTTCTTGCAGATCCCACGGCATCCCTGCAGGCTGGAGAGCCGCTGACCCCCCTGTCAGCGACTCTGCTTAAATATTTTGCCGTTTTAATGGCATCCCTGCAGGCTGGGGAGCCGCTAACTGCACTGTTAGCGGCTCCTTATCTTGCAACCCGATCAATTTTGCCGGTTTATCCGCATTTGCGGTCGGACTGGAATTTCCGCACAGTCCATAGCTGGTAACTTGTCGGGCTGCGAAACTGGCAGGAAAAACCTCTGAAAAAAGAGGCTCCTGCCTAAAAACCCCTGCTAAGTAAAAACCAAACTTACCTTTTAAGTTTAACTTACCACCGGCAGGAGCTCTGTCCTGCCAGACTGGTGCTTGCGCCAATGCAGCTGACGTAATGCTGCGCATGTGGCCTGGCGTGCCTTCCTCACGGAATCACTCACGTGACTCCGAAGTAAAATGAATGATTGAATAAGTTTTTTGCCTAAGTACTCACATACAAGGAATTTGCCTTGGTGCTCCGCCCGCAAGTGACAACATGACATACAGTGACACATAAAACGTTAGGAATGACACATAAAACATTAAACATTAATAATAAAACATGATTGATTAAACATGTGAATTAAATAAAATGACAGAGCAAAAGGAGGCTACAGATGTTTGGTTATTGAGTAGAGCTATTACTCGTGGAAAAAAAAGTTGTTTTTATATCTGGCTGTGGCAGCTTTGACAGTCCAGAGTTGCCTTCTAGAGGGAAGTGATTCAAAGAGTTTGTGGCCAGGGTGAGAGGGGTCAGAGATGGTCTTACCCGCTCGCTTCCTGGCCCTTGCAGTGTACAGTATTCAATGGAGGGAAGGTTGCAGCCAATAACCTTCTCAGCTGATCAGACGATTGCTGCAGTCTGAGGAGTCATGCTTGGTGGCTGAGCCAAACCAGACCACGATAAGAGAAGGTGAGGACAGACTCTACGATGACCGTATAGAATTGGGACCATACATTGCCTGTGGCAGATTGTGCTTCCTCAGCTGCGCAGGAGTATATCCTATCTGTTGTGCCTTTTTGACTGTGGAGTTGATGGTAGCTACCCACTGTAAGGTCCTTATGGTTCCCTGGAACTTAAAAGACTCCCAAATGTGACTGAGGTTGTTGTTGATGGTGAGTAGGGGTAGAGGGGAGGAGGAGCTCTCCTGAAGTCTGCTATCAATTCCACTGTCTTTAGAGCATTGAGCTCTAGGTTGTTGCAATGGCACCAGGACATCACAACAACCTGTGTCACTTCCTGTCTGTAGGCAGATTCATCCCCATCCTGAATCAGTCCAATCTGGGTTGTGTCACCCGCTAACTTGAGAAGCTTGACAGAGGTGTCTGTGGAGATGCCGTCGTTGGTATAGAGAGAGTAGAGGACGTGTGAGCGGAGAGTATGCAGCCTTGTGGTCGCCTATGCTGAGGTTTGCGGGACCGAGATGTGCTTCCCCACCTCACATGCTGCTTCCCGTCTGTCAGGAAGCTGGTGATCCACCAAGAGAGGGGTTCAGGCACAGTCAACACGGAAAGTTTGGAGTGCAGTAGCTCTGACACAATGGTGTTGAATGCAGAACTAAAATCAACAAACACACGCATCCCGCATAGGTCCCCCTGCCCGCAGTCCAGTTGCTGATAGGATGAAGTGCAGGCCCAGGTTGACTGCATCATCCACGGATCTATTGGCCCAGTATACAAACTGCAGGGGGATCCAGCAGGGAGTTTGTGATATTTTTCAGCATGGCCAGCGCAAGCCGCTCCAGGGTCTTCATGACTACAGAGGTCAGTGTGACAGGCCTGGAGTCATTAAGACCAGTAATCCTTGCTTTTTTGGTTAAAGGGATAATAGTGGAGACTTTGAAGCAGACAGGGTCAGTACAGGTTTGCAGGGACTGGTTAATAATGTCTGTGTAGATCGGTGCCAGTTCTTCAGCACAGAGCTTGAGAGTAGAGGTGGAAACATTGTCCGGTCCTGGAGATTTCCATTCTGTCTTCTGAACAGCCTCTCCACCTCCTCTATTTTTTATTGTTGATGATGGAGAAGTGATGTTGTGCAGCACGGAGGGGGTGGGCAATTGGGTGTGCAGTGGTGATTGGAGAGGGGTGGGTGGGAAAGTGTCCAGAATTTTCAGACTGGAGTCTTGCTTTAAGTAGGTGTGAAATGGTGATTGAGGGGGAGTGGGTTTTGGAGGGTAATGTCTTTGCAGACTGGGGTCTGGCTGTGTTGGTTGGGGGGACGGGGGGGGATGGGGGTGCAGGATTACGTTTCTGCTTGTCAAACCTGCAGTAGAAATCATTCAGGTAGTTGGTCAGCTGTCGATTGTCTAAAGAGCGGGGGGCTTTCCTCTTGTAGGCGATGATTTCTTGCAAGCTCTTCCAAACTGAAGAAGAGTCACTAGCTGAGAACGTGCTCCTCAACTTCTCAGAGTACCTTTTGCTCACAAACACTCCAAATGCATCCTGACCCGTGCCTTATATAGCCTCAGGTTTACATTCCCGTTGTATTTACATTCTGAACACTAATTATCACAAGATATGGTACAATCATTCACAGACCATCTGTAGATAAGTGTCAAATATAACTCATTCTAATGTGAAAGACTTTCTGGGGCACTCTTTTCATCCACTTCATGAGGATGGCAGCAGAATTGATGAATACAATCAATTTAACTTCAGCCGATAAATTTTCTTAAGTGCGTCGAACGGGCCTGTCCCACTTAAGCAATTTATTCGGCAACTGCTGGCGACTGTCATGGTAGGTCACCGAAAAACCGGCAACTGGATCCCCCTATGACAATGTCCACGACAACCAACCACCTAGTTGCTGTCCAGCTACGGAAAGCTACCGACAACCCATTAGGATGTCCACCTACGACAGCCTACGTCCACCCGCGACAAGGTACGACAAGATAAGACAATTCAGTCGCCAGTACCTGTCGCTGGTTGACGTAGGTTGACCAGGCACGTGCCTCAAGGTGGGCAGTCCGTCGGCTTTTGAAAAAAAATCTTAAACCGCGCATGCGCAGATTTTTTTCTCCGTCAAAAATAAAAATAAGTAACTGTTCAATTTTCCTAATGCTTCTAAATCGCCTTCATTTTCAAATTACTGAATGGGTGGGGGACAGAGGATGAAGGCAGGTGGAGATGGTGGGGAAAACGGGACAAGTTGAATCAGTTGTCATCTTATGGAATGACAATACTAATTCAAGGGACCAATTGGAAGAAGAGTTCCTTTCACAGCGTGTGGAGAGTCTGTGCCAGGGGTTAAAGATGCAGGGAGGGCAGGAAAGAGGGGGTCGGAGATCATGTCAGACTAACTCACCGCTGCCGCAACGGTCCGAGCGCGGACAGCCGAACTGGCCGCCACTTCCGGGGATAGAAGCAGCTCGGGTGGCTGCGAGCAGCCGCCGGGACCCGACAGCAGAACCGGCTACCACTTCAGCACCTTCTGCCGGCCTGCTCACCTCTGGCAGTTGCTCTCCGTCTCAACACCTCTCACCTGCCGCTCGCCGGCTTTGGTCATGTCAGACGCTTCCCGCAAATCCTTAAATTCACACAGGCGAGTAACCTCAATTGGTCCCTTGAGCACGCTGTCGGAATTTAAGGATTTGCAGGAAGCGGATGACATGACTGAGGCTGGCGAGCAGCAGGAGAGAGGTTTTCAGACGGAGAGTTGCCAGAGGTGAGCGGGGACAGGCAGAAGGGGCTGTCCGGTCCCAGCGGCCACTCACAGCCATCCGAGCTAATTTACTCCCCGACCACAATGCGGGTGACTCCGTGCCCGAAGGGTCGCAAGTGGGTTAAGGGCCCGATTCCCTCCTTCACAACGCTCCTGCCCTCCCCGCAACTTTACCCCGGGCCAGACTCCCCAAACGCTGTGAAAGGAGCTCTCCCCCCACCCCTAGAAATACGATATTTAAAAACATAAAGCACCAAGAAATGTATTTACCACATTATTGGTACACAAACTCCATTCTTCACTCTTTGTTTCCTAAGATATTCTTCAGATAACGGCAATCTAGATTTGAAAAACCCGCCAAGAAACTCGCGCTGCGCATGCACGGTAGGCTGCTGCGCATGCACAGTACTGCAAAGGCAGAATTTCAGCCTTCAGCCCCGCTTGTCATTGACGGCTTGAAGCAGCGCTGACGCCACGTGGGCTGCACAGACCTTCGCGTGTTGCTGGGTATGAAAGGCACGGAGAATTATGCCTACCTACGAGATCGATCTCTTAGATAGGCATAATTCTCCCATGCCTTTCCTATTTATATTTAATAATTGCCATTTCATAATTTTAGTCAGGGTAGGCAGTGCCTATCTTGCCTACCCTGACGGCACGTGTCTGGGATAGGTTTATAGGGATGTGGGCCAAACACAGGCAGGTGGGACATATGTTGATGGGACATGTTGGTCCTTGTGGGCAAGTTGGGCCAAAGTGCCAGTTTCCAGGCCATTAAATCAATTAGTCTCTCCCTCCTAACCCCATTTTCCTGCCTTCTCCCAATAACCTCTGAGACTTGTACTAATCAAGATTCTATATCTCTGTCCTAAAAATGTCCACTGATGGCCTCCACAGCCTTCTGAGGCAAATAATTCCACAGGTTCACCACCCTCTGACTAAAGAAATATCTCCTCATCTTCCTAAATGAACTTCCTTTAATTCTGAAGCTTTGACCTCTAGTCGTAGACTCCCCCACTAGTGGAAACATCCTCTCCACATCTACTCTATGCAAGCCTTTCACTTTTCTGTATGCTTCTATGTGGTCCCCCCTCATTCTTCAAAACTCCAGCGAGTACAGGCCCAGTACCGGCAAACGCTCATCATAGGTTAACCTACCCTTGTGAACCTCCTCTGGGTTCTCTCCAGAGCCAGCACATCCTTCCTCAGATATGCTGCCCACAATTGTTCACGATATTCCAAATGCGGCCTGACCAGCGCCTTAAAGAGCCTGAGCATTACATCCCTGTTTATGTATACAAGCCCTCTTGAAATGAATGCTAGCATTTAGTTTGCTTTCTTTACTACTGATTTGACTAGCAGATTAACCTTTTGGGAATTCTGCACCAGCACTCCCAAGTCCCCTTGTACCTCCGATTTCTGGATTCTCTCCCTATTTATAAAATATTTTATAATCATTATTCCTATGACCAAAATGCATGACTCCACACTTTGCTACACTATATTCCATCTGCCACTTCTCTGCCCACTCTCCCAACCTATCCACGTCCTTCTGCAAAGTCCCTGCTTTCTCTACACTACCTATTATTATATCATCAACAAACTTGGTTACAAGGCCTTCAATCCCCTCGTCCAAATCATTAATATACAACGTGAAGAGTAGCGTCCCCAGCACTGACCACTGCGGAACTCCACTAGTCACTGGCAGCCAACCAGAAAAAGCCCCCTTTATTGCCACTCTTTGCCTTCTGCCATCCAGCCAATCTGCTATCCATGCTAGTATCTGCCCCTTGATACCATGGGCCCTCATCTTCCTTAGCAGCCTCATGTGTGGCACTTGATCAAAGGCTTTCTGAAAATCTAAGTAAAGAACATCTACTGACTCTCCTTTGTCTGTCCTGCTATTTACTTCTGCAAAGAATTCCAGCAAATTTGTCCAGCAAGACCTCCCCTTCACAAAGCCCTGCTGACTTCAGCCTATTTTATCGTGAACTTCTAAGCACTCCGTAACCTGATCCTTTATAATGGACTCCAAAATCTTACCAACCACTGAAGTCAGACAAATCGGCCTATAGTTCCCACTATTCTGCCTTGCTCCCTTTTTGTGCAGTGGGGTAACATTGGCAATCGTCCAATCATCTGGGACCTCTCCTCTCCCTGATTCTTGAAATATCACTGTCAATACCTTCACGATCTCTGAAGCCACCTATTTTGTTATGGTTCATTTCACTTCAAATAGATGAAAACGCAATAAAATTAGTATTCATGTAGTAAAATCTTTATTTTGCCTGGCGGGTGTAGCCGTAAACTCTTACAGTATGTAATATACAGACTATAGATTCATTCTATCCACACACACGGAGGTAATGTTCAATCAGATATATTTATACCCCAATAATCAGTGATTCAGCAATACTTTATCTACAAAGCATTGTGCAGCCTCTGGCCTGGTAAGATTGACAGGTTCTTCTGAGGAAGCTATTTTTTGCTGATTCAAGCACTCTTGGTTTTTGATCTTGTTGATCTATTCTTTAAGTACATTGCAATCTGTAGAGCAGAGGGAAAGAACCGGTGTCTGAACATTCCTCTTATTGTTTATATTATAGAGCAAAAACATCGTGTTTTAGTGCTGTAGCCTTGCTAGTGTAATGGGAGAAATGTGAAAGCCTTTCTTTGCTTCTAACTCTACAGCTGAATTTATTTTGTAACTTTAAAATCTTTTAAACTTTCTCACTTTCAGAACCCTAGGGTGCAGTCCATCTGGCCCAGGTGACTTATCCATCTTCAGCCCTTTCAGCTTCAACCCTTTCAGCTTGTAAAACAGTGAACATGATTACGTACAAAGATTATCAAGAGTTTTGCAGTTTCACAATGACAATAACCTGGTCGAAGACTTTTGTCAGATTCATGTTGTGAGATTAAAAACGTAAATAGCATAATTTATGACAAAATGTACAGTAGAGGGCATGCTGAGAAGATTACGGAGAGTCGGTCTGTCAAGGAGGACTCTCTCTAACCTCCACAGGTGCACAGTAGAGAGCTTGCTGACTGGTTGCATCGTGGCTTGGTTCGTCAACTTGAGTGCCCAGGAGAGGAAAAAACTACAAAAAGTAGTAAACACTGCCCAGTCCATTATCGGCTCTAACCTCCCTTCCATCGAGGGGATCTATCGCAGTCGCTGCCTCAAAAAGGCTGGCAGCATCATCAAGGACCCACACCATCCTGGCCACACACTCATCTCCCCGCTACCTTCAGGTAGAAGGTACAGGAGCCTGAGACTGCAACGACCAGGTTCAGGAATAGCTACTTCCCCACAGCCATCAGGCTATTAAACTTGGCTCGGGAAAAACTCTGAACATTAATAGCCCATTATCTGTTTATTTGCACTTTACCAGTTTATTCATGTGTGTATATATTTATATAATGGTATATGGACACACTGATCTGTTCTGTAGTCATGCCTACTATGTTCTGTTGTGCTGAAGCAAAGCAAGAATTCCATTGTCCTATTAGGGACACGACAATAAACTCTCTTGAATCTCTTGAAAATGGTAGGGGTAAAATGAGAATGGAGCTATCAACTATCTTTATGCAGAGCTCATAAAAAATAAATTGTAATATTTAGAATTCATATGTTTCAGGCTGTTAGCATTAACTCTTATACAAATGATTTGCTGCATGCCACTTATCCATGACTGAGGGACCTGCAGATTAGTTTCTTTAAAAGATTAACATCCATAAGTTCAAATGTTACAAGATACCATGAACTAGAAGCATTATTTCAGCAGGCATCCAGGAGTTAGTTTGGGAAAGGGTTGTAGTAGGATGTGGGCTGGTTTGTGGGGAGAGAATTAAATTACCATTCTAACAATCTCAAGGGAACAATATCTCTGCTGAGAGTATAAATACAGTGATTGGATATCATTGTTGCTCTGCACAGTCAATTCTTGAAATAAAAAAACACTTTTATAAATAACATATTAGACAAACTCAACATGAGATGCAAACTTTTGTTTTCTTGCAGCCTTTCCACAAAATTAAACATTAACTTGCCCATCTTTTTAAATTAATCTTTGCCTTTTAATCATTTTTTCCCTGCACATTCCCATTCTTATTAAAACCCAGGCCAAATAAGAAAACCCATGAATGGGAGGATGATAAATTATGCAGAATTATTGCAGGAATAGAAACATAGAAACATAGAAATTAGGTGCAGGAGCAGGCCATTCGGCCCTTCGAGCCTGCACCGCCATTCAATATGATCATGGCTGATCATCCAATTCAGTATCCTGTACCTGCCTTCTCTCCATACCCCCGATTTACAAGGTCCACATCCAACTCCCTCTTAAATATGGCCAACGAACTGGCCTCAACTACCTTCTGTGGCAGAGAATTCCACAGATTCACCACTCTCTGTGTGAAAAACGATTTTCTCATCTCGGTCCTAAAAGACTTCCCCCTTATCCTTAAACTGTGACCCCTTGTCCTGGACTTCCCCAACGTCGGGAACAATCTTCCTGCATCTAGCCTGTCCAACCCCTTAAGAATTTTGTAAGTCTCTATGAGATCACCACTCAATCTTCTAAATTCCAGCGAGTACAAGCCAAGGTCTATCCAGTCCTTTCTTCATATGGAAGTCGTGCCATCCCAGGAATCAGTCTGGTGAACCTTCTCTGTAATCCCTCTATGGCAAGAATGTCTTTCCTCAGATTAGGAGACCAAAACTGTACGCAATACTCCAGGTGTGGCCTCACCAAGACCCTGTACAACTGCAGTAGAACCTCCCTGCTCTTGTACTCAAATCCTTTTGCTATGAATGCCAACATACCATTCGCTTTCTTAGACGTATGAATGGAGACATAATATCTGATTGTAATTTGGTTTGAATCTGTCCTTGAGCTCGTAAAGGGTTACGGCACAAACTGAAAATCCTAATCAGATAAGGAAGCTTGTTTACCTTACAGCAGCAAGTTCACTGCTAACACTGGGGTGAAAGATTGCAACCTGTGCGTGGTCCGCCATGTTTCGACGAATGCAATCAACCCGGCGTGCACAATCAAATAAGATCAAATAGAACAAGTTGTTCTGCAACTTTCGGCTATGCGAGCCATACGCAATAAGAAGACAGCTAACACTTCTATCATTGTAGCCCTCGCCCTTGCAGTGCGCAAACAGGCTGGCATCCATTTTACTACGGCTGGTAAAGCCACGGATTAATAGGCTATCGGTCTTTATGCAGGGATATGGAGAAAAAGGCTGAACATAGGTCAATTACTGTAAAGGTGTCGGCTTCTGCTGGTATAGATGACAGAATTATATTGGTATCAGGTACTAAAGGATAATTTTTAATAGCTCTCAGGTTTTCGACAAACACCATTCATTACGTCTTCCCACTTTCGGGATTGGCAGATGGGAGTATTACACAGACTTTGCATTTTCACTAATAGTGCTCATTGCAATAAAGACAATCATGTCATTCATAAAGACCATAGCTATCCCTTCTTCAGCCTCTGGGGCCAGTCAATGTTGTTTTAAACATGACAAGGCAACACCCGTTTTTTTTTAATTAAAAAAATATATATTTTTATTTATTAGAGGTAAATACATCAATGTAGTTCATATATATATTGTTACAATCGTTGTACCCCATAATTTTATGGGTTTTAAAGAAAAACAATAGAAAGAAAGAGAGTGAAAGGTGAAAAGAGTTGTGATAGTGAAAGCAACACTCTTTTTTATAGTAAGTTTATGTTCAGGGGCTGATTCTTATGCTTTGCCCATAGTTCGTAGGGTACTTGGACCAGAGCCACAGTAGGCAGATCCTCAGTAGGCAGCTGTTGCTTTTCATAGTGTCCCATTCCTTTCTGACCCATGTGATCTTTCCTTCTGTGTCAATGGCAACATTTAAACATGAATTGTCAGTTTGTCCTTCCTCTCTGCCATTTTATCAGTTCAGGTCGGTGCTGTTGTGTTTTCCTTTTTTCATTTTATCAGTTTTCCTTTTTTTGTTGTTGCTGTTGCTGGAGGTCTAGTAGCTACGATTAAGTGTGACTTAGAGGTGTCTCCCATCTCAAATTGATCCCTTTGGGTTATATTCCTAATCCCGGGACTCCAAAGAACAAATAAGGGGTCACTGTTAATTGTTCAAGTTTATTCAACCAGGGGGAGACTCGTTCCAAGTATCCTGCATTAGGGAGGCACATATACAATTCAGTGCAATGCGTTCATTTATGTTGATGGCTGGTTTTAACAAGATACTGTAAATACTGGCCTTTTTTATTTTTTGTGTATGGCTTCCTTTTACCCCCAGTCTTGCAGGAGGACCAAGTTCATACTTCCTTTTTCCAGTTTCCAATTCTTTTGCAATAAGTTAGGTGTAACCAACGAGGATTATTTTCGACCTTCACTGCTGTAGGTGTAGTCAATAGTACTGGGAAAGGCTCCTTCCACATTCTCCCAATAGCCTCCGATCCCAATTTCTTATCAGTTCGTGATCTCCTGGTCGTAAGGATTAGCCGTTATGGTCAGCTGATAGTGGTTTCTGCATTTCGCTGGTTCAGTGGTTTCTGTAAGACTGACAAGGTTTGGGTCAATTGCTGTGCATATATAATTAATTCATTACTAAGGTCCTGTCCAGTCTCAGTCACGGCTTTTCTTAAACTCTTTAACTACTTACAAGGCAGACACTCTAAAAATAGGTCATTATAATAAAAACATTTAATAATTATTCCCAATTCTTTCAATCTGTCTCCCCAGATTCACAATTTCAAATTAACAGATTTTTTCTGAGATAAAGGCATTTCCAATTCTCATCCAACACCTCAGTCCGAAACCCACATGGCCAGTGCGCAATTCAGACCTCTCTTGAATTCAATTCAAAAGGTAAGAAATAGGAAGAAATCAAACTTAAAATACTGACAAGGTCACCAATCCTAATGCCAGGTTATGCGGCAAAGAAAATGAACAGTCTCTTTGCTGAGCCACATCGGCTGTTTAATAAAAGTTGAGAGGACAAAGAATAAACAATTAATTTCCACATAGATAGCAGATGCATTTCCAAAGAGCAAAGGAAAAGAAAATAACTGTGTGGCTCAATGCCCATACAGCTGCAACTTCTTAAAGACTACCTTTTAAAACACATGAGACTCTACAAATATTCATCATGTAAATTACATCCTATTTCATCTTAATTATATGATTAATTCAACATTCAACCAAAACTGGTTCCACAAACAAGTATCAGCCTTTAAACTCACTCACTCTACACCCTCCTTTCTGTGACATTCACTCACAAATTTCCATACCTCATGCAATATGCTAAATCTCAGATATTCACACACGTGAAAGCAATAAAATTCTCACCCAAGGGTAAAACACAGTTATACACTCCTCAAGGAAATCATGCAAAACTCTTAAAACTTTGATATGCCCAAAAATGAAAAATTAACATTTTGATATTTATGATATTATCAGGCAAAGTCACTATGCCTCGTGCCGTTGTGTTGCTAACCTTGGCCAAGCTAGCTTTGGAGAATTATAAAACAGAAGCCATGTACTTCTTAAATATAATTTTTTTTAAACAATAAAATAGCTGTCCTGTAGACAAGATCCATACATAGGCTGCATCAGAGGAAAACGTTATATGTCAGCCAGCCATTTTTAAATAACCTTGAGTCTTTTCCATTGGAGATGTAGGATTTCATTTCCTCACGTAATTACAAAATGTATTCAAACACAGCTAGAAAGTTGCTTTGCTAGCCAAGGTCAGCGCTCCACTAACTTTACCGGCCAAGATATTTAAACGAATCATTCACCAAAAATGTTCATACTTTGTCATAAATACAACACATACTGAAGAACGGTCTCAACCCAAAACACACTTTGGACTCTCTCTCTTTGTTGCTACTGTTACTGCTCCTCCCTTAGACACAGGTAAGTTCATTAAAAGCTTCAAAGTGTAAGCTATTTTCCACATTCTCTTCCCTTTATATCAGCATGTGTAAGGTAGTGATATAGTGTAAAAGAAAAAAACATTAGGTACACAAATTTGTCCGAGAGGGGTGAGCCAGATGTTCGTCAAAGGGTCAATGGTGCAGCCCCCTCATTTCCAAAGATCTTTTTACATGGCAGAACTTTACATTAATTAACTTTACATTCCCTTGACTGATTGAGCTGTTCTGTCTACTAGAATATTTGGTTCTGTGGGGACCAATGTGCAGAATTTGTAATCTGCTGTGTGAGCAGTAATGCCAGTTAGAGCATTCCCCGGAGACTTCGTTGTGGCCACTTGTGTGGGCATTGCACTTAATAATGACCAGTTGGACTGGGAAGGCTAAGGCGTGCAGCAGCTGGTGCAGTAGCAAGCACTGTTTTTAAGTTGCGAAAGTCTTCTTCTTGTTGGAATGAGGAAGTTAGAGAGAGAATTGCTGCGGTATCTTGGCAGAGACACCAGCAATGAATAGTTCAATGTATCCACTGCTGGTAGAAATTAACCAAGCCCAGAAATGGGATTGGTCCAATTCCCTGTCATTCAGGATCTTGCCACCCCTCACACTTTTAAATTGTATGAGAGTTTTAAACTGTTAAGACTGTTGGCTGCAAAATGTTAAAGTTCTTGGGGCAAAAGTGAGCAGCCTTGATTTTTGTGGGGTAATTAAGGTACAGTGCCTCGAAAGCCACCAGCTCGACATCCTGCTTTTTCCCTTTCTGTCTTCTTATTTATCTGCTGTTTCTCTTTCTCTGGTGCTCTGCGTTGTTTAACTCTCTCACTGCTGGATTCATTACTGCTCTTCCTCTTCTGCCTTGAGCCCTCTCCCTTCTTCTTCCTCATCTCCTTATCAGTTCTTCCTTCTTCTGGGGGTGCCCTTCCCCGTAGGAGTACTGGAGCTCCTTCCTTCTTCACGGGATCTTAGTGTCGTAACTCCTGCTGTTAGTGACTGGTGGCCAGGCATGGGGGAGGCATTCTACACTATTTTCAATTTTGGTTCTCTCCCCAAATTTGTTCCTCATCCCCCCTCTCTCTGTAAACAGGGTCGCCAAGCCAGACAAGGGGTCCCCGGCGATATTTTGCTTAGGTTTGCATTTTTACATACAAATTGTCTAATATCATGTTGGCCAACCATATTCTCTCTTTTTCTTAATCCATTCATTATGTAATCTTTATGTTTTCCTGGATCCAAATAACACATGCTGTTTAGAAGCTCCCACGTCACTCTTATATGCATTACACACATGCTGTACTGAAGCTCCTATCCGTACCAGAACTCCCACATGTACCGAAGCTCCCACATTACTCTTATCCGGAGTCGATTCCATTACTTGGCTCAATATCGGCTTAATACTTCAGGCAGCCAACTTAGCTTGAACGTTCTCACTCCAGAGCCTATCCCATTACTTGGCTCAATATCGGCTTAATGCCTCAGACAGCCAACTTAGTCTGAGTCAACAATCCCAAAAATTGTCTTGCATTGTCTGTTCTGAAAGATCTTGGCAGGGAACCAAATCACTTTGGACAAAGGACCACAGTGTTTCCAGGCACTCTCAGGAGTTTAGACTCAAGGGGTCCGATAGTCCACTTTCTACTCCCATCGAGATCCCGGCCAAACTGTAGCCTCTTACTCAGTCTTCAGAGATTGTTTCCAGCAAGATCCTGCGCGACTATGCCAATGTTATAGTTCGTTTCACTTTAAACAGACGAAAACGCAATAAAATTAGTAATCAAGTAGTAAAATCTTTATTTCGCCAGGCGGGTGTGGCCATAAACTCTTGCAGTATGTAATATACAGACTATAGGTTCACTCTATCCCCACACACAGAGGTACTGTTCAATCAGATATATTTATACCCCAATAATCAGCGATTCAGCAAAACTTCATCTCACCAAGCATTGTGCAGCCACTGGCCTGGTAAGATTGACAGGTTCTTCCGAGGAAGCAATTTTTTGCAGATTCAAGCACTCTTGTTGTTTGACCTTGTTGATCTATTCTTTAAGTACATTGCAATCTGTAGAGCAGAGTGAAAGAACCGTTGTTCTGAACATTCCTCTGATTGTTTATATTATAGAGCAAAAACATCGAGTTGTAGCCTTGCTAGTAATGGGAGAAAATTAAAAGCCTTTCTTTGCTTTAATTTTACTTCGGAGTCACGTGAGTGACTACGTGAATAGAAGCCCGTACAGCCGTTGGTGCGTCATGACGTCAGACGCTGGTGCAGTCGGGAACGGTTGGAGCAGCAGCGCTCCTCCGAGCGGTAAGTTTAAACAGGTTACACGAAAAGCTGGAGAATTCAGCGGGTGCAGCAGCATCTAAGGAGCGAAGGAGATGGGCGACGTTTCGGGTCGAGACCCTTCTTCAGACTTCACCCTCCATTCTCCAGCATCTGCAGTTTTCGTTAACAGGTTTAAACGGAGGTAAGGTTTGTTGAAATACTTTACCACAGGTCATTTTCTGCGACGGTTGGGAGTAGATATGTTGCAGAAAGTGAAGAAGGTGTCGGCGAGGCGCTCCGGGGGTAGAAAGGAGAGTGACCAGGAGAGTGTTGAGGATGGAGGCCCGTCTGGTACACCTGGTCCGGTGCTGGCTACACAGCCAGTGGTTGCGGACCCACTGCCGGGGGGCAGTGGAGGCTTGTCAGTAGGGGGAAGGCCACTGGCAAGTCTCTGTGGCCCGTAGATGAGTCGGGCCTGGAGGTTATACCCTCCATAGGAGAGTCCGTTTGCTCACGGCTCTCCCACGTCGAGATTCTATTACAAAAGAATGCTCGACAGGGACCAGCTCCGTGAGGAGGAGTGGTGCCCAAGCCAGGCTGATTGAGAGCTTGTGCTAGCAGCACCTGTTTCAGGGCTGCAGAGCTATCCTGCCTGTGAGGAGAATGTTCCAGCTCCGTGAGGAGGAGTGGTGCCCAAGCAAGGCTGATGGAGAGCTTGTGCTAGCAGCACCTGTTTCAGGGCTGCAGAACTATCCTGCCTGTGAGGAGGATGTTCTATCAGGGCCGTTTGCTGACACTGTTTCTATGCTGGGGGAGAGCAAGGTGTTCGGTTGGAGGTAATTCCGAACATTGCTGGGAAGTTTGCTGAGTGTAGAGAGGCAGGAAAGGCGATTGATGTAGAATTGGCCGAAGCCTTTCAGTATATGCCCTCCCACCAGTTACAGGAGCTAGCTATGGATGAAGTAACAAAAAACTATAAAGCTCCTGTTAATTGTGATCTCCTGAAGGTACCGGTGGTTAATCACCAAATTTGCATAAATGGGTTTGCCTGCTAGGGCCCAGGAGATGAAGTTTTTAAAAAAGTGCTTTAAACTGTTGTAAGCAGGTATTACAGCTGTGGTGAAAGTTATTGATACAAATGATATGGTTGAAGCACACCAGGATGAACTGGGATTCCTTTGTAATACATTTTGAAATTAATAATGTCGGGAGGGCCGCTATTAGGCCAGTGCTAACCCGAATTTGGCGAGTTGTGCAAACCGACCAGTGTACCACCACGAAATCTGTTGTTTGGTGGTAACCTTGCAAAAAGGGTCAAAGACTGTTATGAGGTTGTTATAAACCATGGCCCTCATTAAGCCAGCTGGAAGCAAGGCAAAAAAGGTTCTCTACAAGAAGTCGAGGACAACAAGGCCACAAGGAAAGATGCTGGTAAGGAATATAACATTTGACAGACGATGAATTAACTGATGTTCCTGTTCAAATTGGGGAAGGTTAAAATTGTTCTCAAACAATGGCAGCAGTTGACATCAGATTTGTTCATACTTAGTGTATTGAAGGGGTGAAAAATTGGATTTTACTATGACAGTCTACCTAATCAACATTTTCCTAGTCGTAAACTTATTTTTTCAGATGAGGAAAATGTGCTTATTCAAGCAGAGATTCAGTCGTTACATAAGAAGGGGTAATTGAGCCTTCTGTCTATCAAAGTCAACAATTTCTGTCAAGTATATTTCCCAGATCTAAAAAGACTGGGGGACGTAGAATTATTCTGATTTATCGAATTTGAACAAATTTGTTTGTTATAGGCATTTCAAAATGGAGAACTTTACCACGGGCAAACATCTAGTGTCCAAAGGGTATTATATGGCAACCATTGATTTAAAGAATGCGTATTACACAGTGTCTATTCATGGTGATGATAGAAGATATTTGAAATTTATTTGGATGACTGAGCTGTGGCAATTCAGGACATTGCCGAATGGATTAACTTCAGCTCCTAGATTATTTACTAAATTGGTAAAACCTGTGTTAGCATTGCTTAGAGCTCAGGGGCATGTGGTAATGGCCTATTTAGATGATTTCTGATTGTTGGAAAGACTCATGCTGAAACTCAATCATCAGTTTCAGTTGTTAAAATCACTTTTGAACAAATGGGATTTGTTATTCACCCAGGTAAATCTAAATTATCACCAGTCCAAATTATTGATTATCTGGGATTTACCATTAATTCCAATCACATGTTGGTAACTTTGCCCAGGGATAAATTGAATCAGTTAATTGAGGACTGTGTTAATCTCGTTGGAGAACAACGGCCTTTGATTAGACAAGTAGCCAGTTTTATTGGGAAGTTGTTGCAGCCTTTCCAGCTGTGCAGTATTGTCCTCTGCATTATCAACAATTACAACCATCAAAGGAACAGGCACTGAGAATACAAAGGGGCTATTTTTGATAGGCCTATGCAGTTGTCAGCTGGGGCGATTGCTGACATACAATGGTGGATAGTACATGTTTCAAAAATTTAAGGAAGGTTTCGTGGAATCACCGTCACTGATATTACAGACTGATGTGAGTGCACTGGGTTGGGGTGCAACAGATATGTCTTCTAGTTGTGGAGGCAGATGGAATGTGGATGAGACATCGCTTCCTCAATTAAGAGGGATTGATTATTTAGAGTTGTTGGGCACCTGGTATGGGCTCAAAGCTTATTGTTCTACAAGGAGGGATCTGCATGTGCAGCTCAGATTCACAACACCACAGCAGTGGCATATGTAAAACCACATGGGTGGAGTTAAGTCACAGTCTTGTGACAGACTGGCTAACCAGATTTGGAGCTGGTGTATTGACCAAAATATCTGGCTTCCAGCACTTTATTTGCCAGGAAGAGGTCACGTCAGTTAATGACAACATTGAATGGATGTTAAATCAGGATGTGTTTAACCAAATGATTGATCAGTATGCATTGCCAGATATTGACTTGTTTGCATCTCGATTAAATCATCAGTTGCCTAGATATGTTTCATGGTAACCAGATACTGGGGCAGTAGCAGTGGATGCATTTTCGCTGCATTGGGGGAGGAATGTTTGTGTATGTATTTCCTTCATTCTGTCTCATCAGCAGATGTTTGCAAAAGATCAAGGAGGACTCCGCTTCAGGGGTATTGGTAGTGCCAGATTGGCCTACACGAGCATGGTTTCCCGTTGTATTACAAATGGCTAGGGAGCCTTACATGCTTATGCCCAAGAATAAAAATCTACTGGTAAATCCAGTCACTGGGGATCAACATCATTTATAGGATCGTATTGATCTGTTAATTTGCAGATTTTAAGGAGGCCATACCTGGGGAGAGGACTGTCTCATCGGACGGTGGATGTTCTCACGTCGGCCTGCAGGGATAGTACACAGCAGCAATATATCACCTATATAAGGAAGTGGGAGCAATTCTGCTACAGCAAGATATTGTATATCACACGGCAGGGATCACGGATGTATTGGAGTTTGTCAACTCTTTATTTTGACCAAAAAAAAATTAAGTTACAGTGCAATTAATTCAGCCAGAAGTGCTCTGTCTTCTTATTTACCTATGAATGCAGAATTGCATACAGTAGGGACACATCCGTTAGTTCACGATTCATGAAGGGAGTTTTCAATTCTAATCCTCCTAAACTCAGGTATGCCGGTATTTGCAATGTGAGTGAGGTTTTTATGCTTCTTCGCCAGTGGGCTCCGGTTACAAGCCTATCTATAGCCAAATTAACTATGAAGGTGGTCATGCTTCTGGTGTTGATTTCAGCCCAACGTGTACAAACATTGCAAAAGCTACGGCTAGATAGAATGCATGTGTCGGCTGATGCCATTATATTTTATGTCTATGATTTGCTTAAACATAATAAAAGAGGCATGACAGGATGTAAGATGGTGTTTTCAGCATACCCCGCAGATGATCGCTTCTGTATAGTCTCACATTTATCTCTTTACATTGAGATTACTAAACCTCTGAGAGGAACAGAGTTGGCTTTGTTTATTAGTCACAAAAAACCACACAGTAAGGTGTCGGTGCAAACGATTTCAAGGTCCTCGCGGCCGCAGGATGGTCCAGTGAGCTAACTTTTCAGAGGTTTTGTCACAAGCCGATTTCAAGGCTCGGGGTGTTTGCTGATTCTGGTGTCAGTACTGTTACATTTTTCCCCTGAGTTAGAGGGGTTTGTTATGATTTTGTTTGTAAATAAACTGTTATTTCATTTAACAAATGTATTATTGATGCATGATTGATTGTTAACGACTTTTGAGTCAATCCAGGCAGTGTGAACGTCGGATTTGAGTCTGCGGCGTGAATTCACAGTGCTTTGAAGTCTTCACGTAGTCACTCACGTGACTCCGAAGTAAAATAGTAAGATTAAACGAGAACTTACCAGTTTGAAGTTTGATCTTTATTTTATGAGGAGTCAAGTTGAGGGACTACGTACCCTCCGCTCCCACCCTCATAGATCTCATCTGGTAGTTCTAGTTTTATCATCTTACCGTTATACTTCGGTCATTGTTAGCTGTGAATTCATTCCGCTGCTTTGAAGATTGACGCACCAACGGCTGTACGGGCTTCTAGTCACGTAGTCCCTCAACTCGACTCCTCATAAAATAAAGATCAAACTTCAAACTGGTAAGTTCTCATTTAATCTTACTATTCTATAGCTGAATTCATTTTGTAACTTTTAAATCTTTTAAACTTTCTCACATTCAGAACCATAGGGTGCAGTCCATCCACCCCAGGTATTTTATCCACCTTCAGCCCTTTCATTTTCCCAAGCACCTTCTCCCTAGTAATAGCCACTCCACTAACTCAGACTCCATTGAATTTCAGGCACATTGCTGGTGTCTTCCACTGTGTAGACTGATCCAAAAATGTTATCCAACTCCTCTGCCATTTCTTTATTCCCCATTATAACCTCTCCTGCATCAATCTCCAGCTGTTCAATGTCTACTCTTGCCTCTTTCTTACTCTTTATATAACTGAAAAAACTTGCTGTCCTCTTTTATATTATTGGCTAGCTTACCTTTGTATTTCATCTTTTCTCCCATATTGCCTTATTAGTTACCTTCTGTTGTTCTTTATAAACTATAACTTCTGAACTTATGATCATAAGTTATGATCAACTGAGATCATGCTGTTATCAGGCAACTGAACCTTCATATCAACAACTAGAGAGTGGTCCTGAGCTACTATCTACCTCATTGGAGGTGCTCGGAATATCTGTGATCGGACTTTATAGGATTTTATTTTGCCATAGACATTATTCCTTTATCTTGTATCTGTACACTGTGGATGGCTCGATTATAATCATGTATTGCCTTTCCATTGACTGTTCAGTTCAGTTTAGTTTATCGTCACATGTACCGAGGTACAGTGAAAAGCTTTTGTTGCATGCTAACCAGTCAGTGGAAAGACAATACATGATTACAATCGAGCCATTTACATGGTATAGATTTTTTTTAAATTGTAAATCTTTTTTTTGTTGGAAAGCAACAAATACTTTTCACTACAACTTGGCACAAGTTGCAATAAACTAAACTAAACTAAAATATGGTGCGGGGGGGGGGGGGGGGGGATAATTCATTAACGCAATAAAAATCTCAAAACCTAAATTATTAATCAGCAAAAAATGTATTTTTAAAGAAGTTAGCCTTTGGTAAATGCAACTTATTGGATAGGATAGGTTTAGAGGGATATGGGCCAAAGGCAGACATTTAGGACTATAATGTAGATGGGGCATGTTGGTTGGCACGATACAGTTGGGACGAAGGGCCTGTTTCCATGTGCAGGACAATATGACTCCTTGACTCGAGGACTCCATGACTCTTCCGCTGACGAAAAATTCAATTCAATTCAATTCAATTCAAATTTAATGTCATTGCACAGATACAAGTATGGGTACAACGAAATGTAGTTTAGTGTCAGTACGTAGTGATAGCAATGTTTAGATAAATACAGATAAATAAATACAGATGTGGGAATCTATCGGCGGGACTCCGAGTTCAGCAGTGCGATGGTGTTATTGTAGAAGCTACTCCTCATCCTGCTGGTGCGGGACCTTCACACCTTTGAAGGAGTTTTCCCACATTTTCCCACATTTTACCAAAATTTCCATTGGCTGTAAATGTAAACCAATAAGTCATGCGGGTAAAATAACATTTTACTCATTACCAGTATATTTTAAAGACCCAACGGGAGATGAGAGGATATCCTGCCGTGGGCTCTCTAGAAGTTGCTCACTCATGCGAAATGTCGTTCCCATCCACTTGTAGCGGCTGTGGCTCTGAGTTATGGGTCTTTCATGGTCAGAGAAGAACTACCATAACTCACTGTCAAAAGCGATATCCTCTCTTTAAACATTCCATACTTCAGTGCTTAAAGCCTACTAAAGATGCAAAATTCTTCAAAGTGTTCGCATTCATCAAACTTAATGTAATTTTAGGTGAATCGATGATGTACCCTGGGCTCCAAAATGTTAGACACTGAGATTTTATTGAAAAATGACCTGACAAATTGGTAGCTATAATAAAGAGACCCACTACAGAGTATAGAGATAATGCATATGTAATGAAAGCTTCTTCCTGTTTGATGTTCTCTCTTCAATTTTATTCAGTAGTACTAAATAGGATGGCATGTTGGTGCAGCGGTAGAGTTGCTGCCTTACAGCGCCGGAGATCCGGGTTCAATCCTGACTACGGGTGCTGTCTGTACGGAGTTTGTACGTTCTCCCCGTGACCTGCGTGGGTTTTCTCTGAGGTCTTTGTTTTCCTCCCACACTCTGAATACGTACAGGTTTGTTGGTTAATTGGCTTGGTATAAATGTAAATTGTCCCTGGTGGGTGTAGGGGAGTGTTAATGTGCAGGGGTCGCTGGTCGGTGAGGACTTGGTAGGGCGAAGGGCCTGTTTCTGCTCTGTTTCTCTAAATTGACCTAACTTAATACCTAAGGTTAAATACAGGTAGACCACATCAGTGCATCTTAAACTGGTGAATGGTTCACCCAAGGGCGAATAAAATTATTTTGGGGTGCATGAAACTAGAGGGGTGAATGACTTAATTTATTCAGATATTTTTTTTTCTATATGGATATTAAATCACATACTTCATGGTTTTTTGAGCTCGTTTTCTAAGAAAAAAACTGTAGTAATCAAAGCCCGAAAGGATAGATTGGGGCTGAAGCCCAGTGTTTAGACGTTGGAATGGTTTTTTTTAAATCATTCTAATAGAATGATTTTCCAACTCCAGTGGTATTTAAACTGGTTAAACTTTTTTTTTCACTCCTAGTTTTCTTCACATATTTTTAGGATGTTCAAAAAGTTGAATTAAATAATCACTTAAGAAATTAGTTAATTTATGTTTTTTGCTCATGTGACAAAATAAATGATATATAAAATTATAAAGAGGAAAATTACCATAAGAAAATTTGGTCGAGGGTGAATGAAATTTAGTGATAAAGACTCGAGGGTGAATGACACTGAAATAATTTAAGAGGCACTGGATTAGAGTTATGGAATCCCAGAACCAGATAGTACAGATACAGGCTATTTGGCCTAACTCATCCATACTGAACAAGATGCCACTTCTAAGCCATCCCTATCAATGTACCTGTCCATGTAAATCTTTTAGAAAAATAAGGAACTGCAGGTTCTGGTTGACAAAACAAAGACACACATTTGCTGGATAAGCTCAATGGGACAGGCAACTTCTCTAGAGAACATGGATATATGTCATTTTCAACCCGAAACATCACTTATCCATGTTCTCCAGAGATGCTGCCTGACCTGCTGAGTTACTCCAGCACATTGTATCTTCTTTTCAAGTAGATATTTTGGTTTTCTTTTATGTATTTAATTATTTAATGATATTTCTATGATGTGGATCACATCTGTGTCACCAGAAGTCAATACCCAAGAGGTGGGCTTTTTTATAAAAAGATGTTGTCAAGCTGCAGAGAAGATTTACAAGGATGTTGCCAGGACTCGAGGGCCTGAGCTTCAGGGAGAGGTTGAGCAAGCTGGGACTTTATTCCTTGGTTCGCAGGAGATTGAGGAATCATCTTACAAAGATGGCCACACCTGGAGTTTTGGTCTCCTGATCTGAGGAAAGACATTCTTGCCATAGAGGGAGTACAGAGAAGGTTCACCAGACTGATTCCTGGGATGGCACGACTTCCATATGAAGAAAGACTGGATAGACAGGGCTTGTACTCGCTGGAAGTTAGAAGATTGAGGGGTGATCGCATAGAGACTTACAAAATTCTTAAGGGATTGGACAGGCTAGATGCAGGAAGATTGTTCCCGATGTTGGGGAAGTCCAGGACAAGGGGTCACAGTTTAAGGATAAGGGGGAAGTCTTTTAGGACCGAGATGAGAAAATCGTTTTTCACACATAGAGTGGTGAATCTGTGGAATTCTCTGCCACAGAAGGTAGGTGAGGCCAGTTCGTTGGCCATATTTAAGAGGGAGTTGGATGTGGCCCTTGTGGCTGAAGGGATCAGGGGGTATGGATAGAAGGCAGGTACATGATACTGAGTTGGATGATCAGCCATGATCATATTGAATGGCGGTGCAGGCTCGAAGGGCCGAATGGCCTGCTCCTGCACCTAATTTCTATGTTTCTATGTTTCTATGTAAAGGTCAATGGAAGGGAGGTTGGTTGGTTTGTGTGACGGTCTGGGCTGCGTCCACAATTCGCTGCAATTTCTAGCCATTTGGATGGAGTTGTTCCCAAACCAAACTGTGCTGCATCCCGATAAAATGCTCTCTGTGGCGCATCTGTAGAAGTTGGTGAGAGTTGTTTTGGAACATGCCAAACTTTCTAAGCCTTCTGAGGAAGTAGAGGTATTAGTGTGCTTTCTTGGTCAACACGAGTGGGTCCAGGAGAAGTTATGGCCCCATAGCAGAAGCGTCCACATCGCGGGGCTGGAAACTGGAAGTATCCCGAGCTAATTCTGCTACCACCATCAACTACTGTGACAAGTGATGACTCCCAATGATTGTCGCCGGAAGCTTGCGTCATTTTCAGGACGGAAGCTTGCGTCATTTTCGATGACAGCGAGGCCAACATTCGTAACAAGCTGGACACGAAAGATGAAGAAGAAGGAGAAGTTATTGGTGATATTGATTCCTTACTTGCTCCGAGTAAAATAATGGTTCAATGGTGCAATGGTATTTTTATTGTCATGTGTACCAGGTTATTAAACGTAAACTTAACTGAAACAAAATTAAAATAAAATTAAGTGCTCAGCCTTTTGCCCAGAGCAGAGGAATCGAGAACCAGAGGACATATTGCAGTTAGAGTGGTTGTGGAAAGGATGTTTCCTCTGGTGGGAGAGTCTAGGACCAGTGGTCACAGTCTCAGAATTAAACAGTGAAGAAAGGAGGTGAGGAGGAACTTCTTTAGTCAGAGGGTGGCTAATCTGTGGAACTCATTGCCACAGAAGGCTGTGGAGGCCACCAATTCAGTGGATATTTATAAGGCAGAGATAAACAAATTCTTGATTAGAGCGGGTGCCAAAGGTTATGGGGAGAAGGCAGGAAAATGGGAATAGGAGGCAGAGATTAGCCATGATTGAATGGCGAAGTACTCGGTGGGCTGAATGGTCTAATTCTACTCATAAACTTGTGAACTTGTGACATAGTTTTAAGGTGAGGGGAGAAATATTTAATAGGAATCTGAGGGGTAACTTTTTCACACAAAGGGTGGTGGGTGTATGGAATCGAGGAGGTAGTTGAGGCAGGCAGGATCGCAATGTTTAAGAAACATTTAGGTTCATGGATAGAATAGGTTTAGAAGGATTCTAATTTCCAGCCATGATCATATTGAATGGCGGTGCAGGCTCGAAGGGCCGAATGGCCTGCTCCTGCACCTAATTTCTATGTTTCTATGTTTCTATGTTTCTACGATAATTTCAATCTCTCAATCTAACTCAAATTTAGAGATACAACATGGAAATGGGCCCATCCACATCGTCTATCTCCATATCTCTCTATCTCTCTATCTCTCTATCTCTCTACCTCTCTATATCTCTATCTCTCTATCTCTCTATCTATTATACATATCTATCCATCTATATCTATTTATCTAACTATCCTGGTCTATGTATCTATCTTGGCAATATTTCAGCAATGACAAACCTTTCATCTTATTAAAAAGGCTGAATTTCAGTTTTAAATCTTCTTCCCATTTGTCTAATCAGAATGAAGCAGTTTAATCATCCCATTGAACGTAATTACCAGAGATGTAAGATGATGTGACTGACTTGGTGTTCTGCCAATTAATAGCAAGAAAAACTGCATTTCACAAAGTGAAAATTAATGAGGCTACTGATTACAAACAACTTCATTTTATACTGGAGGATCTGCAAATACTGTTGGCCTTGACGCAAGATTTATAACACTATCAATACATAAAATAGTAGGATTAAACATACCAGTTTGAAGTTTGATCTTTATTTTATGAGGAGTTACGATGAGCGATTACATGAAGAAGTCCCGCCAGTCCGCATGCGTGTCAATCTTCAAAGCAGCGGTGTGAAATCACAGGTAACAGAAATTGAAGTAACATAGTAAGATTAGAAACCTAGAACTACCAGATGACCTTTATGATATGAGGGTTGGGAGCGGTTGGTAATCGCTCATCGTAACTCCTCATAAAATAAAGATGAAACTTCAAACTGGTAAGTTCTCTTTTAATCTTACTATTTTACTTTGGAGTCACATGAGTGATTCCGTGAAGACTTCAAAGCTCTGTGATTTCATGCCGTGGATACGAGTCCATACGACACACTGCCTCGGTTGACACAGGATGAGTAATAACAAATAATGCATTCAAACATGATACAGACTTAAACACGTTGATGCTTTATTTAACAAAAAGAAAAACAATAGCGACCCCTCTCTCCCAGGGGGAAGCTACAAAACAGAATTCAAAATGGAGTGGCCAAATACCCCCGGTGTGGCAAGAGGTTTAGGATAGAACCTTTCAAACGTCAGTTCTTTGGACCATCCTGTGGCCGTGAGGATTTGGTCTAGAGAGACATCCAGTGCCCTCGCTGCTGACGTTGATGCAGCCCTGGTGGAGTGAGATTTAAAAATATCAGTGTCCACTCCGGCCCAAGCCAGAAGCTGTTTCAGCCATCTTGAGATGGTCTGTACCGACAACTTCTTATAAGGCTTTTTGTGACTGATGAATAACGCTAATTCAGGGCCTCTGAGGCTCTTGGTGACCGTGATATACCGCCGTAAGTGCGTAAATACACATAGGCGAAGATCTATGGGGTATGCCATAAAATTAAGTTTAAGCCCTGACGTCCCTGGCCTGCTCTGCTTAAGTAAATCATAAACATAAAAGGTTATGTTGTTGACAGATGAAACCATCCTGTTCAGTCGAAACTTCTGCAATGTCTGGACACGTTGCGCTGAAATCAGCGCCATGAGCATAACCACTTTAAGAGTGAGTCTGGGCAATGACAGAGATGTTACTGGTGCCCATTGGCGAAGCAAAACAAGAACCACACTCACATCCCAGATTTCCGTGTACGTGGGCCTGGGGGGATTACAGTTAAAAATACCCTTCATGAACCGAGATATTAAAGGATGAGACCCAACAAAGTGTTGTCCCGATCCTTGCCACAGGACAATAAGGCACTCCTGGCACTACTGATGGCACTATAGCTAAGCCGCTCATAAAAATATAGCATGGAAAGAAATTCCAACAGGTCAAGTACGCTTGCTGTATGATATGAAATGTTCGCCTGCAAGCAGTACACCTCCCATTTCTTGATATGAGAAATATATTGTTTTTTAGTACTATCCCTCCAGGCTGCAGTAATCACATCCACCGTACGCCCTGATAATCCGAGCCCTAGGAACAGTCTCCTCAGAATCTGCAAATCAATAGATTAATACGGTCATGTAGTGGATAATTCTCCCCAGTTACAGGATGAACCAGCACGTTACTGCTTTTGGGAATAGCCATAAAAGGCTGTGTTATTAGTCTCAGAACTAGTGGAAACCACGGCTGTGTAGGCCAGTCGGGAAAATGCCAGAGGCGGAGTCCTGCTCGATCTTAAGCAACCACCGGCTGATGACGCAAAATGGGGGAATTGCATATAAAATCATTCCACCCCAGTGTAGCGAGACTGCATCTACCGCCACTGCCCCAGGGTCTGGTTCACATGAAGCATACTTTGGTAACTGGTGATTCAATCAAATCAATCTCTGGTACACCATACCGAGCGATAATATCATTGAATATTTCACGATTCAACATCCATTCTGTGTTGTCATTGAATTTTCGTGACCTGGTGTCTGCCACCATGTTAAATCTACCTGGTAAGTAGGTAGCTGAAATCCATATGGTTCTTGTAATACACCAGTGCCAGACAAGGTTAGCCAACTTATCACATGATACCAACTTGATTCCACCCATGTGATTAACGTATGCTACTGCTGTAGTGTTGTCAATCTGAAGCTGCACATGCAAATCATGCATTCTAGTACAATACGCCTTTAAGCCATACAGTGCTTCCAACAACTCTAAATAGTTAATACCACATGATTGAAGAATTAATGCCTCATGCATATTCCATCTTCCCCCACAGCTGGAGGTGGTATCAGTAGCTCCCCATCCTAGAGCACTAACATCAGTTTGTAAAATATCTGAAGGTGTATCAATCCGAATTTTACTGGAGCAATGCCAAATATTCGCTATCCACCATTGTAACTCAGCAATGGCTTCAGCTGGTAACTGCATTTGTCTATCAAAATGACCTGCATGCTTTATGAGTGCCTGCTCCTTTGCACATTGCAAATTTTGATTATGTAAAGGTCCAAACTGAGCGGCTATAAAAGCAGCCACTAATTTGCCAATTATACTAGCCAATGCCTAATAGAAGATTGTTGCTCATCAACGAGGTTGTTACAAGCTTCTATTAACTCTGAAGGCAGAGTTACAGACATGTGCGTTGAATTAATGGTGAACCCCAAATAATAAATGACGCTAGATGGTATCAATTTGGATTTAACTGGATCGATGAGAAACCCCAATCTCTAAAACATGAGTTTGGTAGCTGAAATAGACAATTCAGCTGATTGCTGAGTCTTGCCTATGATTAGGATATCATCCAAATAGGCCATGACAATATGTTCCTGAGCCCGGAGTAGACCCAACACCAGTGAGCTGAAGTTAATCCATTAGGCAATGCTTTAAACTGCCATAATTGCTTCATCCAGCTAAATTTCAAATATTTACGGTGATGGTTATGAATGGGTACTGAATAATGTGCATCTTTGAGATCTATGCATGCCATATAGCATCCTTTGGAAACCAGTTGTTTGGCAGTAACAAAAGTTTCCATTTTGGAATGTTTATACTGCACATAGGAGTTAAGCCGAGTTAGATCAAGAATGATGCGACACCCACCATCCTTCTTTTGTCTAGGGAATATATTAGACACAAATTGGTGAAATCGATGAAAAGATTTCTCAATTACCCCCTTTGCAGCTAGCGTTTCAATTTCAGCTTGTACATCTAAAGACTCTTGTTGTGAAAAACAGACTGTCCGTTTAGATCTATGTTGTGTAGGTGGGCATAATTTGAAAATGAATTCAATTCGGAACCCTAGTATACTGTTTAGTCTAAACAAATCTGAGGTTATACAACACCACCATTCAAATGTAACCTCCCACCAACTTGTGACTGGCCCATACATTTCTGAAAAGAACCAGATCCACCTTCCTCCATGGTTGGTGGTATAAACTTCTGCCCCCATGTCCTGGAGGGGAAGAATGTTGGCGTACGCCAATTGCGCATAGTTGGCAGGGCCTGGCTTGGTCCTTGGTCTGAAGCCAATGCAGCGAACCGTTGGTAGGGGTGCTGCCGCCAGGGGGGATTTTTGCTGGTCGGTTGGGCTTTTATGAGGCCAACCATTTTCGCCTCATCATCCAATTCACGGACCTGTTTCGATAGGTCGTCACCGAACAGTAAATTTGGCGGCTGCACATTGCTTACCTTGCATACTGCCGCAAACTTAGGATTCAGCATGTGGCGGATTGCACCATTGCACATTAGAGCAAGTGCATCCTGCTGTTCCTCAGACAGAGCCCCATCACCAACCAACCTAGCGAAAGCTGTGATTCCTGAAGCAAGCAGCTTTAGAATCTTTTGGAGCCTCAGTTCTTGGGCTCTGATCCCCGCACCCATGTGACCCCAGATTGGGTGTTTCACAGTCGGAACTCTGAGTGAGGCACAATTTGTGGGTGTCTTGTACTTTTTGGAGGTATCCTCCATCGTGAGGTCTTGAAGTTGGTGTGAGACCATGTAGTTTATAGTCATGGCCAGATCCTCATTCAGTGGTTCCCCCAGTTCCAGCCGGGATAGCAAATTCAGATGCCAGGCTTGGCACCCCAGATTCCTGGCCTCCTTGCCTGGAGGTATGCTCACTAGCCATACCCCCCACCTCGGAGTCAGAACAAAACGGACTCCTTGTACTGTCCTCCTCCAAGAGGGAGACTTTATGCAGCCCTTCTACAGGTGCTGCTGCCACGGGCCCCCGAGGAGACCCGCGGATGCAAAGCTCATCATCCTCGAGCATATCGGGATGGAGCATCCTCTCCATGAGGAAAGTAGGCGGAGACAGTAGGACTAGTTGGAAAACTGGGGAAGCGAGAGGGGAAGGAGGGAGAAAGCAAGGGCTATCTGAAATTAGAGAAGTCATCGTTCATGGGTGTAAACTACCCAAGGGTGGGGTGTCAACTACTCAAGCAAAATATGAGGTGATGTTCCTCCAATTGGTGGAGGCCCAGGTCAGAAAGGTCATATTAGGAATGGGAGGGGGAGTTGAAGCGCTGAGTAACCGGGAGATCAGGTAGGTTATGATGGACTGAGCGGAGGTGTTCAGCGAAACGATCGCCGAGCCTGCGCTTGGTCTCTTAATAGTCTTAATATGTCCAGTCACTGTCATGGATTTCCGCACATACTGTATACACTGAGCTTACAACCCAGCGGTATGAATATTGATTTCTCTAATTTCAAGTAACCCTTGCATTTCAAGTGTTAAAGAAGGAACTGCAGATGCTGGAGAATCGAGGGTACACAAAAGGCTGGAGAAACTCTGGCATTCCCTCTATCTCTATCTCCCTCCCCCACCCTAGTCGCACTAGCTTCTCATTTTCACACCACAAACAGCTTACAATGGCTTTTTCCCTTTATCATCGATACTTTTTTGCATATCTTTCATTCATTGTTCTTTATCTCTCCACATCACCGTCTATATCTCTCGTTTCCCTGATCCCTGACCAGTCTGAAGAAGGGTCTCGACCCGAAACGTCGCCTATCTCCTTCGCTCCTTAGATGCTGCTGCACCTGCTGAGTTTCTCCAGCCTTTTGTGTACCCTTGCATTTCAAGTCATTGTTTGTAATTCATTTTCACCTGGCCCACAGCTAACAATGGCCTGTTTCCTTTATCATCGTTACTTTTTTGCATATCTTTCATTCATTTGTTCTATAATCCTCTATATCTCTTGATTCCCCTTCCCCTGACTCTCGGTCTGAAGCAGGGTCTCGATCCGAAACGTCGCCCATTCCTTCTCTCCAGAGATGCTGACTGTCCCACTGAGCTACTCCAGCTTTTACTGTCTGCCTTCGGTTTAAACCAGCGTCTGCAGTTTATTCCTACACCCAGTTCCATTGTTTCAGCACACACTTTAGAAGTGCAGCATGTAATTTATATTCTCTGTCCTTATTCTTTCTGTCAAATCCTATCACTTCAAATTTCAACGCCACTTCAAATTTCATTATCCACTTACCTGCACATCAGCCAGTCCATCTCTATCTTCTGATCAGTGGCACAACTGACAGAGCTGCTGTTTCACAGTGCCAGAGACCTGTGTTCGATCCTGACCTCGGATGCTGTCTGCATGGAGTTTGCACGTTCACCCTGTGACCGTGTGGGTTTTCTCAGAGAGCTCCGGTTTCCTCCCACATCCCAAAGGCGTACAGGTTTGAAGGTTAATTGGCCTCTATAAATTCTCCTTGAGCATGTCGGATAGAACTAGTTTACCAGTGATCATTGGTTGACGCAGTCTCATTCAGGTCACTTTAGTTTATTGTCACGTGTACCGAGGTTCAATGAAAAGCTTTTGTTGCGTGCCGACCAGTCAGCGGAAAGACAATACATACTTATAAGGATGGAAGAGACAATAGACAATAGACAATAGACAATAGGTGCAGGCGAAGGCCATTTGGCCCTTTGAACCAGCACCACCATTCAATGTGATCATGGCTGATCATCCCCAATCAGTACCCTGTTCCTGCCTTCTCCCCATATCCTCTGACTCCGCTATCTTTAAGAGCCCTATCTAGCTCTCTCTTGAAAGCATCCAGAGAACCTGCCTCCACCGCCCTCTGAGGCAGAGAATTCCACAGACTCACAACTCTCTGGGTGAAAAAGTGATTCCTCGTCTCCGTTCTAAATGGCTTACCCCTCATAGTAGAGGAAAGAGGAGGGAATGGCCAGAGTGCGACTCGTCCTTGATGATGCTGCTGGTCTTGCTGAAGCAGAGTGAGGTGTAAATGGAGTCAACGGAAGGGAGGATGGTTTGTGTGATGGTCTGGGCTGCGTCCACAATTCGCTGCAATTTCTTGCGGTCTTGGATGGAGCTGTCCGTAAACCAAGCTGTGATGCATCCTGATAAAATGCACTCTATGGCGCATCTGTTGAAGTTGGTGAGTGTTGTAGGGGAAATGTTGAACTAACTGAGCCTGCTCAGCAAGTAGAGTAATCACTGTGCTTTCTTGGTCATTGTTGTATGGGCTCGGCCTGTTTCCACGCTGCATCACTAAACTAAAACTAAACTAAACTAGAAACACCAAAATTAATGGGGCATCAGTAATCATGTTGATGATACTTAAACCTTAAATATTATTAACTGATTATGTGACTGAATGGGTTTCATCCGGGTGCTCTGGTTTCCTCCCACATCCTAATGACGTGCGGGTTTGTCAGGCAATCGGCTCTGTAAGTTGCCCCATAGTGTGTGGGAAGTGGAAGTAAACATGGGATAACATAGAACTAGTGTGAACAGGGGGATGGCTGGTCGGTGTGGGCTGAAGGGCCTGTTTCCATGCTGTGTCTCTAAACTAAAACTAAACTAGACTGTTATCTGCCTCCTAATTGTTTCCCACAGTGCATGAACTACAGCCTGTGATATAGGGAGCCACTATGGCACAGCGGTAGAGTTGCTGCCTTACAGCGCCAGAGACCCGGGTTCCATCCTGACGACGGGTGCTGTCTGCATGAAGTTTGTATGTTCTCCACGTGCCCTGCGTTGCTTTTCTCCAAGATCTGCGGCTTCCTCCCACGCTCCAAAGACGTACAGGTTTGTAGGTTAATCGGCTTGGTATAAATGTAAATTGTTCCTCGTGTGCTTAGGATAGGGTTAGTATGCGGGATCGCTGGTTCGTGCATACTTGGAAGTTTGTTGGGCCTGTTTCTCTGCTGTATTTCTAAACTAAACTAAACCAAACTGTAGGAAGGTACAGTGGTCTATTGATGAAGGCTCCCTCCAGCAATGTAACACTGTTTAAAAATTGGGAGGTCATGTTGCAGTGGTATAACATTTAGTCTGCACTTAGAGTACTGTGTTCAGTTCTGGGCACCATGTTATAGGAAAGATGTTGTCAAGCTGGCGAGGGTGCAGAGAAGATTTACGAGGATATTGCCAGGGCTTGAGGGTCTGAGCTATAGAGAGAGGTTGAGCAGGCTGAGAATCTATTCCTTGGAGCACAAGAGGATGACGGTTGATCCTGTAGAGGTGTATAAAATCATGAGAGGAATAGATTGGGTAGACGCACAGAGTAAGGGAATCGAGAACCAGAGGACATAGGTTCAAGGTGAAGGGGAAACGATTTAATAGGAATCTGAGGGGTAACTTTTTCACACAAAGGGTGGTGGGTGTATGGAACAAGCTGTCAGAGGAGGTAGTTGAGGCAGGGACTATCCTAACGTTTAAGAAACAGTTGGGCAGGTACATGGATTGGACAGGTTTGCAGGGATATGGACCAAATGCTGGCAGGTGGGACTAGTGTAGAAGGGACATGTTGGCCAGTGTAGACAAGTTGAGCCGAAGGGCCTGTTTCCACGCTGTATCACTCTATGACTCTTAGATCCTGCATGGGAGACTGGTGACTAAAATTAGAGCACACGGTATTGGGGGTAGGGTGCTGATGTGGATAGAAAATTGGTTGGCAGACAGGAAGCAAAGAGTAGGAGTGAACGAGTCCTTTTCAGAATGGCAGGCAGTGGCGGAAGGCTCAGTGTTGGGGCCGCAACTGTTTACCATATATATTAATGATTTGGAAGAGGGAATTAGGAGCAACACTAGCAAGTTTGCAGATGACTCAAAGCTGGGTGGCAGTGTGAACTGTGAAGAAGATGTTAGGAGGTTTCAGGGGGACCTGGACAGGTTGAGTGTGTGGGCAGATGTGTGGCAGATGCAATTTAATATAGATAAATGTGAGGTTATCCACTTTGGTGGCAAAAACAAGGGGCCAGATTATTATCTCAATGGGGTTAGGTTGGATAAGGGGGAGGAACCGCGGGACCCGGGTGCACACCGGTCACTGAAAGTTGGCGTGCAGGTACAGCAGGCAGTGAGGAAATCTAATGGGATGTTGGCCTTCATAACAAGAGGATTTCAGTATAGGAGTAGAGAGGTTCTTCTGCAGATGTATAGGGCTCTGGTAAGACCACATCTGGAGTATTGTGTACAGCTTTGGTCTCCTAATTTGAGGAAGGACATCCTTGTGATTGAGGCAGTGCAGCGTATGTTCACAAGATTGATCCTTGGGATGGCGGGACTGTCATATGAGGAAAGATTGAAAAGACTAGGCTTGTATTCACTGGAGTTTAGAAGGATGAGGGGGTATCTTATATAAACATATAAAATTATAAAAGGACTGGACAAGCTAGATGCAGGAAAAATGTTCCCAATGTTGGGCGAGTCCAGAACCAGGAGTCACAGTCTTAGAATAAAGGGGAGGCCATTTAAGACTGAGGTGAGTAAAAACTTTTTCACCCAGAGAGTTGTGAATTTGTGGAATTCCCTGCCACAGAGGGCAGTGGCGGCCAAACCACTGGATGGATTTAAGAGAGAGTTAGGTAGAGCTCTAGGGGCTGGTGGAATCAAGGGATATGGGGAGAAGGCAGTCACGGGTTATTGATTGGGGGACGATCAGCCATGATTACAATGAATTGCGGTGCTGGCTTGAAGGGCCGAATGGTCTCCCTCTGCACCTATTTTCTATGTTTCTATGTTTCTATGTTTGTTTAGGCACTTAATTCCTGTTGAGTTTTTCAGGAGCGGAGAACAGCATTAGCTCTTGCCAAGCCATGCTCAATGAAGATAAGTGGATCTAAAAGTGTTTGTTTTTCTTTTGATAAACGTCTCAAGCAATAAACGCTGAGTAAATATTTTTCTTCCCCTGACATTGTTTGCAATCTCCATTTTAATATTGCCTTCCCAGTTGAAAACAGCCGCTGCAGCCGTCAGAACATAAATAGAACAAGTAAGAGGTTAAGCTAACATGAAGATTGCAAATTCAATTATAAATGTTCCAGCTCTTTACCGAGGCAAGGGGGAAACATTTGCACCAAAGACAGACACAAAAAATGCTGGAGTAGCTCAGCGGGACAGGCAGCATCTCTGGAGAGTATGAACGGGTGATGTTTCGGGTCGGCACCCTTCTGCACTGCTGCACCATTGCAGAGCATGGAAATAATGCGCAATGGATAGGCCTCCACAGACTGGATGTGCAGAAGGTGTTTCCATTAGTGGGTGAGTCCAGGATCAGAGGGTCACAGCCTCGGAAATAGAATGGTGTACCTTTAGGAGGGAGATGAGGAGGATGTTTCCACTAGAAACATAGAAACATAGAAAATAGGTGCAGGAGGAGGCCATTCGGCCCCTTCGAGCCATTCATTGTGATCATGGCTGATCGTCCACAATCAGTAACCCGCGTCTGCCTTCTCCCCATACCCCTTGATTTCGCTAGCCCCCAAGAGCCCTATCTCACTCTCTTTTAAATTCATCCAGCGAATTGGCCTCCACTGCCTTCTGTGGCAGAGAATTCCACAAATTCACAACTCTCTGGGCGAAAACATTTTTTTCTCATCTCAGTTTTAAATGGCCTCCCCTTTATTCTTAGACTATGGCCCTTGGTTCTGGACTCCCCCAACATTGGGAACATTTTTCTTGCATCTAGCTTGTCCAGTCCTTTTAACATTTCTCATGTTTCTATAAGATCCCCTCCACATCCTTCTAAATTCCAGTGAATACAAGCCCAGTCTTTCCAATCTTTCCTCATATGACAGTCCCGCCATCCCGGGGATTAACCTCTTGAACCTACGCTGCACCCTTTCACCCTGGCCACAAACTCTTTGAATCCAGTGACTCCAACTCTCCCGCTATCGGCGGGAGATCGCCCGCTGAAAGGCCATTTTAGCAAAATCTCCCGCTCTCCCGCTTGAGATATAATTTCTCCCGCCCGGGCTTTATCTCTTCCCTTCTTCCTCTTCCTCTTCCTCTGCACTGAGGCGACCCGGGCCTCCTATGTTGTGACCGCACCGGGTGATGTAAATAAGTCCCGCGGCTGAACCGCGCTCCGTGAATGGGCTGGTTCCACTCCGCGGCCCGGGGCGGTCGAAGCTGCCGCCCTCCAGTCCAGCGGACGCAGCTGTTGCCGCGGGAGCTCCGGAAAAACAGGTCACCAACCTGTGGCCTGCGAGCTCCCGACGATGTCGTCCACTGGGCCCGCGGCCGGGCCTCCGAAGTCGCTGCCGCCGCCACCGCCACCGGAAAGCCGCGGGAATGCTGGAACCCGCCGCAGCCCCGAAGTCGGCCAGCCCCGCGCTGGTAAGTCCTGGCTGGCTCTGCCTCCGGAGCCTCGAGGTCGGTCGCAGTTGGAGGCCGCCAGCTCCGCCATTAGGCCTCAGCGCAGACGGAGACGGGGGATACGACAAGAAAAGTCGCGTCCCCCCCAAAAGGAAGAGACGAAGAACGTTTCTCCCACCCCTCCCACACACATACACTACATAATAACTCAATCTAACGCTAAAAACAAGACAAGAAAACAACAAATAAAAAGAAATTAAAAAATAAATAAATAAAAACACCTCATACACCACTGAGCCCACTCTCGTGCACTATTGATCATTATAATCATCGTCTCCTGTTAAACATTGGTCGTTTGCTGGTTGCTGTATATCAAATAATCAATAACTCAGACTTGTTTCCGAATTGATTGCTTCTCTCCCCATGATCCTTCACTGCACCAACTAATCCTCTCAGTGATATTGCCAACTGTGCTTTTGCATCCTTAAGTATTTCCAAGACCTTTACATTTTTATTAAGATTTAGACGGTGACGCAGCGGTAGAGTTGCTGCCTTACAGCGCCAGAGACCCGGGTTTGATCCACACTACGGGAGCAGTCTGTACGCAGATTGCACGCCCCCTCCGTGACCGCGTGGGTTTTCTCCGAGTGCTCCGGTTTCCTCCCTCACTGCAAAGACGTGCAGGTTTGTAGGTTATTTGGCTTCTGTAAGTTGTCCCTAATGTGTGGGAGAGAATTCCACAGATTCACAGGCTATTCAGCCCATCAAGTCTACTCTGCCATTCATTCATGTTTGATCTGTCGTTCATAGAAAACATAGAAACAAATAAATTAGGTGCAGGAGTAGACCATTCGGCCCTTCGAGCCAGCACCGCCATTCAATATGATCATGGCTGATCATCCAAAATTAGTACCCCATTCCTGCTTCTTCCTCATATCCCTTGATTCCATTAGCCCCAAGACCTAAATCTAACTCTCTCTTGAAAACATCCAGTGAATTGGCCTCCACTGCCTTCTGTGGCAGAGAATTCCACAGATTCACAACTCTCTGGGTGAACATTTTTTTTCTCATCTCAGTCATAAATGGCCATTGCCTTATACTTAAACTGTGACCCCTGGTTCTGGACTCCCCACTCTCTGTGTGAAAAATGTTTTCCTCATCTCGGTCCTAAAAGAATTCCCCCTTATCCTTAGACTGTGACCCCTTGTTCTGGACCTCCCCATCATCGGGAACAATCTTCCTGCATCTAGCCTGTCCAACCCCTTAAGAATCTTGTACGTTTCTATAAGATCCCCCCTCAGTCTTCTAAATTCTAGCGAGTACAAGCCAAGTCTATCCAGTCTTTCCTCATATGAAAGTCCTGACATCCCAGGAATCAGTCTGGTGAACCTTCTCTGTACCCCCTCTATGGCAAGAATGTCTTTTCTCAGATTTGGAGACCAAAACTCTCTCATCATGCCAGGTTTATTCTGGCTTCATGTTCGGCAAGACATTGTGGGCTGAAGGTACAGTTGCAACTATGTGCTGCCCATATATTCTATGTTCTAATCTTGGACACAGCTTTGTGCGATGCATCACTGAAGCAAATTAACGTACATTCCTGTATGTTTGTGGAGTGTGGGAGGAAAATGGAGCGCCCGGCGAAAAACCCACGCGGTCACGGGGAGAACGTGCAA
Organism: Okamejei kenojei; assembly: GCA_035221665.1. NCBI lineage: Eukaryota > Metazoa > Chordata > Chondrichthyes > Rajiformes > Rajidae > Okamejei > Okamejei kenojei. The sequence continues at coordinate 11,117,109 of CM069135.1, forward strand.
ACTCCTTACAGACAGCAGCTGTAGTCAGAATCGAACACGAATCTCTGGCGCTGTGAGGCAGTAACACCAACACTGAGCCACCGTGCTGCCCTCGAAGCACAGCTACTATACATAACCACAGTACCTGAGGAGCCAAATTTTTAAGCTCACTTATTCTTCAAAGTAGCAAAGACTCAGATGAACAACAGAAGGCAGCTATAGACATGAATGATTCATCAGTAATGGCTACAGGATCGGTTAAACATTCAGTGAACTGCCTATCTTCCAGAAAAATAGCATTGTGTGCTTTTAATTCAACAAAGCAAACCGCCTAGAGACTGAATGTATTTGCCTTGACTTGCTATTCCTCAGTCATGTCAAACATGCCTTGGATTGTTGCATTCGCCCTGACTCTGAAGATTGCTGGTTCAAATCCCACTCCAGGGATCAGATCGCAGCTGAGCTTGCTCCTGCTCTGGTGAAAGACCGAGAGAATGTTTCTTTACTTATTCATTTCACTGGGATGCTTTGATGTCACACTTGGTTGAATGCTGTCTTGATATCGAGAGCAGTCACTTGCACCTCACCTCGGGAATTCAGTTAGTTTTGGTTTAGTTTACTTAGAGGAACAGCGCGGAAACAGACCCTTCAGCCCACCGAGCCCGCACTGACCAGTGATCCCAGCACATTAACACACACTCGGGATAATTTACAAATATCCCAAGCCAATTATCCTGCAAACCTGTACGCCTTTGGAGTGTGGGAGGAAACCGGAGATCCTGGAGAAAATCCACGCGGTTCGCGGTGAGAACGTACAACCTCATACAAAATGGAAAGAAATTCAAATTGACTGAAGAAAAAACGTTGTGCGGTCAGGGTGGCACGATGGCGCGTGGTAGAGTTGCTGCCTTACAGCATTTACAGCACCAGAGACCCCGGTTCGATCCCGACTACAGGTGCTGTCTATACGAAGTTTGTACGTTCTCCCCTTGAACTGCATGGGTTTTTTTCTGGGATCTCCGGTTTCCTCCCACACTCCAAAGACGAACAGGTGTTCAGGTTAATTGGCTCGGTGTCTGAGTAAATTGTCACCAGTGTGTGCAGGGTAGTGTTAATGTGCGGGGATCGCTGGTCGGTGCGGACTCGTTGGGCCGAAGGGCCTGTTTCTGCGCTGTATCTCTCTACTAAACTAAACTAAACTTGGTTTCCATGCTATTTGACTCTATATACTGTAACTGTCTGGTATATCTTGGTAAGAAGCCTAGCTATTTCTGAAGACCAGGTGGTTAGCGCGGCATCTGAGATGTTGTTTGGACCCAGTATTTTTGATGTACCTACTGCTCTCAGCTGTTTCTTGCGTATGTTGCGTATTGCATGGAGAAAATAAAATTGGCTGAGAAAAGGATTTTGTGAAGTTAGGAGGCGGCAGCACGTATGCAAGTTTTCAGGTGAGAGATAGTCATGACTCATGAGCCATCGAGTCACACAGCAGGCACACAGGCCCATCGGCCCAACTTGCTCATACCGACCAAGGTGCCCCATCTACACTGTGGCACGGTGGCGTAGCGTTTGATCTGCTGCCTTACAGCGGCAGCATACGGGTGCTGTCTGTACGGAGTTTGTACGTTCACCCCGTGAACCGCGTGGGTTTTCTCCAGGTCCCTGATTTCCTCCCACACTCCAAAGACGTTCAGGTTTGTGGGTTACTTGGCTCGGTTTAATTGTAAATTGTCCCTAGTGTGCGTAGGATAGTTTTTAATGTACGGGGATCACCGGATGGTGTGGGCGGAAGGGGCTGTTTCCGCTCTGAATCTCTGAGTAAAAACTAATCTAAAAGGTGGCAGCACTATCGGGTATGCAAGTGAGGTGAGATAGAGTCCTGAGTCATAGAGTCATAGAGCACGGAAACAGGTCCTTTGGCCCATCTTGCTCATGCCAACCAAGGTGCTCCATCTACACCCGTCTCACATGCCCATGTTTCCCTCGAAACTTCACACGCCCATATCTTTGTCCAAAATGTTGCCATTGTATCAAATGTTGTTATATGTAACTGGATGGATGGGGTGGGGTAGACTGGTTACACTGGGGTAGACTGACTCCCATCCCCTCCTCCCCAATCTTTGCACAACCCCAGTCCTTTCCACTCACCACTTTAATTTCATGTTTCATGTATTTAGTTATTCACGACTGCTGGCAGATCAATTTCCCTCCTGGGATAAATAAAGTTCTATCATGTTGTATCAGCCGTTGTCAGAGAGTAATGGTGGATGGCTGTTTGTCAGGTTTGAAGCTGGTGACCAGTGGGGTGCCTCAGGGATCTGTGTTGGGTCCACTGTTGTTTGTCATGTACATCAATGATCTGGATGATGGGGTGGAAAATTGGATAAGTAAGTATGCAGATGATACTAAGATAGGTGGTGTTGTGGATAATGAAGTAGATTTTCAAAGTCTACAGAGAGATTTGGGCCATTTGGAAAAGTGGGCTGAAACATGGCAGATGGAGTTTAATGCTGTTAAGTGTGAAGTGCTACATCTTGGCAGGACAAATTAAAATAGGACGTACATGGTAAATGGTAGGGAATTGAGGAATGCTGTGGAACAGAGGGATCTAGGAATAACTGTGCATAGTTCCCTGAAGGTGGAATCGCATGTAGATAGGGTGGTAAAGAAAGCCTTTGGTGTGCTGGCCTTTATAAATCAGAGCATTGAATATAGGAGTAGGGAAGTAATGTTAAAATTGTACAAGGCATTGGTAAGACCAATTCTGGAGTATGGTGTACAATTTTGGTCGCCTAGTTATAGGAAGGATGTCAACAAAATAGAGAGAGTACAGAGGAGATTTACTAGAATGTTGCCAGGGTTCCAGCAACTATGTTACAGAGAAAGGTTGAACAAGTTAGGTCTTTATTCTTTGGAGCGCAGAAGGTTAAGGGGGGACTTGATTGAGGTCTTTAAAATGATGAAAGGTATAGACATAGTTAACGTGGATACGTTTTTCCCATTGAGGGTAGGGAAGATTCAAACAAGAGGGCATGACATAGAAACATAGAAACATAGAAATTAGGTGCAGGAGTAGGCCATTCAGCCCTTCGAGCCTGCACCGCCATTCAATATGATCATGGCTGATCATCCAACTCAGTATCCCGTACCTGCCTTCTCTCCATACCCTCTGATCCCCTTAGCCACAAGGGCCACATCCAACTCACTCTTAAATATAGCACTCACTCTTAAATATGACATGAGAATTAAGGGACAGAAGTTTCTGGGTAACGTGAGGGGGAACTTCTTTACTCAGAGGGTGGTGGCTGTGTGGAATGAGCTTCCAGCAGAATTGGTGGAGGCAGGATCGATTTTAACATTTAAGAGTAAAGTGGATAGGTGTATGGACGTGAAGGGAATGGAGGGGTATGGTCAGAGTGCAGGTAGATGGGACTAGGGGAAAACAAATGGTTGGCACGGACTGGAAGGGCCGAGAGGGCCTGTTTCCGTGCTGTAATTGTTATATGGTTATATGGTTAAAATACTCCGGGTGTGGTCTCACTAGGGCCCTGTACAACTGTAGAAGGACCTTTTTGCTCCTATACTCAACTCCTCTTGTTATGAAGGTCAACATGCCATTAGCTTTCTTCACTGCCTGCTGTACCTGCATGCTTACTTTCAGAAACTGATGTACAAGGACCCCCAGATCCCGTTGTACTTCCTCTTTTCCCAACTGGACGCCATTCAGATAGTAATCTGCCTTCCTGTTTTTGCCAGCAAAGTGGATAACCTCACATTTATCCACATTAAACTGCATCTGCCATGCATCTGCCCACTCCCCCAACCTGCACTCTCATAGCATCCTCCCCACAGTTCACACTGCCACCGAGGTTTGTGTCATCTGCAAATTTGCTAATGTTACTTTGAATCCCCTCAGCTAAATCATTGATTTATATTGTAAATAGCTGCGGTCCCAGCACCGAGCCTTGCGGTACCCCACACTCACTGCCTACCATTCTGAAAGGGACCCGTTAATCCCTACTCTTTGTTTCCCGTCTGCCAACCATTTCCATGTCAGAACCCTACCCCCAATACCATGTGCTCTAATTTTGCCCACTAATCTCCTATGTGGGACCTATGTGGATAGAGTGGATGTGGAGATGATGTTTCCTCTAGTGGGAGAGTTTAGGACTAGAGGTCGTAGCCTCAGAATTAAAGGACATTCTTTTAGGAAGGAAATGAGGAGGGAATTAAATGTGGGATCTCCAAGCTGTTGGCCTTCATTGAGAGAGGATTTTAGTTTAGGAGCAAGGAGGTCCTACTGCACTTGTACAGGGTTCTGGTGAGACCACACCTGGAATATTGTGTGCAATTTTGGTCTCCTAATTTGAGGAAGGACATTATTGCTATTGAGGGAGTGCAGCATAGGTTCACCAGGTTAATTCCCAGGATCGCAGGACTGACATATGATGATAGAATGGGTCGACTGGACTTGTATTCATTGGAATTTAGAAGGATGAGAGGGAATCTTATAGAAACATATAAAATTCATAAAGGATTGGGCAGGCTAGATGCAGAAAAGAAATTCCCGATGTTGAGGGAGTCCAGAACCAGAGGTTACTGTTTAAGAATAAGGGGTAAGTCATTTAGGACTGAGATGAGGAAAAACATCTTCACCCAGAGAGTTGTGAATCTGTGGAATTCTCTGCCACAGATTCACGGAGGCAGTGGAGACCAATTCACTGGATGTTTTCAAGAGAGATTTAGATTTAGCTCTTAGAGCCAAAGGAATCAAGGGGAAAAAGCAGGAACAGGGTACTAATTTTAGATTATCAGCCGTGATCATATTGATTGGCAATGCTGACTCAAAGTTGAATGGCCAACTCCTGCCCCTATTTTTCTATGTTTCTAATCTCTTTAGTCAGAGGGTGGCGAATCTGTGAATGGAGTGAGGAGGGAGAAATAGATCAGCCATGATTGAAAGGCAGAGTAGACTTGATGGGCCAAATGGCTTAATTCTACCCCTATCACTTATGATCGTATGAAATTATATGTGCCGCCCATTTGTGTATAGCTCACATTTCCAGCATGGATGCTCCTTAACATGAGAGTTGTTTTAATGGTGAAGAACTAATTTGGGGAGTTTGCTCATAACGGTGGCGCAGCAGTAGAGCTGCTGCTTTACAGCGGCAGAGTCCCAGGTTCGATCCTGACTACGGGTGCTTTTCTGTATGGAATTTGTACGTTCTCCCCGCGACCTGCGTGGGTTTTCTCCAGGTGCTCCCATTTTCTTCTACGCTCCAAAGAAGTACAGTTTTGTAGGTTAATTGGCCTGATTAAAAAAATTGCAAATTGTCCCTAGTGTGTGTAGGATAGTGTTAATGTGCAGGGATCGCTGGTTGGCGTGGACTGGGTGGGCAGAAGGATCCGTTTCCGCGCTGTGTCGCCAAACGAAACTAAACTAAACTCAACCAATGTCGCAGTCTGAGCATAAAATTGACTTCTGCTCTTAGGATCTTTGACTTTGATTGTATTACATACAATTATATGTTATTATAATCAGGAATATATTCAATCGGATCTGACAAAGACAAAATGTAATAATGTTTGATGTTCATTCAAATTGTAGTTTGGTGAATATTTAAGCAGAGTTAACCTGCCAGTGAAATCAAGAGCCAGCGAACCGTTCAAGAGATTGACACAAAGATAGACACAAAATGCTGGAGTAAAGGGCCTGTCTCACTTGGCCATCATTCTCGCGCCATTTACGCAACCTGCTAGCGTGTGGGTAGCGCGTGTGTACCGTGTGGGTAGTGTGTGGGTAGCGCGTGTGTACCGTGTGGGTAGTGTGTGGGTAGCGCGTGTGTACCGTGTGGGTAGTGTGTGGGTAGCGCATGGGTAGCATGTGGGTAGCTTGGGACGGGCGCATGGAGTGGCGTGGAGGAGTGTGGACTTTGTCCTGCACGAAATCTTTGCGTGCCACCGGCCTGTCGCGTAAGTGACGGCCAAAGTGGGACAGGCCCAAGACCCTGGCGCGGCGCAACGTCTCACCTCCAACAGCAGCAGAAGTAGGCAAACGATCGCCGAGCTCGGCCTGGGGCTCACAGCCGTTGCAGATCCGGATCTGCCTCCATTCCTACTTCCAGAGTGGGGCCAAGACGATTGGAGATAGGCACAAAATGCTGGAGTAACTCAGCGGGACTGGGAGCATCTCTGGAGAGAAGCAATGGGTGACATTTCAGGTCGAGATTCTTCTTCAAACTGAAGAAGTTTTACTCCTGCATTTTGTGTCTATCTTCAAATGACATCAAGCGCTCCAGACGGCCGTGCGGACGCATGATGACGTGCGCGACCTTCGCGCGTCAGTCACAACCGGCCTCTCGCATAAATGACGGCCAAGTTGCACAGGCCCTTAACTCAGCGGGGCAGACAGCATCTCTGGAGAAAAAGGAATAGGTGACGTTTCGGGTCGAAACCATTCTTCAGACTGGTTTAAGATTAACTTTTCTTCCCTGATAGGAAGCCTGGAGTCAGTTTGCTTCATAGAATCAACTGTAAATCAACCATAGAACCATTTGTAAATCAACAAAATAAAACTTTGAATACATTTCTAAAGCCACACTCCTGAATGTCCTTTCCTGTAAGCTTCCTGAACCAAAAGTTGCATCTGTGATATCTTAATTCCCCAAGTGTTCTTCTCCTCTTGGGAGTTGGGTAAATTCTATTTTACAACCTCCTATTTTGGGCTTATATCCTATTTTGGGCATCTTGAGCAAGTCATAGAGTCTTGCCGTGCGGAAACAGGCCCTTCGGCCCAACTTGCCCACACCGACCAACATGCCCCATCTACACCAGTCCCACCTGCCAGCGTTTCCCCCATATTCCTCTAAACCGGTCCTATCCATGTACCCGTCTAAATGCTTAAACATTGCGATAATACCTGCTTCAATTACCTCCTCTGGCAGCTCGTTCCATAAACCTACCACCTATTTCTTTGTGTTCAAAAACCATTCAAACTTCCTGAAGATAGACACAAAGTGCTGGAGTCACTCAGCGGGCCAGGCTGCATCTCTGGAGAGAAGGAATGGGCGACATTTCCTGATCCCTCCTTGTATCCTAAATGACACTTAAGTTGGCGTTGGAGTATGGCAAGTAACTTTGTGTGCTGGTCCCAGAAGACGATCGACTAGCATCTAATACAATTGCTCTGTCTTTTCTACCTGTCTACCTATTGGAGGAGGTAGCAGAATTAGCTCGGGATACTGTGGTGATTCTTTGCATACCTTAGATATGCAAAACAAAGAATATCACAAAATACTAACGTTTTATTCATTCTTCATAATGAATTTGGCTTGATTGTTATCATGTATTGTATTATCTGATTATTGATCGGATAGAGTGCAAATCAAAAGCTTTTCACTGTACTTCATTTTCCAGTTTAGTTCATTGTCACGTGTGCCGAGGTACGGTGAAAAGCTTTTGTTGCGTGCTAACCAGTCAGCGGAAAGACAATACACAATTACAATCGAGCCATTTATGGTACACAGATACATGATACGTTTGGTGCAAGGTAAAGCCAGCGGGGTCAAGGATAGTCCGAGGGTCACCAATGAGGGAGAAACTAGGTCAGGGCTGCTCTATAGTTGTTGGTAGGATGGTTCAGTTGCCTGATAAAAGCTGGGAAGAAACTGTCCCTGAATCTGGAGGTGTGCGTTTTCACACTTCTATACCCTTTGTCCGATGGGAGAGGGGAGAAGAGGGCATGACCAGGGTGCGACTCGTCCTTGATTATGCTGCTGGCCTTGTGAGGGTTAGATATTGCAACAGCAACCTCGGCACACGTGACAATAATAAACCTAAACCTAGCTTAATCGAGCTAAAATGGCTTTCCTGCCTGTAACTTTGCATTCAATAATCTTTGTAGTACTTTTCCTCTCCTAACACTTTCGTACCGTAAAAGATCCATGGCACAGTGACGCAGAGGTAGGGTCGCTGCCTTACAGCACCAGATTTGGATTCTGACTGTGGAGAAGGCTGTGGAGGCCAAGTCAGTGGATATTTTTACGGCAGAGATAGATAGATTCAGATTCAGATTCAGATTTCAGATTCAGATTCAGATTCAGATTCCTTTATTGTCATGTATCTATGTTTTACGGCAGAGATAGATAGATGTATCTATGTTTCTATGTTCCTATGCCCCTTTTCCGGGGTTACGTCCACGCCCGCGGGTGATACTAGAGATGGATCACACGCTGCTTACAAGCGTCCTGCGGGGATTTCCGAGACCGCTGGGCACTGCGGAGGGTGGAATGATTCCTCAATAACGATGAGGAAGTTATTTAAGAGTATTTGTTTTATTTGTGTCATGGTGGGTGGGCTTGTTTGTATTGTACACATCACTTTTGTAAATCATTGATTGATTAAAATGATTTTTGGTAAAATAAAAGCATTTTGCCGGCCGCCTGCACGGCACTCCAGAAGGTTCCGCTGCGCGCCCTGTGGCCGTGATCACCGGTCGTTCTGCAGGTCTTCAGGGAAGAGCAGGGCCAGTGTCGGCAATAAAACACTCTTGATTTATGAGGTAGCCACGCCTTATTAATAACACGGATAATATATGTCATTAATAAGCAGTTAGTTCAAACATTTACATGCCATTTTCGACAATGATGCACGATTCAGCAAGGCAGCATAACCCTTAAGTTACAACTGGAAGTGTAAATGTCTAATTTTCAACTGCATTTCTGGCCTTTTCACGTGCAGATATCATTAATTGACATATTCTATCTTAATATTGTGACTGAATTTTCAAACCAGACATTGGCCAAATAAATGGACTTCCCTCAAGCATTCTAGAATGTAGGTTGGGAAAACCTTCTTCATGTGGGTGGCACAGCGATGCAGCGGTAGAGTTGCTGCCTCACAGCGCCCGAGCCCCGGGTTCGATCCTGACAGCGGGTGCTGTCTGCATGGAGTTTGTACGTTCTCCCCCTGACCTGCGTGGGTTTTCTCCGGTTTTCTCCCACACTCCAAAGACGTACAGGTTTGTAGGTTCATCGGCTTGGTGTATGGGAAACTTGTCCCTCGTGTGTGTAGGATAGTGTAGATGTGCGGGGATCGCTGGTCGATGCGGACTCGGGGGGCGGAAGGGGCCTGGTTCCGCGCCGTATCTATAAATCAAAGGAGCAGAATTAGGCCATTCAGCCCCACAAATCTCCTCCTCAATTCAATCTTGGCGGATTTTTCTTCTTTCTCATCCTCATTCTCCTGGATTCGTCCCATAACCTTTTACGCCCTTTCAAATCAGGAACCTGTGTGCGTGCGTTTAAAAATACCCAATGACTTGGCTTCCACCGACATCTGTGGAAAATAATTCCACAGATTCACCACCCTCTGGCTAAAGAAATTCCCCCTCAACGCCTTCCTAAAGGTTATATTGAACAATGGGGAGTGGCACGGTGGCATAACGGTAGAGCTATTACCTTACAGCACCAGAGACCCGGGTTCTATACTGACTACGGGTGCTGTCTGTACGGAGTTTGTACGTTCTCCCCGTGACTTGCGTGGGTTTTTCTCCGAGATTTTCGGTTTCCTCCCACACTCCAAAGACATGCAGGTTTGCAGGTTAATTGACTTGGTATGAATGTAAAATAGTCCGTAGTGTGTGTAGGGTAGTGTTAGCGTGCGGGGATCGCTGGTCGACGCGAACTCTGTGGGCCGAAGGGCCTCTCTCTGTGCTGTATCACTAAACTAAACTAAACTAAATTGGCTCCAAGACAATTTAGGTATCATATTACATGCACTGCAGAGGAATTAACATTCACCCATTCTGGATTTATCACTTCCAGACTCGCCACGAGATCAGTGAAGTAGAACGAAAAAAAGATGAGTGAACTCATTGACGCACTTTGGAGTACTTCCTCTACCAGGAGTCGAATGACAAATTGCAAGATTATATTTTGTTCACCGCTGTTACGTGAATGCCACTTTATTATCATGAATATCGTGTTTTTTGTCATTTATCTGCAAGGTACTTCCAAGCACTACTCACCGAACTGGATAAATTATGCAATCAGTGCAGTTTATATCTTGATTTAATGCAATGCTGTGCTTTGAGCAGCAATCCATCTTGATTGTTCAAGCAAACTGTTGGCTGCAGGCTCGCTGAAGAAGCCATGAAAGCTCATAATTGCCAGTCATTTAATAAAGGATTTTATCAAATTGTCATACCCGACGTCAGATTTTGGTCCTTTTAAGGTTACGGTAGGTTTTCTATACATCATTGGATTGAGCTTCCTATTAGAGTAGATTGCTTCCAACACATTCTACAACATTCAAAATGTTTATCAATAAATGTGGTCCAAATCTATTCCATTCTAGAATATCTTGCTATGATGTTTGGCAAATCTTCTTTGAGCTTACAAGCAGACCTAACGATTTGTACGGATGTTGAATGTTAGATAGAGCTTTTAAAGATTGCGGAGTCAAGCGATATGAGGGGAAGGCAGGAACGGGGTAGTGGTTGTGGATGATCAGCAATGACTTGTACACTCTGGAGTTTAGAAGGATGAGAGGGGATCTTCTTGTTCGTCTTCTTCTGTCGTGTGGCGTGCACAGCCTAAAGTTGTTGGACAACTTGTTCTATTTGATCTTCCGTTTGTGCACGTCGAGTTGATTGCATTGGTCGAAACAGGGCGGGCCAGGTGAAGGTTGCAATCTCCCACCCCAGAGGGGATCTCATTGAAACATATAAGAGATTGTTAAGGGCTTGGACATGGTAGAGGCAGGAAACATGTTCCCGATGTTGGGGGAGTCCAGAACCAGGGGCCACAGTTTAAGAATAAGAGGTAAGCCATTTAGAACGGAGATGAGGAAACACTTTTTCTCACAGAGAGTGGTGAGTCTGCGGAATTCTCTGCCTCAGAGGGCGCTGGAGGCCGGTTCTCTGGATGCTGTCAGAGCTAGATAGGGCTCTTAAAAATAGCGGAGACGGGGGATATGGGGAGAAGGCAGGAACAGGGTACTGATTGGGGATGATCAGCCATGATCACATTGAATGACGGTACAGACAGCACCCGTAGTCAGATTTGAACCAGAGTCTCTGGTGCTGTCAGACAACAATTCTATCGTTCGCACTGTGCTGCCCTCAAATCAGACATATTTAAATTGAGACTTACCCCTTTTATATTTTCAAAAGTGTCAGTATTTCCTCCTCTTTGAATCTCATAGTTTCCATAGCTACTCTACTTTATTTCCTTACTTCACATAGTTCAATATCCTTCTCCTTGGTGAATACCGAAGAAAAGAAATTGTTCAATATCTCCCCCATCTCTTTTGGCTCTGTAGATAGCTGTCCATTCTGGTTCTCTAATGGTCCAATTTTATCCCTCGTTATCCTTTTGCTATTAATATAGCTGTAGAAACCCTTTGGGTTTACTTTCACCTTTCTTGCCAAAGCAACCTCATATCTTCTTTTAGCCTTCCTAATTTCTTTCTTAAGATTCTTTTTACATTCTTTATACTCCTCTAGCACCTCATTTACTCCATGCCTCCTATAATTATTGTAGATATCTCTCTTTTTTCGAAACGTGTCCAATTTCCCTTGAAAACCATGGCTCTTTCCAATTTTTACTATTTCCTTTCAACCTAACAGGGACATAAAGATTCTGTACTCTTACAATTTCCCCTTTAAATGTCCTCCATTTCTCTTCTACATCCTTCCCATGAAACAAGGTGTCCCAATTCACTCCTTTAAAATCCTTACGCATTCCCCCAAAGTTAGCCTTTCTCCAATCAAAAATCTCCACCCTAGGTCCAGTTCTGACTCTCTCCATAATTATATTGAAACTAATGGTATTGTGATCACTGGTCCCGAAGTGCTCACCAACGCATACCTCCGTCACCTGTCCTGCCTCATTTCCTAACAGGAGGTCCAGCACTGCCCCTTCTCTGGTCGATACCTCTATGTACTGCTGCAGAAAACTATCCTGCACACATTTTACAAACTCCAAACCATCCAGCCCATTTACAGAATGTGTTTCCCAGTCTATTTTTTGAAAATTGAAATCTCCCACAATCACTACCTTGTGCTTACTACTAATATCTGCTATCTCCTTACATATTTGCTCTTCCAATTCTCGCTCCCCATTTGGCAGTCTATAATACACCCCTAAAAGTGTTGCTACACCTTTCCCACTTCTCAGTTCCATCCAAATAGCCTCCCTAGACGAGCCCTCTAATCTATCCTGCCAAAGCACTGCTGTAATATCCTCTCTGACAAGCAATGCAACACCTCCCCCTCTGGTCCCTCCAATTCTATCACACCTGAAGCAACAAAATCCTGGAAAATTTAGTTTCCAATCACAGACCTCCTGCAACCATGTTTCACTGATTGCCACAACATCATATTTCCAGGTGTCAATCCAGGCTCTAAGTTCATCCACCTTACTTACAATGCTCCTAGCATTAAAATATACACATTTTAGAAACCCACCATCCCTTATTTTCTGTCTATTATCTTTTTCATCTTTCTCACCTACATTTTGGATCCGAGTGCTTCCCAAATTTTGGTCTCCAAATTTGAGGAAGGACATTCTTGCTATTGAGGGAGTGCAGCGTAGGTTCACGTGGTCAATTCCTGGGAAGGCGGGACTGTCATATGTAGATAGAATGGAGTGTCTGGGCTTGTATACTCTGGAATTTAGAAGGATGAGAGGATATCTTATTGAAACATATAAGATTATTAAGGGATTGGACTCTCTTGAGGCAGGAAACATGTTCCCGATGTTGGGGGAGTCCAGAACCAGGGGCCACAGTATAAAAATAAGGGATCGGCCATTTAGACATAGATGAGGAAAAACATTTTCACACAGAGAGTTGTGAATCTGTAGAATTATCTGCCTCAGAAGGCAGTGGAGGCCAATTCTCTGGATGCTTTCAAGTGAGAGCTCGATTGAGTTCTTAAAGATTGGGGGTTCAGGGGGTATGGGGAGAAGGCAGGAACGGGTACTGAATGTGGATGATCAGCCATGATCACAGTGAATGGCGGTGCTGGCTCAAAGGGCCGAATGGCCTACTCCTGCACCTATTGTCTATTGTCTATTGCCTTATTCGACATGAAGAAACAGCAGAGTATAAAAAAAAACATTGAATTTCATAGAAAGGAGACAAGCTGAAGAGGCGGTTTACTGTAAAATGGATATAATAATACACTTGCTACTGACAGTAAGTATAATAATTATAGGAAAAACACATCAAACATTGCACACATTCGAAGTATGAAGTAAAGACACCTAAGAAAACCATGAAAGGCATAAATAATGATCGTTGAAGGCATCTAAGGTGGCTAATGTGTAGGAATGAACTGCAGATGCTTGTTTAAACCAAAGGTAGACACAAATTGCTTGAGCAACTCAGCGGGACAAACAGAATCTCGGCAGAAAATTAATGGGTGACGTTTCGGGTTGAGACCCTTCTTCAGACTGAGAGTCAGGGGAGAGTGAAACGAGAGGTATACACCGTGATTATGGAGAGATATAGAACAAATGAAAGAAAGATGTGCAAAAAAAAGTAATGATGATAAAGGAAACGTGCCATTGTTAGCTGTGTTGTGTGGGTGAAAATGAGTTACAGACACAGTCTGAAGGGTCTCGACCCAAAACGTCGCCCATTCCTTCTCTGCAGAGATGCTGCCTCACCCGCTGAGTAACTCCAGCCTTTTGTGTCCACCTGAGACTCAACCAGATGACTTTGAAGCTAGTACGACTAGGGTGGGGGAGGGACAAAGAGAGAGAGAGAGGGGTTGCAGGAGTTACTTGATTAGCTAAATCAATATTCATATCGCCGGGTTAGGAGGCAAATGCCTCTATTTGAGAAGGGCTGCAAGGACTCGCGGGTCCGGGTGGGAGACCGCTCTCCGGAGCTCCGCAACACAACTTCTCCAGCCCGTGTCGCGGGGTTGGAACGACCCGGAGCGGGGCCGAGCATCGCCCGGCGCGGCTTTAATGGCTGCGGGACATTCCAGCGCCCGCCGGGGGCTCCAACTTTGTGACTTTGGGCCTGGAGCGGGGCCGTACATCGCCCAGCCCGGCCTCAATGGACATGGGACTTAACACCGCCCGCCTGGGGCTTCGACATCGGGAGAGAGATGGTGCGGGGGAGAGAGAAGAACTTTGCCTTCCATCACAGTGAGGAGGAGATCCACTGTGATGGATGTTTGTGTGAATTTAATTGTTTGCATGTTTTTCTATGAATTGTTCTGTTTGTTTGTTTGTATGGCTTGTAGAAACGGAGTTTCGTTCGAGCCTCTCTGAGGTTCGAATGACAAGCAATAAAATCAAATCAAATCAAATCGAAAAGCGTGGGAAAGATTGGCCAGTGAGCCTAACATCTACAATGGTACTTTACAATAGTACTTTACTTGTCATATGCATCGAGGCAGAGTGAAATAATTTTTTGTATACCGTTTAGTACGAGGACCTAGGGCGGCACGATGGCGCAGCAGTAGCGCTGCTGCATTACAACGCCCGAGACCTAGGTTTGATTCCAACAACGGGTGCTGTCTGGGCAGTGTTTGTATGTTCCGCCCGTCTCCTGCGTGGGTTTTCGCCGGGTGCTCCGGTTTCCTCCCACACTCCAAGGACGTCCAGGTTTGTAGGTTAATTGGCTTTGGTAAAAATTGCAAATTTACCAAAGTGTGTGGCGGATAAAATTAGTGTGCGTGGATAGTGCTAGTGTCGATGCAGACTCGGTGGGCCGAAGGGCCTGTTGATATGCGTATCTTTAAACTAAACTAAACTAAACTAATCTAAACTCAACTAAACAAAATTAAACTAAATTAAACTCTGCATGTATTTAGATAGACAAGGGTGAATAGGGAAGGACAGCATGGATCTATATATGGGAGACCACATCTCCCGAATCTGTTTTTTGAATTTTGAAGAGGTTGATGAAAGCAGACATGTAGACGTTGTCCATATGGACTTCGGCAAAGCATTTGACAAGGTTCCCCACGGTAGGCTGCTCTGGAAGGTTAGATCGCATTGGATCCAATGTTTGTATATATACACAAACCCACACCCTCTACTCACATATATATATATATATATATATATTTACAGTGGCTTGCAAAAGTATTCATACCCCTTGAACCTTTCCAC
Organism: Okamejei kenojei; assembly: GCA_035221665.1. NCBI lineage: Eukaryota > Metazoa > Chordata > Chondrichthyes > Rajiformes > Rajidae > Okamejei > Okamejei kenojei. Next base: position 11,132,222 of record CM069135.1, read on the forward strand.
ATTTTGTCACGTTACAACCACAAACGTAAATGTATTTCATTGGGATTTTATGTGATAGCCCAACACAAAGTGGTGCATAATTGTGAAGTGGAAGGAAAATGATACATGGTTTCCAAATTTTATTACAAATAAAAAACTGAAAAGTGTGGTGTGCAAAAGTATTCAGCCCCCCTGAGTCAATACTTTGTAGAACCACCTTTCGCTGCAATTACAGCTACAAGTCTTTTGGGGTATGTCTCTACCAGCTTTGCACATCTAGAGACTGAAATCTTTGCCCATTCTTCTTTGTAAAATAGCTCAAGCTCAGTCAGATTGGATGGAGAGTGTCTGTGAACAGCAATGTTCAAGTCTTGCCAGAGATTCTTAATTGGATTTAGGTCTGGACTTTGACTGGGCCATTCTAACACATGAATATGTTTTGATCTAAACTATTCCATTGTAGCTCTGGCTGTATGTTTAGGGTCATTGTCTGGAAGGTGAGCCTCCGCCCCAGTCTCAAGTCTTTTGCAGACTCTAACAGGTTTTCTTCCAAGATTGCCCTGTATTTGGCTCCATCCATCTTCCCATCAACTCTGACCAGCTTCCCTGTCCCTGCTGAAGAAAAGCATCCCCACAGCATGATGCTGCCATCACCATGTTTCACAGTGGGGATGGTGTGTTCAGGGTGATGTGCAGTGTTAGTTTTCCGCAACACATAGCGTTTTGCATTTTGGCCAAAAACTTCAATTTTGGTCTCATCAGACCAGAGCACCTTCTTGGTTTGCAACAGGTTTGCAGTTGTGCCATACTCTTTCCATTTTCGGATGATGGATTGAACAGTGCTCCGTGAGATGCTCAAAGCTTGGGATATTTTTTTATAACCTAAACATGCTTTAAACTTCTCCACAACTTTATCCCTGACCTGTCTGGTGTGTTCCTTGGGCCCCATGATGCCCAAGGAACATTGTTTGTTCACTAATGTATTCTAACAAACCTCTGAGGCCTTCACAGAATAGCGGTCCTTATACTGAGATTAGATTACACACAAGTGGACTCTATTTACTAATTAGGTGACTTCTGAAGGCAATTGGTTGCACTGGATTTTATTTAGGGGTATCAGAGTAAAGGGGGGATGAATACTTTTGCACGCCACACTTTTCAGTTTTTTATTTGTAAAAAAATTTGAAAACCATGTATAATTTTCCTTCCACTTCAAATTTATGCACCACTTTGTGTTGGTCTATCGCATAAAATACCAATAAAATACATTTATGCTTGTGGTTGTAACTTGACAAAATGTGGAAAAGTTCAAGGGCTATGAATACTTTTGCAAGCCACTGTATACACATGCATGCACACAGGGCGGCACAGTGGTGCAGCGGTAGAGTTGCTTCCTTACAGCACTCACAGCACCCGAGACATGGGTTAGATACTGACTCCGAGATACAGTGAAAAGATTATACAGCGGAAAGACTATACATGATTGCAATCAAGCCGTCCGCAGTTGTACACATACAGGATTAAGGGAATAACGTTTAGTGCAAGATTTAGTCCTGTAAAAACTGTTTAAAGATTGTCTGAGGGTCGCCAATGAGGAAGATCATAGTTCACGACTGCTCTCAAGTTGTGATAGGATGGATCTGATGTCTAATACCTGAGCCTTGCTGTTAATTCTGGAAAATGTCAGAAAGAGGACTAGATGACAAAGACTATGTTAACTGCCAAATAAACAAGTGCTGACATGAGATAATAAACTTTCTAAGCAAGGATCTTGCAGAAACATATACAATTCTTAAGGAATTGGAGAGGCTAGATGCAGGAAACATGTTCCCCATGTTGGGAAGTCCAGAACCAAGGGTCACAGTTTAAGAATAAGAGGTAGGCCATTTAGGACTGAGATGAGGAAAAACCTTTTCACCCAGAGAGTTGTGAATCTGTGGAATTCTCTGCCGCAGAAGACAGTGGGGGCCAATTCACTGGATGTTTTCAAGAGAGAGTTAGATTTAGCTCTTTGGGCTAATGGAATCAAGGGATATGGGGAAAAGCAGGAACGGGGTACTGATTTTGGATGATCAGCCATGGTGGTGTTTGAATGGTGATGCTGGCTCGAAGGGCCGAATGGTCTACTCCTGCACCTAATTTCTATGTTTCTAGATCAGCCATGATTGAATGGCAGAGTAGACTTGATGGGCTGAAGGGCCTGACTCTTTTCCTTAACACTTATGAACATGAACTTATTCCACTTATTTTCCAAGACCATTCTATTTCCATTTGTTTTCCATATCATGCTCACAGCTGTGACAGTAGATGAGTTTAATCCCATACACTTTACACTCCAGAGATACAGTGTGGAAACAGGCCCTTCAGCCCACGAGTCCACGCTTACCACATTAGGCACAATTTACAGTAGCTAGTGACCTACAAACCTGTACGACTTTGGCTGATCATTCAATCGTGGCCGATCTATCTTTCCCTTTCAATCCCAATCTCCTCTCTTCTACCTGTAACCTTTGACGCCATTACAAGTCAAGAACCTATCAATTTCCACTTTCGAAATACCCAATGGCTTGGCCTCCACAGATGGCAATGATTCCTACAGATTCAACACCCTATGGCTAAAGAAATTCCTCCTCATCTCCAAATTGTAAATTGTCCCAAGTGTGTAGGATAGTGTTAGTGTACTGGTGGAATCAGTGGGCCCAAGGGCCTGTTTCCATGCTATATCTCTAAAGTTAAAAGTGTGTGGAAACAAATACCGGTACATATGGTTTTGGTAATCAATCAAAATGGTGGTAATCTTTTTTCTAAATATTTGAAATTTGTTTTACCTATTTTATTTCATTAGTCATAAGATCATAAGTGAAAGAAGCAGAATTAGACCATTCGATCCATCAAGTTTTCTCTGCCATTCAATCATGACTGATCCATCTCTCCCTCCTAAACCCATTCTCCTGCCTTCTCCCCATGGCCTCTGAAGTACCAATCATGAATCTATCCATCTCTGCCTTAAAAAAATATCCATTGACTTGACCTCCACAGCCTTCTGTGAATCTCACAGTTTCACCGCCCTCTGACTAAATAAATTACTTCTCATCTTCTTCCTAAAGAAACATCCTATAATTCTGAGGCTATGACCTCTGGCCCTGGACTCTCCCGCTAGTGGAAACATCCTCTCCACGTCCTTTCTATCCAAGCAGTTCACTGCACCCCATTCATTTGGCTTACTTAGATATAGTCTTTCAGTCAACCTTGCCATTTTTCATGAAATAAAATGGCTGCTGCCTCCCAACAGTGATCGATCCACTTTGCATCAAATTTTTTTTCACCTTTTGGAAGTGCCACACTTCAGAAAAGAAGCCCTCACGGAGGAGCAGGTTGCTTATTGCAATAACAAGTCGGCCAAAAATGATCCATTATCTGACAAGACTTTCCCACGAGGTTCCCTCTATATTTATGTTTTCATCGCCTGGTTGCATTTGCCGAGAGTTTTTGCAGTGCTTGCTGTTTTATTTCGCTTTCTTTTCAGAATACATAAATATAACCAGCTGCGTATTCATTTTCACTTCTAATTTTGTTCAGAAATCTTCTTTTTATCAAAAGGGGCCACAAACTGCGTTTATAAATGTTTGGTTCTAACTTGCGTAATAGACACCCTATTCACATTAACGCCTGCATGTCCTTAGAAGGCTTAGGAAGTTCACCATGGCCGATTAGCGCGCAACAAAAGCTTTTCCCTGTACCTCGGTACACGTGACAATAAACTAAACTGATGTCCCCAACAACCCTCTACAGATGCGCCGCAGAAAGCATTTTATCGGGATGCATCACAGCTTGGTTTGGGAACAAGCTCCAATCAAGACCGCAGGAAATTGCTGAGAATTGTGGGCGCAGCTCAGACCATCACACAAACCAACCTCCCTTCCATTGACTCCATCTACACTTCACGCTGCCTCGGCAAGGCCAGCAGCATAATCAACGATGAGTCGCATCCTGGTCGCTTTCTCTTCTTCGCTCTCCCATTGTTACGACTCCCGAATGCAGGTACTTCAGAGCCGCGTAACATAGTCAAAAACCAGGCTCAAGTTCAAGAAAATAGTATTTTATTTTGTTAAAACCCAAACCTGATTCAAACAACCCAGACAAGGACAAGAATAAACTAATAAACAAAGATAACAGTGCTCCAGCCAGCCTCGCAATGGGCCGTCGAACTAGAGTCTCTAACCTGCCTAAATGGACATAACCCTTAAACAAAATACACGAAAACCCTCAGGTCAGCCCTTATCCATCCCAATTCAATATTAATTGACAAATGTAGGTAACAATACACAAAGTTCTATGCCATGTGGCCAGGCCTCCTGCAGTTCAAACCACCGTCTGTTCATGAGTCAGGGTCGACGAAGAGAGAGAGAATTCTGGGAGACTCCTGGTATTTAAGCTTCCAATGAGTCACCCGTCACCTGACGCAGCTTGGCCAATCGGGTACAGGAGCCCTTAACCCCTTGATTCCTGACTCCCAGCCACGGGGCCTGCACTCAGGAGAGAAACAAAAGAGTTAAGTACATAGCATTCACCAGAGGGGGGGGGGGGGGGGGGGGGGGGGGAGTACCTAACACCCATCAGGCAAGATGTACAGAAGTGTGTAAACACAAACCTCTAGAATCAGGGAGAGTTTCTTCCCGGCTGTTATCAGGCAACTGAACCACTGGAGACGCTTGGGCTATCTTCAATGGTTCAATGTTTCAATGCTACTTCATTGTCACATGTCACAAGGGGCGGCACGGTGGCGCAATGGTAGAGTTGCTGCCTCACAGCGCCACGGACCTGGGTTCGATCCTGACTACCGGTGCTGTCTGTATGGAGTTTGCACGTTCTCCCTGTACTACAAATCAAGCAAGCAAGCTAGAAGAACAAATCAGTGCTCGGGAAAATACTTGGGCTCGCTTAGGCGAATTACTAGGAAACTGATGCTTACTGCAAAGATTCCCCGTAAAAAAAGGCAAAAAATAAACTTTTCGTTCTCACAGGCATCCGAGACTTAGCTTGGTGCCTGATGTAACAAATAACCCTTGTTTCCAACACTAAGTAGAACAGCTTATTCCAAAAAAAATAGTCAACCATTATTGATAGATTAGGGTAGGATTGATTATAGAAATGCATACTGTGAGCCAGTTCACCAGACTTCACCTCAGGTCATGATTCCAATCAGTACGGGTGTTACGGGAAGAAGGCAGTAGAATGGGGTTAAGAGGGAAAGACAGATCAGGCATGATTGAATGGCGGAATAGACTTGATGGGCCGAACAGCCTAATTCTGCCCCGATAATTTGTGGACTTATAATTGACAGATTCTTGATTTGTCCGTGTGTCAGGGGTTAAGGGGAGAAGTCATGAGAATGGGGTTGAGAGGGAGAGATAGATCAGCCATGATTGAATGGTGGAGTAGATTTGATGGGCCGAATGGTCCAATTCTGTCCTATCCTATCATACGAGCTTATGAATGACTACAGGACCCACAGACATCAAGATACTTGCAAAGGAAAATCTTCAGGCCACGCAATTGTAAAACAGGACTCCCTGACAAGCTTTATCAATGAGCTTTTCTGAGGATCTTTTGCAGATTAAGGACGTGAGACGCAGTATTTATCTGCTGCTTGGTTGTTACTTTGTCATAGTGTTATTGTTGCTTTAGAAACATAGAAACAAAGAAACATAGAAACATAGAAAATAGGTGGCGGAGTAGGCCATTCGGCCCTTCGAGCCAGCACCACCATTCAATATGATCATGGCTGATCATCCAAAATCAGTACCCCGTTCCTGCTTTCTCCCCCATATCCTTTGCTTCCGTTAGTTATGATATATTTTTCTCTTCTATTAATTTTATATTTTTCGAGTGATCTTCCTCCATCTTTGATCGGAATGCTCAAAACTTGCTCATATTTCGATACATACCGTTCCTCTCCTCCTCTTCTCACAGAGGGCGGTGGGTGTATGGAACGAGCTGCCACAGGAGGTAGTTGAGGCAGGTACTACTGCGTCATTTAAGAGACATTTACCTACCCAGGTACATGGATAGGAAACCTTTAGTGTGATATGGGCCAAATGCTGGCAGATGGAACTGGTGTACATGTGGATGGGGAATCTTGGTTGGTGTGGCCATGTTGGGTCATAAGGCCTATTTCCACGCTGTAAGACTCTATGACTCTCATTCTTCATTATGCATTGTGCAAACAAGTTCCATTTTCTAATTACTGAACCAAAACGTCACCTATCCATTTTTGAATTTGAGTTTAGTTTAGTTTATTGTCATCTGTACTAAGGTACCGCAATATGCTTTTGTTGCGTGCTAACCAGTCAGTCGAGAAACTATACGTGATTACAATCGAGCCGTCCACAGTGTACAGATACAGGATAAAGGGAATAACAGGAATAATACTTATTGCAAAATAAAGTGCATTAATGTCCAATCAAAGATAATCTGAGGGTCTCCAAAGAGGTTGATAGTGTAGATCAAACAGCATTGCTGATTTGATCCGTGTCTGGTTTTGCTGCTGATGACCCGATCCATAATCAATGTCAGGTTTCCACACCACCACCACCTTGTGGCACGCGGGCAGCCATGTTGGTTAGGCATGTTCAACTTAAGATGTCGAGCCTACAGTACTCATTTCAATGGTCTCTGTACGTATTCTAATTAAAGTACTTGTTATGATATATAATGACTCTGTATCAATAGTACTATGCACAAATAGTAGTTCAGGACTGCTCTCTAGATGTTGGTAGGATGGTTCAGTTGCCCGATAACTGCCGGGATGAAACTGTCCCGGGATGCTGCCTGACCCGCTGAGTTACTCCAGCATTTTGTGCCTGTCTTGTTTGAGAAACTCGCCGTCGCTCCGTGAGATGTCCTTCGTATCTGTCCCATTCAGAGTGGAAATTAAGAAGTAAACAAGCCCCATGAAGAGCCAGATTCAAAGTACAGGTCCAACACACCATTCCCTCCAACATAATGATAATCATTTTGTGACAAAGTCAAAATGTCAATAATTGTATGGAATTTATACGTTCTCCCTGTGAGCTGCGTGGGTTTTCTCGAGGAGCTCCGGTTTTCTCTCACGCTCAAAAGACGTACAGGTTTATAGGTTAATTGGTAAATTTGTAACTTGTCCCTAGTGTGTGTCGGGTAGCGACAGTATACGGGTGATCGCAGGTCGGCGCGTACTCTGTGGGCCGAAGGGTCTGTTTCCTCGCTATATCTATATAAGCTAAAAACTAAATAAACTAATGCCTTCTGTGGTATCAGAAACTTCCTCAACATATTGCCTTCACTCACTCAGTCTTTGCATCTTGTTCAGTAAAGCAGCTGAAGGGAACACATTTCTGTTTATTTTAGATTTAGACTTTAGAGATTTAACACGGAAACAGGCCCTTAGGCCGACCGAGTGCTGACTAACGATTGATCTTGTCTCCAGTTACTCCAGCATTCTGTGTCTATCTCTGACTCACAATCACCCGTGCACAGTGGTTTAGCGGTAGAGTTGCTGCCTTAAAGCACCAGAGACCCGGGTTCGATCCTGACTACGGGTGCTGACTGTACGGAGTTTGTACGTTTTCCCCCATGACGATGTGGGATTTTCCCGGGTGCTCTGGTTTCCTCCCACATTCCAAAGCCGTACAGGTTTGTAGGTTAATTTGGCTATGGTAAATATTGTAATTTGTCCTTAGTGTGTAGGGGTAGAATGAATGTGCAGGGATCACTGGTTGGCACGGATTCCATGCTGTATCTCTAAACTAAACTAAACTAGCACTAGAGCTTGGATAGATGACCTTTCAGGTCGGGACCCTTCTTCAGACTGATCCTATCCATGTTGTGTAGATATGCTGTCTCACCTGCTAAGTTTAGTTTAGTTTTGTATTAGTTTAGAGATACAGTGCGGAGACAGGCAATTCGGCCCACCGAGTCCGCACCGATCAGCGATCACCGCATACTAAAACAATTATACATTTATACCAAGCCAATTAACCTAAAAATCAGTACGTCTTTGGACTGTGGGAAGAAACCGAAGATCTCGGAGGAAACCCATGCGGGTCATGGGGAGAAGGTACAAACTCCGTACAGACAGCACCCGTAGTCGGGAACTGAGGCGCTGTAAGGCACCATGCCGTCCAGGAATGACTCCAGCACATTTCTCTTCGTAAACCAGCACCTGCAGTTCCTTGGGTCTGCCTTTGCATGTAAGTGGGATAAATGCCTCAGATGCACTCGATTTTGATCTGCATTGAAAAGTTTGTGAAACCTTAGGATTGCTCTTATTATCTCTTGGTTGGATTCCTCATGTTACTGTAACGGCACTCCACAACCATCCACACCTCTGCCTCAGCGCCACGCGACTGCAGTGTGAAAATCAACAATTCAAACACTGGAAATACTATCTGACCATACTATTCCCAATTCTTCAAAGCCAAACACAACACCCCAGATCAGAAGGTGTCCTTCCCCAGTTGACAGCCTATGTATTATTAATCAATCATCCTCTTCATTTCAAAGGATGAGCTGTGCAGCTTCAAACTATGATGGGTTTACCTTTTTCCTTTTGATATCAACCACCTTGGTCTTATGAACAACTCTTGGTGGCTTGAAGACTGGAGATGCTCAGCTGGTTTCATGTTGATGAGCCTTTCACCGAGTCTTGCAAAAGTTAGAAACAAAAGAAACAAAGTTAGATGGGACTAGGGAAAAACAAATGGTCGGCACGGACTGGAAGGGCCGAGAGGGCCTGTTTCCGTGCTGTAGTTGTTATATGGTTATATGGTTATATGGTTATATAAAAGCAAGTTGTACATTTCCGAAGATGGGCACAAAGTTCTGGAGCAACTCGGTGGGTCCGGCAACATGTTTGGAGGTAAAGGATGGGCAGGTTGGGCAAGTTGGGCCGAAGGACTTGTTTCCACACTGTATGACTTAGTGGGAAAAATTTAATAGCGGTAACGTTTTCACACAAAGGGTGGTAGGTATGTGGAACCACCTGCTGGGAGTTTTGTGAGGTGGGAATATAGCAACGTTTAAGAAATATTTAGACAGGTTTAGAGGACGTTGGGCCAAACATGGGCAGGTGGGACTAGTGTAGACGGGACATGTTGGGTGGCGTGGGCAAGTTGGACCGAAGAGCCTGTTTCCATACTGTATGACTCCAGGACTCTAACTCTGTCCTAAATGGGCGACTGCTCATTCAGAAAATATGCTCCCAATTCCAGATTTCCCCCACACAAATATTATCCTTCAGGCATTTATTTTGTTAAGCCCCCTTGTTGCTTAAATGTTTCAATAAGATCATGTCTCAATCTTTTCGATATGGAGCCACTCTAGTTAATCTGTCTTAATAAGATAATCCTTTCATAAGTTCATAACTGCTAGGAGTTATGCCATTCAATCATGGCTGATCCATCTTTTTCTCCTAACCCCATTCTCCTGCCTTCTCCCCATAACCTCTGACTGCTACTAATGAAGAACCTATCCGTCTCCGCCTTAACTTGACTGTGGGGATCCATTGACTTGGCCCCCACAGCCTTTGGTGGCAATGAATTCCACAGATTCACAATCGCCCTAATGAAGACATTTCTCCTCATCTTCCTAAAAGAAGGTCCTTTAATTCTGATGGCTCTATCTTTAGTTTTTAGTTTTTTAGTTTTTAGTTTTTGAGATACAGTGCGGAAACAGTGCCTTTCTGCCCATTGGGTCCGCGTCGACCAGCGATCCCTGCACATTAACACTATTCTACACCCATTGAGGACAATTTTTACATTCACCAAGCCAAATGACCCGTACATCTTTGGAGTGTGGGAGGAAACCGATGATCTCGGAGAAAACCCAGGCAGGTCTCGTGGAGAACGTACAAACTCGGTACGGACAGCACCCGTGGTCGGGATCGAACCGGGGTCTCCGGCGCCGCATTCGCTGCAAGGCAGCAATTCTACCGCTGCGCCACCGTGCCTTGTGTCCACCGGAGCCTGACTGATACAAGGCACCCAGGATTGCGTGAGCATAGCTGTGAAAGATCATGTGGATAAGTATTGAAGCCACTTTCTACCACAGGATTCTATCTGTAGAATCTGTGCCCTGCAACCACCTTATTCTTGCCCAAGACACCCAGTTTCTGTAAATATATACACTCAAGGGACTGAAAGTGCTGAGAGGACGACTTGTGCAGAAACATTGGCCATCCTTGCTTTAAGTTCCTGCGCCAACTAATAAGATTCGGACAGGGTAAAAAACGACCAACTGCTTCCGTTGGCAGGTGAGTTAATAACCAGAGGACACAAATTTAAGAGAATTGTCAACGCACCAGGGTGCAGCATTTTCTTTGTGTTGGAGCAATCAATTTATGAGTAAGAGTGTGCGGCTTGAAGAGGTGAAGTGAACAGCACGGAATGGAATTTAAATAGGAATTCGACACGCTTAGTTCAGTTTATTGTCACGTGAACCAAGGTACAGTGAAAAGGTTCTGTTGCGCGCGATCAGCGGAAATACAATACATGGTTACACTCGAGCCGTTCACAGTGTACAGATGCATGGTCAGGTAATAACGTTTAATGCAAGGTAAAGCCAGCAAAAGTCCGATCAAAGATAGTCCGAGGGTCTCCAATCAGCCAGTTAGTAGTTCAGGACCGCTATCTTTTTTTTGGTATCAAAAATAATTTATTTAATTACGATCACAATACAAAAACCAAAACCATGGTAACACACCCACCACCATAGTACAAACTCACCAAATTATCTGGACACTAAGTTTGGAAACAACTATGTTACAATCCTTATAGATATACTAAATAATCATCCCAGAGAATCCCAAAGGACTTTATACATCCGTGAGACCTGATTCGAAGAAAAATCCAGGAAGGATTGATTGTCAAATTAGTTTAGTTTAAAAAAGAAATTCACAGCACAAAGTTCGGATTGATTATTTTCAGTGTAATATCATTAACTGCGATGACTTACGATTGCTTTTCAATAGATAAAAATGTATTTCCTCTCTTGATGTTGGCAGCAATGCCTAAATCGGAGGTTCTTAAGATGGTTGTGAAGTGCAGTCTGCTATTACCGCCACCCGAGATTTATTGTGTAGCTGTTAGAAAATACTCCAACTCCCCTCCAGATCTGCTCCTGTACTAACGCACCATCTGTTCAGTTCATCATTTATTATTCTGACATACCAATTGCTTATAAATGTTCTTCTGACTATCGGTGATCCACATTTTCCGTCATAAGTAACCACTGAGTATTTCCATTCATGAGAGGTCACGTATCACATTATTTGCGATATTAGATTCTCAGACAAGAAGTCATTTTACCCCACAAACAAATAGGGGTTTTTTCTTTCTGTTGGATTGCCTTCCCCAATCTTGAATCCTTAATAATGTATCATGTTATTAAGTTTGCAGATGTTGGTAATTCTCAAGAGTTATTGCATCCACAGCAATCCTTTCTGTTAATTGTGCAAAGGGGTATTCCTGATGTTATGATCCATTTCAGCCCATTACAAAGCAAAGGGGTTTATTTGGGCTTTGCCCGAATGCTTATTGGTCAACGGGACCGGGAACCCGCCCTGAGGCTTGGCAGATGGTGTAACCGAGATGGAGCTTTGAGATATCGGACGCAAGGAGCAAGGGCCAGCAGGAGGATGTCATAGTCACAGAGTGATATTGCCTGGAAATAAGCCCTTTGGCCCAACTTTTCATTCAGCTCTCTTAATTTTTAAGAAAGTTATTGGCTTTTGACGTTCCTCGATCACAGTTCTGGTGTTAAGTCAATGGAAAAGCAATAGGGGACAAGATGGCTAATTTCTGAATATGAAAATGGCCATAACTTTTTTAATACTGAAGATATGAAAGTGAATTAGGTGTCAAATTAAACCATTTTATGCTTTATCTGATGGGATAAATTGCAGACTTGATTTTTAAAATCTCAAAGTTTTGTAACATTGCTACATAGTGCGGGAGAAAACCGGAGCACCCGGAGAAAACCCACGCCGGTCACAGGGAGAACGTACAAACTCTGTACAGACAGCACCCGTAGTCGGGATAGAACCTGGGACTCGGGCGCTGTCAGGCAGCAACTCTACCGCTGCGCCACCGTGCCACCCTATTGTTGCTTTAGCGTTTCAGCTGCATAAAGGCACCTCGGTCCGTGCAGTTTTTGCTCAATCTAAGTGTTATTGTTGGATCTCTGTGCCGCTCTAAGTTAGGGTGATACTCTCCTATTCACTTCTACCCCTTTAAGAACATTGGACTTAGTCTATAGAACTGATACGTTACACTGGTGAGAAAATATTTTCTGCACATTCTCCTCTTCACTCTACCTGTTATGTCTGTGTTTGGTATATTATCTGATTTGTCTGGATAGCATGCAAACAAAAGCTTTTCATTGTACCTCAGTAATAATAAACCTATACACTTCAACAATAATGAACTTAAACCTTAATCTAAACCTAGATAATTCTGTTCAAAATTTTAGTTCTTAGTTGAGGTTAGAGATACATCGTGGAAACAGGCCCTTCGTCCCACTAAGTTAACACCAACCACCGATGATCTGTTCAGACTGGCTCTGTCCTACACACTGGCGACAATTTAGAAAAGCCAATTAACCTACACACTTGTTTGTCATTGGAGTGTGGGCGGAAACCGAAGCGCCCGGAGAAAACCCACGCAGGTCACGGGGAGAACGTACAAACTCCGAACAGACAGCACCCGCAGTCAGGACTGAACCTGGGTTTCAGTTTTAGTTAAGTTCGGACACAGTATGGAAACAGCCCCTTCAGGCCACCTAGTCCCCTCCGACCATCGATCACCCACACTAGTTTTTTGATTTTGATTTTTGATTTTGATTTTATTGCTTGTCATTCGAACCTCAGAGAGGCTCGAACGAAACTCCGTTTCTACAAGCCATACAAACAAACAAACAGAACAATTCATAGAAAAACATGCAAACAATTAAATTCGCACAAACATCCATCACAGTGGATCCCTCCTCACTGTGATGGAAGGCAAAGTTCTTCTCTCTCCCCCGCACCATCTCTCTCCCGATGTCGAAGCCCCAGGCGGGCGGTGTTAAGTCCCATGTCCATTGAGGCCGCGCCGGGCGATGTACGGCCCCGCTCCAGGCCCAAAGTCACAAAGTTGGAGCCCCCGGCGGGCGCTGGAATGTCCCGCAGCCATAAAAGCCGCGCCGGGCGATGCTCGGCCCCGCTCCGGGTCGTTCCAACCCCGCGACACGGGCTGGAGAAGTTGTGTTGCGGAGCTCCGGAGAGCGGTCTCCGACCCGGACCGCGAGCACCCGACACCCCAACAGTCCACCGTCAGCAATCTGCAGCTGGAGCCAGAGCCGGAGCCCCGGAGTCAGGCCGGAGCTGGAGCCGGAGCCGGAGCCCCGGAGTCAGGCCGGAGCTGGAGCCGGAGCTGGAGCCGGAGCCGGAGCTGGAGCCCCGGAGTCGGGCAGCAGCCGGAACTGGAGCCCCGGAGTCGGGCCGCAGCGGCCACCCACCACCGCTCCCCACGCTCCGAGGCCGGCCAGCCCCACGACGGTAAGCTCTCAGCTCCGCGACTGGAGCCCCCAGGTCGTCCCGGTCGGAGGCCGCTCCACGGCACCAGGCCCCAACGACAACGGAGACCCGACAGGGAAAAAGTCAGGTCTCCCGTGCAGGGAAGAGATTAAAAATGTTTCCCCCTTCCCCCCCCCCCCCCCCCCCCACCCCCCACATATACACAGTTAGAAAACAATACAAAAAAAACACAAACAGCTACATTTAACTAGACAAAAAACAAAGGGGCCGCTGCAACGTCAGTCGCGCTCGCCCACTGCCCGGAGTTCTACATTATCCCACTTTTGCATCCTACACACTAGGGGCAATTTACAGAAGCCAAGATAACATACAAACCTGCACGTCTTTGGAAAGTGATCAGGCGGAGAACGTACAAACTCCGTACAGGCAGCACCCGTAGTCAGGATGGAACCCGGGACTCTGGCGCTGTAAGGCAGCAACTCTACCGCTGCGCCACCATGCCGCCCACTTTTCCCTCGCAATGTTATCCCGTCAGTATTTTCAGCAGCTTTTTGCAACTTGAGTGTAATTCTACTTTCTATGTGTTTTGTGTGTTTACCTTTCTCCCCTTGCCTCTTCCAAAGATTTACCCATTGGCTATAAATGTGGAATGCACCCCAGAGTCTAACCATGTCCCAGCTGCTTCTGCCCCAGTGAATAATTCACGCGTTTTTTTTCCCATCGTACGGAGAAAACTGTTTGAGGAGTCCTTCTCACGGCTGATTTCACGTGCTGAAGGCCATCTTGCAGGTTAGAGTTGAAGAAGGCATGGGAAGAAATAATCAGAGACTAGGGAAAAAATATATATTTTTCTTACATTTACAACCACCGAGGATTTCTCATGTAAACCAAAGACTGGGCCGTGTAATGGGAATTGGAAATAAAAGGGACATCCTAAAATTTACAGAATATGTTAAAAAAAAACCACAGTTAAACAAGTCAAACAGCAGCAGACAATGCGTAATGTTCATTGTGGGGATCAACAGAGATTGGAATGAAAATTATTTCAGTTTCAGTATAGTTTAGTTCATTGTCACGTGTACCGAGATACAGTGAAACGATTTTGTCATGTGCCAACCAGCCAGTGGAACGACAATACATGATCACAATTGCGCCATTCGCAGTGTACAGGAACATGAAGAAGGGGCTCGACCTGAAACGTCACCCATTCCTTTTCTCCAGAGATGCTGCCTGCCCCACTGAGTTAATTCTGCATTTTGTGTCTATCTTCGGTTTGAAGCTTCAAGTCAAGTGTGTTTTAGTTTCATGTGTCCCAGATACAACAATGACATTCTTACTTGCAGCAGCACAACAGAATATGTAAACATAGTACACTGTAAACAATATAATAAACGAGTGAGAAAAAAAAACTTCTGTGTATTTTATATATACACATGCTCACAAGTACACACACATATATATGGATATGCATATATATATATATATATATATATATATATATATATGTATGTATACAGCCACACACTTACACACACACATAAATATATATATGTGTGTGTGTATGTATGTGTGTATACGTGTATGTATGTGTGTATATATGTGTATATGTATATATGTATATAAGTAAATATGTAATATGTATATATGTATATATATGTATGTGTGTATGAGTGTGTGTGTATACATATATATATGCATATCCATATATATGTGTGTGCATATATATGTATATGGATATACTGTTTATATATATGTATATATATCTATATACATATATGTATACACACAAATACATACAGTATCTATATACTTACACACACATACTCAAAAAACAAAACATTAGTAGTACAATAATAATAATAATAATAATAATAATAATAATAATAATAATAATAATAATAATAGTATATTATGGTTCAGAGCTTAATTGAGGTTGTAGTGTTCAATAGCCTGATGGCTGTAGGGAAGAATCTGTTCCTGGACCTGGATGTTGCAGTTTTCAGGCTCCTGCACCTTCTTTCTGATGGCAGGGGTGAAATGAGAGAGTGGGCAGGATGGTGCGGGTCTGATGATGCTAGCTGCCTTTTTGAGGCAGCGACTCCGATAAATCCCTTTGATGGTGGGGAGGACAGAGGGCACTGGGCAGTGATGGACTGGGCAGTGTTCACAACTTTTTGCAGCCTTTTCTGCTCCTGGGCATTCGAGTTGCTGAACCGGGCCACTATGCAACCAGTCAATCTGCTCTCTACTGTGCACCTGTAGAAGTTCAAGAGAATCCTATCTGACATACCGAATCTGCAGTTCCTTCCAACACATGATAAGGGAATAACGTTCAGTATAAGGTTAAGAAATGTTTCTGTAGGAGTAGAGATTTAAGAGTGTGGGTGATTGTAATATGTGACTGTCGATCTGCTTCTGTCGCCTGGGTTAGGCACCTCTTGGAAGCAATGAAGAATATTGTGGATATTGTTCAGAAAGCAATATGAATTTGAAGCTAAATGTTATTAGGATTAATGACTGAACACCAAAACATTAATTTTCAAGCTCGAATATATAAGGATAAAACAGACACTTAAATGCTCCAGTTTAGTGTAGTTTAGTTCATTGTAGTTTAGCTTAGTTTAGTTTAGCTTAGTTTAGTTTAGTTTAGTTTATTTTTATTTTATTAAATTAATTTATATATACAATGTTGAAACTGGTCCTTCAGCCCTCCAAGTCCACGCAGACCACAGACTACTGTTCCTGCGCTGTGCTGCTCCAGGTTCTCAGGTCTAAAGCAGTCCTTATGATCGATACTAGATGTCATGATCTATATCCGTTTTATTCTGCACTACCATGGGAAGCAGATGCGTAAGTGCCAATATGGGAACCTTAATCAACTTTAGCAAACTCTCAGTTAACGTGTCCAACGCAATGTTTACCAACCTATTCCAATGGATCGATTTCCGATGTCAAAGAAAATGGAATACAAGGCTCTCGTGATTTTAACTTAGATTGTTGGCCTTGTGGGAATGATGTCTGGATCAGCAGGGACAGTTGCTCAGAAATTTGTAGCAACGTTAATCAAAATAGTGTTAAAGAAGGAACTGCAGATGCTGGAGAATCGAGGGTTACACAAAAGGCTGGAGAAACTCAGCGGGTGCAGCAGCATTTAAGGAGCGAAGGAGATAGGCGACGTTTCGGGTCGAGACCCTTCTTCAGATTAGGGTTAATCAAAATAGCTTTAGTTTGATTTGGTTCAGTTCATTATTGTCACGTTCACTGAGAATTAGTGCTATGATCTGCGTGCTATCACTTTTTCACACAGAGAGTTGTGAGTCTGTGGAATTCACTGCCTCGGAGCGCGGTGGAGGCAGGTTCTCTGGATACTTTCAAGAGAGAGCTAGATGGGGCTCTTAAAGATAGAGAAGTCAGGGGATATGGGGAAAAGGCAGGAACGGGGTACTGATTGGGGATGATCAGCCATGATCTCATTGAATGGCGGTGCTGGCTCGAAGGGCCAAATGGCCTACTCCTGCACCTATTGTCTATTGTCTATTGTGTGCAGTATGCTATTTAGAGCATACTCTACACTGCGCACCTGTGGTCGAACTATTTAGACAAGTATGCAGAGACTAAAGGTTGCATATAACGGTGCCATGAGAACACTGCTAAGGCAACCAAGATGGTGTAGTGCCAGTAATATGTTTGTGGCTGCAGGAGTCAGTACTCTAGAAGCTATCCTAAGACACCACATGTATAAATTCATTTGCAGGGTAAATGACTCTAAAAATGTGCTTATTGTGGCCTTGACAAACATAAGGGTTAGCACTACACGCTACGAATCCCAGTTGTGGAGACACTGGTATCGTTGTCTCGTTGTATGACATTGATCATTTTTTACTCTGGATTTTTAACTTAAGAATTGTGGGGTTTTTTTTAAATATATAAATTATGATGTTTTTATGTGCTTTACCATGATTTTATATATATTTATGATATTTGATATGCAGTGTATTTTTTAATGTAATGATGCCCCTTGTCTGGACCTTGAGTCCGTAATAAAGTTATTATTATCATTATTATTATTATTATTATTATCCTGTTAAATCATACTGTGTGTGAGTACAACTGATCCTCTTGTGGATCAGCACGCAGAGAGTCACCACGTTCCGGTGACAACCTGCACCTCCCAAGTCTCTGAAAAGTCCGATCTTAGCCTGAGGAGATGTGCAATTTGACTTTGAGTTCAGTTTATTGTCACGCATTCCGAGGTACAGCGAAAGGCTTTTGTTGCGTGCTAACCAGTCAACGGAAAGACAATACATGATTACAGTCGAGCCATCCGCAGTGTAAAGAGATTTAAAAGAGTGGAGCGATTGTCGTGCATGATTGCAGATCCACTTGCGTGACCAGCACACAAAAAGTCCTCTGGGGTGTGCGCCATATTTGCTCTGCCATGTCCTATTTTCTCATTGAGTATTAAGTATAGACGTTGGGAGGTCAGGTTGCAGTTACATAAGATATTGTTGAGGACTCATCGATTGGACAGGTGGGCGGAGGAATGGTTGACGGAATTTAATACAGAGAAGTGTGAGGTGTTGCGTTTTGGGATGTCTAACAATGCCAGGACCTACACAGTGAATGGTCGGCCTCTGGGGAGTGTTGCCGAGCAGAGGGATCTATGACTGCAGGTGCTTGTTTCCTTGAAGGTTGAGTCACAGGTAGTTAAGTGATCAAAAATGCTTTTGGCATTTTTTGATCTTTGCCCTTCATCAGTTAGAGTATTGAGCATAGAAGTTGGCAGGTCACATTGCAGTTGTGTAAAGGGGCGGTCCCACTGTACAAGCTAATTCAAGAGTTCTCCCGCGTTTCCCCTGATTCAAACTCAGAGAATTACGGTAATAGCCGCTCGTAGGTACTCGGGGCATGTTGAAAAATGTCCACGAGTCTTCACGAACTTACCGCGTTTCCCGAGTACCTGCCGTTAGTGTTACGAGCCGCTAAAAGACGTCCCGAGCTCCAACGTACCCGCTACGTACATTCTACGTGCTTACCACGAGTTTGATTTAAACTCGGGAGAGCTCTTGAATTAGCTCGTACAGTGGGACAGCCCCTTAAGACGTTGGTGAGACAGCATTTAGAATAATGTGTTCAGTTCTGGGCACCATGTTATAGGAAAGATATTGTCAAGCTTGAAAGGGTTCAGAGAAGATTTACAAGGATGTTGCCAGGACTAAAGGGTGTGAGCTATAGGGAGAGGTGGAGTAGGCTGGGTCTATATTCCTTGGAGTGCAGGAGGATGAAGGGTGATCTTATAGAGGTGTACAATATCATGAGAGGAATAGATCGGGTAAACGCACAGAGTCTTTTACCCAGATTAGGGGAATCGAGGACGAGAGGAAATAGGTTCAAGGTGAAGGGGAAAAGATTTAATAGGAATCTGAGGGATAGCTTTTTCAAACAAAGGGTGGTGGGTGTATGGAACAAGCTGCCAGATGAGATAGTTGAGGCAGGGACTATCCCAATGTTCAAGAAACAATTAGACAGATACATGAATAGGACAAGTGTAGCTGGGACATGTTGGCCGGTGTGGGCAAGTTGGGCCGAAGGGTGTGTTTCCACTCTGTATCACTCTGTGACTCCCACCCCGGTCATTCTTTTTCTCCCTGACACCATCCAGCACAATGTAGGTTGTAGTCCATTCACATTCAGGCTGTACCCAGGGATACAACTGGTAATGCCAGGAGTTAGCCATTTGATGGCAGCAACCACTAATGCTGCAGGAGGAAGACGTCTTATGTGCTTCCAATACAAATAGCTTAAAGCACAAATAAAATACTCAGGATAAAGATGTTGCAAATGCAGAACGGTCAGGGTGCAAAGGGGCAGGGGCACTGATCTTTAGTTCAGATTAGTTTCGTTTAGAGATACAATGCAGAAACAGACCCTTCAGCCCACCAAGCCCATGTAGGGTAGGTGTCCACCGTGCACTTACACGACCCTACACACACTCGGGACAATTCGCACCTATACCAGGCCAATTAACCTACAAACCAGTACATCTTTGCAGTGTGGGCGGAAACTGGAGCACCCGGATAAAACCCATGTGGTCATGGGGAGAATGTACAAACTCCGTACAGATGTAAATCCTGGCCAACACAGAGCTAAAATAAAGCAAAGGATTTATGCATCTACAAAGCCTGACAGCCATTTTCTGTGAGAAGCCTCAAGCTGCAAGCTGGTGCTAGGAAGTCCAAGAACCCAGATCAATACATCAGATAAGGAGAGGTCCAGATGTCCTCACAGTTGATAATATGTATGAGGACTTTGCAGAGAAGCTCTAAGGTATTGTAGATGCATGGATTTGATTGGAATACTGCAAAGGGATTGTAAATAATGTAAATAATGTTGCAAAACAGTTGCCCTGCTGTTTGGTGATTGGCCGAAGTGTGAAGCCCTGGCTGAATTGTTTGTACTACCATGGTAAAGGTTGCATTATTCAGTTTACTTCCTTCCAGAAGTTTCTGTAGAAATTTTGTTTGGGACTATTGTATTTGGGTTGGGGAACTGTCAATAATACTTTAATGTAATCAATATGTGTGATTGGCTTGTAAGGGGAACCACCCCTATGTAGTTCGGCCCTCATGGTTCGTTGACCTATAAAAGGTAGCCCCCACTTGGATCATAGTTGATCTTCTGGGAGGGCGCTTGGGACTACATGACCTTTGGAGTGTGTCTGCTTGCACGAGGCTGAAGGGCTTGGCCAGGCAGAGACAAGGATCGAACCCGCGGTGGTTTAGGTATCGTATAAGGGGATTTGTTGTTTGTTCAATAATAAAGTTTAGTGGTCCGGTGCTTGACTCAGTGTTTTACTGAACTAGACTAAGGGGTGTAAGCTTTAGGAGCATATTTACACAGACAGCACCCGTAGTGAGAATTGAACCTGGGTCTCTGGTGCTTTAAGGCAGCAACTCTGCCGCTGAGCCACCGTGTCACCGTAATCTGCCAGGAAACCAAACATGGTTTCCATGCGAAACCAAGCGAATGGTATGTTGGCATTTATAGCAAAAGGATCGCGAATGGTATGTTGGCATTCATAGCAAAAGGATTTGAGTACAAGAGCAGGCAGGTTCTACTGCAGTTGTACAGGGTCTTGGTGAGGCCACACCTGGAGTATTGCGTACAGTTTTGGTCTCCCTAATCTGAGGAAAGACATTCTTGCTATAGAGGGAGTACAGAGAAGGTTCACCAGACTGATTCCTGGGATGGCAGGACTTCCATATGAAGAAAGACTGGATAGACTCGTCTTGTACTCGCTGGAATTTAGAAGATTGAGGGGTGATCTCATAGAGACTTACAAAATTCTTAAGGGGTTGGACAGGCTAGATGCAGGAAGATTGTTCCCGATGTTGGGGAAGTCCAGGGCAAGGGGTCACAGTTTAAGAATAAGGGGGAAGTCTTTTAGGACCGAGATGAGAAAATCATTTTTCACACAGAGAGTGGTGAATCTGTGGAATTCTCTGCCACAGAAGGTAGTTGAGGCCAGTTCGTTGGCCATATTTAAGAGGGAGTTGGATGTGGCCCTTGTGGCTAAAGAGATCAGGGGGTATGGAGAGAAGGCAGGTACTGATACTGACATGGATGATCAGCCATGATCGTATTGAATGGCGGTGCAGGCTCGAAGGGCCGAATGGCCTGCTCCTGCACCTAATTCTATGTTTCTATGTTTCTATAAACTGTGATATGCTGTATGGAAACTCACCAGGCTGAATGGTTTCTATCTCGACTATAATCGTTCTATGAATTCTGTGACACTATCTGCCCAAAAGTGGGAGAGATTAAAATGGTTAATTCCTGGAGTAACTCAGTGACCTGGCTTCAGTCTTGACATAGAAACATAGAAAATAGGTGCAGGAGGAGGCCATTCGGCCCTTTGGGCCAGCACCGCCATTCATTGTGATCATGGGTGATCATCCACAATCAGTAACCCGTGCCTGCCTACTCGCCATATCCCTTGATTCAGCTAGTCCCTAGAGCTCTATCTCACTCTCTTTTAAATTCATCCAATGAATCGGCCTCCACTGCCCTCTGTGGCAGAGAATTCCACGAATTTACAACTCTCTGGGTGAAAAAGTATTTTTTCATCTCAGTTTTAAATGGCCTCCCCTTTATTCTTAGCTCCTGGTTCTGGACTCCCCCAACATAGGGAACATTTTTCTTGCATCTAGCTTGTCCAGTCCTTTTATAATTTTATACGTTTCTATAAGATCCCCTCTAATCCTTCTAAATCCCAGTGAATATAAGCCCAGTCTTTCTAATCTTTCTTCGTGTGACAGTCCCGCCATCCCAGGGATTAACCTCATAAACCTACGTTGCACTGCCTCAATCACAAAGATGTCCTTCCTCAAATTAGGAGACGAAAACTGCACGTAATACACCTAATGTGGTCTCACCAGGACCCTGTACAACTGCAGAAGGACCTATTTATTCCTATACTCAAATCTTCTCATTATAGAAACATAGAAACATAGAAGATAGGTGCAGGAGTAGGCCATTCGGCCCTTCGAGCCTGCACCGCCATTCAATATGATCATGGCTGATCATCCAACTCAGTATCCTGTACCTGCCTTCTCTCCATACCCCCTGATCCCTTTAGCCACAAAGGCCAAAATGCCATTAGTTTTCTTCACTGCCTGCTATACCAACTACGGGTGCTGTCTGTAAGG
The DNA here is from genome assembly GCA_035221665.1 of Okamejei kenojei. Lineage (NCBI taxonomy): Eukaryota > Metazoa > Chordata > Chondrichthyes > Rajiformes > Rajidae > Okamejei > Okamejei kenojei. The sequence continues at coordinate 11,154,461 of CM069135.1, forward strand.
AGTTTGTAAGTTCTCTCTGTGATCGTGTGGGTTTTCTCCGGGTGCTCCGGTTTCCTCCCACACTCCAAAGACATACAGGTTTGTAGGTTAATTGGTTTCGGTAAAATTGTAAAAATTGTCCCTTGTGTGTGTCAGATAGTGTTAGTGTGCGGGGATCGCTGGTCGACGTAGACTCGGTTGGCCGAAGGGCCTGTTTCCGTGCTGTATCTCTAAACTAAACTAAGACACGACATCAAGTTAAAGAATAGTTAAGAAAGAACAGCAGATGCTGGAAAAATCGAAGGTAGACGAAAATTGCTGGAGAAACTCAACGGGTGAGGCAGCATCTATGAAGAGAAGGAATAGGCGACATTTTGGGGCAAGACCCTTTGTCAGACTGATGTTGGGGGGTGGTGCAGGAAAAAGAAAGGAAGAGGTGCAGAAAGTAGGCTTTGTGGGAGAGCTGGGAAGGGAGAGGGGAAGGAGGGAGAAAGCAAAGGCTATCTAAAATTAGAGAAGTCAATGTTCATATTGCTGGGGTGTAAACTACCCAAGCGAAATATGCTGAGTTCTCCAGTATTTTGGTCTCCACGCGAAATATGAGGTGCTGTTCCTCCAATTTGCGCTGGGCCTCACTAAAGAATGATTATTTAAACCTCTGAGCTCGAGGGTGTTTGTGAAACATTTCTTTTTGTAATTACTTCATCAGGATCATTCGCTTTGCAAAGGTTATTTCGATTTCATCTTGCTGATCTATTATCCAGCCTGTTGGGGATTGGTTAGATAACTTTCGATGTTCCTGACCTAAGACTGACAAGATGATAATTGGATACCAAAAGGCACAGGTTAACACTGAATAAATGCTAATCTCCCTATAGTTCCCAACAGAGCCACATGCTGCCACTGTACAGATACAATGTCAATGTATAAAGCCTTGCCTCTCAATTAATATGGACACAAAATGCTGGAGTAACTCCACGGGTCAGGCAACATCTCTGGAGAAAGGAATAGGTGACGTTCCGGGTCGAGACCCTTCTTCAGACTTGAGAGTCAGGGGAGAGGGAATCTAGATGTATGGAAAGGTACATAGAAGAAATGAATAAAAGGTATGATGTGGTATAGTATTTTACTTTGTTGTTTCCGATTTTGGGGGAATCCAGAACCAGGGGTCACAGTTTAAGAACAAGGGTTTGGCCATTTAGGGCTGAGATGAGGAAAAAAAAAAAATTCAACCAGAGAGTTGTGAATCTGTGGAATTTCTCTGCCACAGAAGGCAATGGAGGCCAATTCACTGGATATATACTAGAGAGAGTTGGATACAGCACAACAACTCCCCCGCATGCGTCTCAGGCGCTCGGCCTTGCTCAGGAAGATAAGATTGTTAAGGGCTTGGACACGCTAGAGGCAGGAAACATGTTCCCGATGTTGGGGGAGTCCAGAACCAGGGGCCACAGTTTAAGAATAAGGAGTAAGCCATTTAGAGCGGAGACGAGGAAACACTTTTCTCACAGAGAGTGGTGAGTCTGTGGAATTCTCTGCCTCAGAGGGCGGTGGAGGTCAGTTCTCTGGATGCTTTCAAGAGAGAGCTAGATAGGGCTCTTAAAAATAGCGGAGTCAGGGGATATCGGGAGAAGGTAGGAACGGGGTACTGATTGGGGATGATCAGCCGTGATCACATTGAATGGCGGTGCTGGCTCGAAGGGCCGAATGGCCTACTCCTGCACCTATTGTCTATTGTCTATTGTCTATTGTCTATTGTCTATTGTCTATTGCCTCGTGCGGCCGATCTGCATAGGCTCCCCCTCCACTGGATCAGGGCCGGGATGTGCAAGGCTTCTTGGCTTCAGAGGTAAGTGGAACAATAGGCTCACTACGACGAGAGGAGTGTGAAGGGTTAGGTGACTGGTAAGGAGCTGTTGATAGCCTGGCTTGCTCTCGCTCTCGGAGCCGGTTATCTAACATCAATCAGTGAGTCCAGACCAGAGGGGAGGTCACGAGAGGCCATCTCAGCCTTCAGTTTCTCGTTGAGGCCATGAATGAAGACACGGCTAAAGAGAGTGGTTGGTGTGATACAGCTCTGCAGAGCGGTAACACACCAGCCACTCTCTATAGCCGTGGTCCGAACGTCAATGGCGTAATCGGCAACAAAGCGTGCCCCCTGGCGGAGTTGCAGCATCCTCTGGACCGGCGATCCCCGCACGTTAACACTATCCTACACACACTTGGGACAATTTACAATTACAGCAAGCCAGTTAACCTACAAACCTGTACATCTTTGGTGTGTGGGAGGAAACCAGAGCATCTGGAGAAAACCCACGCAGGTCACGGGGAGAATGAACAAACTCCGCACAGACAGCGCCAGTAGTCGGGATCGAACATGCGTCACTGGCGCTGAAAGGCAGCAACTTTACCGCTGCGCCACCATGCTTTAATGTGAACTAGGAGGTAACTGCCTGGAGTTGTGCTTTTTTCTGTGTTCAGATGGTATGCTTTAAGCTGGTTATTGACTGCTTCTAACGATTCTAATTTACATGCAAAAGGTTACCCTGCTCAGAGCAACATGCACTTTATTGCACCTATCTGGAAAAAAAATGTGTTTTTTTTCAACAAGTTGCCATGGGCTTGCATTAGTCAGAGTTTATGGTTGTTTAGTGAGACCAATGTTCATTTCTGGATTGGAACAGTAAAGAGATTGCGTGCAACTTACATATTTCCTGTGCTTGTAGCCAAGTTACTGCAAAAAAAAAAATTAAGGCTTTATTTGCAATTCACATTGTCAAAATCAGAGCTCTTTTCCAAACAACCTTTCGACAAAGCTGTTTGCTCGGGGCAAGATTGATACACTGCAAGTGGGAATATCATGACTGTTCCATGGTATGACATGCATTGTTTCAGTAAGAGAAGGGATCTGATTCTAAAAGGTACAGTCACCTGATCCATCTACACTCCAGTTACATCTACATCCATCTACACTACATACCTCCGTTACATCGACGACTGCTTTGGTGTCACCTCCTGCACCCACACACAACTGACTGACTTCATCCGTTTCACCACCAACTTCCATCCGGCACTCAAATACACCTGGACCATTTCCGGCACTTCCCCACCATTCCTTGACTTCACCATCTCCATCACAGGGGATACACTCCTGACCGACATCCATTATAAACCCACTGACTCCCACAGCTACCTGGACTACTCTTCCTCCCACCCTGCTTCCTGTAAGGACTCCATCCCCTATTCCCAATTCCTCCGTCAACGCCGCATCTGCTCCCAGGACGAGGTGTTCCAAACCAGGGCATCACAAATAACCATATAACCATATAACAGTTACAGCACGGAAACAGCCCTTCCAGTCCGTGACGACCATTTGTTTTCCCCTAGTCCCATCTACCTATACTCAGACCATACCCCTCCATTCCCTTCCCATCCATATACCTATCCACTTTACCTTTAAATGTTAAAATCGATCCTGCCTCCACCACTTCTGCTGGAAGCTCATTCCACACAGCCACCACTCTCTGAGTAAAGAAGTTCCCCCTCACGTTACCCCTAAACTTCTGTCCCTTAATTCTCATGTCATGCCCTCTTGTTTGAATCTTCCCTACCCTCAATGGGAAAAGCTTATCCACGTCAACTCTGTCTATCCCTTTCATCATTTTAAAGACCTCAATCAAGTCCCCCCTTAACCTTCTGCGCTCCAAAGAATAAAGACCTAACTTGTTCAACCTTTCTCTGTAACATAGTTGCTGGAACCCAGGCAACATTCTAGTAAATCTCCTCTGTACTCTCTCTATTTTGTTGACATCCTTCCTATAATTAGGCGACCAAAATTGTACACCATACTCCAGAATTGGTCTTACCAATGCCTTGTACAATTTTAACATTACTTCCCTACTCCTACATTCAATGCTCTGATTTATAAAGGTCAGCACACCAAAGGCTTTCTTTACCACCCTATCTACATGCGGTTCCACCTTCAGGGAACTATGCACAGTTATTCCTAGATCTCTCTGTTCCACAGCATTCCTCAATTCCCTACCATTTACGATGTACGTCCTATTTTGATTTGTCTTCCCAAGATGTAGCACTTCACACTTATCAGCATTAAACTCCATCTGCCATCTTTCAACCCACTTTTCATGGCCCAAATCTCTCTGTAGACTTTGAAAATCTACTTCATTATCCAAATGCCCTCATTCTTCAGAGAACGGGGATTCACCTCCCCCTCTATAGTTGAGGCTCGCACCAGGGTCTCCTCCGTACCCCGTAACACTGCCCTCTCTCCCCATCCCCCCACTCGCAACAAGGGCAGAGTCGCCCTGGTCCTCACCTTTCACCCCACCAGCCGGCACATACAACACAGAGTCCTCCGCCAGTTTCGCCACCTCCAACGTGACCCCTCCACTCGCCACATCTTCCAATCTCCCCCCGTCTGCCTTCCGCAAAGACCGCTCCCTCCGCAACTCCCTTGTCAATATTGTCTACTCCATCTACACTCCACGCTGCCTCGGCAAGTCCACCGCCGTAATCAACGACCAGTCTCAGTCTAGTTTCGACCCGAAACGTCGCCTATCTCCTTCGCTCCTTAGATACTGCTGCACCCGCTGAGTTTCTCCAGCTTTTTGTGTACCCTCGATTCTCCAGCATCTGCAGTTCCTTCTTTAAAACTCAGTCTAGTTTGTTTCAGTTTAGCTTAGTTTATTGTCACATATACCGAGGTAGAGTGAAAAGCTTATGTTGTGTGCTAACCAGTCAGCGGAAAGACAACACCTGGTTATATTCGAGCCGTCCACAGTGTACAGATACACAATCAAGGGAATAATGCTTAGTGCAAGATAAAGTCCAGCAAAATCCGATCAAAGATAGTCTGAGGCTCACCAATGAGGTAGATAGTAGTTCAGCACTGCTCTCTGGTTATGGTGGGATGATTCAGTTGCCTGTTAACAGCTGGGAAGAAACTGTCCCTGAATCTGGAGGTGTGCGTTTTCACACTTCTGTATCTTTTGCCCGATGGGAGAGGGGAGAAGAGGGAGTGGCCAGAGTGTGACTCGTCCTTAATTGTGCTGCTGGCCTTGCCGAGGCAGCGTGAGATATAAATGGATTAAATAGAAGAGAGGTTGGTTTGTGTGATGGTCTGTGTTGCGTCCACAATTCACAGCAATTTCATGCTTACCACAGTTATGTAAGACAGTCAATGTTAGACAAATATTCTGGCTCTTCCTTTTTCACTCGATGTTTTCTCAATGTCTACTAAATTTTATCATGGTTATTTTTTTCACAGAACAACCACCCACCCATAATTACAGTGAGCATTCTGCAGCTATGTGGCAATGTTTATACTATTTTTAGCACATTAAGCAATATAGCACTCTCAGGAAGATGTGGGGTGATCTTATTGTGGTGTATAAAACCATGAGAAGAATAGATCTGGTAGATGCACAGATTATCTTGCACATAGGGGAATCGGGGACCAGAGGACATAGGTTTAAGGTGAAGGGGAAATGAAAGAAAATATTTAATAGGAGGGGTAACATTTTTACACAAAGAGTGGGTGTATGGAACGAGCTGCCAGAGGAGGTAGTTGAGGCAGGGACAATCCCAACGTTTAAGAAACAGTTACACAGGTGCATGGATAGGACAGATATGGAGGTATATGGGCCAAACCCAGGCAGGTGGGACTAGAGTAGCTGGGACATGTTGGCCGGTGTGGGCAAGTTGGGTCAAAGGGCCTGTTTCCATGCTGTATCACTCTATGACTCCATGACTAATACTATTAATATGGTTGAATATTTACAGTCTGACCACTCACATTTCAGATGTTTCTACCTCTGTTCCATAAAGCTTTCTGCGGCACTGTGGTTCACCTGGTAGAACTACTGCCTCGCAGCACCAGAAACATAGAAACATAGAAATTAGGTACAGGAGCAGGCCATTCGGCCCTTCGAGCCTGCACTGCCATTCAATATGATCATGGCTGATCATCCAACTCAGTATCCTGTACCTGCCTTCTCTCCATACCCCCTGATCCCTTCAGCCACAAGGGCCACATCCAACTCCCTCTTAAATATGGCCAACAAACTGGCCTCAATTACCTTCTGTGGCAGAGAATTCCACAGATTCACCACTCTCTGTGTGAAAAACGATTTTCTCATCTCGGTCCTAAAAGACTTCCCCCTTATCCTTAAACTGTGACCCCTTGTCCTGGACTTCCCCAACATCGGGAACAATCGTCCTGCATCTAGCCTGTCCAACCCCTTAAGAATTTTGTAATTCTCTATGAGATCACCCCTCAATCTTCTAAATTCCAGCGAGTACAAGCCGAGTCTATCCAGTCTTTCTTCATATGGAAGTCGTGCCATCCCAGGAATCAGTCTGGTGAACCTTCTCTGTACTCCCTCTATGGCAAGAATTTCTTTCCAGAGAACCAGTGCTGTCTGTGTGGAGTTTGCACGTCTCCCTGTGACTGTATGAGTTTCCTCTGGGTGCTCCAGTTTCCTCCCACGTCCCAAAGTTTAGTTTGGTTCAGAGAGAACAGCGCGGGAACATGCCCTTCACCTCATCGAGTCAGCGCTGACCAGCATTCCTGCCCACTAACACTATCCTACACACTAGGGTCAATTTATATTTATACCTTAGCCATTTAACCTACAAACCTGTACATCTTTGGAGTGTGGGAGCAGTGTTCTCTGATCTAGTACCTACCTCTCTGGTGACCCTCGGACTATCCTTGATCGGACTTTGTTGCCTTTCCCTTGCACTGAACGTTATTCCCGTATCGTGTACACTATAAATGGATCGATTGTAATGATAGAAACATAGAAAATAGGTGCAGGAGGAGGCCATTCGGCCCTTCGAGCCAGCACCGCCATTCATTGGGATCATGGCTGATCGCCCGCTATCAATAACCCGTGCCTGCCTTCTCCCCATATCCCTTGACTAGCCCCTAGAGCTCTATCCAACTCTCTCTTAATGTATTGTCACGTATTGTCATGTATTGTCTTTCCACTAACAGGATAGCACGCAACAGAAGCTATTCCCTGTACCTCGGTACATGTGACAATCAACTAAACTGAAGTGACCGGCACATCTTTTGAATATGGTGGGAAAGCGGTTAGCAGGTAAGATTGTAAATTGTCCCTAGTGTGTGTAGTATATTCGGGATCGCTGGTCAGCGCGGAGAGCCTGTTTCCCCTAAACTGAACTAAACTAAAAAAGATGCACAATGACATCAATCATTCATGAATACTTCCAGATCAGTTTGCTTCAGATGTGGCAGCATAGAGCTCCCTGCACATGTATTGATAACAAAAGTTTTGAAGAAGTAAGGGATGCAAGGTTGCTGCATTCTGAATATTGATTTGCTAACTTCTTGATAAATAGCACTTGACACCACACTCCTCTCTTGGTTTTGCTCCAGAAGAGCTGCTAATGCATCACTATCTTCACAAGGGATTGCGCTGGTTTGAAATGTAGAGGGGAGAATAGGGAGCTGGCAACTGATGCAATAGGCAATGTTTCACAGAGTAGTGAAGACAATTTCAGCTGACTGAAAGAGTTAGACTCACCGGAGCAGCGGGCAAGTTCGCGACTCCGCAACTGGAATCTCATAAAACGTGGAGCTTGGAACAGCATAGGTGCATGGATCGGACAGGTTTAGAGGGATATGGACCAAACGTGGGCAGATGGGACTAGTGTAGCTGGGACATGTTGGCCGGTGTGGGCAAGCTGGGCTGAAGGGTCTGTTTCCACACTGTATCACTCTCTGACTCTGTGACTCTGCAGCATATAAACGGGCTCTTTGGCCCACAATGTATCTCATCTGCCTGTACATGATGCAAATCCCTCTATTCCCTGCATAATTTCAGAAGTTCATAGTTTCATAAGTTTTCACAATTTCCTCATAAAATAAGTTCATAACTCGTTGAAGCAGACAGGCCATTTGGCCCGTCGAGATCAGCCATGATTGAATGGCAGAGTAGACGAGATGGGCCAAATGGCCTAATTCTGCTCTTTACCACTTATCAACTTACGAGTCCTTTCCTCTCAACCCCATTCTCCTGCCTTCTCCCCAACCCCTTGACACTAATCAAGAATCTGTCTATCTCTGCCTTAAAAATATCCATCGACTTGGCCTCCAAAGCCAGAAGTGGCAATGAATTTCACCTCCCTCTGACTGAAGAAATTCCTCTCATCTCTTTTTATAAAGGTACGTCCTTTTATTGTGAGGCCTCAGGTCATAGACTCTCCCACCAGTGTCGTAGACTCTCCCACCAGTTAAACCCTCTCTACTTCCACTCAATTCTCTCAGGAGAATGGGGTTGAGAGGGAGAGATAGATCAGCCATGATTGAATGGCAGTGTAGGCTTGAAGGTCCAAATGGCCTAATTCTGCTCCTACAACTTATAAAGGTATGAACCCAACGGTATGAACATTGAGTACTCCAATTATAAGTGACATGTTCTTTCTCCCCCCTCTTTCTTATTTCATCCCCTGATCCTAGTTGACACCCATTTCTCCCTCTATCCCACTCCATGTCCTCCCCCTCAACAATATCCCTCCCTGTGGCTTTCAGTTTCACTTTAATTCCCTCCTTTAGTTTCCACCCTTTTTTTTGGATTAGGTTTAGAGATTTAGAGGCTTAGAGATACAGCGCGGAAACCGGACCTTCAGCCCACCGAGTCCGCAGCGACCAGCGATCCCCGCACACTAATACTATACTTCACACGAGGGACGTTGATAAGTGGTAAGAGCAGAATTAGGCCATTTGGCCCATCTCATCTACTCTGCCATTCAATCATGGCTGATCTCTTTGGGCCAAATGGCCTGTCTGCTCTAACGAGTTATGAACTTATTTTATGAGGTAAATTGTGAAAACTTATGAAACTATGAACTTTTACAATTTTACCGAAGCAAATTAAACCACAAACCTGCATGTCTGTGGAGTGTGGGAGGAAATCGGAGCACCCGGAGAAAAACCCACGCAGGTCACGGGGAGGATATACAAACTCCGGACAGACAGCACCCGTAGTCAGGATCGAACCCGAGCCTCTGGAGCTGTAAGGCAGCAACTCTACCGCTGCGCCACCGTGCCGCACCTTTGGCACTAAACATGATTCCCTTTATCTTGTAGGTGGCATGGTACACAGGATAATAAAAAGACCCGCATCACGTTCCGGGAACCAGCCCATAAGCCCCAGCTCCACCGCCCAGAGTGGATGGAGTGGATCGGAGGGCCGGTGAGCAGACCGTCTGCGGGAGGGAGAGCACAGCCTCGACGGGGGAGTGGGCCGCTGGAGGCACCTACAGCAGCCTGGAGCTCGGCTGGACCGGGCGCCGCTCCAAGAGGCCGAGAGCGCGGACTGCACGTGGCTGACAGCGGCAGAGGACACCACGGCTACGCTTGGCCGGGCCCATCCTGCAACGCCGCCAGGACAACAGACCTTCACAGTCAGAACAAGATCCCTGCACTTCCAACAACTTGGACTTGAAAATTGTGCCAAACTGGCAACTCTGTATAATGTCTCAGTGTACTACTGTTGTACACTTGTACTGTATCTGATACTTGCAATGATCTGTACACAAAAATTAATTTCACTGTACCTCAGTACATGTGACAAATAAAGTATCATTGTAATCACTGTAACCAAGGGCACTCAACCTGGAAAACCTCGAGCTGGATCGACCGTCAGCGATGAAACCGCGAGCTGGATCGACCGACCGCACACATACACACACACACAAACTCATCGCAAAGGCGGGGGCCAGGGAAAGTGGGGGAGCGCTGACTGCAATTCACACCCACAATGAACAGGAAGGTAAAAGACGGGCTGGCACATTTATGATAAGTCCTTTAGAGATCGCGGATGGGGGGGGGGGGGGGGGAGAGGGGAAGAGAAGGGGAGAGAAGGGGAGAGATGGGGAGAGATGGGGGGAGAATGGGGAAGAAGGCATGGAGATACTTTTAAGAAGCCAGACAACTTAATAAAGTTTAGAGGGCATTTAACATTACCAGTCGGTTTACTTAACTTTTTTTCTCAACGAGCTTTAACTTCGACTTCCTTCGATTACCTTCGATTGCCTTTGATTGCCTACAATAGCATTACAAACTACTACGACATTTTTTACTTGCGGGCATTTTTCAGCTTGCAAAAAAAACGCCGCGACCTAGCTGAGGCCTCGAGTATGCGAGGATTACAGTCGAGCATGAAGGAGAGTTACAGAGACCTCCTAGGACCTCGTGTCGACCATGCTGCGAGTATATGTGGAGGGCAAACTCTTCTAAACTAGTGAATTAGGTCGCCGCAGTGGGACAGCCCCTTTCCAAGATGGCGGCGCTGGCTTAACAGCTGCGGCCCTTCCTGCAGTCCATCTGTTATTTTATTTTTTATTTTTTCTCCTGTTTTTAGTTGGTTTCGTTTTGTTAGATTGTGTGTGTATGTGGGTGGGGGGGGGAGTAACATGTCTGGGTCTCTTCCTTCGGGGGGGGATGCGACTTTTCTGTCATATTCCCCGTCTTCGTCTCCGTCTGCACCGAGGCCTAATGGCGGAGCTGGCGGCCTCGGGCCCCGGGGCTGTTCCAGCGGCTGCAGTGATCCGACTCGGTCCCGGAGCGGTTCCAGCAGCAGTGGCGGTGGTAGCAGCAGCAGCAGTGACCCAACTCGGTCCCGGAGCGGTTCTAGCAGCAGCAGCGGCGGCGGCAGCGGCGGCCCGGCTTGGTCCTGGTGCAGTTCCAGCAGCGGCGGCGGCGGTGACCCGGCTTGGTCCCGGTGCAGTTCCAGCAGCGGCGGCAGTGGCAGCAGCGGCAGCGGCCCGACTCGGTCCCGGAGCGGTTCCAGCAGCGGCGGCGGCAGCAGCAGCAGCAGCAGCATCAGCGGCAATGACCTAACACGGTTCCGGAGAGGTTCTAGCAGCAGCAGCGGTGGCGGCGACCCGGCTTGGTCCCGGTGCAGATCCAGCAGCGGCGGCAGCGGCAGTAGCAGCGGCAGCGGGCCGACTCGGTCCCGGAGCGGTTCCAGCAGCAGCGGCGGTGGTAGCAGCAGCAACAGTGACCCAATTCGGTCCCGGAGTGGTTCTAGCAGCAGCAGCGGCGGCGGCGGCGACCCGGCTTGGTCCCGGAGCAGTTCCAGCAGCGGCGGCAGCAGCAGCAGCAGCGGCAGCATCAGTGGCAATGACCTGACACGGTTCCGGAGCGGTTCTAGCAGCAGCAGCGGCGGCGGTGGCCCGGCTCGGTCACGAAGCAGTTCCAGCAGCGGCGGCAGTGGCAGTAGCGGCTGCCTGACTTGGTCCCGGAGTGGTTCCAGCAGCGGCGGCAGTGGCAGCAGCAGCGGCAGCAACCTTACACGGTTCCGGAGCGGTTCTAGCAGCAGCAGCGGCGGCGACGGCCCGGCTTGGTCATGGGGCGGTTCCAGCAGCGGCGGCAGCGGCAGCAGGAGCAGCGGCCGCCCGGCTCGGTCCCAGAGCGGTTCCTGCAGCGGCGGCGGCAGCAGCTATAGCGGCGACCCGACTCGGTGGCGGCGGCAGTGGCAGCAGACCGACCGCAACCACGGTGGAATCGGCCACGGGCCCAGTGGACAACATCATCGAGAGCTCGCAGCTTACAGGTTGGTGACCTGTTTTTAAGAGCTCCCGCAACAACAGCTTCTTCCGCAGGTCTGGAGGGCGGCAGCTTCGACCACCCCGGGCCGCGGAGTTGAACCGGCCCGTACGCGGAGCTCGGTTGAACCGCGGGACTGACTTACTTACCATCAGCCGGTGGGGTCACAACAACTGAAGCCTGGATTGCCTCGGCGCAGAGGGAAACAAAGAGGGAAGAGACAGAGACTTTAAGACTTTGCCTTCCATCACAGTGAGGAGGTGTTTGGTGAGCTCACTGTGGTGGATGTTAAATTTGTGTTTATTGTGCGTTCTGTCATTTAAAAAAAAAATTATATGTATGACTGCAGGGCAACAAAATTTTGTTCAGACCGAAAGGTCTGAATGACAATTAAAGAATCTAATCTAATCTAATTACGGCAGCAACTCTACTGCTGCGCCACCATGAACAGCCTACAAATACAGTGGCTTGCAAAAGTTTTCATACCCCTTGAACTTTTCCACATTTTGTCACGTTACAACCACAAATGTAAATGTATTTTATTGGGATTTGATGTGAAAGACCAACACAAAGTGGTGCATAATTGTGAAGTGGAAGGAAAATGATACATGGTTTCCAAATTTTATTACAAATAAAAAACTGAAAAGTGTGGCAAGCAAAAGTAATCAGCCCCCCTGAGTCAATACTTTGTAGAACCACCTTTCGCTGCAATTACAGCTGCAAGTCTTTTGGGGTATGTCTCTACCAGCTTTGCACATCTAGAGACTGACATTTTTCCCATTCTTCTTTGCAAAATAGCTCAAGCTCAGTCAGATTGGATGGAGAGCGTCTGTGAACAGCAATTTTCAAGTCTTGCCAGAGATTCTCAATTGGATGTCGGTCTGGACTTTGACTGGGCCATTCTAACACATGACTATGCTTTGATCTAAGCCATTCAATTGTAGCTCTGGCTGTATGTTTAGGGTTGTTGTCCTGCTGGAAGGTGAACCTCCACCCCAGTCTCAAGTCTTTTGCAGACTCTAACAGGTTTTCTTCCAAGATTGCCCTGTATTTGGCTCCATGCATCTTCCCATCAACTCTGACCAGCTTCCCTGTCCCTGCTGAAGAAAAGCATCTCCACAGTATGATGCTGCCACCACCATGTTTCACAGTGGGGATGGTGTGTTCAGGGTGATGTGCAGTGTTAGTTTTCCATCGCACATAGGGTTTTGCATTTAGGCCAAAAACTTCAATTTTGGTCTCATCAGACCAGAGCACCTTCCTCCACATGTTTGCTGTGTCCCCCACATGGCTTGTGGCAAACTGCAAAGGGGACATCTTATGGCTTTGTTTCAACAATGGCTTTCTTCTTGCCACTCTTCCATAAAGGCCCAATATGTGGAGTGCACGACTAATATTTGTCCTGTGAACAGATTCTCCCACCTGAGCTGTGGATCTCTGCAGCTCCTCCAGAGTTACCATGGGCCTCTTGGCTGCTTCTCTGATCAATGCTCTCCTTGCCCGGCCTGTCAGTTTAGGTGGATGGCCATGTCTTGGTAGGTTTGCAGTTGTGCCATACTCTTTCCATTTTCGAATGACGGATTGAACAGTGCTCCGTGAGATGTTCAAAGCTAGGGATATTTTTTTATAACCTAAACCTGCTTTAAACTTCTCCACAACTTTATCCCTGACCTGTCTGGTGTGTTCCTTGGGCTTCATGATGCTGTTTGTTCACTAATGTTCTCTAACAAACCTCTGAGGCCTTCACAGAACAGCTGTATTTATACTGAGATTAGATTACACACAAGTGGACTCTATTTACTAATTAGGTGACTTCTGAAGGCAATTGGTTGCACTGGATTTCATTTAGGGGTATCAGAGTAAAGGGGGCTGAATACTTTTACACACCACACTTTTCAGTTTTTTATTTGTAAAACGATTTGAAAACCATGTATCATTTTCCTTCCACTTCACAATTATGTGCCACTTTGTGTTGGTCTATCACATAAAATCCCAATAAAATACATTTACGTTTGTGGTTGTAACGTGTAAAATGTGGAAAAGTTCAAGGGGTAGGAATACTTTTGCAAGCCACTGTAAATCCTTCTTGATGATCTTAATGCCACCAAATCCCAAAATGAATGAATATGTACAGTCAAAAATATTCAGTATATGGATGTGGATGAGGATGTGCATCACATTTGATCTTATGAACTCCACCATTCACTCCTTTGAGGTAATTAATGAGGACAGATCTAATTCTAGGCAAACTGAAACACCTTTAATTGGCGATTTTTATTCCATCACTTCACCCAATGGTGAGTGTATGGGAAGATACTGCAGATGCTGCTTTAAACTGAAGATAGACCCAAAAAGCTGGAGTAACTCAGTGGGACAGGCAGCATCTTTGGAGAAGAAATGGGTGATCCTGCAGTCAAATTAAAAATCTTATTGGCTGCAAATTCTTCCACCTACTTACTTTGAATAAGTGCACAGGGAAGATTTAATGTGCTAAAAGCTTTTGAGCACGCATTAAGTTAATCTGCTAAATTATTTTCATTCATCACCATGGGTAGAGTTGCTGCCTTGCAGCGCCAGAGACCTGGGTTCAATCCTGACTGATTTGGTTTCCAAAATCATCAGAGGAATAAATCGGGTAAGTGTACAAAATCATGAGAGCAGTAGACCAGGTAAATGTAATCTTTCAGCCAGTGTAGGGGAATCGAGAAGCAGAGGGGATAGGTTTAAGGTGAGGAGGGAAAGGTTAAAAGGGTACCTAAGGGGTTACCTGAGATTAGCATATATCTCAGAGTCTCCTCGGGTGATGTTTGACTGACACTTAGGGTTGCCAATGGACATAGAAACATAGAAACATAGAAATTAGGTGCAGGAGTAGGCCATTCAGCCCTTCGAGCCTGCACCGCCATTCAATATGATCATGGCTGATCATCCAACTCAGTATCCCGTACCTGCCTTCTCTCCATACCCTCTGATCCCCTTAGCCACAAGGGCCACATCCAACTCACTCTTAAATATAGCCAATGAACTGGCCTCAACTACCCTCTGTGGCAGAGAGTTCCAGAGACTCACCACTCTCTGTGTGAAGAAAGTCTTTCTCATCTCGGTCTTAAAGGATTTCCCCCTTATCCTTAAGCTGTGACCCCTTGTCCTGGACTTCCCCAACATCGGGAACAATCTTCCTGCATCTAGCCTGTCCAACCCCTTAAGAATTTTGTAAGTTTCTATAAGATCCCCTCTTAATCTCCTAAATTCCAGATAGTATAAACCGAGTCTATCCAGTCTTTCTTCATAAGACAGTCCTGACATCCCAGGAATCAGTCTGGTGAACCTTCTCTGCACTCCCTCTATGGCAATAATGTCCTTCCTCAGATTTGGAGACCAAAACTGCACGCAATACTCCAGGTGTGGTCTCACCAAGACCCTGTACAACTGAAGTAGAACCTCCCTGCTCCTGTACTCAAATCCTTTTGCTATGAAAGCTAACATACCATTCGCTTTTTTCACTGCCTGCTGCACCTGCATGCCTACTTTCAATGACTGGTGTACCATGACACCCAGGTCTCGCTGCATCTCCCTTTTTTCCCAATCGGCCACCATTTAAATAATAGTCCGCTTTCCTGTTTTTGCCACCAAAGTGGATAACCTCACATTTATCCACGTTATACTGCATCTGCCAAACATTTGCCCACTCACCCAGCCTATCCAAGTCACCCTGCAGTCTCCTAGCATCCTCCTCACAGCGAACACTGCCCCCCAGCTTAGTGTCATCCGCAAACTTGGAGATATTGCCTTCAATTCCCTCATCCAGATCATTAATATATATTGTAAATAGCTGGGGTCCCAGCACTGAGCCCTGCGGTACCCCACTAGTTACTGCCTGCCATTGTGAAAAGGACCCGTTTACTCCTACTCTTTGCTTCCTGTTTGCCAGCCAGTTCTCTATCCACATCAATACTGAACCCCTAATACCGTATGCTTTAAGTTTGTATACTAATCTCTTATGTGGGACCTTGTCGAAAGCCTTCTGGAAGTCCAGATATACCACATCCACTGGTTCTCCCTTATCCACGCTACTAGTTACATCCTCGAAAAATTCCACAAGATTCGTCAGACATGATTTACCTTTTGTAAATCCATGCTGACTTTGTCCAATGATTTCACCACTTTCCAAATGTGCTGCTATCCCATCTTTAATAACTGACTCTAGCAGTTTCCCCACTACCGATGTTAGACTAACTGGTCTGTAATTCCCCGTTTTCTCTCTCCCTCCCTTCTTAAAAAGAGGGGTTACATTTGCTACCCGCCAATCCTCAGGAACTACTCCAGAATCTAAAGAGTTTTGAAAGATTATCACTAATGCATCCACTATTTCCTGAGCTACTTCCTTAAGTACTCTGGGATGCAGCCTATCTGGCCCTGGGGCCCTGGTTGCCAACTTTCTCACTCCCAAATAAGGGACGAAAGGTCAAAATAAGGACAAATTCCCGATGGCAATTCGTTGACCGACTCGACCATAGCTGGGTGAATGATGAGTTGGCCCGGGTGCTGGACTGCACACAAAGCCCAGCCGGCGGGCCAGCTGAGGACCCCATTCAACTTATGAACCAATGATCGGCCATGAGAAAGAGGGGTGGTGGTGGTGTCGGCTGTAAGTGAAGGTCCGAAGGTCGGACAGCTGGTCGGGCGGCCAACCGACAGGGCAGAACCAGGGGCCACAGTTTAAGAATAAGGGGTAAGCCATTTAGAACGGAGACGAGGAAACACTTTTTCTCACAGAAAGTTGTGAGTCTGTGGAATTCTCTGCCTCAGAGGGCGATGGAGGCCGGTTATCTGGATACTTTCAAGAGAGAGCTAGATAGGGCTCTTAAAGATAGCGGAATCTGGGGATATGGGGAGAAGGCAGGAACGGGCTACTGATTGGGGATGATCAGCCATGATCACATTGAATGGCAGTGCTGGTTCAAAGAGCCGAATGGCCTACACCTGCACCTATTGTCTATTGTCTATTGTCTATTGTGTCTGTCTTGTCGCTTCTTTTGCGTGGTGGTGGAAAGAATGGTGGAAACAGGGCCGCGACGTGAATGCTCTTTTCTTGGCCCCACTAGGGATAAGTTACAGGCGCCAATGAAAATACAAACCCAAACATCTTTGGAGTATAGGAGGAAACCGGAGCACCAAGAGAAAACCCACGCAGGTCACAGGAAGAACGTACAAACTCCATACAGACAGCACCCAGAGTCAGGATCGAACCCGGGTCTCTGGCGCTGCAAGACATCAAATCAACCGCTCCGCCAACATGCCACCCAAAGTGAGCGAAACCATCTTTCTGTTTGTGTCTCAGATATGCAGCACCTGTAATTTGTTTTTTTTTATTTTAAGTGTTTGAAGTTGTAACGCAATGACCAGAGTCATGTTCACAAATCTGAGCTCAGTAGCTGAGGGATTTAACTTCAGATAAAAATGTATGCAGTTGGGATTTAAGAGAAGGCATCTTCAGTGCTGACCCTGAAACCTCTGTGTTGTTATTTTAGAACTCCATCAAGCACTATCTTTCATGAAAGAAGATATACTTTGCCTTCCACCTCTAAGCGAAACATGAAAGGAGAACCGCTGCACTGTGTTTATCTCAGAAATATCCTAACGAGCAATTTACTTATACAGACACGGACACAGAGCAAGATACAGCATGGCAACAGGCCCTTTGCCCTCTGAGTCCAGTAAGAATAAGGGGTAGGCCATATAGGACCGAGATGTGGAAAAACGTTTTCACCAGAGAGTTATGAATCTGTGGAATTCTCTGCAACAGAAGGCAGTGGAGGCCAACTCACTGGATATTTTCAAGAGAGAGTTAGATTTAGCTCTTTAGGGCTGTCGGAATCATAGAATCATAGAATCATAGAATCATAGAAAATAGGTGCAGGAGTAGGCCGTTCGGCCCTTCGAGCCTGCACCGCCATTCAATATGATCATGGCTGATCATCCAACTGGGTATCCCGTACCTGCCTTCTCTCCATACCCCCTGATCTCTTTAGCCACAAGGGACACATCTAACTCCCTCTTAAATATAGCCAATGAACTGGCCTCAACTCCCTTCTGTGGCAGAGAATTCCAGAGACTCACCACTCTCTGTGTGAAAAAAGATTTTCTCATCTCGGTCCTAAAAGACGTCCCCCTTATCCTTAAACTGTGACCCCTTGTTCTGGAGTTCCCCAACATCGGGAACAATCTTCCTTCATCTAGCCTGTCCAACCCCTTAAGATCCCCCCTCAATCTCCTAAATTCCAGTGAGTACAAGCCGAGTCTATCCAGTCTTGCTTCATATGGAAGTCCTGCCATCCCAGGAATCAGTCTGGTGAACCTTCTCTGTACTCCCTCTATGGTAAGAATATATTTCCTCAGATTAGGACACCAAAACTGTACGCAATACTCCAGGTGTGGCCTCTGTGAAGTATGCAGTAGAGCCTCCCTGCTCTTGTACTCAAATCCTTTTGCTATGAATGCCAACATACCATTCGCTTTCTTCACAACCTGCTGCACCTGCATGCCTACTTTCAATGACTGGTGTACTATGACACCCAGGTCTCGTTGCATCTCCCCTTTTCCTAATCGGCCACCATTCAGATATTAGTCTACCCTCCTGTTTTTGCCGCCAAAGTGGATAACCTCACATTTCTCCACATTATACGGCATCTGCCATGCATTTGCCCACTCACCCAACCTATCCAAGTCACCTTGCAGCCTCCTAGCATCCTCCTCACAGCTAACACTGCCCCCCAGCTTTGTGTCATCCACAAACTTGGAGATGTTGCATTCAATTCCCTCATCCAGATCATTAATATATATTGTAAATAGCTGGGGTCCCAGCACTGAGCCTTGCGGCACCCCACTATTCACTGCCTGCCATTCTGAAAATGATCCAAGGGATGAAAATGAATCAGGGGATATGGGGAGAAAGCAGGAACGGGGTACTGATTCTGGATGATCAGTCATGATCATATTGAATGGCAGTGCTGGCTCGAAGGGCCGAATTGCCTACTCCTGCACCTATGTTTCTGTGTTTCTATGTCCACACTGTTACAACTACAGAGGTAACACATTACACTGATTTACAAATGTGGCAAAGACATGCATCTGGCTGACACTCTGTCACGAGCTCCATGAAAGACTTGTGAGGAACAGTTAACAGATGATGACAGTTTTGTTGTCACGATGTTTTCCTATATTTAATATTTCCTATATTTCATCCCTGCGGAATCTATTGACGATCCCGTCTGCCTGATGAACAAATTCTGACAACTTTGTGAGTTACGCGCCAATCTCGTTATGGAGCGCCACAGATTTTTTTTTGCGTGCAGCCCAAAGTAAGGTGAGCCAGTTGAAGCCTACATCAGTTCCTTAAAGCACATCGCTAGCTGATGCGAGTTCGAAAACTGATGTGACAGTCTCATTTGTGACAGACTGGTATATGGAATTTTCAATGACAAGGTGAGAGATGAACTTATACGTGATGCAGAGCTCACTCTTGTTAGAGCTGAGCAGAGATGTCGTATTGCCGAGTTGACTGACACTCACACTAAATCTTTGGGACCGGATCCCCATTCTGCTTATAATGTCAATGCTCAGCGCCAGCCATCACAAGTGCTTGGTAGGCTAATATAGTTGATCTACAAACCATTAACTGCCTATTTACACTATTCCTACATTCCAGACCGATCCTGAGCTGCCAGAGACCCGGGTTCGATCCTGACCGCGGGTGCTGTCTGCATGAAGTTTGTACATTCTCCCCGTGACCCTCGTGGGTTTTCTCCAGGTACTCTGGTATCCTCCCACTCTCCAAAAACGTACAGGGTTTGTAGACTAATTGGCTTAGTAAAATTGTAAAAATTGTCCCCAGTGTGTGTAGGATGGTGCGAGTGTGCGGGGATCACTGGTCGTCACCAATTCGATGAGCTAAAGCGTCTGTTTCCGTGTTTTATCTCTAAAATATATGAAACTAAAATCTGTCTCATTGGAGATCCTCGGAATATCTTTCTCGGACTTCCCTGGACATTATCTTCCACAAACCATAGTTCCCTTTATCCTGTATCTGTACAATGTGCGTTGTGGACAGTTTGATAGTAATCATGTATTGTCTTTCCACTGATTGTATAGCACTCCACCAGATGTGCCACTCTGCCACCACACTAAAAAAAAGGAGGAAAAAATAGAAATAGAATCATCAGCATTAGGCCTAATTTCAACTGACGTTTCTATGCTGTTTAACTTGCCACCAAGTGGTGCGGTGGCGCAGCGCTAGAGTTGCTGCCTTACAGCACCGGAGACCCGGGTTCAATCCTGACCACGGACGCAGTCTGTACGGAATTTGCACGTCTTCCCCGTGACCTGCGTGGGTTTTCTCCGGGAGCTCCGGTTTCCTCCCACACTCCAATGTCTTACAGGTTTGTAGCCAGATTGGGTTTGGTAAAAATTGTAAACACTGTCCCTTGTGTGTGTAGGATAGGGATCGTGTACGGAGTGATCGCTGGTCGGTGCGGACTCGGTGGGCCGAAGGGCCTGTTTCCACGCTGTATCTCTCAGCTAAACGAAACTAAAGATAAAAACTGTCAGACGATTATAGCTAAGCACATTTTGCTGACTGCTGATGCTTTCTTCCCTTGTGTCGGTAAACTTGAAAGGATGAGGTCGGTACAAATGCTATCCTCCGGGAGAACTAGTGCCATCTGGATGAATATTTCAGGATTGGTAATAAGGCCAATGAATAAAATATATTCTTGTGTCAGTCATGTATTTTCAAACCCGCAATCGGACTTCTCCTCTGTGATGTACCTGTGAGGATCAGACAGCTAGGGGAAAAAAAAATCAACCGATAAGTTAGATTATGCAGACAAATTAATGCAGTATTGTAAATGCCAAACGGAATGAATAGAGAGGGAACTTTGGACAGGAGCCAAGGAATACATTCTTCTGCATTCATCTCACTGGCACAGAAGGCATCAACCAGTCCTCCTTGATTCAATCACATGTTTGATCTGGTTCCGTTAGTTTATTTTAGTTTAGTTTAGTGATACAGCGCTGAAACAGGCACTTCGGCCCATCTAGGCCGCGCTGACCAGCAATCACCGCACATTAACACTGTCCGACACACACTAGGGACAATTTACAATTACACCAAAGCCAATTAACCTAGGGTGGCAATAGACAATAGACAATAGGCAATAGACAATAGGTGCAGGGGATTTTTAAGCAGATTTCCCCTTCGTAAACCCATGCTGACTCGAACCGATCCTGTTACTGTTTTCCAAATGTGCCGCTATTTCATTCTTTATAATTGTTTCCAGCATCTTCCTTCACAATGGCGCAGCGGTAGAGTTGCTGCCTTACAGACCCGGGTTCGATCCCGACTACGGGTGCTGTCTGTACGGAGTTTGTACGTTCTCCCCGTGACCTGCGTGGGTTTTCTCCGAGATCTTCGGTTTCCTCCCACTCTCCAAAGACGTACAGATTTGTAGGGTAATTGGCTTGGTGTAAATGTAAATTGTCCCTTGTGTGTGTACGATGGGGTTAATGTGCGGGGATCACTGGTCGGTGCGGACTTGGTGGGCTGAGGGGCCTGTTTCCGCGATGTAACTTTAGACAAAACTAAACCAAAATAAGGTTCATCCATCCTGGGCATTGGGTATCTTCTAAATCTTTTGTCCAAAATGTTAGATAACGAACATTGACTGCCCAATAGTAGAATCTAAGGTTCGGCAATGCCAAAACACCATCTTTTTTTGATTTCTGTAAGTATTTTTTACTTAGTCTGGAATTTTTATTCTGCCATAAATATGAAGACATTTTGAAATCTATAATATCAAAGAAAGATTTGGCAATAAAAATTGGTATTGTCTGAAATAAATAAAAAAGATTTAGGTAAAATGAACATTTTAACAGCATTGATTCGGCCGATTAAAGATAAGGACATTGGTGACCATTTAGTAAATTGATGTTTAATATGGTCAATTAAAGGCATAAAATTAAATTTAAATAAATCCTTGTGTTTCTTGGTGATCTTAATACCTAAATAAGTAAAACTTTCGGTAGTCAATCTAAGTGGAAACTGTCCATAATTCGAAACATGATTATTTAATGGAAAAAGCTCACTCTTACTAAGATTTAGTTTATAACCTACTAAAAACTACTAAATTGATTAAGTAATGCTACTGTTGCCGGAATAGATTTATCGGGGTTAGAAATGAATAATAACAGATCATCTGCATAAAGAGAGAGCTTATGTGTCTTATTGCCACGGACAATACCAAAAAATTAGGGGATTCCCTAATAGCGGTGGCCAATGGTTCCAAAGCAATATCAAATAGTAAAGGACTTAAGAGACAGCCCTGTCTAGTATCTCAAAAGAGCCTGAAAAAAGGGGATCTCTGATTATTAGTAAATACAGAACACTGAGGTATATAATATATCAGCTTGATCCAAGAAATATATTTTGGACAAATCTTAACTTTTTCAAGTGTATTGAATAAGTATTCCCATGCTACTCTATCAAACACCTTCTCGGCATCGAGTGAGATGACACATTCAAGGGTTTTATTTGACGCTGCATATACAATATTCATTAATCTTCTAACGTTAAAGTATGAGTAACGATTTTTAATAAAACCTGTCTGATCTTCAGAAATAATTTGCGGTAAAATATTTTCCAATCTCATAGCTAATATTTTGGAAAGAATTTTGAAATCTACATTTAACATTGATATTGGTCTATATGATGTCACTTCAGTAGGGTCTTTATCTTTTTTAAGAATTAAGGAAATAGATGCTTCATAAAAAGATTGTGGTAATCTATTCCTAAAAAAGGCTTCTTTAAATACCTTGCATAGCCAGGGAGACAATAAATTTGAAAAATACTTTAAAAATTCTACTGTAAACCCATCTAAACCGAATTTACCAAAATTCATTTAAATAATTGCTTTCTGTATTTCTTCTTCCATGATGGGTTCATCTAACAACAGAGATTGATTACATGGTAAATTTGGTAAGTTCAGTTTCTTTAAAAACTCATCCATTATATTGGAATCAGTAGGAAATTCTGATTGGTATAGGGAGGTATAAAATTCCTGAAAGGATTTATTAATTTCGTCATGGTCTACAGTTAATGTACCATCCCGTATACTCACTTTAGTAATCTGACGCTTGGCCGACACCGCTTTCAACTGATTAGCGATTTACCAGATTTTTCGCCATGTGTATAAAATTGACTTTTGGATTTAAGTGTTAAAGAAGGAACTGCAGATGTCTGAAGAAGGGTCTCGACCCGAAACGTCGCCTATCTCCTTCGCTCCTTAGATGCTGCTGCACCTGCTGAGTTTCTCCAGCTTTTTGTGTACCCTTTTGGATTTAAGTAGCTGGTTCTCAATCGGTGATACGAATAACAAATCATGTCTCAATTGAAGTTGAACTCTATTCTTGTAGAGCTCTAAATTTTGAATATTTTTTTATCAATTTCTTTAATCTCGTCAGCCAATGTACGTATTTACCTTTGAGTTTGTTTTTTTAATCCCGCGGAGTATACAATAATTTGTCGATGAATATATGCCTTAAAAGCATCCCAGACTACACCATTGGATATTTCTTCAGTAGAGTTTGCCAAGAAGTAAAAAACAATCTGATCTTTCATAAAATTAATAAAATTTAAGTCTTGAAGCAAATTAGCATTAAATCGTCATTGTTTAGCACTAAACTTGGAATCAGGTAGATTGATTGATACTTTCAAAGGTGCGTGATCAGAAATAGCGATTGTGTCATTTTCACATGCAGTGACCGATGGAACTAGCCGAGAATCTATTATAAAATAGTCGATCCTAGGATAACTATGATATACATGAGAGAAAAAATAAAATACTTTGTCATTTGGGTGTAAGAATCTCCAAACTTCTAACATTCCAGAGTGAAATAAAAAATAATTAATAAAATTAGCTGATTTATTTGGAAGCACATGATCAGATGTAGACCTGTCAATCAAGGGGTTCAGACAGCAGTTGAAACCTCAACCATTATTAAAAAGTGATCATTTAAATTAGGAAAGGATGCAATTAACTATTTAAAAAACTCAGGGTGATCAATATTTGGTGCGTAGACTTCCACCATAGCAACGTTTTGCTTATAAAGAACACTGGTAATCACCAAAAATCTGCCATATGGATCAGAAATTGTTTCATAGTGAACAAACGGAATTGAGGGGTCAATAAAAACAGAGACTCCTTTCACCTTAGCCTGTGAATTTGAATGAAACTGCTGTCCTCTCTAAAACTTGAAAAATCGTAAATTGTCATCTTGCCTTACATGAGTTTCCTGAACAAAGATAATCTGAGCTTCCTGAACAAAGATAGTCTGTGAAGAACTTTAAAAAATTTTTTTTCCTCTTAATGGGATGGTTCAAGCCATTCACATTCCATGAAAGGAAATTAATAACTTTATCCATATTGCTTGTAAAAATCATGTGGGATGTAAAGGGTTAATTTCTTAAAACCTAATAGTTCATGATACTGGAAGAAGAAAAATCTAGGGCGGAGCCAGAAGTGACGACATTTCAGACATTTTTGTAGTTCAGACTTTGCACAAATGAAAAACACTAAATAGGGAACAAAGGACCCCTCCACCCCTCCCACCCCTGTAAAGCCCCAAACTGACCAATAGACAGTCAGTAAGCTACCTAATCCCATCCCTGACCCCATCTCTCCTAGCGACCGCACCCGACACAGAGAAGATCATGTTTGCCCACTCCCTAGCCGTAACACGGTCATTGTTATCATATGAAAGAGAGAGAAAAAAGTACAGGCTGGCAATGGAGTTAAAGAGCGAATGCTACATATTTTTATCCAAGGTCAAGATATGAAAAATGAGAACAGCTTTCTCTTAGTTTGTCTAACAACAGGGCAACACGAATTAACAAAGACATTCTTAAAAGTTAGCATATATAAAAGAAAAACAACTAGGCCATGTAAAATTCTTAATCATTACCAAATGATATGTTGTCAAAATATGAACAGTAAATCTCCAATTATAACATAATCAGCTATCAATTACTCCCCTTCCTCCTCATAGCTCTCCAAAAAGCTGGAAGCGTCTTGAGGATTGTTAAAAAAACGAGGATTACCGTTGAAAAGTTGAATACGCAATCTAGCTGGGTATAGTAAGACTGGGCGCAGCTTTTTCTTGAACAAATCAGACATTACATTATGGAAGGACTTTCTTATTTCCAAAAGCTTGTAACTATAATCAGGAACAAACCGAAACTTGCATCCTTCATATTCAACCACGCCCAACTTTTTTGCGGCCTGGAGAATATTCTCCTTCATTTGCAAAAAGTGAAAACGAATAATCAAGTGTCTTGGTTTATTGCCAGATTTCTTCCCAATCCTGTGAGCGTTATCCAAAAATGGAAGGTTTTCATTGTGCTCAATGTTGAAAGTTTCCTTTATCATTTTAGAAGCATATTTTATAACGTTATCTCCTTCTTGACCTTCCGGCAAACCAACAATTCGTAAATTCAATCGACGGCTTCTGTTTTCCAGGTCCATATTTTTAGTCTTGTATTGCTGAAGTGCTCGAGTAATTTCATTCATTCCCTGTTCCAGGTTTTCAATCGTCAAATCTCTCTCCTGGTCCAGGGTTCGCAAGATATCAATTTGTTCTTTTTGTTCACGAGTTCATAGAAACATGGAAACATAGAAAATAGGTGCAGGAGTAGGCCATTCGGCCCTTCGAGCCTGCACCGCCATTCAATATGATCATGGCTGATCATCCAACTCAGTATCCTGTACCTGCCTTCTCTCCATACCCCCTGATCCCTTTAGTCACAAGGGGCACATCTAACTCCCTCTTAAATATAGCCAATGAACTGGCCTCAACTACCTTCTGTGGCAGAGAATTCCAGAGACTCACCACTCTCTGTGTGAAAAATGTTTTCCTCATCTCGGTCCTAAAGGAATTCCCCATTATCCTTAGACTGTGACCCCTTGTTCTGGACCTCCCCAACATCGGGAACAATCTTCCTGCATCTAGCCTATCCAACCCCTTAAGAATTTTGTAAGTTTCTATAAGATCCCCCCTCAATCTTCTAAATTCTAGCGACTCTATCCAGTCCTTCCTCATATGAAAGTCCTGACATCCCAGGAATCGCAATACTCCAGGTGTGGCCTCACCAAAACCCTGTACAACTGCAGTAGAACCTCCCTGCTCCTATACTCAAATCCTTTCGCTATGATTACTAACATACCATTTGGTTTCTTCAATGATCGGTGTACCATGACACCCAGGTCTTGATGCATCTCCCCTTTTGCTAATCTGCCACCATTCAGATAATAGTCTGCCCTCCTGTTTTTGCCAGAAAGTGGACAACCTCACATTTATCCACATTATATTGCATCTGCCATGCATTTGCCCACTCACCCAGCCTATCCAAGTCACCTTGTAGCCTCCTAGCATCCTCCTCACATCTAACACTACCCCCCAGCTTAGTGTCATCTTGTAGCATAGACAGTTTTCCTTGGACTTCCTTCAGTTTGGTCGAAACTCCTTTCACCATTTCTTCCAAAC
Source organism: Okamejei kenojei (assembly GCA_035221665.1). Taxonomy (NCBI): domain Eukaryota; kingdom Metazoa; phylum Chordata; class Chondrichthyes; order Rajiformes; family Rajidae; genus Okamejei; species Okamejei kenojei. The sequence goes on from CM069135.1 coordinate 11,180,634, forward strand.
TGCCAAATCTTGTTTTCATTTCATATTTCAGTTCATCTTTCAATTCCTCGTTCATTTTCGATATTGCTTCTATGATACTGGAGTCAGAAGTTGTAGCTGTGGTTGTGGCTTTCCCCTGTTCCTTCCTTGGGGAGCCTTTTTTCCTTCTTGCCTCCAACCTTTTCACGATTAAGGCGTGTAAAAGTGTTATCAATACTTAATGAAAAGTTAGACCGTGTCTTGAAGTCAAATAGTCACAAGTAAGATTGAAAGAGCGGTAAGTGGAAGTTAAAAGTTAAGGGAGCAAACGAGTTTGCAACCTTTACAGCATGCCGCCACTAGGAGAGTCCAAAATAAACTAAACAAACCTGTACTTCGTTGGAGTATGGGAGGAAACGGGAGCACCCGGAGAAACCCCACACAGGTCACGGGAAGAACGTGCAAACTCCGTACAGGCAGCACCCATTGTCAGGATTGAATCTGGGTGCCTGGCGCTGTAATGCCCCTGTCCCACTTAGGAAATCCTGTACGGAAACCTCTGGAGACTTTCCGCCCCACCCAAGGTTTCCATGCGGTTCCCGGAGGTTTTTTGTCCTCCGGCAACCACCTTCAACTAGCATCGACTAAATAATTACCGATTTTTAAAACGGAAACCACTTTCGACCATGAGGGAGACTGACAAAAACCTCCGGGATCCGCACGGAAACCTTGGGTGGGGCGCAAAGTTTCCAGAGGTTTCCGTTCAGGTTTCCTAAGTGGGACGGGGGCATTAGGCTGCAACTCTACTGCTGCGCCACTGCGCCACCTGCTAATTAAACAAGAGGATGGTGAATTCATTGCCACAAACGGCTGTGGAGGACAAGTCTATGGATATTTTTAAGGCGGAGATTGACAGATTCTTGATTATCACAGGTGTCAGAGGTTATGGGGAGAAGGCAGGAGAATGGGGTTAAGAGGGAATGATAGATCAGCCATGATTGAATGGCGGAGGAGACTTGATGAGGCGAATGGCGTAATTCTGCTCCTAGAACTTATGAATCGTAAATATTTGAGGACTATGGTCTGTTCCCTGGTGCCGCTCATTTGCCACAATGACAAATCTTTAGAGAATTAATTATAAGAAGTAGCCATATTCTACAATTAATTATCTGCATGATGGTTCAATTTAGAGCTCTTTGTTCAGATACATGCTGAACAAAGCTTGCCGTGAGAGATTGTGTACTTTGCTAAGTGTGATATGGTGCAGAATTCTTATAGAAACATATACCATTCTCGAGGGATTGTTCAGGCTAGATGCAGGAAAAATGGTCCTGATGTTTGGGGAGTCCATACCCAGGGGCAAGAACAGGAAGTCAGATTATTATCTGAATGGTGTCCAGTTAGGAAAAGGGGAAGACAAATGTGAGTCCCTTGAAGACAGAAACAGATGAAGGAAATGCCAGGCGACTTGAACAGGTACTTTGGATCTGTCTTCACTAAGGAAGACACAAACAATCTCCCAGATGTAATAGTGGCCAGAGGACCTAGGGTGATGGAGGAACTGAAAAAAATCATATTAGGCAGGAAATGGTGTTGAGTACACTGATGGGACTGAAGGCTGATAAATCCCCAGGGCCTGATGGTCTGCATCCTAGGGTACGTAAGGAAGTGGCTCTAGAAATCGTGGATGCATTGGTGATCATTTCCCAATGTTCTATAGATTCAGAATCACTTCCTGTGGATTGGAGGGTAGCTAATGTTATCCCACTTTTTAAGAATGGCGGGAGAGAGAAAACAGCGAATTATAGACCAGTTAGCCTGACATCGGTTATGGGGAAGGTGCTGGACATTTGGATAGTAGTAACAAAATCTGTCTGAGTCAGCATGGATTTACAAAGGGGAAATCATGCTTGACTAATCTGCTGGAAATTTTTGAGGATGTAGTTAGGAAAATGGACAAGGGAGAGCCGGTGTGGATGTAGTGTACCTGGACTTTCAGAAAGCATTTGATAAGGTCCCACATGGGAGATTAGTGGGCAAAATTAGGGCACATGGTATTGGGATAGAGTGCTGACATGGATAGAGAAGTGGTTGGCAGACAGGAAACAAAGAGTAGGGATTAACGGGTTCCTTTCAGAATGGCAGGCAGTGACTGGTGAGATACGTCAAGGCTTCGTGCTGGGACCGCAGCTATTTACAATATATATTAATGATTTAGATGAATGGATTACAAGTAACATTAGCAAATTTGCAGATGACACAAAGCTGGATGGCAGTGTGAACTGTGAGGAGGATGCTATGAGAATGCAGGGTGACTTGGACAGGTTGGGAGAGTGGGCAGATACATGGCAGATGCAGTTTAATGTGGATAAATGTGAGGTTATCAACTTTGGTAGCAAAACTAGGAAGGCATATTATTATCTAAATGGTGTAAAGTTGGGAAAAGGGGAAGTATAACAGGATCTGGGGGTTCTTGTTCATCAGTCAATGAAAGTAAGCATGCAGGTACAGCAGTCAGTGAAGAAAGTGAATGGCATGTTGGCCTTCATAACAAGAGGAGTTAAGTATAGGAGTAAAGAGGTCCTTCTGCAGTTGTACAGAGCCCTAGTGAGACCATACTTGGAGTATTGTGTGCCGTTTTGGTCCCCTAATTTGAGGAAGGATATTTTGGCTATTGAGGGTGTGCAGCGTAGGTTCACAAGGTTAATTCCCAGGATGGCGGGACTGAGAGTATGGAGCGGCTGGGTTTGTACACTCCAAAGTTTAGAAGGATGAGAGGTTATCTTATTGAAACATATAAGATTATTAAGGGTTTGGACAGGCTAGAGGCAGGAAACGTGTTCCCGATGTTGGGGGAGTCCAGAACCAGGGGACATAGTTTAAGTATAAGAGGTAAGGCATTTAGAACGGAGATGAGGAAACACTTTTTCACACAGAGATTTGTGAGTCTATGGAATTCTCTGTCTCAGAGGGCAGTGGAGGCCGGTTCTCTGGATACTTTTAAGAGAGAGCTTGATAGGGCTCTTAAAGATAGCGGAATCATGGGATATGGGGCGAAGGCAGGAACGGGGTACTGATTGTGGATGATCAGCCATGATCACATTGAATGGCGGTGCTGGCTCGAAGTGCCGAATGGCCTACTCCTGCACCTATTGTTTATTGTCAACCGCCTGCTCGGCGCTCGCTTCGTCCAACATCTCCGCTCAGTTCGTATTAACCACTCCCGGTTGCTTAGCCCTTCAACCCCCCTCCCATTCCCAATCTGACCTTTCTGTCCTGGGCCTCATCCATGGCCAGAGTGAGGCCCAGTGTAAATTGGAGGAACAGCACCTCACATTTTGCTTGGGTAGATTAAACTCCAGTGGTATGAACATTGACTTCTCAAATTTTAGATAGCCCTTGCTTTCTCGCTCATTCCCCTCCCCTTTCCCAGCTCTCCCACAAAGCCCACCGCCTCCGCCTCTTCCTTTATTTTCCTGCCGCCCCCCGACATCAGTCTGAAAAAGGGTGTCTCGAACCGAAACGTGGCCTATTCCTTCTCTCCATAGATGCTGCCTCACCCGCTGAGTTTCTCCAGCATTGTTTGCCTAACTTCGATTTTTCCAGCATCTGCAGTTCTTTCTTAAACTACCAGATCATCTTGGCTTTTCCACAGAAAATAACTTTCCAAATGCATCGAAAGGCTTATTATCTTAATGTAATAAAAACTACTAATCACCGGTGAATAGAGTAGAATATATCAACATACACTCTCCAAAGCTGTGGGACTAATTAGATTTTTCAAGTGCTTTCTGTTGGACTTTAAATAACATTTTATCTCTTAAATATAATTTATTCGCCACTTTTGTGTTGTCTGTACAATATCGGAGTTAAATCAGTGCATTAACCTTCAGTGTCACTGAGATTAAGCAAAGAGCCGGCACTTAATTAGCAGTTTGTAATGTTGCTACAGTATCATTAACCTCTCGATTCAACTGAAAGGACCTGAGTTGGAGAAAACAGATCGAAATAAATGAAGGATGCAAAGAAGATTTTATGGTTTTACGGAATAAACTCATTTCACTTTACTTAATATGCAAATTAAAGGCAGGGGATATGAGTTAGTTTAATATGTGTGAAGAGCTTACATCTTGTTTCCACTCTATGAAGTGATGTGCGTATTCCTGATTAGTACGGGTGTCAGGGGTTATGGGGAGAAGGCAGGACAATTAGATTGAGAGGGAGAGATAGATCAGCCATGATCGAATGGTGGAGTAGACTCGATGGGTCGTATGGCCTAATTCTGCACCAATGACATGAGCATGAACTGACAGGGGCAGTAAACCTTTCATCAATGTTCACCAACTTCTACAGATGCGCCGTAGATAGCATTTAATCGGGGCGCGTCACGGCTTGGTTTTGTGAACAGCTCCATCCAAGACCGCAAGAAATTGCAGAGAGTTGCGGGCGCAATCCAGACCATCACACAAACCAACCTCCCGTCCATTGACTCCATCTACACCTCACGCTGCCTCGGCAAGGCCAGCAACACAATCAAGGACGAGTCTCACCCCGGTTGCAACTCCCATCGGGCAAGAGGTACAGAAGTGTGAAAACGCACACTCTCAGCCTGAGAGTTAGGGGAAAGGGAAACGAGAGGTATAGATGGTGGTGTAGCGAGATATAGAACAAATGAATGATAGATATGCGAAAAAGTAACGATGATAAAGTGAACAGGCCATTGTTAGCTGTGGGCTGGGTGAAAACGAGTTACAGACAATGAAACTCACCAGGACTTCAGTGAAACAAATACAATGACCGGGATGGGGAGGGACGGAAAGGTAGGGGAAGCAAGGGTTACTTGACGTTAGAGGAGTCAATATTCATAGCGCGGGGTTGTAAGCTGCCCAAGTGAAATATGAGATGGTGTTCCTCCATTTTGCATTTGGCCTATTGATTTCTCTAACTTCAAGTAACCCTTGCTTTCCCTCTCTCTACATCCTCTCCACACCGACCCAATCTGCCGCTTTACTGGCTGTATCTTGCATTAAATGTCTTGCACTAAAAGGGCCCGTCCCACATGGCGATTTTTTTCGGTGTTTGCCGGCATCATTGACTGGCGTGTCAGGTCACCGAAAAATATGCGGCGTGATACGACGTGACGTGGCGTCATGACATGTGAAGCGGCAGTAACGCGGCGTGATGACGTATGACGCGTGGTGTTTTTCTCAAGTGTCCAGCATTTTTTCTGTCGCCGCTGGATTTTGAAATGTTCAACATTTTTTGGTGACACTGATATGACGCCAGCAGTCGCCGAAAAAATTTACCAAGTGGGACAATTCCTTTACTTATCATGTATCTGTACACTGTAAATGGCTCGTTTGTAGCTGACTGGTTAGCACGCAACAAAAGCTTTTCACTGTACCTCGTGACAATTAACTAAACTAAACTGAACTAAAATGAACTAAACTAAACTTTCAAGGAAAAACAATTTTGTGGCTCCTGGAGTGCGAATGGGTTGTAGAGTAGGTTGCAGAGGGGTCATACAACATATAACAGAACAGTGCTAAAACAGACCCTTCTGCCCACAATGTCTATGCCTGCCAGACATAATGCCACGTTAAACTGATATCATCTGCCTGCATTGGGTCCATACCCTTTTATTCCCTGCCTTTCCATTTGCATATCCAAAAGCCTCTTAAACATCAATATCGTATAAGCCTCCAGCACCACCCCTGGCAGCGCGTTCCAGACACCCACCTCTGAGTAAAATACATGCCTCACCAATCCCATCATCATCATTGTTGAAAACATTAGCGACGCAGTGGTGCTGGTTTCCAACGGGAACGGTGACGGACGCACCACACACCTCTGTCCTCCAGTTCCTGCGGACGTCCGCCAATGGAAGTCTAGGATTTTGGTGTGTGCGCTTTATCATCGTTCCTTACTAATGCCGTGTACGACAGTGATCGCAACTTCTACTGAAGTGTGGATGGCCATTGGCTCACCAAAAGCTCATCCTCCCTTTGACAGGTCTGGTTTTTTGGTCCTGCTGGGGGTCCACAGCCCCCTCCTCACCTGGCAAACCAGGTGGGGGAGACGGTTTAGTCGCCGACTATCCGACCACGGAGCAGGTAGCACGGGATTACATGGTACCCGTGGCGGGGGGAACTCCCCCCCACCTGACCCATTCTCCTTTAAGGGCCTGTCCCACTACGGTGACCTTATTGGAGAGTTTAGGAGAGTCTGCCCTCGCCACGAGCTCACAGCATGGTCGACACATCGTCGTAGGTGGTCTCTGGTAAGTCTCCTTCATGGTAGAGAGGAGTTCCCGCATAGCGGTAACTACTCTCAGCCTCAGTTTGGTCGAGGAAACATTTTCGACAAGCTGAAAATCTTTCTGCGAGTAAAATTCGGTCAGCATGGGGAAAATCGATACTTTTGAACTCGTAGTGCAGTGGTAGTGGGATCGCCATGTCGTTGTAGGTGGTCGAGATAGCCGTAGAAAATCTCTTTTGCTGACCAGGCATTTTAATTGGCTCATTGGGGAACAAAAAACGTAATGGCCCTGTCTCACGGTGCGAGTTGACCCACGAGTGACCCCGAGTGACAGGCTCGTGGTTGTGCACGAGATCCCAAGTTGATGTTCAAGTGTTTGAACCGAGTTCCCATGGGTATGGTATTTTGCCGTTTACTGCGATGTTCCAAGTTCGTCTCCAGAGTTAACCAAGTTCTTCTCCCGAGCTGACAACGTCTCCTGACGTACTCGAGCTGACAACTTCTCCTGAAAAGTGACACAGTGTTTCTAACGGGCCCTTCGGCCCACCAAGTCCGCGCCGACCAGCGACACTAGCACCATCCTACACACGAGGGTCAATTTACATTTTTAGTTACATTTACAGTTACTAAAATTTTCATTTTTAGTTACATTTTCAGACAAGTTACAGCCAAAGCCAATTAGCCTTCTTCAGAAAAAAAATCAGAGAATTGAAGAATTGTCCGAAACATCTCCTGCCCATATTCTAGCCGGGCTGACTGAGTTCCTCCGACATTTTGGGTTTTGAGTGAAATTGGTAGGATTGCTCTGATAGCCACCATCAGGGCCGGTCCTAGGCCGATTGGACCGATTTTTCCAAATTGGGAAAATAACGGTGTTAATTTTCCGTATTTCATATGGAAATACCAATTTGCTTTGTCAAATAAAGATTTTTTTTTTAAACTTTCCCCATACGGATTTTTTTACACGGAATACAAGCACTGTACGGTCATCAGACACAAACGATGTGTTAACCACTGTGGTGTTAACAGCCGGTTGTGTTAACAGCTTGTAGTTAACAAGTAGTTATCCAATGCGTCAACAATGCATCAATCCACATTCCTCAGTAAATGTGTAATTGTGTTTTAGACGAAGTATTAATGACGCTGCGTTCCTTTGAATACAATTCCCGCGGCGTCATTAACACTTCTTCAAAACATAATTTTTTTTAAAGAAGGAACTGCAGATGCTGGAGAATCGAGGGTTACACAAAAAGCTGGAGAAACTCAGTGCAGCAGCATCTAAGGAGCGAAGGAGATAGGCGACGTTTCGGGTCGAGACCCTTCTGGAATGTAGATTGATGCATTGGTGACACATTGAGAATTTCTTAAAACTCATCATCATGAGTACGAACTTCTTTTTGGTGAAGTTCTTGGTGTGCAGGTTAGTCATTCAATTTACCTACCGACCCACGTTGTGTTTCTCCGTCTTTCGCTCTCTCCATCCCTCTCACGCGCGCGCTCTCGCTTGCCCGTTCCCCACCTCTCTCTCTAGCTCTCTCGGCATTCCCGGAATCATTGACATTTTGCGGTACACAAAAATGCTGGAGAAACTTAGCGGGTGAGGCAGCATCTATGGAGCGAAGGAAATATGCAACGTTTCGGGTCGAAACCCTTCTTCAGACCCGGCTATATCCTTCGCTCCATAGATGCTGCCTAAAGCCCTGCCCCACTGTGCGACTTCACCCAAGAGCTTAAAATCTCTGTGTAGCATCTCTGTTCCTATCTTCAAATTCCCATTTTGAAATAAAATACAGTTTTCGACTTAAACATTTCGCAGCAGGATCGCGATTCGTCGATTCCCACGCATTTTCAATCATCGTTCGATTCGGTGTAATTTTCACACCTGGTTGATGTTGTTTTTTTTAAAGATACAGTACATTACAATTGCGAAATTTTTGTCGAAAGTTTTATTTTATTTCAAAGTGGGAATTGGAAGATAGGGACAGAGATGCTACAGTGATGGCTGCATCTGCGCTTCCTTTCTGTTGGGGGGAAGAGTCCTGGCCCGTGGCGGCTCCTGATAAGTGATATGTTCCCCCCTCGGGTGCTGCCTTGCCCACTGAGTTCCTCCAGCACTCTGTGTTTTTTGTTTGGCTCTGAAGTTGAAGGTCACCCGCTGACCCACTCCGCTCTATGATCTTTGCTCTTGAGCTGGTCCCCTCACTGTTCAGACGGAGAGCACTGCCAGAGGTGGGCGGGCCGGCAGAAGCCGCTGAGATGGCAGTCGGTTCCGCTGTCCGGTGATGGAGGCCGCTGGTAGCCACGCGAGCTGCTTCCCTCCCCGGCCACAATGCAGTAGCTCCACGCCCGGAGCGCCGCGGCAGCAGTGAGTGAGTTACAGGCATGAACCCCGGCCTCTCCTTCTCAACGCTCCTTCCCTCCTCGCAACGTTACCCCTGGCTAGACTCCCCACACGCTGTGAAAGGAACTCTCCCCCCAATTGTCATGTTACTCACGACACGTGACTCATTTATAATTATTTATTTATATATCTCCGAAAATTTTTCCCAATCGGGCCCCACCTCCTATGGCCGGGCCCTGGCCACCATAGACTCGATCGGCCGAACAGATCCCGTGTCATAAGGAAATATGAAGCATTCTGCGGTTCGGCCGTTTTTTACTCTGTCCAGCTGCCGATTTAAGAGTGCCCACGGGTTAACACGTTAGACTCACGAGACACTAAGGTCAACGCACGGGCCCTACGTTATTACAATGAGTTAAAATGTTTCAATTTTCATCTTGAACAGTGAATTTGACTCGTGGTTTCACGAGTTATCAAGTTTCACAGGTACCTGCCGTTAGCGCCACGAGTGGACAAGTTGATCGCGCGAGTTCCGACGTTGCCGCTACGTTCCTGGTACGTGATCACCACGAGTGAAAACTCGGGGTCACTTGTGGGCCAACTCGAACCGTGAGACAGGGGTTCAAGCACGAGTTTTCAGAACCACGGAAACCAACCAGTGATGCTAAATACCTGCTAAACTTTAAAGCTGTGTATCTCTGGCTTATTAAAAGTTGTCTGGCCAAAGGCTATGCAAATAACAGGCTGACAACACCATACACAAATTAAGGACCCTTGTACACAGAAATTGAAGAGTGATCCAAAAGAAATAGAATATATCTTCCAGGAATATTATAAAGAATTATATACACAAACATCTACAGTAGACGGGGAATCAATTAAGGACTTTTTTAAGTCTGCCCTGTATTGGAGAGCACAAAATAAAAGAATTACAGCAGAAATATCACTGGAGGAGATAGAGAAACAATTGGTAGGATGAAAACAAACAAGGCCCAGGCAGCGACAGTTTCCCTATAGAGTGGTATAAAATATTTTGGAATGAGCTGAACCCACTTCTTCTGAGAACCTTTAACTGGATTATCAAAGAAAGGCAAGACACCCCCATCATGGAAAGAGGCAATTATAACATTAATCCCCAAAGAGAATAAAGACAAGGAAAATTGTACCAACTACAAACCAATATCAATTCTAAATGTGGACCATAAATTATATTCTTCAGTTATCTCCAAACGATTTGGAAAGTTCATGATAGATTTAATTGATGAAGACCAGACTGGTTTTATAATAGGCAGACAGGGCAGGGCAGTATTTATAACAGGGCAGTATTAGAAGAACCCTACATATAATACACAAGATTCAAAAGGAAAGTACGCCTGCTGTCCTGATAAGCCTAGATGCGGAAAAGACTTCCGATAGGGTTAATTGGGAATTCTTATATCAAACACTAGAAAGATTTGGCTTTACCGAAGATTCAATTCCAGTTATTAAAGCAATTTACCAGCAACCTACTGCAAAAGTAAAGGTGAATGGGTCCTTAACTGAAAGATTTGTGTTAGGAAGAGGAACGAGACAGGGACGTTGTCTTAGCCCTACCCTGTTTGCTATATATATTGAACCATTGGCTCAAGTGATTCGTCAAGATAGGGAACTGAGGGGAGTAACTATATGAGACAGAGAACATAAAATTGGCCTTTTTGCAGATGACGTAATGATGTATCTCACGGAAGTAAACACCTCATTTCCAAGGATGATCGGGATCATAGAGAAATTTAATTTTTATGCAGGATATAAAGTGAACACCCCTATTTAATTGTGCTCCTCCTGAAGAAATCAAGCAAAAGTATAATATTAAATGGGATTGAAAATCAATCAAATACCTAGGGGTCCATATAACAAAAAATATATCAATGTTGTATGGGGCCAATTATAATCACATCAACCAAAACATAAGAACGGATATAGAAAGATGGTCCACCTACCCAATGGATTTTAGTAGTAAGATAAATGTGGTGAAAATGAATATTTTTCCAAGGCTATTGTACTTGTTTCAATCTCTGCCGATAGAGATATCATTAAGACAATTCGCGGAATGGGATAAATTAATATCTAGATTTATTTGGGGAGGAAAGAAGGCCACAATTCGATACACTACACTCCAGTTGCCAAAGGACAAAGGTGGAATGGCACTTCCAAATTTTAGGATATATTTCTATGTACCACTTCGACCACTAATGAATTGGTGTGAGGACGGCTATATAGCTAGGTGGAAAGAGATTGAGACATATATCCCTGACTTTCACATCCAAACACTCTTGGGAGAAAAAGCGCTTCCTGGACATATCAGGATTTTATCGATCCAATAACGATATTTACTTTAGAAACCTGGTTCACTCTTACCAGACAACCTAAACTGAATAAACGACAAAATGTTTTAAGATGGATAACTTTGGATAATGAATTTAAACCAGGGATGTATGACTCAACATTTAAAGGGTGGATGAAGAAAGGAATGACTGCATTTCGTACTGTTACTAAAAATGGAGACCTTAGGTTTTCAAGATTTGAAGGATAGATTTGCACTTCGGAACCAAGACTTGTTTAGATATCTCCAACTGAGAGATTATTACAATAAAAAAGTGAAAAGGAGGCACTAGAAGAAAAGAACTCAGTGATAGAAATGATAGTTAATGCATATCATCAAAAAACATCAAGGATCATTTCTAATCTTTATCATAGTTTAATGGAATGTCTAAGCTAAAACTACATTTTATGTAAAATTTAAGTGGGAAAAGGAATTGAACATTACAATCTCAGAGGAAGAATGGCATCATATGTGTGTAACACTACAGACACCCATTAATTCACAAAAATGGAGAGAATTTAACTGGAAAATGTTGATTTGTTTCTTTATTACCCCTTACATAAAAAACAAGGAAATTCTAAGGCAGCAAACACGCTGGAGGCAATGTGGTCAAACAGACGCAAATCACGTACATATCTTCTGGAGTTGCCCAAAAATAGAACCATTTTGGGACAGAGTGAATTCAGAATTAAAGGAGGTATTAGGATATATAGTCTCTGTAGATGGTTTATATGCAACCAATAATATAGTTACCTCACTCCCATTAACCCCGCCCAGTTAACATCAATCATAACGCCTTCCCCTCAGTAGGAAAATGTAGCCGGTGCTTGAAGGTGTATGTAATACCCAGTGCTATCATTAAAAGATGTTGTACACTTAAGAGCATGTAAAGTTTTCATTTACATGGTGTCAGAAGTGGGATGATACTTGCGTCTCCTGTTTATCGGTTTTTATTTCTTTTTTTTGATTTGTGTTTTTTGTGCTTTGATCTCTTTGGCCATGGCGTCCTCTTGCAGAAAGCCCGAGCAGCTTGTCTTTGATGCTGACATCTCTGAGCGCTGGCCACGTTTGAATTTGATTTCACACACTTTGTCAACGTCGCACAAAACCGCGCTGATCCTGACTCCCTTAAAGCTTCCCTCCTCCTCAACCTTGTCGGACCTGATGCCATGAAGAGAGCCAGAACTTTCACCTACGCTCCAGCGGTCCTGGGCGTCGATGGTGCGGTGATTACTCCTGCAGAGTCTGCTGACGACCCCGCTTGCCTGCTACGTAAGTTCAGGGAGATTTGTGACCTGCCCTCGAACCGCATTCTAGAGAGGGCACGGTTCTTTACGAGGAGACAGTTGCCTGATGAACCTGTTGAATGTTTTATTGCTGATTTGCGTTATCTCGCCCAGCGGAGCCGTTTTGGCGACATGACAGACCAGCTCACTAGAGACATTTTAGTAACTGGCATGCGTGACCAGAAGCTGCGATGTGAGCTTTTGAGGGATCCGGATCTAACGTTGGACAAGGCTATGCATGCCTGCAGATTGTCTGAGGTCGTTGTTTTGCAAGAGGACCACCGGGGATTTGGGCAATAAATCTGTTCAACCTGGCTGGGTTTAGGAGCCCACAGCCTCGGGTGGGAAACAATGTTTTTCTGCCGCGTGCCCGCCCTGGACCTGGCGATGTGCCCCGAAAAAGATGCCCGAACTGTAACTACATGCACCATAGACTGTCGACGTGTCCGCCTCTGGTAAAACCTGTAACTTTTGTAAAAAGCTGAACCATTTCTCAGCCTCCTGTCGCTTACTCCGTTCCCAGTGGGAGCCAGGCACAAGCTTCCAGTCCCAGTCTAAACATGCTGGCCCAATCTGATCTCTGTTTCGACTCACAGCCCAATTTAGTTGAGTGCAATGGTGCGGAGCCAATTAATTCTGCCGAGGACTCTCATGTGTTTACCCTCCTACAGACACCCGCCCCACCGCAATGATCCCTCCGTACCTGTGACTGTCAATGGCGTAACCTTCTCTGCCAAATTAGATACTGGCGCGAGAGTCAATGTTTTGTCCATGAATCTTTTCAACAAGATAAGGAGTAATGAGGCCTTCTGGTTGTTGACGATGCTACCCTGCACGCCTATGGTGGAGAGATTCTAAGGCCTGCGGGGAGGGCCACTTTAACTTGCGTGCTGCAAAAGGCCACAAGAAACCTGGTTTTCTATGTTTTGAAACTCTGACTGTGTAACCCTGTTGGGCAACCGTGCGTGCCAGGATCTTGGCCTGGTCTCCTTTGACCGCACGGTCCACAAAGTGCAACTTTCGTTTGACCCGGTTGCTGAATACCAGGACCTGTTCGACGATGACCTGGGGAAGTTACCAGTGTCATACCATATTTCCATTGACCCAAATATACAACCCGTGGTCCGCGCACCTCACAGGGTGTCTCACGCCATGAAGGACAAGGTCGAGGCGAATGCTCAACGAGATGGTCGAAAAGGGGGTGCTAGTAGCAGTTAGCGAGCCCACCGATTGGGTCTCCACCATGGTTGCCACGATTAAGAAAGACAAGAACGAGATACGCGTTGTGTATCAACCCGAAGGACTTAAAACCTTGCCATCAGGCGACCACATTACCCCATGCGGTCTGTTGAGGATGTGGCGGCAAAGGTCGGGCAAGCCACCATTCTTTTCGGTCCTAGACGCTAAGAACTCGTTTTGGCAGGTCCGTTGGACAAAGCGTCTTCTGACTGACGACCTTCGCCACACCGTTCGGCAGATTCAAGTTCCTGCGAATGCCATTCGGCATCATTCTGCTAGCGAGGTGTTCCAGCAGACGATGGAGCAACTATTCGCGCACCTGCCATGTGCCATCATCGTGGATGATATCCTGGTTTACGGGAAGGACCTTGCCGAGCACGACCTGAACCACCCGCCGCGTCCTGGATCGCGCGCGACAGGCGAACCTGAAGCTGAATCCAAGAAGTGCGGTTTCGTGTCTCAGAGGTCACGTATGTTGGACATGTTTTTCACCCCTAACGACTAAAGCCCGACCCCTTGAAGGCCGCTGCCATCTCCGAAAATGGCAGCCCCCACCGACGTGCCAGGTCTGCAACGATTCTTGGGCATGGTGAACTACCTTGGCAAGTTTATACCAAACCTCAGTGAGCTGAGTGCTCCCCTGCGGCAGCTGACAAAAAAGGATATCGCCTGGGCCTGGCTCCCATATCACCAGCAGGCTTTTGACCGCCTCAAGTTCGAAACTGATTAGCACTCCGACGTTGCGGTTCTTCGACGTGGGTCGCCCCATCACCGTCACCTGTGACGCTTCCAAGTTCGGTCTGGGTGCGGCCTGCCTTCAGTCTGTCGATGGATCGCTGCATCCCGTCTCCTATGCCTCCCGCACCATGACGGACACCGAGCAGCGGTACGCTCAGATCGAGAAAGAGCTGCTCGCGGTGGTGTTCGCTGCTCCAAGTTCAGAGACTTCCTGTTCGGCAGCAGATTTACGGTCGAAACCGACCACCAGCCACTGGTGACAATCCTGAACAAGCGATTCACGCTGCCCCTGCCAGGCTGCAGCGTATGATGCTGCAGCTCCAGCGCTTCGACTTTGACATAATCTACAAGAAAGGGCACCGAGATGCACATTGCGGACACCCTGTCGCGAGCCCCGCGTACCTCCTGCGCTCGCCACCCTACGAAAACAGAGGACTTGCTCGTACTGGGCGTTAACTTTATTCCCACCAAGCAGCTACAGGTTTTTGGCCGAGCACACCGCTGCCGATCCGGCCTTGCAGCAGCTTGCATCGGTGATTAAAGCAGGGTGGCCAACAAAGCGCTCCGCCGCGCCATCTGAAGCACAGCCTTTCTTCCTGGTCCACGACGAACTGGTGCTCCAGGATGGCGTTATCGTCAAGGGACATAAAGTTGTGGTCCCGTCCTCCCTGTTTGACTTTTACTTTTGTGCAAGCCCACAGCGGACACCCTGGGGTCGATGCAACGCTTGCCCACGCTCAGTGCCAATTCTATTGGCCTGGAATGGCCAAATATATCCGAGACAGAGTTTCTGCCTGCTCCACGTGCAACAGTCTTGCGCCGCACCAGCAGCGACAGCCCCTGCTGCAACAGCCCGCCCCTGCCTTGGCCTGGTCCTCGCTGGCTGCCGACATATTCGAGTGGCGTGGTAACCACTACCTTGTCCTGGTCGACTCGTACTCCAACTGGTTCGAAGTGGATTTGCTGACATCCCTCACGTCGGAAATGGTGATCCGCAAGCTGCGGAAAACACTTCTCCACTTTTGGGACCCCGGTCAGGCTGCAGACTGACAACGGCAGGCAGTTTACAAGCCGAGAATTCAAAAGCTTTGCCGACAAGTGGAACTTCGTGCATTTCACCAGCAGCCCAGAGTACCCACAGAGCAACGGCCTAGCAGAACGGGCCGTCCGCAGCGCCAAGCTTCTGATGGAACAGGCGCGACTATCCAATTCTGATTTGTATTTGGATCTCCTGAACCTCAGGAATGTTTCCAGGGATCCGGCCATGGGGTCCCCTGCTCAGCGTCTGATGTCCAGAACTACCAGATCCACCGTCCCGATTGCCCCAGCGCCAGCTGAAACCTTCGGGTGCTGGAGCCTGCCTCCGTGCAGAGGCGAATTCAAGAGAAACATGACAGCCAGCGGCGTTCCCACGATCGGTCGTGCAGACCACTCGATCCTCTGTTGCCCGGACAGGTTGTTCGTTTGCAGACCGCCAGTGGGCACTACCGTCTGGCCACCGTGGTTGGGGTGGCCGACTCACCTCGTTCGTATCTGGTCGACTGTGAGGGTTCCATCTACCGAAGAAGCCGACAAACACCTGCTTGCGGTTAATGAGCCACAGCCGCAGCCCCTGGGCCCTATGCCCCTCCACTCTCCTATCAGCAGCCGGCTGCCGCCCCGGCTGGTGTTCCCTGCATGCCTCGGTCCCCGTCGCGGGCGCCTGGTTCCCCTCTGCGCGGGTCCCCTGTTGCCGATCGCGGTTCTCCCTCTCCTGTTTCTCCCAACCCCAATGCCCTTCCCTGGTTCCCCGGCTGCCTTGCGTCCTCCTGCTTCTTCTGCTCTTTCGGGGGGAGGGGGAGACATCCGTACGCGCTCGGGCAGGATCAGTAAGCCGCCTGTTCGCTACGGCGATTTCGTTTAATTCTGCTGTTTAATTCGGTTGTCGTGACAACAATCTGTTTTTTTGATTTCTAAGGGGAAGGATGTAGATGGTTTATATGCAACCAATAATATAGTTACCTCACTCCCATTAACCCGCCCAGTTAACATCAATCATAACGCCTTCCCTCAGTAGGAAAATGTAGCCGGTGCTTGAAGGTGTATGTAATACCCAGTGCTATCATTAAAAGATGTTGTACACTTAAGAGCATGTAAAGTTTTCATTTACAGTCTCCAAGAAGTGTTCTATTTTATACCTGGGTAACATAAATACAGTGGTGCTGAAGGAAGACCATTACTTGGTTAAACTCCTACTCACAGCTGGCAGAAAGGCCATTACAAGAAACTGGCTTGCAGCGGACACACCCAGACTTAGACAATGGTTAGACATAGTACAGGAAATATTTGTCATGGAGAAAATAACATATTCTCTAAGAGTGAAAGGTGACGAGTTTAACAGAAAATGGGAAAAATGGATTAGGTATAGAAATAAAAACTTCAACATTGTATAATTGTATTGACAATAATGTAAGTTATTGGAAAATGTTTTAATAAGAAAATAGTTCTGTATACTGCATCATTAATTATAAACGTAATCCCCCGCTACACTGTTGTACGTTTCACTGCATTGTTGTATGTTGCGTGTTTATATATGTGTTTTATTTTAAGTATGCCAAAAAAGCAATAAAGACTAAAGTGAAAAAAAAAGTTGTTTGGCTTCTGAAAATGTGTTTCCACTCCTTCTGCCCCCCCCCCCCTTCTCTCCCCTTCTCCCCCCCCCCCTCCCCTCCCCCCCCCCCCGCTCTTTTAAAGGACAAACCGTACACTGTCTCAGCCATCTTCAACCTTCCTGTCCATCGCGCGTATTACCTTGGCTTTGCACCGTGTGAATTTCAGACAGCTCTCCCCCGCTTTCCCTGACCCCCGCCTTTGTGACCTGTGTGTGTGAACAGTGCTGACGGTCGATCCAACTTGCGGCTTTTCAGGCGAGTGCCCCCAAGCATACTTACTTATCCAATTTTCCACCCCATCATCCAGATCATTGATGTACATGACAAACAACAGTGGACCCAATAAAAATGGTTAACGGACTGTGTCCCCTCCCCATACACCCACACATCATACACCTCACCCAAACTTTGACAGCTAGACACCTGACAAGGTAAAGTCACAGTTCAGTCTGAATGTCTGTTTTTAGCTCAATTTTAGGTCTATTTTAGAGATGTTAATTTTAAAGTTGTATGTATTTATTCTGTTTTTATTAATTGCACTGACAAAAAATAATGAGAAACAATTTTTGGTTTCTTCTGTGTATGTAAATACTCAGTGAAATTACAATAAAGTTAATACTGAATACTGAATACTGAATGGATGGATATGGATTATGTCCAAGCAGGTAAGAATTGCTCTTAACATCAAGTTTGGCACTGACATAATGGGCCGAAAGACCTGTATTGGTGCTGTACTCGTTTATGTTCTATGAATGGGGGCTAGACAGAGGTTTGATTCCTTGCAACTGTAAGAGGTGCGTGGCGCATGCTCAAAATATTTACTCCCAGATAAGGAAAGGTCAGTATGTACAAATTTCGTTAAGTGTTTATTGATCTTGAAATATTGATTCCACTTGCAGGAATTGCCTGGATAGAAGAAAGAAAGAAAGATGAAGAGAGAGTTGATTTTCCTCTTCATCTGTATGCGGCTTCCCAATTTAAAACTCACCTTGGGAACAGTATCCTGATAATAGACATTGGCATGACGAGGGATAAAATTGGACCATTAGAGAACCAGAATGGACAGCTATCTGCAGAGCCAAAAGAGATGGGGGAGATATTGAACAATTTCTTTTATTCGGTATTCACCAAGGGGAAGGATATTGAACTCTGTGAGGTAAGGGAAAAAAGTAGAGTAGCTATGGAAACTATGAGAAACGGGAATAGTGCCTGAGGATTGGCGTACCGCGCATGTTGTTCCATTGTTTAAAAAGGGTTCAAAGAATAAACCTAGCAATTATAGACCTATTAGTTTGATGTCAGTGGTGGGCAAATTAATGGAAAGGATACTTAGAGATAATATATATAAGCATCTGGATAAACAGGGTCTGATCAGGAACAGTCAACATGGATTTGTGCCTGGAAGGTCATGTTTGACAAACCTTCTTGAATTTTTTGAAGCGGTAACTAGGGAAATTGATGAGGGTAAAGCAGTGGATGTTGTCTATATGGATTTCAGTAAGGCCTTTGACAAGGTTCCCCATGGTAGGTTGGTTAAGAAGGTTCAATCTTTGGGTGTTAATGGCGGAAGTAGCAAGATGGATTCAACAGTGGCTGAATGGGAGATGTCAGAGAGTAATGGTGGATGGCTGTTTGTCAGGTTGGAAGCCGGTGACCAGTGGGGTGCCTCAGGGATCTGTGTTGGGTCCACTGTTGTTTGTCATGTACATCAATGATCTGGATGATGGGGTGGAAAATTGGATAAGTAAGTATGCAGATGATACTAAGATAGGTGGTGTTGTGGATAATGAAGTAGATTTTCAAAGTCCACAGAGAGATTTGGGCCATTTGGAAAAGTGGGCTGAAAGATGGCAGATGGAGTTTAATGCTGTTAAGTGTGAAGTGCTTCATCTTGGCAGGACAAATCAAAATAGGACGTAAATGGTAAATGGTAGGGAATTGAGGAATGCTGTGGAACAGAGGGATCTAGGAATAACTGTGCATAGTTACCTGAAGGTGGAATCGCACGTAGATAGGGTGGTAAAGAAAGCCTTTGGTGTGCTGGCCTTTATAAATCAGAGCATTGAATATAGGAGTAGGGAAGTAATGTTTTTTAAAATTGTACAAGGCATTGGTAAGACCAATTCTGGAGTATGGTGTACAATTTTGGTCGCCTAATTATAGGAAGGGTGTCAACAAAATAGAGAGAGTACAGAGGAGATTTACTAGAATGGTACCAGGGTTCCAGCAACTATGTTACAGAGAAAGGTTGAACAAGTTAGGTCTTTATTCTTTGGAGCGCAGAAGGTTAAGGGGGGACTTGATTGAGGTCTTTAAAATGATGAAAGGGATAGACAGAGTTGACGTGGATAAGCTTTTCCCATTGAGGGTAGGGAAGATTCAACAAGAGGGCATGACATGAGAATTAAGGGACAGAAGTTTAGGGGTAACGTGAGGGGGAACTTCTTTACTCAGAGGGTGGTGGCTGTGTGGAATGAGCTTCCAGCAGAGGTGGTGGAGGCAGGATCGATTTTAACATTTAAAAGTAAAGTGGATAGGTATATGGACGTGAAGGGAATGGAGGGGTATGGTCTGAGTGCAGGTAGATGGGACTAGGGGAAAACAAATGGTCGGCATGGACTGGAAGGGCTGAGAGGGCCTGTCTCCGTGCTGTAATTGTTATATGGTTATATGGTTATATTGTTATTGCTTGTGGGATGAAATTCCTTGCATATCCGCAAAGTCTCTTTAACACCGCTATTGTCTCTGAATATATATTTTTTTATTAGAGTATTTAGACAGTGGATTAGCAAACATATATTATGATAGAAATATTTCATGTTCAACAAGCATACATTATTAATATTATCAGTTGTATCATTTTGACTCTAATAGTTTTTTTTTAATAGAGAACAGTAAGAAAAATAGAATAATAATCTATATCAAAGAAGAAAATCATAAAAAAAGGAATAATTTACTATTAATACATCGTAGGAGATAAGATCAAAGAATATAAAATATAACTTTTCATCTATTCCTAAATCCAAGTTTCAGTTGGGGTTTCCTGCCGAACCATTCTACCCTTTTAAGTAATCAATGAAAGAAGACCATGTTCTAACAAAAACTTCTTGTTTGTCCACTAAGGCAAATCTGATTCTTTCCAGGTGTAGGGTCTCCAACATTTCCATAATCCACATTTTAATTGTGGGGATATAGGGCCTTTCCAAATTTTAATATTAATTTCTTCCCAATTATTATACTGTAATCTAGGAAATTTCTTTGGCTTGTTGTAAGAGTTAAACTTTGTTCTGATGTTCCAAGTATTATTAATTTTGGGTCCGGATCCAGTTTAGTATTAATAACTTCGGAAGTTATTTTAAAAATCTCAGTCCAGAAATTCTTAATTTTTATACAATTTGCAAAAGTATGTGTTAAATTAGCCTCTAGATGTTGACATTTATCGCAGGTAGACGATATTTGTGGGAAGATTCTATTTAGTTTAACTTTGGAATAATGTAATCTTTGGAATAATGTATTGTATCTGCCTCCACCACCACCCCCCGCAGTGTGTTCCAGGCACTCACCACACTCTGCATTAAAACACTGCCCAGCACTTCTCCTTTAAACTTTTCCCCTCTCACCTCGAATAAAGGTTTACAAGTCATAGGAGCAGAATTTGGCCATTCAGCCTATGTCATTTAATCATGGCTAATTATATTACTTCTCAACCCCATTCTCCTGCCTTCTCCACGTAACCTTAGACACCCTCATTAATCAAGAACCTTTTAATCTCCACTTTAAAGATACCCTATGACTTGGCCTGCCACAGCCTTCTGTGGCAATGAGTTTCACAGGTTCACCACACTCTGACTAAAGAAATTCCTCCTCATCTCCATTCTAAAGGTATGTCCTTTTATTCTAAGGCTGTGGCCTCTGGTCCTAGACACTCCCACTAGTGGAAACATTCTCTCCATGTCCAGGCCTTTCACCATTCGGTAATTTTCAATGAGGGTGCCCCTCATCCTTCTAAACTCCAGCGAGTAGAGGCCCAGTGTCAGTCATCAAGCGCTCATCACATGTTAACTCAATCATCCATCTGTGGTCTTGTTTTAGTTTCGCTCCGTTCATTAGCACAGCCTGACAATCTGAACCTGTTTTACAACTCTGTCACATTCCTTTCTTGTACGTATTTGTAATGACAAATAACTCTGTCAGGATATCCAAGGGAAGTTTCTTCCCTCTATTCTCATGATGTCCAAGAACACGGGTGTAGGAGCAAACTGGAAAGGCCACGCGGAGATAGTGTTTGAAGTAACGGGAGATTTATTAAAGGTCATAAATGACAGAGGGAGAATTAGGCCATTCGCCCCATCAAGTCTACTCCGCCATTCAATCCTGGCTGATCTATCTCTCCCTCCTAACCCCATTCTCCTGCTTTCTCCCCATAACCTCTGAAACCCGTAGTAACCAAGAATCTGTCTATCTCGCCTTAACAATGCCCATTGAATTGGCCTCCACAGCCGTCTGTGGCAATGAATTCCACAGATTCACCACCCACTGACTAAAGAAATTCCTCCTCATCTCCTTCCTAAAGGAATGTCCTTTAATTCTGAGGCTGTGATCTCTGGTCCTAGACTCTCGAACTAGTGGAAACATCCTCTCCACATCCATTCTATCCAGGCCTTTCACTGGTGTGCACTAGGAGAGCTGATGTGCCAAGTGTGACATTGTTGTATTATCTCAGATGACAAGGTTTGGCACAGACTTGACTAACAATATAACGAGCTCTTAATTACAGAATGGAACTCAGAAAGACTTAATTAGGTGACAAACAGAATGAGATGAAGTCTAAATGAGATGAAGTCTAAACGGGGTCTGAAGAAGGCCCGAAACGTTGCCTATTTCCTTCGCTCCATAGATGCTGCCGCACCCGCTGAGTTTCTCCAGTACTTTTATCTATATCCAAAGTTCTGTTGCGATGATGGGTGCACGCATAATCAATGAAATTCCTGGTTAGGCTTTGTCTGCGGTCTCCTGTCACAACATGTGTACAATCCACTATTTATTAGCCCTCACAATTGTCTACCCGAGAACAGCAGGCCTTGGGAATTTATCCATCTAAATATTCTTTCAGACTGCGAGCACCTCGATTGTAATTCAGATGCAGTCCAACACATTTCCCTTCCATGATCTTCTCCTCAGTGACTACAGATGAGAAATATTAATTTAGCACCAGCTTCTGTGCTTTTATGCGTGGATGACCAGCATAACAATAGACAATAGACAATAGGGGCAGGAGTAGACTATTTGGCCCTTCGAGCCAGCATCGCCATTCACTGTGATCATGGCTGATCATCCACAATCAGCACCCCGTTCCTGCCTTCTCCCCATGTCCCCTGACTCCGCTATCTTTAAGAGCTCTATCTAACTCTCTCATGAAAGCATTCAAAGAATTGGCCTCCACTGCCTTCTGAGACAGAGAATTCCACAGATTCACCACTCTCTGTGTGAAAATGTTTTTCCTCTTTTCCGTTCCAAATGGCTTACCCTTTATTCTTAAACTATGACCCCTGGTTCTGGACTCCCCCAAAATCGGGAACATGTTTCCTGCCTCTAGCGTGTCCAAACCCTCAATAATCTTACATGTTTCAATAAGATCCCCTCTCATCTTTCTAAATTCCAGAGTATACAAGCGCAGCCATTCTATCAACATATGACAGTCCTGCCATCCTGGGAATTAACCTCGTGAGGCGGCACGGTAGAGTTGCCACTGTACAGCACCGAAGACCCGGGTTCGATCCCGACTACGGGTGCTGTCTGTACGGTGTCTCCCCACCACCTCTGTGAGTTTTCACGAGGTGCTCCGGATTCCTCACCAGTCTCACCATTTTTTAATAACCCCTCACTTGATACATGTCCCTTTACCTGTCGGCAACATCTAATATTCAGCCTCTGCAAATTCCTCACTAATACCTCCAAAGTTGGTCTTGCTGCAGAATGGGTCTTTTGAATTGTGACCAGTCCCACCTTTCTCTACTACTATTTAAAACGTATTTGAATTATAATCACTTGTCCCAAAGTATTCTCTAATAGGAAAATCTAGTATTGGACCCACTCTCATAGGACAGACTGAGGACCCTAGGACAGAGTCTGAAGAAGGGTCTCAAACCAAAACATCACCTATTCCTTATCTCCAGAGATACTGCCTGAACTGCTGAGTTACTCCAGCAGTTTGTGTCCATCTTTGGTCAGGTTGGGGGGAGTTCCCCCCACCACGGGTACCATGTAATCCCGTGCTACCTGCTCCATGGTCGGATAGTCGGCGACTAAACCGTCTCCCCCACCTGGTTTGCCAGGTGAGGAGGGGGCTGTGGACCCCCAACTGGACCAAAAACAAGACCTGTCTATGGACGGGTGAGCATCTTGCGAGCCAACGGCCATCGACACCTCAGTTGAAGTTGCGATCACTGTCGTACACAGCATTGTAAGGAACGATGATAAAGCACGCACACCAGAATCCTATACTTCCAGCGGCGGACGTCCGCAGGAACTGGAGGACCGGGATGTGTGGTGCGTCCGTCACCGTTCCTGTTGGAAACCAGCACCACTGCGTCGCTGATGTTTTCAACAACAATGATGACTAGGTCATTGCAACCCATTCACGTAGTTTGCACAATGGGATTTCCAGTCTAAGCTAAACTAAACTAAACTAAACTAACTTAAATCATGTGTGTACAATATTACAGTCTCTTTTTTAGTTCAGTTCCAATTATCGTTGTGTGTACTGAGGTTGAGTATAAAGCCTTTGTTGCGTGATAACCAGTCGTGGTCATAAACTGTACATGATTATATCGAGCCATCCACAGTGTACCGATAGATGATAAACGTTTAGTGAAAGATAAAGTTTGATTAAAGATAGTCAGAGGGTCTCCAGTGATGTAGATAGAAGCACAGGACATCTCTCTAGTTGTGATAGGATGATTTAGTTGCCTGATAACACCTGGGAAGAAACGTCCCTGAATCTGGAGGTATGCGTTCCACGTACCAATCCACGCCCTGAGCTCATCTGTCTCATTTGTCAAGCTTCTTGCATTAATATACATGTGACAGACCTTCTTCACTCCCTGACTTCACTCCATGTCTGTCATTTTGACATTAAGTTCTTTTTAATACATTCAATGGTTGCGGGCATTGCTGGCTGAGTCAGCAGGTGATTGTTCATGCTCTAACCGCCCTTCAGAAGGTGGTGGTTTGTGTTTCTTAAACTGCTGCAGTCCTTGAGGTGTGGATTTACACGTAATTCCGTATAGAGTTCAGAGTTACAGAGAAACATAGAAACATAGAAATTAGGTGCAGGAGTAGGCCATTCAGCCCTTCGAGCCTGCACCGCCATTCAATATGATCATGGCTGATCATCCAACTCAGTATCCCGTACCTGCCTTCTCTCCATACCCTCTGATCCCCTTAGCCACAAGGGCCACATCCAACTCACTCTTAAATATAGCCAATGAACTGGCTCTCAACTACCCTTTGTGGCAGAGAGTTCCAGAGACTCACCACTCTCTGAGTGAAAAAAGTCTTTCTCATCTCGGTCTTAAAGGATTTCCCCCTTATCCTTAAGCTGTGACCCCTTGTCCTGGACTTCCCCAACATCGGGAACAACCTTCCTGCATCTAACCTGTCCAACCCTTAAGAATTTTGTAAGTTTCTATAAGATCCCCTCTCAATCTCCTAAATTCCAGAGAGTATAAAGCAAGTCTATCCAGTCTTTCTTCATAAGACAGTCCTGACATCCCAGGAATCAGTCTGGTGAACCTTCTCTGCACTCCCTCTATGGCAATAATGTCCTTCCTCAGATTTGGAGAACAAAACTGTACGCAATACTCCAGGTGTGGTCTCACCAAGACCCTGTACAACTGAAGTAGAACCTCCCTGCTCCTGTACTCAGATCAGAGTTCAGAGAGACAACGCATAAACAGGCCCTTCTACCCACCGAATCCGCACCGATCGGTCATCCACGCACACTAATGGGCCTGTCCCACTTAGGCGATTTTATAAGCAACTACAGGCGACTAGGCTGTCGCCACATGGTCTCCGGGGTGTCGCCTGTATGGTCTCCTCAGTCGGCCAAAGAGTCGTACCTTTTGTCTGGTCGCCGCTGGATTTTGAAATGATCAAAACGTTTCGGCGACAGTCGGCGCCCGTGGGCTTGACGCCAACGATCGTAGCCTGACGTAGGTGCTGTCGCCAGGATGAAGTAGGTTGTCGCCGGTGCTAACGTCAGTGAATTCCATTGGCAACTACCTACGTCAACGTATATGTCTACATCAACCAGCGGCAGGGTCACACCTTGTCGTACCTTGTCGCGGGTGAACGTAGGTTGTCGTAGGTGTGGTCGTAGGTGGACGTCCTAATGGGTCGCCGGTTGTCGGTAGCTTGCCGTAGCTGGACGTTGGTAGGTGGTAGGTTGTTGTAGACATTGTCGAGGGGGGGTCCAGTCGCCGGTTTTTCGGCGACCACCTACGACTACGATCAGCCATGATCATATTGAATGGCGGTGCAGGCTCGAAGGGCCGAATGGCCTACTCCTGCACCTATTTTCTATGTTTCTATGTTTCTATGACTATGACAGTCGCCGACGGTCGCCGAGAAAAACGCCTAAGTGGGACAGGCCCATAACACCATCCTACACACACTCAAACAACTTACATTTTACAAAAGTTAAAAAGCATGCAGGGACAGCAGGCAGTAAAGAAAGCGAATATAGGAGCAAAGAGGTCCTTCTGCAGTTGCACAGAGCCCTAGAGAGACCACACCTGGAGTATTGCGTGCAGTTTTGGTCCCCCAATTTCAGGAAGGACATTCTTGCTATTGAGGGAGTGCAGCGCAGGTTTACAAGGTTAATTCCCGGGATGGCGGGACTGTTATATGCTGAGAGAATGAAGCAGCTGGGCTTGTACACTCCGGAGTTTAGAAGGATGAGAGGGGATCTTATTAAAACATATAAGATTGTTAAGGGTTTGGACATGCTGGAGGCAGGAAACCTGTTCCCGATGTTGGGGGAGTCCAGAACCAGGGGCCACAGTTTAAGAATAAGGAGTAAGCCATTTAGAACGGAGACGAGGAAGCACTTTTTCTCACGGAGTGTGATGAGGCTGTGGAATTCTCTGACTCAGAGGGCGGTGGAGGCATTTCTCTGGATGCTTTCAAGAGAGAGCTAGATAGGGCTCTTAAAAATAGCGGAGTCAGGAGATATGGGGAGAAGGCAGGAACGGGGTACTGATTGTTAAGGGTCAGCCATGATCACATTGAATGGCGGTGCTGGCTCGAAGGGCCGAATGGCCTACTCCTGCACCTTTTGTCTATTGTCTATTGCCTATTGTCTATTGTCTATTGTCTAACCTACAAACCTGCACATCTTGGTAATGTGGGAGAAAAGCGGAAAAAATCGTACCTGGGTCTCTGGCGCTGTGAGGCAGCAACTCTACCGCTGCGCCACCGTGCCACTCTTGGTATTGGTTTACTAGAAAAAATGCAATACGAACAAATTTACATTTAATCTGGAGTTACTTTGCATTTTCACACCTACCCAATGCTCATTTTGCTGCCTTTGCACATACTTGACATTTCCGGAATCATTTTTTTTACATTTACATATTGTTATATTGTAAATATTAATACATTTTTGATTCGAGGAATAAAAACACCGGAACAATCCCATATCATTAAGCTTCTGCTGTGTTTGTAAAATATATATATATATATTTATTTTAACACATGCTGTAGCGATGAATAACCATATGAAAAATGACAGCCCAGACCTTCACACGAACCAACCTCCCTTACGTTGACTCTATTTGAATCCTCACTCTGCCTCCCCATGGCCAGCAGCACAATCAAGGATGTGTCGCACCCTGGCCAATTTCAGATTCAGGCAGCATCTTCCCAGCTGTTATCAGGCAACTGAATCACCCTACCACAACCAGAGAGCAATGCTGAACTGCCATCTACCTCATTGGTGACCCTTGGACTATCCTTGTTCCAACTTTGCTGGCTTCCAGTCATTCTTTGATTGTTGATGGACTGAATGATAGAGAATCATCGCCCCTCAGATTATCTTTGATCAGACCTTGCTGGCTTTGCCTTGCACTAAACATTATTCCCTTATCATGTATCTACATACTGTAAATGGCGTGATTGTAATCATGTATTTCCTTTCCGCTGACTGGTTAGCACGCAACAAAAGCTTTTCACTGTCCCTCGGTACACGTGATTAGAAACAAAACTAATTGTCAACTAATTGTTAACTAACTGGGTCCCACCAGAATATAAAGATGAGAATATTGCTGTTAACCCATTGGTTGAAACTTTGTTATCTGTACATTTTGGTGTCAGCCTGAATATTGACTATTGTAAGCCTTGGGCAGCTTGCAACCCGGCACGTATGAATTTTGGAGATAGACACAAAAAGCTGGAGCAACTTCAGCGGGTCAGGCAGCATCTCTGGAGAAAAGGAATAGGTGTCGTTCTGGGTCGAGACCCTTCTTCAGACTGAGAGTGGGGGGAAAATGAAACGAGAGATATAGACGGTGATGTAGCGAGATATAGAACAAATGAATAAAAGAGATGCAAAAAAAAAGTAACAATGATAAAGGGAACAGGCTAGCTGTGTGCCAGGTGAAAACGGGTTACAGACAATGAGACTCACCAGGACGACAGTGAGACTCACGTTGGACACACTAGAGGCAGGAAACATGTCCCCAATGTTGGGGGAGTCCAGAACCAGGGGCCACTGTTTAAGAATAAGGCGTAAGCCATTTAGAACAGAGACGAGGAAAAACCTTTTCTCACAGAGAGTGGTGAGTCTGTGGAATTCTCTGCCTCAGAGGGCGGTGGAGGCAGGTTTTCTGGATGTTTTCAAGAGAGAGCTAGATAGGGCTCTTAAAAACAGCGGAGTCAGGGGATATGGGGAGAAGGCAGGTACGGGGTACTGATTTGGGATGATCAGCAATGATCACATTGAATGGCGACGCTGGCTCAAAGGGCCAAATGGCCTATTCCTGCACCTACTGTCTATTGTCTATTGTCTATTGTCTATTGACAGTGAAACAAATACAATGACTAGGGTGGGGGAGGGATGGAAAGGTTGGGGAAGCAAGGGTTACTTGAAGTTAGAAAAGTCAATATTCATAGCGCAGGGTTGTAAGCTGCCCAAGCAAAATATGAGATGGTGTTCCTCCACTTTGCATTTGGCCTGTTGATTTCTCAAACTTCCCTTTCTCTCCATCCCTCCTCAAGCTCTCCAACCCGTTTCACTATCCTTTTAATTCATTTTACTGATTGTATGCCTCGGTGTCACCATCCCCTCAGCAAACAACGAACCATCCTCCCTTTGATCATCATCTGCTTTGATCTGTCGTTTTCACACCTCACACTTCCATATCTCTAGACTCCCTCTCTCCTGACTCTCAGTCTGAATAAGGGTCTCGACCCGAAACGTCACCCATTTCTTCTCACCAGAGAGGCTGCCTCCCCTGCTGAGTTACTCCAGCATTTTGCAATATTATAGCTATTATAACCATATTGCTGATTAATGCAATATTTTCTGTACTCCCAAGCATTTATCAGTCTTTGTAAAATGGGAACACATCACTGGCAGTGTATTTTGTTTTAACAGTGATATTTCCCACCCACCACAAAGATAGTCCTGCTGGCAATTCTGCTGGCAACATTTACA
The DNA here is from genome assembly GCA_035221665.1 of Okamejei kenojei. NCBI lineage: Eukaryota > Metazoa > Chordata > Chondrichthyes > Rajiformes > Rajidae > Okamejei > Okamejei kenojei. The sequence continues at coordinate 11,209,183 of CM069135.1, forward strand.
CAGTTACATGGACAGGTTTAGAAGGACATGGGCCATTTCAGCTTAGTATATTGTCACATGTACCGAGGTGCAGTGAAATGCTTTTATTGCGTGCTAACCAGTCAGCGGAAAGACAATACATGATAACAATCGAGCCTTTTACAATGTACAGATATTGGATAAGGTAATAACATTTAGTGCAGGTTAAACCAGTATCCTATCAAAGACAGTCCGATAGTAGTTCAGGACTGTTTTCTGTGTGTGGTAGGATGGTTCAGTTGCCTGATAACAGCTGGGAAGAAACTGTCCCTGAATCTGGAGGTGTGCGTTTTCACACTTCTATACCCTTTGCCCGATGGGAGAGGGGAGAAGAGGGAGTGGCCAGAGTGCGAGTTGTCCTTGATTATGCTGCTGGCCTTGCCGAGGTGTAAATGGAGTCAATGGAACGGAGCTTGGTTTGTGTGACGGTCTGGGCTGTTTCCACAATTCCCTGCAATTTCTTGCAGGTAGGTGGGACATAGATAGATAGATAGTTAGATAGATAGGTAGGTAGATAGGTAGGTAGGTAAGTAGGTAGGTAGGTAGGTAGGTAGGTAGGTAGGTAGGTAGGTAGAAACGTAGGTAGGTGGGTAGGTGGGTAGGTGGGTAGGTGGGTGGGTGGGTGGGTGGGTGGGTGGGTAGGTGGGTAGGTGGGTAGGTGGGGTAGGTGGGTAGGTAGGTAGGTAGGTAGGTAGGTAGGTAGGTAGGTAGGTAGGTAGGTAGGTAACGTCGGCCCGAAACGTCGCCTATCTCCTTCGCTCCATAGATGCTGCTGCACCCGCTGAGTTTCTCCAGAATTTTGTATACCCTCAACTTTCCAGCATCTGCAGTTCCTTCTTTAACTAGATAGATAGATAGGTTGATAGATAGATAGATAGATAGATAGATAGATATAGATAGATAGATAGATAGATAGATAGATAGATAGATAGATAGATATAGATAGATAGATAGATAGATAGATAGATAGATAGATAGATAGATAGATAGATAGATAGATAGATAGATAGATAGATAGATAGATAGATAGATAGATAGATAGATAGATAGATAGATAGATAGATAGATAGATAGATAGATAGATAGATAGATAGATAGATAGATAGATAGATAGATAGATAGATAGATAGATAGATAGATAGATAGATAGATAGATAGATAGATAGATAGATAGATAGATAGATAGATAGATAGATAGATAGATAGATAGATAGATAGATAGATAGATAGATAGATAGATAGATAGATAGATAGATAGATAGATAGATAGATTAGATAGATAGATAGATAGATAGATAGATAGATAGATAGATAGATAGATAGATAGATAGATAGATAGATAGATAGATAGATAGATAGATAGATAGATAGATAGATAGATAGATAGATAGATAGATAGATAGATAGATAGATAGATAGATAGATAGATAGATAGATAGATAGATAGATAGATAGATAGATAGATACTTTATTAATCCCTTTTCAGGGAAATTCAGGGAAAGGTGAGACATGTTGGTCGGTGTGGGCAAGTTGGGAAGTAGGGCCTGTTTCCACACTATAAGACTCTATGACTCTATGGCTCTGTGGCTTCACTGAAATGTAAGCTGCCTTGCATTTTACTTGCAAGTTCAGATAATGTATCGGTAATGTATCCCAGTGTTGTTTTTCTCAGCGTTGAGTGGTCTTCTTTGAAGAATGCTAAATGGCAGATCTGAAAATAATTAATGATGTTTAATGAATGCAAGAACCACGGTGGACGTTTGTCTACTTGGCAGATGGCTTGGCAGTTACTTCAGATCGATGCAGTCAAGGTCAGAGGTCATGCAGTGGAGGCCATCTTGATCTGCCTGCCTGACTGTTTCCAAAGATCAGTTATTTATAAGTCAAGCCCTGGATTTCTCCAGAGGCACCGGCATAAAATAAGACATGATGTGGTGAATAACCGCAGGCTGCATAATTCCGTTCATTAGTCACTGTCACAGATTTCAACCTTACTTTTGCAATCAATATTACTTCCAGCAAGTTACAGCCTGCCTGACCTCTCAATTTGTTAACAGTGTGCTAGCAAGACTCCACTGCAATGGGACAAAGCAGCTGCCATTCAACCACCTTTAACATGGAAAATTGTTTCATAACCTTATTAATAAGGTCTCAACAAACCGGGGCAGCATGGTGGCGCAGCGGTAGAGTTGCTGCCTTACAGCGCCAGAGACCCTGGTTTTGATCCTGACTTATGGGTGCCGTCTGTGCAGAGTTTGTACGTTCTCCCCGTGACCATGTGGGCTTTCTCCGTGATGCTATGGTTTCCTCCCACACTCCATAGGCATACAGGTTTGTTGGTTAATTGGTTTGGTATAAGTGTAAATTGTCCCTAGTGTGTGTGGGATGGTGTTAGTGTGCGGGGGTCACTGGTCAGTGCAGACCCGGTGGGCCGAAGGGTCTATTTCCGCGCTGTATCTCTAAACTAAACTAAACTGAACTAAACTAAACTCACCAAGAGCATCACCACAACAATCACCCCACTAAGTCACCAAAGGATAATTAAAAATCCGAAGAGCTTATTATTTGAGTCTCATAGTGTGGTCTATATTAATTATTGTCACGTGTACTGAACTACAGCGAAAAGCTATGTATTGTATGCTGTCCAATCAAATCTGACAACAAAACCAAACTCAAGTACACTAGGTACAGTACAGTGGCGCAGCGGTGGAGTTGCTGCCTCACAGCGCCAGAGACCCGGGTTCCATCCTGATTACGGGTGCTGTCTGTATGGTGTTTGTACGCTCTCCCCGTGACCTGTGTGCGTTTTCTCCAGTATCTCCGGTTTCCTCCCACACTCCAAAGCCGTACAGTTTTGTAGGTTAATTGGCTTTGTATAAAAGTAAATTGGCCCTAGTGTGTGTAGGATAGAAACATAGAAACATAGAAATTAGGTGCAGGAGTAGGCCTTTCGGCCCTTCGAGCCTGCACCGCCATTCAATATGATCGTGGCTGATCATCCAACTCAGTATCCCGTACCTGCCTTCTCTCCATACCCTCTGATCCCCTTAGCCACAAGGGCCACGTCTAACTCCCTCTTAAATATAGCCAATGAACTGGCCTCAACTACCCTCTGTGGCAGAGAGTTCCAGAGACTCACCACTCTCTGTGTAAAAATAGTTCTGATAGTTTTAGTGTGCGGGCGTCATGGTCGGTGCGGACACGGTGGGCCGAAGGGCCATTTTCTGTGCTATATCAAATACAATACGTAGATGCAAGGGGAAAATGAATAAATGAATGAATAAGTATATGAATGAATGAATAAGTTTAATGGCCAAGTATATTCACATACAAGGAATTTGCCTTGGTGCTCCGCCCGCAAGTGACAACATGACATACAGTGACAGTGAGGAATGACAGATAAAACATTAAACATTAATAATAAAACATGTTTCCACAGAGGCCCAGGAGCGGTTGCAGCGGGAGGAGGAACCCAAATCCGTAACGTTCCATTCGCAGCTCGCAGTTCAAAACAAGTGGGCTTGAGGAAGCAGACTTGGTGGAAGCAGACTCGAGGGAGCAGCTGATTGGCAGTCAGATCCCTGCTGATTTCTTTCACCTATAATCCTTGCTTTGTACTGTATTGTATATTGTATTGTATCCAGGGTAAGAGGGAGTATGAGTACCAGGGCAGTTTACTGTTCTGGATGTCAGATGTGGGAGGTCATGCAGTCAGATAGCTCTCCAGACGTCCACATCTGCACCAGTTGCGTCAAGATGGGGCTCCAAAGGGTGATATTCGGTACCTGGAGCAGCAGCTCGCTGACCTCCATCTGGTCAGGGAGAGTGAGGAAGCCATAGAGAGGAGTTACAGGGAGGTGGTCACTCCAAAACCACAGGAGGCAGAAACGTGGCTCACGGTTAGGAGAGGCAATGGGCAGAGGCAGGGACTAAAGAGTACCCCGGTGGCTGTACACCTTGGCAATAAGTACTCCTGTTTGAGTACTGTTGGGGGGGACAGCCTACCTGGGGGTAGCAACAGCGATCTGGCCTGTGGTACAGAGACCAGCCCTGTTGCTCAGAAGGGTAAGGAAAAGAAGAGGAGGGCAGCAGTAATATGGAACTCTATAGTTAGGGGGTCAGATTGGTGATTCTGTGGACGCAGTCAGGAGACCCGGATGGTAGTTTGCCTCCCTGGTGCCAGGGTCCGCGATGTGTCTGAATGTGTCCAAGATATTCTGAAATGGGAGGGAGAGGAGCCAGAGGTCGTGGTACATTTAGGAACCAATGACATAGGTAGAAAAAGAGAGGAGGTCCTGAAAGGAGAATTTAGGGAGTTAGGAGGAGAGTTTAGGAGAAGGACCGCGAAGGTAACAATCTCAGGATTACTGCCTGTGCCACGCGACAGTGAGAGTAGGAATGGGGCGAGGCGGAGGATAAATGCGTGGCTAAAGGACTGGTGCAGAGGGCAGGGATTCAAGTTTCTGGATCATTGGGAGCTCTTTTGGGGAAGGTGTATACTGTATAAAAAGGGACGGGTTGCACTTGAACCCGAGGGGAACCAATATCCTGGCGGGGAGATTTGCAAAGGCTACTGGGGAGACTTTAAACTAGATCGGTTGGGGGGAGGGACTCAAATAGAGAAGGCAAGTAGTCCGTGTGTGAGGCAGGAGGCAGAGAAGAGAAGCAGTCAGACGCAACACGTAGGGGGGAAAGAAGAAAAAAATAATAAACAGAGAATAAGAGGTGGTGGGTTTCTTAAATGTGTGAGCAGAGAGACAGAGGGGTGTAAAATGAGGATAGAAGCAATAGGTAGCAAGGTGAAAAGTGGCAGGCAGACAAATCCAGGGCAAAAATCAAAAAGGGCCACCTTTCAACATAATTGTAAAAGGGGCAAGAGCGTTGTAAAAACAAGCCTGAAGGCTTTGTGTCTCAATGCGAGGAGCATTCGTAATAAGGTGGATGAGTTGAATGTGCAGATAGCTATTAATGATTATGATATAGTTGGGATCACGGAGACATAGCTCCAGGATGACCAAGGTTGGGAGCTGAACATCTAGGGATATTCAATATTCAGGAGGGATAGACAGAGAGGAAAAGGAGGTGGGGTAGCGTTGCTGGTTAGAGAGGAGATTAACACAATAGAAAGGAAGGACAGTAGCTTGGAGGATGTGGAATCGATATGGTGGAGCTGCGAAACACTAAGGGGCAGAAAATGCTAGTGGGTGTTGTGTACTGGCCACCTAGCAGTAGTAGTGGAGTTGGGGATGGCATCAAACAGGAAATTAGAAATGCGTGCAACAAACCGTTATAATGGGTGACTTCAATCTACATATAGATTGGGTGAATCAAATTGGCAGGGATGCTGAGGAAGAGGATTTCTTGGAATGTATGTGGGATAGTTTTCTAAACCAACATGTAGAGGAACCAACGAGAGAGCAGGCTATTCTAGACTGGATATTGAGTAATGAGGGAGGGTTAGTTAGAGTCATATATAAAAGATGGGATAGCAGCGCATTTGGAAAGTGGTGAAATCATTGGACAAAGTCAGCATGGATTTACGAAAGGTAAATCATGTCTGACGAATCTTATTTAATTTTTGAGGATGTAACTAGTAGAGTGGATAATGGAGAAGCAGTGGATGTGTTATATCCGGACTTCCAGAAGGCTCTCGACAAGGTCCCACACAAGAGATTAGTATACAAACTTAAAGCACACGGTATTGGCGGTTCAGTATTGATGTGGATAGAGAACTGGCTGGCAGACAGGAAGCAAAGTGTAGGAGTGAATGGGTCCTTTTCAGGATGGCAGGCAGTGACTAGTGGGGTGCCGTGAGTCTCAGTGCTGGGACCCCAACTATTTACAATATATTTTAATGATTTGGGCGAGTGAATTGAATGCAACATCTCCAAGTTATCCACTTTGGTGGCAAAAACAGGAAAGGAGACTATTATTTGGTGACCGATTAGGAAAAGGGGAGATGCAACGAGACATGGGTGTCATGGTACACCAGTCATTGAAAGTAGGCATGCAGGTGCAGCAGGCTGTGAAGAAAGCGAATGGTATGTTGGCATTCATAGCAAAAGGATTTGAGTACAAAAGCAGGGAGGTTCTACTGCAGTTGTACAGGGTCTTGGTGAGGCCACACCTGGAGTATTGCGTACAGTTTTGGTCTCCTAATCTGAGGAAAGACATTCTTGCCATAGAGGGAGTACAGAGAATGTTCACCAGACTGATTCCTGGGATGGCAGGACTTCCATATGAAGAAAGACTGGATAGACTTGGCTTGTACTCGCTGGAATTTAGAAGATTCAGGGGGGATCTCATAGAGACTTACAAAATTCTTAAGGGGTTGGACAGGCTAGATGCAGGAAGATTGTTCCCGATGTTGGGGAAGTCCAGGACAAGGGGTCACAGTCTGAGGACAAGGGTAAATCTTTTATGACCGAAATGAGAAAAACATTTTTCACACAGAGAGTGGTGATTCTGTGGAATTCTCTGCCACAGAAGGTAGTTGAGGCCAGTTCATTGGCTATATTTAAGAGGGAGTTAGATGTGGCCCTTGTGGCTAAAGGGATCAGGGGGTATGGAGAGAAGGCAGGTACAGGATACGGAGCTGGATGATCAGTCATGATCATATTGAATGGCGGTGCAGGCTCGAAGGGCCGAATGGCCTACTCCTGCACCTATTTTCTATATTTCTATGTTTCTATGTTTCTATTATCAGATTGACAATATTTTTATTATGTTAATAATAAAACAGTAATAAAAAAGATACAGAGCACAGAACATAGTTCTAAGCTTTGTAGTGCATCAGTTCCAGAGACAAAGGCCAATGAGTTCAATGGGGTAGAGGTGAATCGGACTGTATCCCAATATCTGGGATTTTTCTTTCCTCCTCCACATTTTCATTCCCCTTCTAAATATTTGGTCTCTTGTCTCCAGATGCCTACGAGCCACCCCAGTAAACCAACTGCCTGTCCTCGCTGGCATCGCCCCAGCCAACATCAGACGAGAAGCAGCCACACTGGCCCTCTCTTGAAAGGCACAGACCAGTGAATCCCACCTCCTCCATCAGACCATCACAGAGACACTACCATGAGTGCGCCTCATGTCATGGCACCCCTTTGCCACGCAGGCCCAAGAGCTGCTCTGACGCTTCTAAGGCGCCTGGGTCAAGACGAGATGGAGAGACCAGTGGAAGCCAGCAGACGTATCTAGGCTACACCAGTACATCGATCACCCCATGGACGTCCCTGGCCAGGACCTGCCCCGAAAGCAGTGGGCAACCCTCAACCGCTTGAGGACAGGCGTCGGACGCTATGGAGTAGCGATGGTGAGGTGGGGCCTCGTGGACAGCGCCTCCTGCGAGTGTGGGGACCCAACACAGACAGTGGAGCACATAGTCACCAGTTGCCCCAAACACTGGCCACCGGATGGTGAACAAGATCTGATTGACCTGGACGATGACACGTTGGCTTGGCTCACCTCAACGGAGCTGCAGGTCTAAAAGACATACGACAGAAGAAGTCTCTTGTTAGCAAAATATGTCCTTCTTATATGGTATAACCTATCATAGAATACGGCAGTTTAATAGACCAAATCCCATGTCCTATCCACAATAGGGAAGAGCTCTCTGTTTCATTTACTTTGGACAAGAGACTCTATGCGTCTACCCGATCTATTTCTCGCATGATTTTGTACACCTCTACAAGATCAGCCCTCATCCTCCTGCGCTCCTGAGATTACCTTGGCATTACATTCAGCTCAGACATTGTGAGCCAAGAGGCCTGTTCCTGTGTTGTACTTTACTTGGTCTAAGATAGGGACTAACGCTGATGAGGTGATGAAGTATGATGTTTAAATAATGGGGCGTAATGGTGGCGCGGCGGTAGAGTTGCTGCCTTGCAGCGAATGCAGTGCCGGAGACCCGGGTTCGATCCTGTACGCAGTTTGTACCTTCTCTCCGTGACCTGCGTGGGTTTTCTCTGAGATCTCCGGTTTCCTCCCACATTCCAAAGACGTACGAGTTTGTAGGTTAATTGAGTTGGTAGATGTAGATGTAAAAATTGTCCCTAGTGGGGGTACGATAGTGTTAAAATGCAGGGATCGCTGGTCGGCGCGGACCCGGTGGGCCAAAGGGCCGGTTTCCGTGCTGTATCTCTAAACTAAACTAGTGTATGGGTCAAATAGTATAGAGTATGTAGTGTTGGGTTCATTATCTTCGAACAAGGATAAATCACCCGATCTACAGTAGATGAAATCTGTCCCACGGTTTAATAGATGGAATATTAAAGAGACCCAGTGGACAATTTTTCATTCCTCTCAAGCTATAGGAATCTTATCGGATGATTGGAGGACTCAGCGTGTTCTTCCCATGTTTAACAAGGAGGAAGGGATAAGCCAGGCAATCATAGACCATTTAGTAAAATAGTTATTAGTCAAGAGTCAAGAGTATTTTATTGCCATTACGTCCCAGATAGTACAATGACATTCTTATTTGCAGCAGCACAACAGAATATGTAAACATGAAATGCTGGAGTAACTCAGCGGATCAGGCAGCATCTCTGGAGAGAAGGAATGAGTGACGTTTCAGGTCTCGCTTATTAGGGTAAGTGTGTCCGTTATTTTAGGAACGGAGGAACTGGAGTAATGACCTAAGTAAATGACTAAGGACCTTTAATAGATTAAATAAGAAGGAAATATTTTGCCAACAATAGACAACGTATTTGGAAGAGGGATGAAAATGTAGAGGAAGAAAGAAAAATCCCAGATATTGGCGTACTATCCGATCCACCTCTACCCCATTGCCGACATTGGAATTTGTCTCTGGAACTGATGCGCTACAATGCTGGGAACTGTATTCTGCACTCTGTATCTTCCCCTTTGCTCTACCTATTGTACTTGAGTTTGACGATTATATATATGCATGGTATATCTATTTGATCTTTAGTTTAGTTCAGTTTAGAAATACAGCGCAGAAACAGGCCAATTGCCCACTGAGTCCGTGCCGACCAGCGATCACCCAGTACACTAGCGCTATCCTACACACCAGGGACAATTTACGATTTTTTTTTAACAAAACCACATAACCTATGTCTGTCTTTGGAGTGTGAGAGGAAACCAGAGCACCCGGAGAAAACCCACGCAGGTCCCGGAGAGAACGTACAAACTGTGCAGACAGCGACCGTAGTCAGGGTCTCTGGCTGTGAGGCAGCAAGTCTACCACTGCGCCACCGTGCCTCCCATGAGCGTGCAAAACAAAGCTTCTCACTGTACCTCGGAACATGTAACAGGAATAAACCTGAACCTAAACCTAAACCTGAACCTAAACCTAAACCTGTGGGAAGGAAGAAATGTGGGAAGGAACTGGAACATCCAGAGGAAGTCTAATGGTCGCAGGGACAATACAGATAACACCCATGGTCAGGATCGAACCCAGGTCTCTGGTTCTGTAAGGCAGCAGCTCTCCCAGCAGTATACTAGATAGCGCTAGCGTACGAGATGATCGCTGGTCGGCACGGACTTTTAAATGTTTTGTACTTATGCCCCCCTGCAGTCGTTCCTCGTGTGATCGTTGTGAGAATGATCGCAGGGATGATTGGGTTAACATATGATGAGCGTTTGACGGCACTGGGCCTGTACTCGCTGGAGTTTAGAAGGATGAGGGGGGGAACCTCATTGTGTGTACCAAATAGTGAAAGTCTTGGATAGTGGATGTGGAGAGGATGTTTCCACTGGTGGGGGAATCTAGGACAAGAGGGCAGAGCCTCAGAATAAAAATATGTAATTTTACAAAGGAGGTGAGTAGGAAATTCTTTAGTCAGAGGGTGGTGAATCTCTGGAATTCATTGTGAGACACGGCTGTGGAGGACGTCAAGGGATGTTTTTTAGGCGGAGATTAATAGATTCGTGATTAGTACGGGTGTCAGGGGTTACGGGGAGAAGGCAGGAGAATGGGGTTGAGAGGGAAAGATAGATCTGCCATGCCTCCTAGAACTTATGAATTTATGAACTTATTGCTTTGTTTGACGAGCCACATGTGAAGCTCCTTGGAATATTTGCTATTGTATAATAAAGGTTACTGATGTTGCATCTGCTGAACATGACTTTGGGGTATCCTGTCAAGAAAGAAGCGGCATAAAAGAAATATTTTCCTCCTTATGTCTTAATCTGCCTCCCATTATGATCATTGGCACTTTACTGCATCTCAAAGGCGTCTGTCTTTGGGTATCTGTGAGTGAGTTGAAAAGGTCACAAGTGAAACTAAGGATTCATAAATCGCCGTTGCAATGCCTGAACGAAAAATGCCGTTTAATTCACTCCCTATTGAATTGTGATTGAAAGAAAACATTGAAAACACACTGCGCTTCATGATCATCACACAGTGGTGAAGGTTTGATTATTATTTCAGATGTACATCCTTTTGGGAACAGCTTTCTTTAGACTTTAGACTCTAGACTTTAGCGATACAGTGCTGAAGCAGGCCCCCCTGTCCCACCTGGGCGTCATTTGTGTGTCATTTATGCGACATCATTTACGCGTAACGACGCGTGCATGGCAAGCAATACGCGCGCGTGCTGAGACGTGGTGGAGCCGGCAGTGACGCGCGGCCATCTGGCCCATCACAATCATTCAATCATGGCTGATCTATTTTCTCAACCCCATTCTCCTGCCTTCTCCCCATAACCCCATGACACCCTTACTAATCAAATCCCTACACACTAGGGACAATTTTAGCGTTTACCTGCCAAATAACCTACAAGAAACCTGTACATCTTTGGTGTGTGAGAGGAAACCGGAGCAACCGGCGAAAACCCACACAGTCACAGGGAGAACGTACAAACTCCTTACAGACAGCACCTGTAGTCAGGGTCGAACCCATGCCTCTGGCGCAGTGAGGCAGCAACTCTACCGCTGAGCCACCATGCCGCCCTCAATGCGACTCGTAACCTTTTGGCCAAGTCATTATTATATTTGACAAACAACGGAGGTGCCAGCACAGATACCTGCAGAATCCCACAGTCACACATCTCAATCCAGGGCAACACCATCACAATAGACAATAGGTGCAGGAGTAGGCCATTCGGCCCTTCGAGCCAGCACCGCCATTCAATGTGATCATGGCTGATCGTCCACAATCAGTACCCCATTCCTGCCTTCTCCGCATATCCCCTGACTCTGCTATCTTTAAGAGCCCTATCTAGCTCTCCCTTGAAAGTATCCAGAGAACTGGCCTCCACTGTCCTCTGAGACAGAGAATTCTACAGATTCACAACTCTCTGTGTGAAAAAGTGTTTCCTTGTCTCCATTCTAAATGGCTTACCCCTTATTCTTAAACTGTGGCTCCTTGTTCTGGACTCCCCCAACATCGGGAACATGTTTCCTGCCTCGCTAGAAACCCTTAATGTCCAAACCCTTAATAATCTTATATGTTTCAATAAGATATCCTCTCATCCTTCTAAAGTCCAGAGTGTACAAGCCCAGCCACTCCATTCTCTCAGCGTATGTCAGTCCCAACACTACACTCCTTCTTCGATGGATAAGCCGGTCCTGAGTACAAACCACAAAGATACTGGATCCCATGCTCCTTCACCTTCTGAATCAGTCCAACACGAGGGATCCTGTTAAATGCCTTACTTATGTTTCATGTTAACAACTTCCCCCTGTTCTACCCTCATCAATCACATTCATAAGTTATAGTAGCAGAATTAGGCCATTCGGCCCATCAAGTCTATTCCGCCATTCAATCATGGCTGATCTATCTTTCCCTCTCAACTCCATTCCCCTGCCTTCTCACATAACCCCTCTCACCCGCACTATTCAAGAATCTGTCAATCTCTGCCTTAAAAATATCCATTGACTTGGCCTCCACAGCCATCTGTGGTAATGAATTCCATAGATTTACCACCATTGGACTAAAGAAATTCCTTCTCATCTTTCTAAAAGTACGTGCTTTTATTCCGAGGTCCATCAAGTCCACACCAACCAGCGATTCTCGCACATTTACATTATCCTACACATACTAGGGACAATTTTCACTATTTGACTAAACTTTGACTATTTCACTATACTTCCTCAAAAAACATTAGTCTGAAGGCCCCAACCTGAAACGTCACTTATCCATGTTCTCCATCCCTCGTGATGCTGCCTGACCCTCTGAGTTACTCCAGCACCATGTGTCTTTTTTTGTAAACCAGCATCAGCATAACCATATAACAATTACAGCACGGAAACAGGCCCTCTCGGCCCTTCCAGTCCGTGCCGACCATTTGTTTTCCCCTAGTCCCATCTACCTGCACTCAGACCATACCCCTCCATTCCCTTCACGTCAATATACCTATCCACTTTACTTTTAAATGTTAAAATCGATCCTGCCTCCACCACTTCTGCTGGAAGCTCATTCCACACAGCCACCACCCTCTGAGTAAAGAAGGCACTCTGATCATCCACAATCAGTACCCCCTTCCTGCCTTCTCCGCATATCCCCTGACTCTGCTATCTTTAAGAACCCTATCTAGCTCTCCCTTGAAAGTATCCCCCTCACGTTACCCCTAAACTTCTGTCCCTTAATTCTCATGTCATGCCCTCTTGTTTGAATCTTCCCTACCCTCAATGGGAAAAGCTTATCCACGTCAACTCTGTCTATCCCTTTCATCATTTTAAAGACCTCAATTAAGTCCCCCCTTAACCTTCTGCGCTCCAAAGAATAAAGACCTAACTTGTTCAACCTTTCTCTGTAACATAGTTGCTGGAACCCTGGCAACATTCTAGTAAATCTCCTCTGTACTCTCTCTATTTTGTTGATATCCTTCCTATAATTAGGCGACCAAAATTGTACACCATACTCCAGAATTAGTCTTACCAATGCCTTGTACAATTTTACCATTACTTCCCTACTCCTATATTCAATGCTCTGATTTATAAAGGCCAGCACACCAAAGGCTTTCTTTACCACCCTATCTATATGCGATTCCACCTTCAGGGAACTATGCACAGTTATTCCTAGATCTCTCTGTTCCACAACATTCCTCAATTCCCTACCATTTACCATGTACGTCCTATTTTGATTTGTCCTGCCAAGATGTAGCACTTCACACTTAACAGCATTAAACTCCATCTGCCATCTTTCAGCCCTTTTTTCCAAATGGCCCAAATCTCTCTGTAGACTTTGAAAATCTACTTCATTATCCACAACACCACCTATCTTAGTATCATCTGCATACTTACTTATCCAATTTTCCACCCCATCATCCAGATCATTGATGTACATGACAAACAACAGTGGACCCAACACAGATCCCTGAGGCACCCCACTGGTCACCGGCTTCCAACCTGACAAACAGCCATCCACCATTACTCTCTGACATCTCCCATTCAGCCGCTGTTGAATCCATCTTGCTACTCCGCCGTTAACACCCAAAGATTGAACCTTCTTAATCAACCTTCCATGGGGAACCTTGTCAAAGGCCTTACTGAAATCCATATAGACAACATCCACTGCTTTACCCTCATCAATTTCCCTAGTTACCGCTTCAAAACATTCAAGAAGGTTTGTCAAACATGACCTTCCAGGCACAAATCCATGTTGACTGTTCCTGATCAGACCCTGTTTTGTCCAGATGCTTATATATATTATCTCTAAGTATCCTTTCCATTAATTTGCCCACCACTGATGTCAAACTAATAGGTCTATAATTGCTAGGTTTATTCTTTGAACCCTTTTTAAACAATGGAACAACATGCGCAGTACGCCAATCCTCCGGCACTATTCCCGTTTCTAATGACATTTGAAATATTTCTGTAATAGCTCCTGCTATTTCTACACTAACTTCCCTCAATGTCCTAGGGAATATCCTGTCAGGACCTGGAGACTTACCAACTTTTATATTTTTCAAAAGTGTCAGTACTTCCTCCTCTTTGTTCCTCATGTCTCCCTAATTAGTCCATTGTCTTGCAAATGTCAATAAGTTCTATCCTAAAGAATCCTCTCCAATAGCTTCCATCTGACATAGGAGCAAAATTTTGCCATTCAGCCCATCAAGTCTGCTCCACCATGGCTGATCTATTTTTCTTCTCAATCCCATTCTCCTGTCTTCTCCCCGTAACCTATGACACCCGTATTAATCAAGAACCTGTCAATCGCTGCTGTTAACGACCTCCACTTGGCCTCCACAGCTGGCTGTGGCAATGAATTCCACAGCTTCACCCTTTGTCCAAAGAAATTCCTCCTCATCTCCATTCTTATTTACCTTGCTCAAAACGCTATTCCCTTTGTCATGTATCTGTACACTGAGGATGACTCAAATGTAATCAAGTATTGACTTTCCACTGACTGGTTAGACAATTGACAATAGACAATAGGTGCAGGATTAGGCCATTCGGCCCTTCGAACCAGCACCGCCATTCAATGTGATCATGGCTGATCATCCCCAATCAGTACCCCGTTCCTGCCTTCTCCCCATATCCCCTAACTCCGCTATCTTTAAGAGCCCTATCTAGCTCTCTCTTGAAAGTATCCAGAGAACCGTCCTCCACCGCCCTCTGAGGCAAAGAATTCCACAGACTCACAACTCTCTGTGTGAAATAGTGTTTCCTCATCTCTGTTCTAAATGGCTTACTCCTTATTCTTAAACTGTGGCCCCTGGTTCTGGACTCCCCCAACATTGGGAACATGTTTCCTGCCTCTAGCGTGTCCGAACCTTTAATATTCTTATATGTTTCAATAAGATCCCCTCTCCTTCTTCTAAATTCCAGAGTATACAAGCCCAGCTGCTCCATTCTCTCAGCATATGACAGTCCCGCCGTCCCGGGAATTAACCTTGTAAACCTACGCTGCACTCCCTCAATAGGAAGAATATCCTTCCTCAAATTAGGGGACCAAAGCTGCACACAATACTCCAGGTGTGGTTTCACTAGGGCCCTGTACAACTTAGCACGCAACCAGAGCTTTTCACTGTACCTCGGTACACGTGACAATAAACTAAAATAAAATTCTAAAGGTACATCCTTTTATTCTGGGGCTGTGCCCTCTTCTCCTGGACTCTCCCACCAGTGGAAACATCATCTCCACATCCGCTCTATCCAGGCCATTCATCATTCAAAATGGCCGCCCCTTTCCGCCTGACTCCATTTTACTAGATGGAAAGGCCTTTGGTCCTGAAAACAATATCCTTATCTACACATGAACTTTCAAACTGCTTGCTGCTGCTGAAGCTGTCAAGCTTGTTGGAACTTCAATTTAATAGGAGTGAACAGTGCAGCAATACAGGGGGATCGTAGTTTATTTTGCATGATTACCTTGCATCACTCCATTTAATGTTTTATTGAAAAGGACCATTTAGTAAATGGATCATGTAAAAGCAGCTACAGACTGCAGTATGGATAGAATTATCAACCGATTAATAATGCATGGTGGTATTTTTGCTGAGTGCCGAACAGGTGTAGAAAGAGAGAAAAAAAGTAATCTGGAAATAATAAATATTTTATCCGAAAGCCTTAGATTTTTTTTTTTGCATTTTCCTTCTACAATGTAATATTTATCAATAATAAAGAGCTGGAGATGCCTGGAGTCGAGGGAATTAGCTGTAAGGAGAAGTTGGACAAACTTGGATTGTTTTTTCTGGAGCGTCGGAGCCTGAGGGGAGACCTGGTAAAAGCATATAAAATTATAAGAGGGATAGACAGGGTAGACAGTCAGAACATTTTTTGCATGAACAGTCAAATACAGACACTCCCTGACTTTCGCAAAAGATGATTTATGTAAACTTGCACCAAATTCTGTATTGAATCATGCCCTTTTTTTCTGAGATTCAATATTGTTGTTATAAATTTTGTTAATTAGTTTAGTTTAAAGATTCAGCGCGGTAACAGGCCCTTTGTACCACCGAGTCCACGCTGACCGGCGATCCCCGCACGCTAACACTATCCTACACACACTAGGGACAATTTACACATACGCTAAAACCTACAAACCTGTATGCCTTTGGAATGTGGGCAGAAACCGAAGATCTCGGAGAAAACCCACGCAGGTCACGGGGAGAGAGTACAAACTGCACAGACAGCACCCCTAGTCGGGACCGAACCGGGTCTCCGGCGCTGTAAGGCAGCAACTCTACCGCTGCGCCACCGTGCCACCCCCAAATCAGAGTCTTCCTTTGTTTTTCCCACCTCTTCGAACACAGGGTCATGACTGGCGTTGAAACCAAGATGTGCACCATATCCCTCTTTAGGACTTTTTTTTTTAATAAGGATTTGATTCTTTACATTATGGGAAGAATTGTCCGTACAAAATGGTGACTTGGATTCATTCTAACACTCTCTCCCTTCATATTAGGACATTATTTTTTTTAATAATCAAAATTAACTTTATTCAGAAAAGCATTGTGCGGCAGTGGTCGACTTGCTGCCTTACAGCGCCAGAGACCCAGGTTTCAATCCTGACTACAGGTCCTGTCTGTACAGAGTTTATCCATTCACCCTGTGACCATGTGGGCTTTCTCCGTGAAGCTATGGTTTCCTCCCACACTCCAAAGATGTACAGGTTTGTAGGTTAGTTGACTTGGTATAAATGTAAATTGTTCCTAGTGTGTTTAGGATAGTGTTAATGTGCGGGGATCGTTGGTCGGTGTGGAACTGATGAGCTGAAGGGCCTGTTTCCACGCTGTGTCTCTAAACTAAACTAAACTAAACTTTATTCAGAATAAAAAGTATATACAAAATGAGAAATATGCACAAATCCTTTCGACATTCTTGGAGGCTATGCATTACATTAGTGTTGTATTGTAGAGTCCACAGAACTGTCATTGTACCAGGCACCTTGCCTCTCATGTGCCCCCCCAGGGTGATATCCTTTCCCTTGCTAGAGTGGCATCTCCACCACACCCTGCTCCCCTATGTCCAGCAACGGAAGGACCCTACCTGTGGTCCTCCCCCACCGAGCCTTGGCGTTGGCTGCTCCGAGCTTCAGTGCGTCCCTCAGCACGTACTCCTGCAGTCTGGAGCGGGCCAGCCGGCAGAATTAGTGGGATGTTCCCACAGATTTTACACAGTGGCTATAAATTTAACAAATGTAGTATTTTAGTCTTTGGAGATACAGCGCGGGAACAGGCCCTTCGGCCCACCGAGTCAGCGCCAACGAGCAATTACTCCGTACACTAACACTATCCTGCACAGTTTACAGAAGTCAATTAACCTTCAAACCCTGAAATCCCCTTCGCTCCAGAGATGCTGCTGCGCCTGCTGAGTTTCTTCTGCATTTTGTGTAAACCCTCGATTTTCCAGCATCTGCAGTTCCTCCTTTAACCTTCAAACCCGTACGTCTGTGGAGTGTGGGAGGCAAGTGGAACGCCCCGGAGAAAACCCACACAGGTCACGGGGAGAACGTACGAACTCCATGCAGACAGCACCCGGCGTCGGGATCGAACCCGGGTCTCTGGCGCTGTAAGGCGACGTTTCGGGTCGAGACCCTTCTTCAGACAGTCCAGTCTGAAGAAGGGTCTCGACCCGAAACGTCACCTATCTCCTTCGATCCTTAGATGCTGCTGCACCCGCTGAGTTTCTCCAGCTTTTTGTGTAACCCTTGGCTTCAAAAAGATGTTGAGGCTGAGCCAATTTCAAAGGGCATTGAAGATGACAGGCCCAAGTTGGATTATTGGAGTTAAGATACAGATCAGATGCAATCTAAATGATTGTCAGTCCTTCCAGGTCCGACAGAGGTTCACCCGCACCTCCTCCAACCTCATCTACTGCATCCGCTGCTCCAGATGCCAGATGATCTATATCGGTGAGACCAAGCGGAGGCTTGGCGATCGTTTCGCCGAACACCTCCGCTCAGTCCGCAATAACCAAGCCGACCTCCCGGTGCCTGTAGATGATATGTGTGTAGCCAGGGCTATGTATAACGTGTGCTTAATAAAGTACTGAAGACTTTACGGTGTCTGTGTACCCACTCTGCAGTGGCTCAGCACTTCAACTCCCCCTCCCATTCCGTATCTGACCTCTCGGTCCTGGGCCTCCTCCACGGCCAGAGTGAGCAACACCGCAAGTTGGAGGAACAGCACCTCATATTCCGCTTGGGGAGTCTGCATCCTCTGGGCTTGAACATTGAATTTTCTCAATTCTGTTAACCCTTGCTGTCTCCGCCCCTTCCCACCTCTCCCTCAGCCCTCGGGCCCTGGCATTCCCTCTCTCTCCATCTCCCTCCCCCACCCTAGTCGCACTAGCTTCTCATTTTCACACCACAAACAGCTTACAATGGCTTGTTCCCTTTATCATCGATACTTTTTTGCATATCTTTCATTCATTGTTCTTTATCTCTCCACATCACCGTCTATATCTCTCGTTTCCCTGATCGCTAACCAGTCTGAAGAAGGGTCTCGACCCGAAACGTCGCCTATCTCCTTCGCTCCTTAGATGCTGCTGCACCCGCTGAGTTTCTCCAGCCTTTTGTGTACCTGCGATCTAAATGAATTGTGAAACAGGCTGGAAGGCTGAATAATCCTAATAACATCGAACACCTCAATGTAGCATGCCTTTCGGCCCACAATGGCTGTGCCAACCGTAATGCTAACGTAAACTAATTGCTTCTGCCTACACATGCTGCTTACCCCTCCATTCCCAGCATAGCCATGTGCCTATTTAAAGGCCTCTAAAATGCAACTATCGTATCTGCCTCCACCACCATCAATGGCAATGTGTTCCAGCACCCACCACCCTCTGTGTAAGAAAACCTGCCCCACTCATCTCCTTTAAACTTTCCCCCTTTTCATCTTAAAACTTATGCCTTGCAGTCTTGCACTCTAGGAAAAAGTTTTGATTATCTGTCCTACCTAACTTTTTGTAACATTAGTTATTTTTATCATAGGCACAGCGGTAGAGTCATTGCCTTATAGGGTTTGGGTGATAAGAACTGGGTTTGACTACTCTTGGGGGGGCACAGTAGTGAAACATGGAAACATAGAAAATAGGTGCAGGAGTAGGCCATTCGGCCCTTCGAGCCTGCACCGCCATTCAATATGATCAGGGCTGATCATCCAACTCAGTATCCTGTACCTGCCTTCTCTCCATACCCCCTGATCCCTTTATCCACAAGGGCCACATCTGACTATCTCTTAAATATAGCCAATGAACTGGCCTCAACTACCTTCCGTGGCAGAGAATTCCAGAGACTCACCACCCTCTGTGTGAAATTTTTTTTTCTCATCTCGGTCCTAAAGGAATTCCCCCTTATCCTTAGACTGTGACCCCTTGTTCTGGACATCCCCAACATCAGGAACAATCTTCCTGCATCTAGCTTATCCAACCCCTTAAGAATTTTGTAAGTTTCTATAAGATCCCCCCTCGGTCTTCTAAATTCTAGCGAGTACAAGTGAGTATCCAGTCTTTCCTCATATGAAAGTTCTGACATCCCAGGAATCAGTCTGGTGAACCTTCTCTGTACCCCCTCTATGGCAAGAATGTCTTTCCTCAGATTTGGAGACCAAAACTGTACGCAATACGCCAGGTGTGGTCTCACCAAAACCCTGTACAACTGCAGTAGAACCTCCCTGCTCCTATACTCAAATTCTTTTGCTATGAATGCCAACATACCATTCGCTTTCTTCACTGCCTGCTGCACCTGCATGCCTACTTTCAATGATTGGTGTACCATGACACCCAGGTCTCGTTGCATCTCCCTTTTTCCTAATTTGCCACCAGTCAGATAATAGTCTACCCTCCTGTTTTTGCCACCAAAGTGGATAACCTCACATTTATCCGCATTATACTGCATCTGCATGCATTTGCCCACTCACCCAGCCTATCCATGTCACCTTGCAGCCTCCTAGCATCCTCCTCACACCTAACACTACCCCCCAGCTTCGTGTCATCCGCAAACTTGGAGATGTTACATTCAATTCCGTCGCCAAATCATTAATATATATTGTAAATAGCTGGGGTCCCTGCACTGAGCCTAGCGGTACCCCACTAGTCACTGCCTGCCATTCTGAAAATGACCCGTTTACTCCTACTCTTTGCTTCCTGTCTGCCAGCCAGTTCTCTATCCACATCAATACTGCACCCTGCAATACCGTGTGCTTTAAGTTTGTATACTAATCTCTTATGTGGGACCTTGTCGAAAGCCTTCTGAAAGTCTAGATATAACACATCCACTGGTTCTCCCTTATCTACTCTACTAGTTACTACTCTGAAGTGGTAGCATTGTGGGCTGAAGGGCCTGTTCCTGTGCTGTACTGTTCTATGTTCCAAAGATGGCATCTCCTACATAGGAGCACTCGAGCGTCAGCCTAGGTTTCCGTGCTAACACTTCCATAATGGTGTTTCAGCTTGTAAACTTGAAACTTTCTCATGAAAGTAGGGCGGCACGGTGGCGCAGAGGTAGAGGTGTTGCCTTACAACGCCAGAGACCCGGGTTCGATCCTGACTACGGGTTTGTACGGAGTTTGTACGTTCTACCTGGGTTTTCTCCAGGATCTCTGGTTTCTCCCACACTCCAAAGACGTACAGGTTTGTAGGTTAATTGGATTTGGTAAAAAAAATTGAAAATTGTCCCCAGTGTGTGTAGGATAGTACTGGTGTGCAGGGTGATCAGTGATCGGCCCGGACTTGGTGGGCTGAAGGGAATGTTTCCGCGCTGTATTTCTAAACTAAACTGAACTAAGTGATGTTTTGGGTCTCAACCCAAAACGTCACCAATCCGTGTTCTCCAGAGATGCTGCCTGAGCTGCTGAGTTACTCCAGCACTTTGTGTCCGGTCATTTTACCAGCTCTCCATTTGAATGTCTTTTTGTTAGCTGGTCGGCATGGGCAAGTTGGGCCGAAGGGCCTCTTTCCACGCTGTATGACTGTGATTCTAATTCTCTTGCAACAAAGGCTTCTTTGTCTTAACAAACATTTGCTTAAAGACGTTATGTCTGAAGAAGGGTCTCAACCCGAAACGTCGCCTATTTCTTCGCTCCATAGATGCTGCCTCACCCGCTGAGTTTCTCCAGCATTTCTGTCTACCTTTGCATAAAGACATGTCTCTTGCCTGACTCTGTGATCGGCTGAGATTGATAACCTTTCACTGACACACCAGTGAGCTATAAAGAATATTCCTCTTATTATTCTACAAAAACGTTGATAAAATATCTATTCAACTTGATTTTATTCTTCTCCACTCCAGTGAGAATAAACTGAGAATAACAATTTATTGCTTCTTGCTGCGTTGACCTCTCCTACTTAAACCTGGAATAATATCCCTGTCACATTTACCTCAGCACCTTGCAACCAGTTTAAGTTTGTGTATCACAAATATTCAGTTCAGCTCATCGATGTGGGTTGAGGAATTGCTTGAATGAAGTAATGAGGCAAATCGTGTAGAGGACAATAAAATAAATATATCATGAGCACTTCCCAAAGATTGATGTTTTCTTTCAGTTTCTCGAAGCCCACTGGTACAGATGTGCCGAGAAAGAAAATCGCTGCCGAATCTCTATCTAATATGACAAGGCCCTTGTATAAAAAGGACCCAAAGTGCTGGAGTAACTCAACGGATCAGGCAGCATCTCTGGAGAACATGATGAGGTGACGTTTCGGGTCGGGATATTTCTTCAGATTGATTGCAGTGAAAGGAGAAAGCTGGAAGAGAGGTGGGGCGGAACAGAGGCTGGCAAGTGATAGGTGGATATCTTCACTCAGTCCGCCTGAACCTACCTAATCTCCCAGTTGCTAACACTTTAATTCTCCTTCCCATTCCCACACAGACCTTTCTGTCCTCGGTCTCCTCCATCGTCAGAGTAAGGCCAAACGCAAGTCACACTAGCTTCTCATTTTCACCAAACAAACAGCTAACAATGGCCTGTTTCCTTCATCATCATTACTTTTTTACATATCTTGCATTCATTGTTCTTTATCTTCATCATCTATATCTCTCGTTTCCCTTTTCCCTAACTAGTCTGAAGAAGGGTCTCGACCTAAATCAACACCCATTCCTTGGCTCCAGAGATGCTGCCTGTCCCGTTGAGTTACTCCAGCTTTTTGTGCCTTTCTTCAATGGAAGGGAGGTTGGTTTGTGTGATGGTCTGGGCAGCGTCCACAATTCTCTGCAGTTTATTGCGGTCTTGGATGGAACTGTTCCCGAACCAAGCTGCGATGCATCCCGATAAAATTCTTTCTGTGGTGCATCTGTAGAAGTTGGTGAGAGTTGTAGGGGACACGCCAGACTTCCGAAGCCTTCTAAGGAAGTAGAGGCGTCGGTGTGCTTTCTTGGTCGTTGCTTCAATAAGGGTGGTCCAGGAGAAGTTGTTGGTGATATTGATAAACCACGGATTTGAAGTATTCGACCATCTCTACTTCAGCGCCGTCAATGCAAATTTGGGCATGCGTACCGCTTCACTTCCTGAAGCCGATCACTATCTCCTTCGTCTTGCTGACATTGACAGAAAGGTTGTTGTCTCGACACCAGGGCACGAGGCTCTCGATCTCCTTCCTGTACTCCGTCTCATCATCATTTGATATCTGGCCCACGATGGTGGTGTCGTCTGCAAATTTGAAAATTGAATTAGATTTGTACAGTCGTGGGTGCGCAAGGAGTGAAGCAGGAGGCTGAGAACGCATCCCTGCAGAGTACCAGTGTTGAGGATTATCGTGGAGGATGAAATTCCTCCTCATCTCCTTCCTGAAAGAACACTCTTTAATTCTGAGGCTATGGCCTCTAGTCCTGGACTCTCTCACTAGTGGAAACATCCTCTCCGCATCCACTCTATCCAAGCCTTTCACTATTCTGTCTGTTTCAATGAGGTCCCCCTTCATTCTTCTAAACTCACTTGGGAACTTTCCACCTAAATGACATTTACATAACCATATAACAATTACAGCAATTAACAATCTAAGACATCTTATTCTCCTTGATTTTAATCGTAAAGCGAGTTAGAATTTCAGCATGTCAGATGAAATTACCAACTACAATGCCTCTCTCCTTACAGTGAATACAGATGATTATTTTGGATAAAAGGTGAGGGTGGAAAGATTTAATCGGTACCTGAGGGGCTGCTTTTTCACACAAACTTTGGTCCAGGTTGCCCACACTGACCAAAAAAGAACAGCTCAGCACAAAAACAGGCCCTTCGGCCCATAATGTCTGTGCTGAACGTGATGCCAAGACCAATTCATATCTGCTTGCACATAATCCATATCCCTCCATCCCCTCCAAATACATGTGCCATCGAGTCATAGTCATAGAGTGATACAGAGTGGAAACAGGCCCTTAAGCCAACATGTCCCAGCTACACTAGCCCCACCTGCCCGCATTAGGTCCATATCCTTCCAAATTTGTCCTACCCATGTGCCTATGCAAAGGTCAAACACCACTTCAGTGTCTGCCTCAATCCTCGCAGTGTGTTCCAGTGTGTTACACACCATCTTCTGTGTAAGAAAGTTGCCCCGCACATCTCCTTTAGCTATGCCCTTTAGTATTTCCAGGTCGTTCCAGGAGCGACAGAGGTTCACCTGCACCTCCTCCAACCTCATCTATTGCATCCGCTGCTCTAGATGCCTAGATGGAGGAACAGCACCTCATATTCCGCTTGGGCAGTCTGCACCCCAGCGGCATGAACATTGACTTCTCCAATTTCCGGTAGCCCTTGCTGTCTCCCCCCCCCCCCCCCCCCCCCCTCTCAGCTCTCCTCAGCCCTCTGGCTCCTCCTCTTCCTTTTTTATTCCAGACCCCCCCCCCCCCCCCCCCCGACCCTATATCAGTCTGAAGAATGGCTTCGGCCCAAAACGTTGCCTATTTCCTTCGCTCCATAGATGCTGCCACACTGAGTTTCTGCTGAGTTTCTCCAGCACTTTTGTCTACCTTAGATTTTCCAACATCTGCAGTTCCTTCTTGAACATTTTGCCCTCTAGTATTTGATTTTTCAATCCTGGGAAAAAGGTTCTGGCTCTCTTCCCTATCATAATTTTATATGTTCATAAAATATAGGAGCAGAATTAGGCCATTCGGCCCATCTGGTTTGTTCCATCATTCAATCATGACTGATCTATCTTTCCCTCTCAGCTCCGTTCTCCTGCCTTCTCCCCATAATCTTTGACACCCTTACTAATCAGCCTGCTCTACACTTAGTAGAGGTTCGGCATGGTGGTGCAGCGGTAGAATTGCTGCCTTACAGCACCAGAGACCCGGGTTCGATCCTGACTATCTGTACAGAGTTTGTACATTCTCCCCTTGACTGCGTGGGTCTTCTCCGGGTGCTCCAGTTTCCTCTCAAACTCCAAGCTGTACATGTTTGTAGCTAATGGGCTTTGGTAAAAATTATAAATTGTCCCTATTGTATAGGATAGCGCAAGTATATGTGGATCGCTGGTCGGTGCGGATCCAGTGGGCAGAAGGGTCTGTTTCTGCGGTAGACAAAAGTGCTGGAGAAACTCAGCGGGTGCGGCAGCATCTATGGAGCGAAGGAGATAGGCAACGTTTCCGGCCAAATCCCGTCTGTTTCTGCGCTGTTTCTATAAAATAAAATAAACTAAACTACACTAAACTAATCAATCTTCCTTTTAAAAATACCCAATGACTTGGCTTCCACCACCGTCTGCGGTGACGAATTCCACTGAAATGAAAATAATCAAAAATATTGCATTGACTTGGATGCAATTATATCCTTTGCAACAACATCCCAAATGAAAAAAAGTTGGGAGGATATTTTACAATTCATCCCAGATTCACTCTTTCTGAATGCGCAATTAATTATATTTTCTGAAGCATTCCATAATGAGCGATCAAGAGTGTGTTTCAGAATATTGTCAGATGATTTTCAAAGGACGTACTGATGTAATAACCAGAGAGAGAATTACAGAGAACAAGTCACACAATCAGGGTTTGTCTCTGTCTTGATTGCTCTGTATTTTTCTGTATTTGCACAGGATTTGCACAGGATTTGTTGATTCGAATTAAACGATCTGAAGATGCACCTCGACCCATCAAACATTTGGGAGGCTTTCCGACAGAAACTATGACCTTTGTACTTCAGATGAAGCGGTGTGTAGATCTTGCCTTTGTCCTTGCAGCCACAATAATAGCTGTCAGTTTTCAGACTATTTCACTACTCAAAGTGAAATATCAGCAAATTTATAGAATCCAAAACTCCCTCCAAGGCAAATCAATAAGTATGGCATAAATATTACTGACTAAAATAGGCAAGAATGTCTCTGCACAGAGACTAGCGGTTTAGTTTAAGAAAAAACTACAGATGCTGGAAAAATCGAAGGTAGACAAAAATGCTGGAGAAACACAGCGGGTGGAGGCCCTGGCCAACTTTCCCGAGTTACTCACGAATTCTCCCAAGGCTTACCCTTGATTCAAACTCGGAGAATGTCCGTAGCGAGTCCGTGGGAGGCCGTAGGAGTCCGTAGGTATTTTGTAGCGGGTCGTAATGCCAGGCGAAGGTACTCGGTGCATCAGGTAAGTCAGGACATTTTTTCAGCATGTTAAAAAATGACCACGAGTAAAAAATATATCCCCGAGTACCTATAACCATATAACAACCATATAACAATTACAGCACGGAAACAGGCCCTCTCGGCCCTTCCAGTCCGTGCCGACCATTTGTTTTCCCCTAGTCCCATCTACCTGCACTCAGACCATACCCCTCCATTCCCTTCACGTCCATATACCTATCCACTTTACTCTTAAATGTTAAAATCGATCCTGCCTCCACCACTTCTGCTGGAAGCTCATTCCACACAGCCACCACCCTCTGAGTAAAGAAGTTCCCCCTCACGTTACCCCAAAACTTCTGTCCCTTAATTCTCATGTCATGCCCTCTTGTTTGAATCTTCCCTACCCTCAATGGGAAAAACGTATCCACGTCAACTCTGTCTATCATTTCCTTTCATCATTTTAAAGACCTACGGCTGGCTATTATCGTAATTCTCCGAGTTTGAATCAAGGGGAAAACTCGGGAGAATTCGTGAGTAACTCGGGAAAGTGGGACAGGCCCTTGAGGCAGAATCTATGGAGCAAAGGAATTGGCGATGTTTCGGGTCTATTTCTTCACTCCTCATAGATGCTGCCTCACCCGCTGAGTTTCTCCAGCATTTTTGTATACCTGCGGTTTAGTTTAATTTAGTGCAGTTTAGCTTAATGCAATTTAGTTTTGTGCAGTTCAGTGACATGCAGTTGAATGCAGTTTATTATACAGCATGGAAACAGGCATTTTGGCCCACTGAGTCCACGCTGACAGGCATTCACCCGCACACTAACACAATCCTACACACTACCCTTCCTTTTCTCCCCTCTCTCATCAGGCAAAAGGTATAGAAGTGTGAAGTCGCACACCTCCAGATTCAGGGACAGTTTTTTTCCCAGCTGTTATCAGGCAACTGAACCATCCTACCAACAACCAGAGAGCAGTGCTGACCTATTATCTACCTAATTGGAAACTCCTCAGACTATCTTTGATTGGATTTTATGGGCTCTACCTTGCACTAAATGTTATTCCCTTATCACCTATCTATACACTGTAAATGGCTCAATTGCAATCATGTATTGTCTTTCTACTGACTGGATAGCATGCAACAAAGGCTTTTCACTGTACCTCAGTACAGACCCATGACAATAACCCCAACTAAAACTAAACTAAAGCTAGGGACAATTTTCAGAAGCCAATTACCCTACAAACCTGCGGGTCTTTGGAATGTGGGAGGAAACCGGAGCACCGGGGGAAAACCCGCACAGGTCACGAGGAGAGCGTACAAACACCGCACAGACAGCAGCAGTAGCCTGAATCGAACCCGGGTCTCTGGCGCTGCAAGGCAGCAACTCTACTGCTGAGCCACCCTGCCGCCCACCTATTGACCACATTTGTAGCCGGATTCGCTAAAGTAAAGTTTGGCTTCAGTGATGTTTCCCAGAGAAATTTCACCTCTTTGAACATCCCTCCTGAAGTTTTTTTTTTCCCCCCCATTGCTTTTGAAATGTAAAATGTATCACCGACTCTCTACCACAAATCTGACAGAGCGATGAAAAGGAAATCACAATCACTCCGAACCGCATGAGATTTTCGCACGTGCCTGTAAATGGATTTGCAGTTCAAAATCCGACTGTAAAAATTAGGAAAGAGGATTCTGGTAACAGGAGGGTCCACAAAAGGCTGGAGAAAGTCAGCGGGTGCAGCAGCATCTAAGGAGCGAAGGAGATAGGCGACATTTCGGGTTGAGACCCTAAAAAAAAAAAAAAAAAAAAAATTTTTAATTTAAAAATAAATAAAATAAAAATTAAAAATTAAAAATTAAAAAAAACACAAAAAAAAACCCTCCTCCTTATGGTAACAGGAAATGTTTTTACTAGCTGATAAAAGTTATTCGAAAAAATATTGTAGAATTCAAATCTCTAACCAAAATAGTGATAACAGGATAGACAATATTTCTGTTATTCATTTTCGATCTGCTGGAAACATTGGTCGACATCAAAGACTGCTTCTTGCCAAAGCCCAGAACACCCTCCCTCACACAAGGCCTGAATAGCTGAATTGTTATTATCCACATGCTGTTGGCATATAAAGTCCATTTCAAATGAATGCTTGTGGACGAAGGATCTGCAGATGCTGGTTTATACCGAAGATAGACACAAAGCGCAGAAGTAACTCAGCTGGCCAGGCAGCGTCTCTGGAGAAAAAGGATGGGTGACGTATCGTTTCCGGACACTTCTTCAGACAGAAAGTAGAGAAAGTGTGGGGGGGGGGGGGGGGGGGGACCGGAGGTAGGAAAAGGCCAGAACAAATCGTGGCCGGCAAAAGATGACCATAGAAAGGTGGACCTGATAATGATCAATTGTTGGCTGGAGAAGAGGGCTACATCGTTCCTTGGTCATCTATTGACACCTCTTCCCCAGCCAACAATGGGCCATTGTGGGCTCCACCCTTCCATGGTCATCTGTTGCCGGCCCTGATTTGTTCTGGCCTTTACCTACCTCCAGTTCCCCTCCCCTCTACTTACAGTCTGAAGAAGGGTTCCGACCAGAAACGACACCCATTCTTTTTTTCCGGAGGTGTTGCCTGACCCGCTGAGTTACTCCTGCACCTTGTGTCTTTCTCTAATATATTCTTGTTTTCCTGATAAACTGGTGCTCTGGTGTTCCTCCCACACTCCACAGACATGCAGGTCTGTAGGTGAATTGGCTCCTGTAAACTGTCCCCAGTGTGTAGGGGCAATTGGTGTTCAACGTGGATTCGTTTTGCCAAAGGGCCTATTTCCACGCTGTATCTCTAATCTAAACCAAACTCAAAAATACTAAAACTAAAACTTGAATGTTTATAGGGCAGCACGGTTGTGCAGCAGTAGAGCTGCTGCCTTACAGGGCCAGAGACCCGGGTTCGATCCTGACACTTTCCAAGATGGCACCCAAGCAAGAGGCCTCTCTGCATGCTGGTCCCAGAAGTGGACCTGCAATCACTCCTTACAATTGCTCCACTCTTTTAAACCTCTACATCTTTAACTTTTAACTTTGCTCTTCTTAATCTCCTCTCAGATCTACCATATTCTCGGACTATCTTTAATCAGACTCTACTGGACTATCTTGCACTAAATATTATTCGCTTATCATGTGTCCATACACTGTAAATGGCGGGATTGTAATCATGTATAGTCTTTCCGCTAACTGGTTCGCGTGCAACAAAAAGCATTTCGCTGTACCTCGGTACATGTGACGATAAACTGAACTAAACTAAACTAGCCTACGGGTGCAGTCTATATTTAGTTTGTACATTCTCCCTGCGACCGCATGGATTTTCACCAGGTACGCCGGTTTCCTCCTACATTCCAAAGACCTACTGGTTTGTAAGAGGGATTCTTGACCCGAAACGCCCCCAATCCTCTCCAGAGATGTTGCCTGGCCCACTGAGTTACTCCAGCCTTTTGTGTCTATTCTGGTTTATACTGTCAGTTAACTGGCTTTTGTAAATTGTTCCTTGTGTGTAGGATAGAACTGGTTGATGGGTGATCGCTGGTCAGTGTAGACTCGGTGGGCAGAAGGGCCTGTTTCCATGCTGCATTTTTAAAATAAACTAAACCAATATATTTAATTTAATACTTAACAATGTGCTGGTAATTTTTTGCTTGCTCTCAACTAAAGTGGAAGTGTGTAAGTCCATCTCTGATTACATTAGTAACTTTGGGCTCACTTCCCCATTAAACTGTGAGGCCTGGTCAAATGTAAATTGCAAACCAGTGGGGTTGAACGCATTTTCAAAGTTAAAGATATAACTACGGATGATGCAAATCTGTAAAAAGAAATGCTGGAAATATTCAGTAGAATAGACAGTCTGTGGAGAGATAATCAGAGACATCAGAATGCAGAAAAGTTAGATAGAACAAAACACATAGAATACTAAATGCTTAGGTTGATCCCCACACACACACACAATCCTACACATTAGGGACCAATTGACATTATTTTTACCAAAGCCAATTAATCTACAAACCTGTACGTCTTTGAAGTTTAGGAAAACAAGAGCACCGGGGCAAAACCCACACAGGTTACGGGGAGAATGTACAAACTCCCTACAGATAGCACCCATAGTCAGGATCGAACCCAGGTCTCTGGCACTGCAAGGCAGCAACTCTTCCGCTGCACCACCATGCCGCCCTTTTGGGCCAAAGAGCCTGTTTCCATGCCTTGTAACTATGACTATGACTATAAAACTCCTGGCGACATGAATTTGGGGATCACTATTGATCAGACACTCAAGTGGATAAGTCTCTTATATATAGTTCAGGTCTTAGTCTGGATATTCCCAGTGAATAACCTCCAGCAGCTTTTAAGGTGACATAACAAGAGCACATTAAAATACTTTTTGATTGCCAGGTTAATTACAGTTCCAACAACACTACAGAAGTTCAACACCATCCAGCAATTTTAGGCACCATATCTCTGTAAATATCTCTGCCATAGAGGGAGTACAGAGAAGGTTCACCAGACTGATTCCTGGGATAACAGGACTTCCATATGAAGAAAGACTGGATAGACTTGGCTTGCACTCGCTGGAATTTAGAAGATTGAGGGGTGATCTCATAGAGACTTACAAAATTCTTAAGGGGTTGGACAGGCTAGATGCAGGAAGATTGTTCCCGATGTTGGGGAAGTCCAGGACAAGGGGTCACAGTTTAAGGATAAGGGGGAAGTCTTTTAGGACTGAGATGAGAAAATCGTTTTTCACACAGAGAGTGGTGAATCTGTGGAATTCTCTGCCACAGAAGGTAGTTGAGGCCAGTTCGTTGGCCATATTTAAGAGGGAGTTGGATGTGGCCCTTGTGGCTGAAGGGATCAGGGGGTATGGAGCGAAGGCAGGTACAGGATACTGAGTTGGATGATCAGCCATGATCATATTGAATGGCGGTGCAGGCTCAAAGGGCCGAATGGCCTGCTCCTGCACCTAATTTCTATGTTTCTATGTTTGTAAAGATGTGCTGGCTCTGGAGGTGGTCCAGAGGAGGTTTACAAGAATGATCCCAGGAATGAGTGGGTTAACCTATGATGAACGTTTGGTCTGTAATTAGGTCTGTACTCACTGGAGTTTAGAAGGGTGAGGGGGGGGGAGGGTGAGCTCATTGAAACTTACCAAATAGTGAAAGGCCTGTATAGAGTGGATGTGGTGAGGATGTTTCCATTAGTGGGAGAGTCTACCACCAGTGGTCATAGCCTCAGAAATAAAGGAAGCTCCTTTGGGAAGGAGATGAGGAAGAATTTATTTAGTCAGAGGGTGGTGAATCTGTTGAATTCATTGCCACAGAAGTCTGTGGAGGCTAAGTCAATGGATATTTTTAAGGCTGAGATAGATAGATTCTTGATTAGTACGGGTGTCAGGGGTTATGGGGAGAAGGCAGGAGAATGGGGTTAGGAGGGACAGATAGATCAGCCATGATTGAATGGCGGAGTAGACTTGATGGGCCGAAAGGCCTAATTCTGCTCATATCACATGACCTTATCACCAACGACCGTCCAGGACAAAGCAGCCTGTTTTATTGGCACTCCAGCATTAGTCTAACCATTC
This sequence comes from Okamejei kenojei, assembly GCA_035221665.1. Lineage (NCBI taxonomy): Eukaryota > Metazoa > Chordata > Chondrichthyes > Rajiformes > Rajidae > Okamejei > Okamejei kenojei. The sequence continues at coordinate 11,240,205 of CM069135.1, forward strand.
ATTCCCTCCATCATTGGTACACCATCATTACGGTGTACACAACAGGGGCAGCACGGTAGTGCGGCGGTAGAGTTGCTGCATTATAGCGCCTGATACCCGGGTTCAATCCTGACAACGGGGTGTTGTCTGTACAGAGTTTGTACGTTCTCCCCATGATCTGCGCGCGGGTTTCATTCGAGATGTCCCCGGAGCCATTGAGTTACTCCTGTATTTTGTGTCCATCTTCCATTAAACTAAGATCTGCTTTTTTTCTCTCCACAGGAGAAGCTTAATTGCTACTATGAGAGGTTTTCAGACGAGGGAATGCACTAATTAAATGCCATTTTTGTGTGTCCCTGTTATCTTTCTCTTTTATCCAAGAGACCCAGGGTGATGCAGTTACAACATCTGCTGTGTTTGCATTATAGGTCAAAAGTTGCAGGACAACTCATTTTAAATAATTTGGGAATAAAAACTCAGGTTGTTTCCCTGTTTTTATGAAAAGTAAATTATCAACCTCAGCTGCAGATCAAATCCAATCAAGTTTGCATTTTAACCTATGTAGAGTTTGTAGATTGGCTATTTCATACTAGCCAATTATAGTGCTTGTTAGTAGTGCCTCTGCCTGGTATATGCTTTATATTATCAAGAGCTTGCCTACGCTAGTTAGTATGAGTAGCAGCTAGGAAATGTAATGTCTGCAGATCCTTGCTGTAAGTAGATTTAATAAGCATGTGTTGTATCTTTGTATGTGTTTGTGTCACCTCATTACTGAGTTATAATAGAGTCATAGAGTGATGGAGTAAAGGGCCTGTCCCACTTGGGCGACCTAATCCGCGAGTTCTGGCGAGTTTGCCCTTGACTCATACTCGCAGCTTGGTCGACACGAGGTCGTAGGAGGTCTTCGTAACTCTCCTTCATGCTCGAGAGCGGCCTCCGCGTACTCGAGGCCTCAGCTAGGTCGCGGCATTTTTCCCAACATGTTAAAAACTGCCCGCGAGTATAAAAAGGTCGCCATGGAAAAAATCGATACCTTTTTACTCATAGGTTTAGTAGTAGTAGGTCGGCATGTTAGTCATAGGTAATCGAGGGTGGTTGAAGGTAGTCGTTGATAGTCTTCATCATAGTCGAAGGGAGGTCGATGGAGATCGTCTTCACTCTCCACTATTCGGTGTCCAATTTTCCCGAAGTTAGTCGAAGCTAGTCATAGCTAGCCGAAGCTGGTCTTCAACATAGTCGAAGGAGGTCGAAGGAGGTCTTCTACATAGTTGAAGGAGGTCTTCAATGTCATTTTTCCAAACTCTTCTAAATTCGCCAATGAGGTCGTCCAAGAGGGCCAGCCCCTTCATGGAGTTAAGGAGCTTGAAAACATGACTTTAAGCCCAATTTGTCCATGCCCTGTCTAAGCTAGTCCCACTTACCTGCATTTGGCCCATCTATACTACTAAAACGCTTTGCTTGTGCCGGCAATGTGTCACTCTACTCTGCTTTTTCTTATCTACTTCCAAACGCTAGGACACAGCCTTCCCATTTTCTCATATTCTACTTAAATTTTACCCGTCAAAGTGATAAACATCTTCCCGTCGCATTCCAACCTATATTTCCGAAGTTATTCATGATTTAAATTTTCTAAAAAAAGACAAAACCGCTTTCTCAGAGAGAGTCCAGTGATGATGTTACAACGCCTCTCACAGTGCACCGATCACAATGGGCTCTCAAGCTGTCCCAGCCCTGGCGTTGATCTATGACCTGGGTAGGTCCTGGGGCAGCGAATGGGAGTGAAGGGAGGAGGATGAGGGAAATTAGGAGGGAGATTGGGTAGGGTCTCCATCCCCCCTCCCTATCTGCACTTCTCCCTCTCTAACCCCCTCCCCCTCCCTCTAACCTCACTCTCTGCTCCTCTCCCCCTCTCTCTCTCTACCCCCTCCACCTCCGCCTTCCTCTCTACCCCCCCTCCCTCTCCCTTTTGACCCCCTTCCCCCTCCCTCTCTAACCCACTCCCTCTCTACCCTCCCCCCCCTTTGTCTCCACCCACTCCCTCTCGACCCCCCCCCCCCCTCCATCTCTACCCCCCTTCCTCTCTAGGAGTGGTGACCTATGGGTGAGTGGTGGAATATTGCGTTCGGGAACCAGCCCTCCCCTGTGTTGCCACGCACCCCCCCCCCCCCCTCCCCCACCCCTCCGACTTCGGGGAGGGGACCCAATGAGTCCCACTTGGTCTAGCATCCCATATTCCTATCCGTGCATCTGTCCAAATGTCCTTTACATGCAGTTTAGTTTTAGTTAAGCTTAGTTTATTGGCATGTAAAGCGAAGTACAGTGAAAAGCTTTTGTTGTGTGCCAACCAGTCAGCGGAAACACAACACATGATTACAATCGAGCCATACATAGTGTACAGATACATGATTAAGGGAATAATGTTTAGTGTAAGGTAAAGTTCAGTAAAGTCTGATTAAAATTAGTCAGAGGGTCTCCAATGCGGGTAACAGTAGCTCAGGGCTGCTCTCTAGTTATTGATAGGATAGTTAAGAAGGTCACGGTGGCACAGGATAAAGTTGCTTCCTGACAGCGATAGACAATAGGTGCAGGAGTAGGCCATTTGGCCCTTCATGCCAGCACCGCCATTCAATGTGATCATGGCTGATCATCCACAATCAATACCCCGTTCCTGCCTTCTCCCCATATCCCCTCGCGATCTTCAAGAGCCCAATCTAGCTCTCTCTTGAAAGAACCGGCCTCCACCACTCTATGAGGCAGAGAATTCCACTGACTCACAACTCTCTGTGTGAAAAAGTGTTTCCTCATCTCTGTTCTAAATGGCTTACCCCCTATTCTTAAACTGTGGCCACTGGTTCTGTGCTCCCCCAACATCAGGAACATGTTTCCTGCCTCTAGCATGTTCAAACCCTTAATAATCTTATATGTTTCAATAAGATCCCCTCTCAGCCTAAATTCCAGCGTATACAAGCCCAACCGCTCCATTCTCTCAGCATATGACAGTCTCACCATCCCGGGAATTAACCTGGTGAACCTTGTGACATCCTTGCACTCCCTCAATAGCAAGGATGTCCTTCCTCAAATTTAGGGGACCAAAACTACACACAATACTCCGGGTGTGGTCTCACTAGGGCCCTGTACAACTGCAGAAAGACCTCTTTGCTCCTGTACTCAACTCCTCTTGTTATGAATGCCAATATTCCATTTGTTTTCAACACTGCCTGCTGTACCTGCATGCTTACTTTCATTGACTGATGAACAACGAATGCAGCGCCGGAGACCCGGGTTCGATCCCGACTACGTACGGAGTTTGTCTGTACAGAGTTTGTACGTTCTCCCCGTGTCCTGTGTGCATTTTCTTCAAGATCTTCGGTTTCCTCCCACGCTCCAAAGACGCACAGGTTTATAGTTTAATTGGCTTGGTAAATGTAAAAATTGTCCCTAGTGTGTGTAGGAAGAAGGTGTTAATGTGAGGGGATCACTGGTCGGCGTGGACCTGGTGGGCTGAAGGGCCTGTTTCCGCGCCGTATCTCTAAACTAAACTAAACTAAACTAAACAACTGGGAAGAACTGTCCCTGAATCTGGAGGGCTGGGTTTTCAGTACTTCATCTGGCAGCTTGTTCTATTTTCCCCATCACCCAATATGTGAAAAAGCTGCCCCTCAAGTTCCAATTAAATGTTTCCCTTCTATGCTACAGTTGAACCTTGCAGACAATTTGAGCCCATTCTAAGGTGGATTCTGTAAATGTTTTTTAGAATTTTTCCCCTTTTCCTTTGGATGGTGTTTTTCAATTCCCATGCAGCATTTTTCAACTTCTATCTGTCAAAAGAGTGAAACCTTGCATTTAAACCTTGCAATAGTTATCAGTTCAGAAATGCACAGCCTTAATCCATATTTTATTGTATATTCTTAATCCATATTTTATTGTATATTCAGAAATTCCAACAGTAAACATGTACGGGTTTGCTCAGGAATACGAGCCACATGTTCGTTTTCATCAGCAGCACCTTTCATCTGCTGTCTTTGCTGTCTGGGCCGTGCCTTCTTCTCACAGCTACCATCGGACAAGAGGAACAGAAGCTTAAAGTCCCTCCTCACCAAGATCAGGAACAACTAGTACAAAGGTGTTGGAGTAACTCAGGTGGTCGCACAGCATCGCTGGCGGACATGGATAGGTAACGTTTCGTAACTTCATGTTAGTAAGTGATCGGAACTGGACTAGGCCTTTCAAGTCAATTTTGACATTCAACCGTGGCTGATCCATCTAATCCCGTTCTCCGCTCTTCTCCCCATAACCCCTGGACACCTGTACTAATCAAGAATCTAACCCTGCCTGAAAAATATCCATTGACTTGGCCTCCACAGCCGTCTGTGGCAATGAATTCCACAGATTCACCACCCTCTAACTGAAGAAATTCCTTCTCATCCCCTTCCTGAAGGAATGTGCTTTGGTTCTGAGGCTGCAGCCTCTGGTCCCAGACTCTCCCAGTAGTGGAAACATCCTCTCTACATCTACTCCATCCAGGCCAAGAGTTTTGGGCAAGAGTTACCGAAGCCTGAATTCAACACACCACCCGGTTCAGGTACAACGATTGTACCTTCTTGCAACTGTCGTGTACTTGAACCAAAATACACAAAGTGCTCGAGTAATTCAGCTCATTTGACAGCATCTCTGGAGGACATGGATAGGTGACGTATTGGGTCTGCTCCCTTCATTCAGACTGGAGTCGCCAACTCTTGGACATTGCCGACTGCCCAAGAGTCCCATCGGTGCTGTCGGACCTGCTGAGTTGTTCCAGCACTTTGTGCAGTTTTTTTTAAATAAAACAGCAACTGCAGTTCCTCGTGTTGCCCTGCTCCTGAACCGACCTCACAGCCCAAACCCTACCTCAGCAGTGGAATGCGACGGTCCACCGGGGTGGCATTGTGGCACAGGGGCAGCACATTGGCACAGCTGCAGAGTTGATGCCTTACAGCGCCAGAGACCCGGGTTCGATCCCGACTATGGGTGCTATCGCTGGAATTTAGAAGATTGAGGGGTGATCTCATAGAGACTTACAAAATTCTTAAGGGGTTGGACAGGCTAGATGCAGGAAGATTGTTCCCGATGTTGGGGAAGTCCAGGACAAGGGGTCACAGTTTAAGGATAAGGGGGAAGTCTTTTAGGACCGAGATGAGAAAATCGTTTTTCACACAGAGAGTGGTGAATCTGTGGAATTCTCTGCCACAGAAGGTAGTTGAGGCCAGTTCGTTGGCCATATTTAAGAGGGAGTTGGATGTGGCTCGTGGCTGAAGGGATCAGGGGGTATGGAGAGAAGGCAGGTACAGGATACTGAGTTGGATGATCAGCCATGATCATATTGAATGGCGGTGCAGGCTCGAAGGGCCGAATGTCCTGCTCCTGCACCTAATTTCCATGTTTCTATGTTTCTATGTATGGAGTTTGTACATTCTCCCCTTGACCGCGTAGGTTTTCTCCAGTTGCTCCGGTTTCTTCCCACACTCCAAAGACTTGTAGGTTTGTTGGTTAATTAGCTTCTGTAAATTGTCTCCAGTGTATAGAACTGGTGTGTGGTGATTGATGGTCGGTGCGGATTCGGTGGGCCAAAGGGCCTGTTTCCCTGCTGCATCTCTAAACTAAACTAAACTAAACTAAATCTCTTGCATAACCGTAGACTTGTTTTTCTAGTTATGTACTTTTCTAATGTCATAAAATCATAGTGTCATGGAGTCTTACATCGTGGAAACAGGCCCTTCAGCCCAACTTGCCCACGGTCAACATGTCCCATCCACACTAGTCCCACCTGCCTGCATTTGGCCCCTTATCTCTTTAAACCTGTCCATGTACTTGTCTAAATATTTCTGAAGCTTTGGGATAGTCCCAGCCTCAGCTACCTCCTCTGGCAGCTCGTTCCATACACCCACCACCCTTTGTGTGAAAAAGTTACCCCCTCAGATTGCTATTAAATCTTTTCCCTTTCACCTTGAACCTAATTTCTCTGGTCCCCGATTCCCCTTCTTTGGGCAAGAGATTCTGTGCGTCTACCCGATCTATTCCTCTCATGATTTTGTGCACCTCTACAAGATCACCCCTCATCCTCCTGCGCTCGAAGGAATAGAGACCCAGCCTACTCAACCTGATGTGCAGATAGCAATGATAATTAAGGATATGTGGATCCCACAATAGTCCATTACTGTCTGTGTGATAGTTGATAATGTATTAATACAGACCCCTCAGGTTCCTATTAAATCTTTCCCCTTCTCACCTTAAACTGACGTCCTATGTCTTTTAATTCTCTTGTGGAATTGACGAGCCTTGCACCACCGGTGAGTCAAAAGTGGATGACTGGTAAAAGGATATCATTTTGAGAACAATTCCATCTACGACATGATTAGACAAGAGCTAGAGGGAATGCAATTGATAAAAAGCTAGGTCCCTGGTCCTCGAGATGTCTAATTATGCAAATGTACAACCTGCAATCTCTGTAATTAATGAAGGTAGTTGATGATTTTGGCGTACCTTGGGAAATATCAGCGGCATTATCTTCTGATAATGGATTAGGCTGGAGATGATATCATGACTACGTACTTAGCTGTGTTAAAGGGAATACGGCACTCTGTTGGAGGTTATCGTTGTCACCTTTCATATTTTCAAGTGGAAAGCACAGCAAAAAGTCTTAGCACGCAGCCTTGACATTCATCGGAGCCCCTGCTGTCAATGTTACAGGCCTCTGGAGAATCGTCCATCATTGTTCTGGACGCGTGCAAAGACTTTCAATGGGTCTAGGACCATGATGCCTGAACGAAACATAGAAACATGGAAACATAGACAATACGTGCAGGAGCAGCCCATTCAGCCCTTCGAGCCAGTGCTACCATTCAATATGATCATGGCTGATTATCCAAAATCAGTACTCCGTTCCTGCTTTTTACCCCATATCCCTTGATTCCATTAGCCCTAAGAACTAAATCTAACTCTCTCTTGAAAGAAGCTCCAATTCCCTGACTTCTTGCCAACGATATATATATTCGCGGCCATCCCCCGTCATCTGATCAAATGCAAAGTACTGCAGGTACTAGGTGTGCATTCAGCAGGTCAGACACCCTCAAGGGTTCCCAAGAGTTCTGCCTGCTATGTTCACAGGTTCACAAGTTATAGGAGTAGAATTAGGCCATTCGGCCCATTGAGTCTACTCCGCCATTCAATCATGGCTGATCTCTGCCTCCGAATCCCATTTTCCTGCCTTCTCCCCATAATCCTTGACTCCCGTTCTAATCAAGAATTTGTCTATTCCTGCCTTAAAAATATCCACTGACTTGGCCTCCATAGCCCTCGGTGGCAATGAGTTCCACAGATTAGTTAAAAGAAGTTTCTCCTCACCTCCTTTCTAAAAGAGCGCCCTTTTATTCTGAGGTTATGGCCTCTGGTCCTAGACTCTCCCACCAGTGGAAACATCCTTTCCACATCCACTCTATCTATGCCTTTCATTATTCTGTAAGTTTCAATGAGGTCGCCCCTCAACCTTCTAAACACCAGCGAGTACAGGCCCAGTGCTGTTAAACCTTCCATCAATGTGTTCCATTTTAATATCGCGGGCTTTCCTGCTGGAGTAACTCAGCGGGTTAGGCAGAGAAAGGCAATAGGTTTATGGTCAGAACCCTGCTTCATTTATGCTTCACTGACCAGGTTCAGATCAGGTTTGCAGGTTAATTGGCTTCTGTAAATTGTAAATTGTCCTTAGTGTACAGGTTTGTAGGTTAATTGGCTTGGTATAAATGTAAATTGTCACTTGTGTGTGTGGAGGAGAGTGTTAATGTGCGGAGACCACTGGTCGGCGCGGACTCAGTGGGCCGAAACATCTTTCCCATAACACGGTGGCCAAAACTGAACACAAGGCTCTAAATGTGGCCGCACTAACAAGTTGACAAGTTCACAAATTATGGGAGTAGAATTAGGCCATTTGGCCCACCGTCTACTCTGCCAGTCGATCGTGGCTGATCTCTGCCTTCTAATCTCATATTCCTGCCTTCTTCCTATAACCCTTGACACCCTTGACTAATGTCTTCTTGAATTGCAACATGACCTCCCAACTTCTATAGTCTTCTGAAGAATGACTATGAAAATCCCAGCTGAGTTAACTGGCGCAACTGACACCCTTTGGGTTCATTTGTTCGCCACTGTTGAGCTACTGCACAATGAACGTTAAGCTTTAGAAACAAGGAACTGCAAGCGCTGGTTTACACCAAAGATAGACACAAACTGTTGGAGTAACTCAACGGGTCAGGGAGGAGATCTCGGTTCGGGACTCATCTTCAGACATCCGAAGAAGGGTCAATAACTCGAAACATCCTTTATCTCCAGAGATGCTGCATCTTAAGCCTTTCCTTGGTATCCAGTGGGTTATTCCCTTGATTCCTTTGCCTGAAGGTGAGGGAAGGAGAAATATAATTGGCAAAACATTAAAAAGAAAATTTCTGAAGTACATTCTTAAAATGTATTATTCAAAGCAAATTTTTTAATGACTTGTTAGAATATATACACATATATATATTTATATATATATAAAGAAATGCCTTAAGGGCAATTGGTATACATAATATTAGAACAATCTAATCAAAACCATTAAAATTGATAGCTACTGTACATTCAGGAACCAGCATCAATAACCTCCCATAGAGACTGAACATAACTATCGTGGGACTAATTGGCAGAGTGCAGTGGTTAAGTTACTGAACTAGCATTTAAAGACCTTTGACCCATAGAGTCCATAGAGTATGGAAACAAGTCCTTCGACCCAACTTGCCCTCACCAGCCAACATGTCCCATCTACACTAGTCCCACCTGCCTGTGTTTGGCCCATATGCCTCTAAACCTGTCCTACCCATGTACCTAATTGTTGCAATAGCCCCAGCCTCAACTACCTCCTCTGGCAGCTCTTTCCATACACCCATCACCCTTTGTGTGAAAAATGTATCCCTTAGATGATTCCTGCAAAATCTTTCCCCCATTGTTTAGTTTAGTTTAGTTTTAATTAATTGTCTTGTGTACCGAGGTACAGTGAAAAGCTTGCTAACCAGTCAGTGGAAAGACAAAACATGATTACAATTGAGCCATGTACCGATACATGAGGAAGGGAATAACGTGAATGATGTTTAATGTAAGATAGAGCCAGTGAAGTCCAATCAAAGAAAGTCTAGTGGTCACCAAATAAGTAGATAGTGGTTTAGGACTGCTCTTTAGTTGTGGTAGGGTGGTTCAGTCAGCTGGGATGAAATTGTCCCTCAATCTGGAGGTGTGTGTTTTCCCACCTATATCTTTTACCCGAAGGGAGAGGGGAGAAGAGGGAATGGCCAAGGTCAAACTCGTCTACCGGACCTAGTCCTCTCATGATTTCATGCGTTCCATGGAATAGTGTCCCAGCCTGCTTAACATCTAGGGACTTGCCATAGTCATACAGCATGGAAGCAGGCCCTTCGGCCCTCACATCTTTGCCAGCCCAGATGCACCACCTAAAGCTAGTCACAGTACCTGCACAAGGCCCCTGCTCCTCAAAACTTTTCATAGACTCATGAAGTCATACTTAATGGAAACCGGCCCTTCGGCCCAACTTGTCCATGCTGGCTAAGGTGCCATCACTCATTTCTAACTAAACCTTTCCTTTCTATGTGCCTGTCCAAGTCTCCTGTAAATGCGATTGCAATGTCTGCCGCAACTACCTCCTCAGGCATCTTGTGACACTATGGCTCTATACAAAGCAGATACCTCGTTGTTAGAACGTTTTATGATACAATAACCATATAACCATATAACAATTACAGCACGGAAACAGGCCCTCTCGGCCCTTCCAGTCCGTGCCGACCATTTGTTTTCCCCTAGTCCCATCTACCTGCACTCAGACCATACCCCTCCATTCCCTTCACGTCCATATACCTATCCACTTTACTCTTAAATGTTAAAATCGATCCTGCCTCCACCACTTCTGCTGGAAGCTCATTCCACACAGCCACCACCCTCTGAGTAAAGAAGTTCCCCCTCACGTTACCCCGAAACTTCTGTCCCTTAATTCTCATGTCATGCCCTCTTGTTTGAATCTTCCCTACCCTCAATGGGAAAAACGTATCCACGTCAACTCTGTCTATCCCTTTCATCATTTTAAAGACCTCAATCAAGTCCCCCCTTAACCTTCTGCGCTCCAAAGAATAAAGACCTAACTTGTTCAACCTTTCTAAGGACATTCCGTGGAGAAAGACAGGAGGACAGGGGATCTTGGGGTCTTCACTGGGAGTGTCTTGAGAGCGGTCGCGGAGGTGCTGAAGGTCCTGACACATATCAAGGCAGACCAATCTCCCAGACCTGATCACATATATCTGTGGGAAGCTAGAGAAGAAATCATCGGAGCCCTCACTGTGATTTCTGAGTCGCCATTAAATATAGGGGAGGTGGAGGGAGGCAAATGTTGTGCCTCACTATTCAAGAAGGGCTGCAGGGAAAATGCTGGGTACTATAGGCCAATGAGCTTCACATCTGTGGTAGGAAAGTCACTGCAGGGTATGCTGAGGGATAGGACATACATGCACTTGGAAGGACAAGGGCTGATTAGGGACATGGTTTGTACGTGGAGGGGAAAATATTTAATAGAAATCTGAGGGGTAACTTTTTCACACAAAGGGTGGTGGGTGTATGGAACAAGCTGCCAGAGGAGGTAGTTGTGGCAAAGACTATCCCAACGTTTAAGAAACAGTTGGACAGGTATATGGATAGGACAGGTTTGGAGGGATATGGACCAAACACAGGCAGGTGGGACTAGTGTCGATGGGACATTGTTGCCGGTGTGGGCAAGTTGGGCCGAAGGGCCTGTTTCCTTATTGTTTCACTATATGACTCTATGACTATCTTCCATTCATTTCTCCTAAGGCAGTGAAGAAAGCGAATGGTATGTTAGCTTTCATAGCAAAAGGATTTCAGTATAAGAGCAGGGAGGTTCTACTTCAGTTGTATAGGGTCTTGGTGAGACCACACCTGGAGTATTGCGTACAGTTCTGGTCTCCAAATCTAAGGAAGGACATTATTGCCATAGAGGGAGTACAGAGAAGGTTCACCAGACTGATTCCTGGGATGTCAGGACTGTCTTATGAAGAAAGACTGGATAGACTTGGTTTATACTCTCTAGAATTTAGGAGATTGAGAGGGGATCTTATAGAAACTTACAAAATTCTTAAGTGGTTGGACAGGCTAGATGCAGGAAGATTGTTCCCGATGTTGGGGAGGTCCAGGACAAGGGGTCACAGCTTAAGGATAAGGGGAAATACTTTAGGACCGAGATGAGAAGGACTTTTTTTCACACAGCGAGTGATGGGTCTCTGGAACTCTCTGCCACAGAGGGTAGTGGAGGCCAGTTCATTGGCTATATTTAAGAGGGAGTTAGATGTGGCCCTTGTGGCTAAGGGGATCAGAGGGTATGGAGAGAAGGCAGGTACGGGATACTGAGTTGGATGATCAGCCATGATCATATTCAATGGCGGTGCAGGCTCGAAGAGCAGAATGGCCTAATCCTGCACCTAATTTCTATGTTTCTATGTTTCTATGAAAACTCGGGAGAACTCTTGAATTACCTCGTACAGTGGGACAGGCCCTTTAGATTTACAAGCAGGTTGAGATTAAACTCTAAATCGTTTAGCTCCCCGTTTTGACTCATGCACTCACTGATTTCCATTCCAATGAGTTCCCTGTCCTGATATTTATTTTATCTTTCTGAAATAACTGGTGATAACTCTGTCCTTGGATCAATATTTTCATTAAATATGCCCTGTTAGGAGTCTCCTGTTATCAGATTAGAATGTGAGATTGGTGTTGTCTTTGCCTTGAGGGAGTTGATCAAACAGCTATTTTCTGAATGCTGGCACAAAGCTGTCTCTCAGTTATGCCGGGGAATTTTCAACAACCCTCAGAATAAAATGACGTCAAGAGTGGAGGCCAATTCACTGGACGTTTTCAAGAGAGAGTTCGATTTAGCTATTCGGGATAACGGAATCAAGGGATATGAGGAATAAGCAGGAACTTATTGTAGATGATCAGCCATGATCACATTGAATGGCGTTGCTGGCTCCAAGGGCCAAATGGCCTACTCCTGCACCTATTTTATATTTTTCTGTGTTAAGATTCAAGAGTCAAGAGTGCTTTATTGTCATCTGTCCCAGACAGAACAGTGAAATTCTTACTTGCAGCAGCACAACACAATATGAAAACCTAGTACACGGTAAACAATATAATAAATGAGAAAAAAATCATTCAGTTTGTGCATATACACAAACTCACATTACACATACATTATATATATATATATACATATACATATATATATATATACATACACACGTACACATATGTACACATAATAACCAAACAAACAATAATAATGCATTAATAACAATAATAGTCTATATAGTTCAGAGCTTATTTGAGGTTGTAGTGTTTAATAGACGAATGGCTGCAGGGAAGAAGCTGTTCCTGAATCTGAACCTTACAGATTTCTGGCTCCTGTACCTTCTTCCCGATGGCAGGGTTGAAATGAGGATGCATTTCTTTAGCCAGAGGGTGGTGAATCTGTGGAATTTATTGCTACAGAAGGCTGTGGAGGCCATGTCAGTGGATATTTTAAAGCTGGAGATAGATAGATCCTTGATTTGTACAGACGTCAGGGGTTATGGGGAGAAGGCAGGAGAATGGGGTTAGGACAGCGAGATAGATCAGCCAGGATTTAATGGTGGAGTAGACATGACGGGCCAAATGACCTAATTCTGCTCTAGAACTTAGGAAGTAATGAACTTATGAGCACCTGTTGCATTGATAACACAGATTCATATTGAGTAGCCGATCTATCATTAAGCTGCATGTAAAGAAATATTAGAACTAAGCTAATAAATACAAAATATTATTTTTATTCTGATGGTCTTGGTGAAGTGTCTGAGTTATTTCAATGAGATCTTTAACATCGTTTGACAGTTTAATCAACCAGCAACACTGTCAAATATCCCATGGGTTTAATAACTTTCCAGCTTTTGGCTTTTCCTCCGATATTAAATAATAAGATATTAGGGTAGCGCAGCAGTAGAGCTACTGCCTTAAGGGCCTGTCCCACTTAAGGCGACTTTTTAGGCGAGTGCAGGAGACTCTGTACTCGCCACATGAACGCTGGTGGTCTCTGGTGAGCCTCCTTCATGGTCGCGGGGGGTTCCCGCATTCTGGGAACCAGTCACAGCCTCAGTGTTGATGCTGGAAATTTTTCAACATGTTTCGCCATGGAGAAAATCGATACTCCTGTAGTCGCAGGTGCAGTTGTAGTGGGGTCGCCATGTAGTTATGGGTAGTCAAGGTAGTCGTAGATAGCTTTAGTTAATCGCCTTTCCTGACCGGGCATTTTCATTGGCTCATTGGGGAAAAAAAACCCGTAAGCACATGTTTTCAGAACCAAGGATAACCGACCAGTAATGTTCAATGTCCGCCGAACTTCACAGCTGTGTATCTCTGGCTTATTAAACGTTGTCTGGCTTCTTAAAAGTGTCTCCACTCCTCCTCCCCCCCACCCTTCTCCCCCCTTCTCCACCTTCTCCTCCCCTTCTCCCCTCCCTTCCCTGATTCAGCCTTATGAAAGTAAGCATGCAGGTACAGCAGGCAGTGAAGAAAGCGACTGGCATGTTGGCCTTTATAACAAGAGGAGTCGAGTATAGGAGCAAAGAGGTCCTTCTGCAGTTGTACAGAGCCCTAAAGAGACCACACCTGGAGTATTGTATGCAATTTTGGTCCTCTAATTTGAGGAAGGACATTCTTACTATTAAGGGAGTGCAGCGTAGGTTTACAAGGTTAATTCCCGGGATGGCGGGACTGTCATATGCTGAGAGAATGAAGCAGCTGGGCTTGTACACTCTGGAGTTAGAAGGATGAGAGGGAATCTTATTGAAACATAAGATTGTTAAGGGTTTGGACACGCTGGAGGCAGGAAACATGCTCCCGATGTTGGGGGAGTCCAGAACCAGGGGCCACAGTTTAAGAATAAGGGTTAAGCCATTTAGAATGGAGACGAGGAAACACTTTTTCTCACAGAGAGTTGTGAGTGTGTGGAATTCTCTGCCTCGGTGGAGGCCGGTTCTCTTGATGCTTTCAAGAGAAAGCAGGATAGGGCTCTTAAAGATAGCGGAGTCAGGGGATATGGGGAGAAGGCAGGAACGGGGTACTGATTGGGGATGATCACATTGAATGGCGGTTCTGGCTCGAAGGGCTGAATGGCCTCCTCTTGCACCTATTGTCTATTGTCGAGAAAGAAAGGTCTTGACAAAGGATACCCAAACGTCACCCATACCTTTTTTTTCCAGAGATGCTGCCTGTCCCGTTGAGTTACTCCAGAATTTTATGTCTATCCTTGGTGTGAACCAGCATTTGGCCCGAAAGCAGAAGCATCCATGTCACAGGGCTGTAAATTGGAAGTATCCTGAGCTAACTCTGCCATAGAACCACCATCATCTATTGCAACAAGTGATGGCTCCCACTGATTGTCGCCGGAAGTTTTGCGTCCTTTTCAGGTCGGACGATGACAGCGAGGTCAACATTTGAAACATGGAAGATGGACACTAAAGAAGAAGGCCAGCATCTGCTGTTCCTTCTCACGCATCATGGAAAATATGTTAGCTTTGTAGAAAACAACAAAAGATTTTAAACGTTTTAAAAGTTCACAAAACATTTGCCTCACAGCAGAATGAACCATACCCAGTGTTATAGGCATCGTGTATTCAATGTTTGCAGAAAAACACAGCAATCCCAGCGGAGGCAAATCTTAGATGTTAATATGAATCAGAACAATATTCGAGTTACTAATTCATCTTCATCATTTTCTTGCCCTGGTTCTGTTCCTGTGCTATATTGGGCCACTGTAAACTTCTGCACTGTCTTAGCAGCTCCACTTCATAATAGGAATACTAACAAGTCTCTGAAGAGAAGCTTATGTGTTAGGGCACTTCTGTTCTGATGCTTTGCTTCTGTCGCACTTTCTTGCATTGGTTTATGTTGTAGGAGTCGAATTAGGGCCTTTGAGCCCATGGAGTCTACTCAGCCATTCAATCGTGGCTGATCTATCTTTCTCTCTCAACCCCAGTCTCATGCCTTTTCCACGTAACCCCTGACACCCTTACTAATCAAGAATCTGTCACGGGGAGAACGGGGAAACTCCGTACAGACAGCACCCATAGTCAGGAACGAACCCGGGTCTCTGGCACTGTGAGGCGGAACCTCTACCGGTGCGCCCCGTGCCACCATTGTATGGACAGTGCATAAATCCAGGCTGCTAACCACTACAGTGTTTTCTCAATGAAAGCTTCCCTTAATAACCCAGATTCTTCCATCAACAGGAAACAGTTTTACAGGAGGCACGGTGGCACAGCGGTAGAGTTGCTGCCTTATAATGCTTACCGTGCCCGAGACCCGGGTTCGATCCTGACCACGGGTGCTTGTCTGAATGGAGTATGTACGTTCTTCCCGTGACCAGTGTGGGTTTTCTCTGAGAACTTTGGTTTCCTCCCACCAATTGCTTGGTGTAAATGTAAAAATCATCCCTAGTGTGTGTAGGATAGTGCTAGTGTGCGGGGATCACTGGTTGGTGCAGACCTGGTGGGAGAAGGGCCTGTTTCTGCGCTGTACCCCTAAACTAAACTTCTATTTGCTCTATGCTCAGGTGGTTGTGGATCGTCAGGAAGTTTTCATCTCAATGAGTTCCACATTTTGGGGAGGCAATGGTGACATCTTTCTCCCCAGAGACTCTGAGCTGCCATGCATTTTCCATGGCTAGCATTTTCCCGAAGCCCAGATCCTGAGGGAAAAGCAGCCACCATCTGTTTCCCTGCTTTCAGACACCAATTCCCTGTTTTATTGTCATCACAACGCGAGCCAGAGAAATACTGAACCATTGTAAAAAATAATGCTGTTATTCTGAAAATTAGGTCTAATAGAAGTAGTATATATTTTTATTTCGAACATGTAAAACAAAAAAAGATCAAAAAAAAGCAAAATAACAATAAAATGAAACGAACAATAAGCCTATACATAACCCATTGAATAACTTCTCATAAAGATCACAATTTAAATTATACGTTTGAAAGGAAGTAGGAGGAAGTGTACACTTATTTATTCCTACCCCTTCTCCGTGGGGCTCATGTTGTCGACAACCCTGGTGAACCCTGTCAAAACCCACCTCAGTCAGTGAATGACAACTAACAGAGACAGCAGCAGCGCCAACAGAGACAGCAGCGTGCGCCCTTTTTAGGGCGGGCACCTACGGATTGACGAACCGGAATGGCATCACCCTGCTGCAGACTCTGCTGCCTCAACGCAAGAAAAGACCTCTATCTCTATCTCTATCTCTTATCTCTGTCTCTATCTCTATCTCTATCTCTATCTCTAACTCTATCCACATACATACATATATCCATACATATGCCACATACATTAATACATATATACACGTACGTACACATACATATATACAGTTTATAAACAATTATCCAAATTCTATATAGAACACGAATATCACACTGCATCAATAAACTAAAACTTAACGGTCATCACAGCCCTTCCTCATTCTTATACCTCTGTAAAATATTTGTTTTGCACTTCTTCTTAAACCGAGTAATGTTTGCGCTTTGCTTGAGCCACATCCAAATCAATCCACAATTTCACCCCTCTAACAATATGAATATTGATTTCTCTAACTTTAGGCAGGATGGCGCAGCAGTAGAGTTGCTGCCTTACAGTACCAGAAGCCCGGGTTCGATCCCGACTACGGGTGCTGTCTGTACAGAATTTGTACGGTTCTCCCCTTGACCGTGTGGGTTTCCTCTGCGATCTTCGGTTTCCTCCAACACTCCAAACATGCGCAGGATTGTAGGTTAATTGGCTTGGTATGCATGTAAATATTCTCCAGTGTGTGTAGGATGGCGTTTGTGTGTGGGGACCGCTGGTCGGTGTGGACTCGGTGGCCGAAGGGCCGGTTTCCACGCTGTATCTCTAAAGTAAAAACCAAATAGATATGCCCAGTCCAGGCTAAGACAGGCCAGTTCGATAGTATTCGATAAAATCAAATCACAATCACAAAATACTTTATTAGCAACATAAGAGGAATTTGATTTGCCAAGTCAGTCATACAAATAAAAAGCAACGGAACACACAAAACACATTTTACATAAACATCCACCACAGTGACTCCTCCACATTCCTCACTGTGATGGAAGGCGAAAAAAAAGCTCAAATCTCTTCTCTTAGCTCTCCTGAAGTCGGGGGCCTCGAGCCCTCAGTTGACGGCATGATCTCGACTCCCGTAGCCAGTGACGGGCCCTCCGAGACGATCAACTCCGGCATCGGGGGGATGTCAGCTCCCCCGCACTGGACGATCGAACCCCGCGTCGGGGCTGGTCAAACATTCCGTGACGTTGGAGCTCCCGTCATCTACTGCCTCTCCCGGGACTGCGAGCTCCCGCTGTAAAGATCACAGGCCGTGGTTGGAGCGATCCCAGGCAAGGGATTGACACTGATGTAAGTCCATGCCAAGCGGTGGGGCCCAAGGTCAGTCCGAGGAGGCCTCCAGCTCCATCGATGGTAGGCCGCAGAGCGACCGGAGAATGCAATCGGAAAGTTAATCGCTTCTCCGGCAAGGTAAGAAACTGAAAAACTCCCCCGATCCCCACACGCTCCCCCCACATTAAACGAACCGGAGGACATTTACACAAACTTTTAACACACACTAAAAATGTTTTTAAAAGACGAAAAAACAAACAGACTGTTGGCGGGGCTGCCTACCGTGCGGCGCCCCTGGTGGTGATCCAAATTGGGTAATCCAGGAGACAGACAGCAGCCTGATTCATTGAGGTAAAACCTTCCAAGTCATTAGACTTGAAAGAACGTGCAAAATCGATACCGAGATTCCCATCAGGAACAAGAACAAAGAGAATGATTTGAATTTATACAGAGTGTTTCTCACAGTTTCAGGATGTCTATATTGCTTTCCGACAAGCAAAGGAATTTTGAGGCATACTGAGCTATGTAGTGGACCCAAACAAAAGATATTGGGAATGGTGTCTGCCACACCATTTACAGATTGTAATCTGCAGCAAATCTGCAGGGCGGCACAGTAGTAGAGTTGCTGCCTCACAGCGCCAGAGACCCGGGTGTCATCCAGACCACGGGTGCTGTCTGTATGGAGTTTGCATGTTCTCCCTGCAACCTTGTGGGTTTCCTCCGGGTGCTCCGGTCTCCACCCACATCTGAAAGACGTCCAGGTTTGCAGCTTAATTGGCCTCTGTGAAATTGCAGCAAATGTGTAAGGAGTGGATGAGAAAGTGGGAAAACATAAAACTAATGTTTAGTTATTTAGTTTAGTTAAGTTTAGTTTAGTTTATTGTTATATGTACTGATGTACAGTGAGAAGCTTTTCTGTGGCGTGCTAACCAGCGAGCTTCGTTCATCTTGTTGCAAACGTTGACCCCGCTGTCATCGTCCGTCCTGAGAAGGACGCCAGCTTCCGGCGACAATCAGTGAATGCCATCACTTGTTGCAATAGATGATGGTGGTAGCAGAATTAGCTCGGGATACTTCCCGTTTCCAGCCCCGTGATGTGAAGGCGTCTGCTTTGGGGCAAACCAGCTAGCGAAAAGACCACAGTGTACAAGTCCACAGTGTGTAAGTTCAAGTTACATTTATTGTCACATGCACCAATTGGTACAGTGAGATTTGAGTTAGCATACAGCCATACAAATGAAAAGAACACAATACACGATAGAATTTAACATGAACATCCCCCCACACACAGCGGAATCAACGTTTCCCGCTGTGAGGGAAGGCAATAAAGTTCAGTCATCTTCCTCCTTGTTCACCCGTGGTCGGGACTTTTTGAGCCCTCCGCAGTCGCCGCTACGGCGGCCCGATGTTCAGGCCCTCTCGCCGGGATGATCGGAACTCCGGCGTCGGAACGGAGAACACTCTCGGCGGCTTGGAGTTTCCGAATCGGCCGCTTCCTACCGGAGACCGCGGCTCCCGAAGTCCACGGGCCGAGCTGGACACTGGTGACCCTCGGCAAAAAGATCCCAGGACTCCACGATGTTAAAGTCAGCGCCGTCCGCGGCTGGAAGCTCGGCAAAACTACAGCTCCACGGTGTTAAAGCCAGCAGGCCCAACACTCCGGAGCTCCAACACGGCGATCCCCGGTAAGGCATCGCCCGCTCTGCGATGGAATCCAGCGCTGCGCCGCTGCTGAAGCTATGGCCGGTCTCCGGCAGGAAAAGCCGTGCCAATCCAGATGGTAGGCCGCTGGGGGGGGGGGGGGGCAAGATGCGACTCGGAGAAAAGACGCATCCTCGACCTGGTGGTGACTGGAAAACAGTTTCCCCTCTTTCCCTCCCCTCACCCCGTACATAAAAAGACTAAGAAATCCTTAAAACATACTATCGACACACCAAAAAAATAACAAAAAGGTGAAATGACGGACAAGCTGCTGCCACCCGATGACGTCCAGATACTGAATAAAGGGAATAAGGTTTTGTGCGATATAAAGTCCAGTAAAGTCCGATTAAAGGCAGTCCGAGTGCCTCCAGTAAGGTGGATAGTTGTATGAACTGGTGATCGATGGCTGGCATGGACATGGAGGGCCAAAGGGCCTGCTTCCATGCTGCTTTTTAAACTGAGCTAAAATCGAAGGTTGTGAATATTTTACACTGATTGAAAGATAATATTTAATGAAACAAAACTGTTGTAACTTGATCATTGTTAACTTTGCTGATGGTGACATATGGTGCGTCCACTGGTTTGTGTTTCCCTCTGAAGCAAAATATCAATGCGTTCCTAAGGCAGAAAATCTATAACTTCACCACTGTTCTGTTAAGGCCCTGTCCCACGATGCGAGTTTACCCAAGAGCTCTCCCGAGTCTTAAAAAAAAATCAAACTGGTGGTAAGTACGTAGAATGTACGTAGCGGGTACGTCGGAGCTCATGGATGTCTCGTAGCGGCTCGTAATGCTAACGGCAGGTACTCAGGAAACGCGGAAACTCGTGAAGTTTTTTCAACAGTGTGAAAAATCACCAAGTGGAAAAATGTACTCGTGATGAGGTACCATGAGTTTGATTTTTTTTTTAACTCGGGAGAGCTCTTGGATAAACTCGCATCGTGAGGCAGGGGCTTTACATTGGAAGATTCTGACTAGTAGTTACACACCAGAAGTAAGACTGGAGTAAGGCTTGAGTAGAGTGGATGTGGAGAGGATGTTTCCACTAGTGGGAGAGTCTAGGACCAGAGGCCACAGCCTCACAATTAATAGACGTACCTTAAGGATGATGAGGAGGATTTTTTTATTTGTCAGAGTGTGGTGAATCTGTGGAATTCACTGTCACAGAAGGCTGTGGGGACCGTCAATTCATATTTTGAAAGCAGAGATAGATAGATTCTTGATTAGTACGGGTATCAGGGGTTATGGTGAGAAGGCAGGGGAATGGGGTTAAGGGGGAGAGATAGATCAGCCATGAATGAATGGCGGAGTAGGCTTAATGTGGCCCAATGGCCTAATTCTGCTCCTATCACTTATGACCTTATGACCTCTTAAACCAGAAGATAGTCAGATGGATGTTTTTCTAGCCAGAATTATGCTCAAATTAACTTTGATAGAGAGATCAAAGTGATGAAAGATGTCCACATGTTGTAAAGTTATCTGTGAGTTAGCATTTTAACAACTTTAGAGGAAGGTATTTGCAAAGGATTCAGACGAGCCCAGTTATGCGGTTTAGGGCTTATGGGGTGGGAATGCAGGAGAAGATCATGACGGAAAAACTGCTTAATTGGCCGCGGGAATCACCATCGCCTGCCGGGGGCTTTAACATCAAGAGCCTCGATCGCCTCGACGCGGGAGAAGAAACAAAGAACAGGGAAAAGATAAGACTTTTGCCGTCCATCACAGTGAGAAGGTGTTTAGAGATTCACTGTGATGGATGTTTGTGTGAAACTGTGCCAACTGTGTGTTACGTTTAGTTTGCTGTTATGACTGCAGGGAACACAATTTCATTCAAATCTCTGTTTGTTTGAATGACAATGAAGGCATTCCATCTATCTATCTGTTAAATATGAACAGCATTCTCAAAACCACGAGAGGAATAGATCGGCTAGATGCACAGAGTCTCTTGCCCAAAGTAGGGGAATCGAGAATCAGGGGATATAGGTTTAAGGTGAAGGGGAAAAGATTTAATGGGAATCCGAGGGGTAACATTTTCACACAAAGGGTGGTGGCTTTTATGGAACGAGCTGCTGGAGAAGGTAGTTGAGGCAGGGACGATTAAGAAACAATTGGACAGGTACTTGGATAGGACAAGTTAGATGGGACATATTGGTGGGTGTGGGCAAATTGGGCCGAAGGGCCTGTTTCCACGCTGTATGAACCTATGACTCTGATTGTGTGTGTGTCACGATTGTACCAGCTAGATTGCCAAAAATGAACGGAATTATGGAATAGGATTGAACTGCTGATTGCATTATCAAAAAGGAAGAGGATTCTTTTAGTTTAGTTTAGAGATACTGCGCGGAAACAGGCCCTTTGGCCCACCAGGTCTGCACCGGCCAGCAATCCCTGTACATTAACAGTACCCTTCACACCCTATGGGCAATCTTTTTACATTGACACCAAGCCAAGTCTTTGGAGTGTGGGAGGAAACCAGAGGACCTGGGATAAAACCCACGCAGGTCAAGGGGAGAACGCACAGTACAAACTCTGTTCAGGCAGCACCCGTAGTCAGGATCACACCTGGGTCTCTGGCGCTGTGAGGCAGCATCTCTACCGCTGCGCCACCGTGCCGCCCAAAAGAATTGCATCCCTCACTCAAACAAAGCCAGCTTTAAAAAATAATAATAATTGAAGCCATTGAACTCTAAATGCCTGTTGAAAATGTTTCCTAAACATCAAAGTGTGTCAGCTATAATGACAGCTCCACTTTCTGTGGGCTCAGCAAGCCTATAGTTCTTTCAACCACTCTGGTGAGTTGTTCATAGTGGACAATTTGGACAGAAACATGAAAGCGAATTGAACTTGAAGGAAACTGTCCTACAGAAACTGGATTGATGTTGACGCGCTGTCTTTGGATAACTTTAGAATTTATGGGTCCAAGGGATGTAAGTAAAAGGAATAGGAATAAGAATACTTTATTGTCACCTGTGACTAAGCAGAGTAAGATTCTTTGCTTGTATACACAATGTACGCAAATAGCAGCTACCTGCGGCGCTGACAAAGTTACAAAGCACGCCGGCTCCCCCTTTTGTCCACACCCCCCCCCCCCCACCACAGCAGTTCCCCCCAACGCGGGGTCCCATTGTCCTTTGTCCACCCCCCCCCCACCCCCATGTGACTGAACATTCTTAAATCTGTTCAATATAGAACATACTAGACTAAGTGGGACCCGTTGAGTCCCATGTTCACACGGGAGGGTTGGTCCCACAACGCAACATTCCACCTCTCCACCAATTCCAATATTGGTGGGGGGGGACTTTCTAGAGTGCTGGTATGGGTGTTGTTGGCTGCAGGGACTACTGGTCTCCAGAGGGCTAGTATGGACATTGTGGGCCAAATGGATTCTTGGGGTGGCAGCTCAGTCCCTCATGCATGATGTGCTGACAGCTCACTCATGACTGGTGGGTTGGCTGTTGACTCATGGCTATTCCTTGAAATTCCATTTCAAGCAGAGTGCAAGGCCAAGAAATTCAAATCCATTTTCCTACCATTTCAAGCAGGGTGCAAGGCCACTAAATTCAAGAGCAGTTTCTTACCTCTTTGAGCAGGGTGCAAGGCCACAAAATTCAAGTGCAGTTTCCTACCACTTCAAGCAGGGTGCAAGGCCACCAAATTCAGGTTCAGTTTCCTACCACTTAAAGCAGGGTGCAAGGCCACCAAATTCAAGTGCAGTTTCATACCATTTCAAGGAGAGTGCAAGGCCACCAAATTCAAATGCAGTTTCATACAATTTCATGCAGGGTACAACACCACCACATTCAAATGCAGTTTAATACCATTTCAAGCAAGGTAAAACCACCATAGGACCACACAAAATACCACACTCACAGTTCAGTAGACACTCAGTGTGTTCAGTTGATTCACAGCTCAGACAGAGTCGTGACCTCTTCCTCCCCCATCATGCAGAGACTGAGCCACACCCACACTTCCGGGTTTTATAATCCCTCCCCCTCCCACCGGAAAAGGTGTGGCCGTCATGGCATGATTCACAGGAGTGAGATTCTCAACATTTTTTAAACACTAAACACTTTTATAACACTTTTATATTCATTGATGGGAAGAATCCTCTCCACCTGACGAGCGGAGGGGGACTGAGTAAGATGGCCAAATATCACAGCTGTAAGTGGTAGCGATTTATCTAAAATCAATATAGTGCAAACAGGAAGTTGTCAAGTTTAGCCAAACAGCCATTTGCAGTGCATTTCCACTACAACCCTAAACTCCCCAAACAGCCATTTGCAATGCATTTTCACTTCAACCCAAAACACCCCAAACAGCCATTTGCAGTGCATTTCCATTTCAACCCAACCCCCCCTGCCCAAACATCCATTTGCAGTGCATTTCCGCTGCAACCCAAACCCCCCCCCCGCCCCGCCCAAACAGCCATTTGCAGTGCATTTCCACACCAACCCAAACCCTCCCCCTGCCCAGACAGCCATTTGCAGTGCATTTCCACTTCACCCCCACCCCCACCCCCCCCCCCCCCCGCCCGCCCAGACAGCCGTTTGCAGTGCATTTCCACTTCCCCCCCAAAGACAGCCATTTGCAGTGCATTTCCACTTCACCCCAACCCGCCCAGACAGCCATTTGCAGTGCATTTCCACTTCACCCCAAAGACAGCCATTTGCAGTGCATTCCCACCTCACCCCAAAGACAGCCATTTGCAGTGCACCCCCACCTTGCTCCAAAGACCGCCATTTGCAGTGCATTTCTACTTAAAACCAACCATATTTTGTTTTTCAAACCAGATTAAGGGCACTCGCAGTGGAGTAGGCATGTGTTTAGTGTTATTCAGAGAGGCATGACCTTCTCGCTTCCTCCATGTTGCAGAAACTGAGTGAGGCACACCACTTCTGGGTTTTATAGTCCCTCCCCCCCTCCCACCAGCATGGGCAGCAGAGAGAATGGCAAACATTTTTAAAACATTAATATCTCTCTGATTTTTCATTGATGGGAAAAATCCTCCAGCCCCGGATGGCGGAGGGCGGCTCTGAGCGAGGTGGCCAAAAATGACGGCCGTAGGTGGCG
The DNA here is from genome assembly GCA_035221665.1 of Okamejei kenojei. NCBI lineage: Eukaryota > Metazoa > Chordata > Chondrichthyes > Rajiformes > Rajidae > Okamejei > Okamejei kenojei. The sequence continues at coordinate 11,264,510 of CM069135.1, forward strand.
GCGTCCTCTCGGTAATCACAGCACAGTGAGCCAAAAGCAGTCAAGATCAGACTTTTAGTAATATATAGATAGATAAGGCTCAAATCTAAAAGTAGTTAACCATCCATGTTGTAAATTAATCTGATTAGTTTAGTTTAGTTTAATTTTGTTTCGTAATAAAATTAATTTGGCATCAAAAGCTTTTCACCGTACCATAAAATGTGACCATAAACTAAACTCCAACTGAAATTCAACGATAACACAGGTTCATTGGCCTTCGATTCCACAACAACCTTCGATCACCTGTACACTAGTTCCATGTTATCCCATTTTCGCATCCACTCCCTGCACACTAGGGACAATTTACCAAGGCCAATTCACCTACAAACCCGTGCATCTTTGGGATGCGGGAGCAAACCGGAGCACGCACTTGGTCACAGAGAGGTAGATGCAAAATGCTGGACGGGTCAGGCAGCATCTCTGGAGAACAAGGATGGGGTCAGGACCCTTCTTCAGGCCTCAGGTTTGAGGGAGAATGTACAAAACTCCTGCAGCCAGGATCAAACCAAGGTCTCTGGCGCTGTGAGACAGCAGCTTCCACTGCGTTACCTTATTTGCTTAAGAATGTTTTAAGTTTAGATGCTTAAACACCATTATAGAGGAGTTCGCACAGATATCTAGGCTGACACTCGTGTGCTCCTATGCAGGAGATGCCATCTTTACAACACAGAACAGGCCAGCACAGGAACAGGCCCTTCAGCCCACGATGTCCGTGCCAAATATGACGCAAAAATAAACTAATTTCACGGCGGCACGGTGGCGCAGCGTAGAGTTGCTGCCTTACAACGCCAGAGACCCGAGTTCGATCCTGACCACGGGTGCTGACTGTACGGAGTTTGTACGTTTTCCCCGTGATCAGCGTGGGTTTTCTCCGAGATCTTCGGTTTTTCCTCCCACACTCCAAAGATGTACAGGTTTGTAGGTTAATTGGCTTGGTATAAATGTAAATCATCCCTCGTGTGTGTAGGATGGTGTTAGTGTGCGGGGATCGCTGGTCGGTGCGGACTCGGTGGGCCACAGGGCCTATTTCCGCGCTGTATTTCTAAACTACAGGAAACTAAACTCAACATTGCAGAAAGGGCATCTCCCGTCAATATTAAATATCTTTGTTTTCCCCACAATGCCACGTGACCTGCTGACTGCTTCTCTAACTTTCCATTATTATTTTCACCCTTTGATAAAAACTAACTCCCGTGTGGAAGATATAATTGATTCGATTGTGTGTTTTTCACTATAAAATAAATGAACTGTGCTCGGACCCACTCTTTTCAAAGTTAATTCTCAGATGAAACAAGTTATGCTGCCAGAAACAGGCTCAGAAAAAAATTATTTCTCTCCATGGAATGAATCGTTTATAGGATTGTAATTATAGATTGCAATCATAAAGAATGCATTTATGGTTATAAAGAGAGGACTCCCCCTAGAATTACTACTCCCTACTTAATGTGACAAAGTACTTAAATTACAATTTCCGGACAACGCAGGGAAATTATATACATTAAGTTTTTTTTCCAGACTAATAATTGTTTATTATTATGATGAAAACCAGAGGAACTCGACAATTCTTCACACTTGTTATCGAGTCATAGCGTCATAGAGTGATATAGTGTGGAAACAGGCCCTTCAGCCCAACTTGCCCACACCGGCCATAATGTCCCAGCTGCACTAATCCCTCCTGCCCACATTTGGTGTATATCCCTCCAAACCTGTCCTATCCATCAAGTCAAGTCAAGTCATTTTTATTTATATAGCACATTTAAAAAACAACTCTCGTTGGTCAAAGTGCTTTACATTGGTATAAGAATAGTATAACAAACAACAGTGGTTCATAGGTTAAATACAAACATCACTACATACATATAGCCCTCGCTCAGAGGACATCAAGAAAGGCTTGGGAGTAGAGATGAGTTTTTAGTCTCGACTTCAAGGAGTCGATGGAGGGGGCAGTTCTGATGGGAAGAGGGACCGCAAAGGCGCTGTTCCACAGTCTAGGAGCTGCAACGGCAAAGGCGCGGTCGCCCGTGAGCTCATGCCTAGACCGCGGATGTTCAGCAACCCCAAGTCGGCCGATCTGAGGGACCTGGAGGCGGTGTGATGAGTGAGCAGACTTTTAATGTAGGTGGGGACAAGCCCATTGAGGGATTTGTAGACATAAAGGAGGATCTTGAAATTTATTCGTAACCAGTGGAGAGAGGCCAGGATCGGGGAGATGTGGTCCCTTTCTCGGGTGCCTGTTAGGAGTCTCGTTGCGGCGTTTTGGACCAGCTGCAAGCGGGACAGGGATCTGTTTGTTAAATATTGGGATAGTCCCTGCCCCAATGACCTCCTCTGGCAGCTCGTTCCGTACACCCACCACCATCTGTGTGAATAAGTTACCCCTCAGATTCCTATTGAAATGAAACAACAAACTAATTGTGTCTGAACATGCGCTAGTATAGTAGTATTGGTATAGTGTAGCATGGTGGCGCAGCGGTAGAGTTGCTGCCCAACAGCGCCAGAGACCTGGGTTCGATCCTGACTATGGGGGTTGTCTATACGGAGGTTGTTAGTTCTCCCTGTGACTGAGCGGGCTTTCTGTGGGTGCTCCAATTTCCTCCCTCACTCCAAAGACGTTCAAGTTTGTAGGTTAATAGACTTGGTATGAAAATATAAATTGTCCCTAGTGTGTGTAGGATTGTGTTAAGGGCCTGTCCCACTTTCACGACCTAATTCACGACCTTTTTTACTCGTGGACATTTTTCAAAATGCCCCGACCTACTTCGTGCCACGAGTACCTACGACTAGCATCGCGGCCTGCTACGACCTACCTACGACCTCCTACGACCTTGTGAGGACCATGCTGCGAGTGTGAGTCAAGGGCAAACTCGGCAGAGGTGGTGAATAAGGTTGTGAAAGTGGGACAGGCCCTTTAGTGTGCGGGGATCGCTGGTCAGCGCTGACTTGGTGGGGCGAAGGGCCTGGTTCTGCGCTGTATCTCTCAACTAAACTAAACTAAACTAAACCAATTACATCTAATCACGCACTGGTCTAAGGTGGAACGGTCGAGTTGCTGCCCTACAACGTCAGAGACCCGGGTTTGATCCTGACTATGGGTGCTGTCTGTACAGAGTTTGCACGTTCTCCCTGTGTCTGCGTGGGTTTTCTCCCTGTGCTCCAGTTTCCTCCCACACTCCAAAAACATACAGGTTTGTAGGTTGAGTCTGAAGAAGGGTTCCAATCCAAAACTTCATCTATCCTTTTTCTCCAGAGATGCCACCTGGCCCACTGAGTAACTCCAGAACTTTGTCTATCCTGGTTGTAGGTTAATTGGCTTCAGTAAAATTGTAAATTATCCGTGTGTGTAGGATAACGCCAGTGTATGGGGAGATCGCTGCTCAGTGGGCCAAAGGGTCTGTTTCCACGCTGTATCTCTCAGGTCTAAAGTCTAGTCTAGCTGTTTAAGCCGTGGTACAATGGTTCACAAGCTATGAGTTTAGTTTAGTTTAGAGATACAGCACGGAATCAGGCCCTTTGGCCCACTGAGTCTGCGCCGACCAGCGATGCCTGCACATTAACACTATCCTACACACTCTAGGGACCATTTTGAATTTTTTTACCAAAGCCAATTAACCTGCAAACCTGCACATCTTTGGAGTGTGACAATAGACAATAGACAATAGACAATAGACAATAGGTGCAGGAGTAGGCCATTCGGCCCTTTGAGCCAGAACCGCCATTCAATGTGATCATGGCTGATCATCCCCAATCATACCCCCCGTCCATCTAGCTCTCTCTTGAGTATCAGATAACCACCTCTCACCGCCCCCCTCCACAGACTCACAACTCCTTTGAGAAAAAGTGTTTCTCCGTTCTAAATGGCTTACCCCTTATTCTTAAACTATGGCCACTGCTTCTGGACTCCCCCAACATCAGGAACATGTTTCCTGCCTCGAGCATGTCCAAACCCTTAATAGTCTTATATGTTTCAATGAGATTCCCTCTCATCCTAAACTCCAGTGTACAAGCCAGCTGCTCCTTTCTCTCAGCATATGACAGTCCCGCCATCCCGAGAATTAACCTTGTAAACCTACGCTGGACTCCCTCAATAGCAAGAATGTCCTTCCTCAAATTAGGGGACCAAAACTGCACCCAACACTCCAGGTGTGGTCTCACCAGGGCCCTGTACAACTGCAGAAGGACTGCTTTGCTCCTATACTCAACTCCTCTGTTATGAAGGCCATAAGAAACTACTATTTTAAAAGAGTGGAGGTGGTTCGATTGTATTGAACAATAGCAGATCCTCTACTGGGACCAGCACAGCTGGGTTTGCACTGCTGAGAACATAGGAGGAACAAAGGGGAACACCGTAAGGGGATGATGGGGGGGGGGGGGGGTGGGAGAACAAGGGGCGGGCCGGGGGGGGGTGGAGAACAATGGTCCCAGCATGGGTAGTACTTTGTAACTGTCGATTGCCCTTCTTGTGGGGGCTCATTGGCTCTTTGCATACCTCGGGTACGACTAAACAAAGAATATTCCTGTGACTTGTTACGTGTGGCAACAAAGCATCATTCACAGGTTCACAAGTTATAGGAATAGAATCAGGTTCAATACCCCTTCGCGTCCTTTGAGTCAACTTCGCCAGTTCAATTATGGCTGATCTCTCTGCCTCCTAATCCCTTTTTTTTCTGCCTTCTCCCTGTAAACCTCCGGCAACCTTCCGTATAATCAAGAATTTGTCTATCTTCGCCTTAAAAATATCCACTGACTTCCTCCACAGCCCTCTGTGGCAATGAGTTCCACTGATTCAACACCCTCTGACTAAAGAATTTTTCATCCCCATTCATCTAATCCTTCCTAAAGAAAGGTGTCCTTTTTTATTGAGGTCTGTGGTTCTATTTGCGGTCATAGGGACGCTCTTCCCAATAGGGGGAACACTTCCTCTCACATCCAAAGAGCTTTTCACTAGTTTTGTATGGTTTCAATGATGTAGGTAATTCCTGCTCTCCACATAACATGAGTATGACCTTTATGACATTTGTCCCACTGGCCTGCGTTTTATGTGCCATATCCCTCTAAACCATTTTTTATCATCACGTGCCTAATATATTTCTTAAAAGTTGTGATAATACCTGCCACATCTACCTTCTACCTTCTTCTCCGGCAGCTCGTTCTTCCATATACCCACCACCCTTGTGTGAAAAAGTTACCCTCAATTCCTATTAAATTCCTATTTAGACAGAGTTGACGTGGATAAGCTTTTCCATTGAGGGTAAGGAAGATTCAAACAAGAGGACTTGACATGAGAAATTAAGAACAGAAGTTTAGGGGTAACGTGAGGGGAACTTCTTTACTCAGAGGGTGGTGGCTGTGTGGAATGAGCTTCCAGCCAGAGGTGGTGGAGGCAGGATCGATTTTAACATTTAAAAGGTAAAGTTGGATAGGTATATGGACGTGAAGGGAATGGAGGGGTATGGTCTGAGTGCAGGTAGATGGGACTAGGGGAAAACAAATGGTCGGCACGGACTGGAAGGGCCGAGAGGGCCTGTTTCCGTGGTGTAATTGTTATATGGTTATATGGTTATATGAGTTAAAATCTTCTCCCCCCCCCCACTCCCCACCTTCCCCTTAAAACCTAGATGTCCTTCTGGGTTCTCTCGATTCCCCTACTCTAGAAAAAGAGACTCCTGCGCGTCTACCTGATTTGTTTCTTGTTCAAGATTTTGTACACTTCATTGGAAGGAAGCAGAAGGGCGACGGAAGCAGGGGGACGTCTCGACCCGAAACGTCTAATACGTCACCTATTCCTTCACTCCATAGATGCTGCCTCACCCGCTGAGTTTCTCCAGCATTTTTGTCTACCAATTTCTCCAGCATCTGCAGTTCTTTCTTAAACACAGGGTGATGGTGTAAGTTTGCTTTCTAGAGTACAACCAGTGGCATGCCAGAGGTATCAGTGCTGAGCCCAATGTGTAGGAAAGAACTGCAGATGCTGATTTAAAATCGAAGGTAGACAGAAAATGCTGGAGTAACTCAGTGGGTCAGGCAGCATCTCTGGAGCGAAGGAATGGGTGATGTTTCGGGTCGAGACCCTTCTTTATCTACGATCAGCCATGATCACAATGAATGGCGGTGCTGGCTCGAAGGGCCGAATGGCCACCTCCTGCACCTAATTTCTATGTTTCTATGTTTCTATGTTTCAGACCTGGGCCCATTGCTGCTGTTGGTTTATTTCACTGATTGGGATGGGAATGTACAAGGAATGATTAGTTTGCAGATTGCAGATAAAATACATGTTATCACAGACTGTGAACATGGTTATCAAGAATTATAGCAGGGTCTTGATCAACTGGGCGAGTGGGCCCTTGGAGTTGTGAATCTGTGGCATTCTCTGCCACAGAAGGCAGTGGAGGCCAATTCACTGGATGTTTTCAAGAGAGAGTTTAAATATAGCTCTTAGGGCTCACGGAATCAAGGGATATGGGGAGAAAGCAGGAACAGGGTTACTGATTTTAGATAATCAGTCATCATCATATGGCTTGAAGGCCGAATGGCATACTCCTGCACCTAGTTTTTATGTTTCTATGGCCAATGGGTTTTAATGGAGAGAAGTGCGAGATGTTGCGTTTTGGAAAATCTAACCAGGGCAGGACCTTGACAGCGAATGGTAGGGCCCTGGAGATGTATAGAGCAGAGGAATCGACGAGTAGAGATACCTAGTTCCCTAAAAATGGCACCGTAGGTGTGTGAAGAAGGGTTTGGAACGCTAGCCTTCAGATGTCCTGGAATTAAGCTTTGACTCTGAGAAAATAACATTTTAAAAACATCTGGACAGGTGCACGAATGGAAAAGTTTCAGAGGAATATGCATCCAATGCAGGCAAATGGGACGAGCATAGATGTGGCATCTGGATTGGCATGGATGAGTTGGGTAGAAGAGTCTGTTTCTGAGCTGCATGTGCTTCGATGCTGTATGCTCCACGACACCAATTAGAATATTGTAAAGCCATTTAACCAAGCACTTGGATGAGAAACATTTAGAGGGATACGGGACAGAGGCAAATGGACGTAACATTCATGGATTGAAGACGGGTCGTGCACTTCAACGTCACCTATCCCTGTCCTCCAGAGATGCTGCCTGACCTACTGAGGTACTCCAGCACTTTTGTGTTAAACACAAGTTTCGAGCATTGGCAGTTCCTTATGTCTCAGTGAACATCGTGTTGGCATGGACACATTGGGCAAAGGGACCGTTTCTGTGGCTGTACCCCTCTCTGTGTCTCCATGAACTGGGTTTCCTCCCACATTAGGCAGGAAATGGTGTTGGATAGACTGATGGGACTGAAGGCTGATAAATCCCCAGGGCCTGATGGTCTGCATCCCAGGGTACTTAAGGAAGTGGCTGTAGAAATCGTGGATGCATTGGTGATAATTTTCCAATGTTCTATAGACAGGATAAGTCCCTGTCGATTGGAGGGTAGCTAAATTTATCCCACTTTTTAAGAAAGGCGGGAGAGAGAAAACAGGGAATTATAGACCAGTTAGCCTGACATCAGTAGTGGGAAGATGCTGGAGTCAATTATAAAAGATCAAATAGCCGCATATTTGGATAGCAGTAACAAGATCAGTCCAAGTCAGCATGGATTTACGAAGGGGAAATCATGCTTGACTAATCTTCTGGAATTTTTTGAGGAAAATGGACAAGGGAGAGTCAGTGGATGTAGTGTACTTTCTGGACTTCTAGACTTTCCAGAAAGCATTTTGATAAGGTCCCACATAGGCAGATTAGTGTGGCAAATTAGAGCACATGGTATTGGGGGTAGAGTGCTGGATAGAAAATAGATAAGATTAAACGAGAACTTACCAGTTCGAAGTTTGATCGTTATTTTATGAGGAGTAACGATGAGGGATTACGTGAAGAACCCCCCCCGCCTGGCGCTGGAAACGGCATACTTCAAAGTAGCGGCATGAAAACACAGACACACAAATAGCCGGAGTAAAGATAGTAAGGCTCATCATAGATTTTAGAACTACCAGATGATCATTTATTTTATGAGGGTGGGGAGTGGAGGGCACGTAATCCCTCATCGTTACTCCTCATAAAAATAACAATCAAACTTCGAACTGTAAGTTCTCGTTTAATCTTACTATTTTACTTCGGAGTCACGTGAGTGACTACGTGAGAGTTTGAAGCTTCTGTGTTTTTCGTGTCGTAGAATTTATTCCATACGACTGTTCCGGCTCATTTAAACACAATAACGAGCGAATAACACATTTTCCCAAAACATTGCCTCAAGTTATGTGATAAATTATTTCACATTATAAAAAATGAAAATAATGCCCTTTCCATTGAAAGGCAAGTTTATCACAAATACCAATTGATATATATAATTTTTATGGCATGACAAAGCAAACAATTATAGAGAACCGAAACATTGCGTGTCTAATCTGACACCATGACTGGTTCCTTTTTACTTTAACAGTAATCTACAGCCTCCTGCGGTCTTGCATCTTTGCTCGAGTGGCTCATCCTGTGCCATTCCTGTGAATGTATTTTCCTCCATTAACAGAGTGATTTTCCACCTTTCAGTGTCTAGTTCCTACTGAATGTATCCAATGTTTAACCATCTAGAAATACATTCCTCTATAACCATCAGTTTTTACTGAACCCAATGTGGTTTTTGTGTGTAATAAGCAGTCTCATTGACACAGAGACTCTTACCTACTGCAAACATTTTCATCAATGTTCACACACACACACAACCTAAAAGCCGGCAGGCAGGATATGCTTATAGGTTTACCTTCGTTTCAGGTCTTCTTGGTGTGCTTTGTTTGGTAGATTCATAAACATAAATGATAATGCAATTTGTATCCACATGCAATTATAACGTAACATTTGCAATGTTTGCACTCTTATATTGATACTAAAGTTATCAGAATTATTTATTTTCAATGTTTAAGTTTTTTGAATCATAGATAGAGTTAGAGTCCATTTCTTAAGGCATTTCAAGATTATTTATCTCCTGCCTTTATATTTTTTTACAATTTTGGACAGATTATATATAATATACACATATATATATATACACACACACAAATATATATATATATATTTATTAACATTACATATATATCCCTTTCCATATTGGGATATATATTAATGCATCTGATAACTTCTTGGTTAATATATTGTCCGTTTATAAGACGGTAACACTCTGAGCCCTATTATTGGCTCTAATCAATTAGATACTTTAGAAAATGCAATCCACAAGGAATTCACATATCTAATATGATAAAAATAACTTTACTGTATATACAGACCTCCAAATTTCTTATAACAAAATATTGTTTTTTTCTCTTTTAGACTTATTTCTGCAAATTGCAGGTATAACACTTTCTTTATACATAATTATTTTATTGATATATTGTTATATTGGTTAACATTCATAGACTTCTTTGACCATCAGATGTTTGTGATGGTCTGGTCAACCTGTAATAGTCAAATTCATATTTTCATGTCATGGAGGTTTTTTGTACAACAATAAATTACTGCAGGGTTTCTCAAACCTGGAGATCCCAGTGGGTGGCAGCAGCATCCAAAGAGCGAAGGGAGAACAGGCAACGACCTAGGTCGAGACCCCTTTTTTGACTTCAAATAAATTGCTGCCACTATGAATCTTCACTAGCAGTTCAAATCACACATTATTTATGAAACCATAAAGGACCCGTATTAGGCCACCAAAAATGCCTCTGGCAGTGTCCCGCTACATTTTCATCAGACACTGCCCTATTAACAAAAATGAGGAACACAAAAGAAATCTTTTCCTCATGTAATTGGGAGAGAAAAAGCATCCACCTTCACTGCTCTTGGTTTACCCACAAGAATATACGAAAGATCGGTGATTTAATCTGTATGCAATCAGATTAATCGTAAGTAATCCAAATTAATGACAATATGTTTTTTCTCCCAAATTTGTTATCTTCATACCATTGTCTCTTCCTTTAGAGATAAACAGGTGGACTAAAACTTTAAAAATAATGCCACATTTGTTTACTTAGATAATCCCATGATTGTTATTTGACTTATCTTGTGACCCCACAAGAAACTAAACATTTGAAAGATCATGTGATTTAATTCTGTATACACCAGATTAATCGTAAGTAATGCAAAATAATGAACATTATGTTTTTCTCCCAAATTTGACCATTGTTAACATATGCCACAGCCGTGGTATTGTTTCATCTTGATCCGACCATGGACAGTTTCCATAATAAAACAATTGATCTTTTTAATCCATAACTCCTTATACTTCAACAATTAATACGAATGTTTGGAAAATTTTCTTAGGACAAACCATTTATAGTTCGCCTGGTATTATTTGTCTGCAGTCCGAACAAGAGACATATCAATTATTGTTATAAGAATAGATAATATTCTTATCTTCTTTACCCAACACATTCACAGAAGCTGTACATCATCTGTAACACTTTGCTTCAGTTGCAAACAGCTGTTAAATTCTTATAGTTGAAGCAGCTTATGAACCTTTTTTTACATTACTTTAATAATGATAACGTATCATTTGATATTTTGCATAAGCCTCTTCACAAGGCATGCATATTCTTATAAGCTACTGTATTCCTTCTTTTGGAACTTTATTGGGGGGTATTTTTTTACCTAATCCTAAATGGGGGGACAAAGTATTTTGTCAGGAACAATTAGACATATTTGTTATCATGGAAACAATTTTCCCCCTCTTCTATATGGTGCTTGAATTACTTCTAAATTCAGAATAGTAATTTATAAATATTTTATTAATGCCTGAGCATATGCTTTATGTAATGGGTCAGGTCCTTCCCATCCACCAGGTTTGTAATGGCAGGCACTAATTTGCAGCTGCTCTTATCTCTTCCAATTTAAATGTAATCGAGATAACCCATGACCATGACCTCATTAGTGCAAGTGCTGATCTTTTATCAGTATAATTGTTCCTTCAGTGTTCGGTTTAACAGCCTTGAACTGATTGATTGTTTGGACAATGTTTTAACTTGCACAGCTTGACCCACTTTAATTTAATTTCAAGCACCTGTAATATTGATTAACACTTTGTTTAATCACAACAGTTTTTTCCCATGTTCTAGATGTTTCCATTTTCTTACACTGTGAAAGTGTAAATATAATGATGTTTTGTATGGTTAATACCATGAAATCTTTTACACTGAGGTAATGTTATAATATACATGTACGTACCCCTTCTTATTAAAATTACTTTTGAGTGCAAACCTGAAATCAATTTTTAAAGTTTTCTTATACAGGTGAACCAAATCCTTCCTTAGTTTATATTGGTTAACATAATACACCTGTAATCCCCCATAATTGGAGATTTCATGAACTTATTTTGTAACCAGATGTTTGCACCTTTTTCAACGTACTTCAAGCCTTCTTTCCCCCAATTATATAGTTTAGATAAGGCTATGTTTGTTTATACCACAACTTTCTGCCTTTGTTTTGATCCATTATCAAATCTTTCATTGGATCATAGTTTTTTCACCGCAAGTTAAAAGATCTTTGCCTTTGTTTTTGATCCATTATCAAAATTTTCATTGGATCATAGTTTTTCTCCCCAAAGTTTAAAAGATCAGTAGTCTGTTATTTTGTAATTAATATCTTTGATTTATCATAAGGCAGGTTTATTCTATAATAATCAGGAGTTTAATATCCTGATTTGTATTGATCTGCAAACCTATAGTGCAGATTCGGTAAATTATATATATTTCTTCCTATTGAGCTCCACAACTGATGGCAATTTATTTTATTTTGAAAGTATTACTTATTTGCACCATTTTGAAATACTTTGAAATTGTATTTCTTATATCTCATATTATTTGAGACATGGATATTTATAAACGTATTTACCGTGATATTTTAATAAAACATAAAAGTTTTATCGTATTCTTGAAGTTGGTGAGATACCATATAATTAATGTTGGCAGCTAGGTTTTCTTCCATAGCCTCACCACTTCCTTTAGATATAGCAAAATCTTTTGCTATCTCAGGCACATCTGGCCTCACATTTTTATTTGTGGTGTGCATTCATAATTCACATCACCACTTGCAGGGTCTGTCTTTTGCAGCCCTGATCCACTTGGAATTATATCCAAAGAGACTTCCTCCACCCTTAAACCAGGGTTCAATTCTCAATTTGGCACATAGCCATATTTTGTATATTCAAGCCCCTCAGGGTCTTTTTTGGGCTGTTTGGGTACTGTGACCCTTGTCTCTTTTTATATTTTGGAGTACTTTCTCCATATCGCGATTTTATTAACTTTTTTTAAAGTACAAAAGCCTTTCTGTCTTTTAAAATTCCCTGCCAAAAGATTGTGGAGCATTTTTACCTCTCTACCCGTATTTTTAAACGGTACCAGTATCGAACCGGCCCCGTAATTAATCTCTCGTCCCGATCGCTGGGTATTCCCCTGGGACGTTCTTTTTAAAAACTCCGTTATTTTAAACAGAGTATATCTGTTCAATTTAAACTTTTAGTTTGTTTTTAAAACCTTTAAAATCCTGGTTTTCCACCAGGCACGGAGTTTTTCCAGTCCTAAAAAAATTTTTTCAACAGCACTTACCTGCCGGTTCCGAACGTACCGCTGTCGAGGAGCTGTCTGTGCAGCTCCTGCTTCTGCCGTCAGAGTCGACGTAATGCCATTTCCAGCGCCAGGCGGGTTCTTCACGTAGTCACTCACGTGACTCCGAAGTAAAATTGGTTGGCAGACAGGAAACAAAGAACAGGGATTGACGGGTCCCTTTCATAATGGCAGGCAGTGACTAGTGGGGTACCGCAAGGCTCGGTACTGGGACTGCAGCTATTTACAATATACATCAATGATTTGGATGAAGGGATTCAAAGCAACATTAGCAAATTTGCAGATGACACAAAGCAGTGTTGCAGTGTGAACTGTGAGGAGGATGCTATGAGAATGCAGGGTGACTTGTACAGGTTGGGGGAGTGGGCAGATGCATGGCAGATGAGGTTTAATGTCGATAAATGTGAGGTTATCCACCTTGGTATCAAAAACAGGAAGGCAGATTACTATCTAAATGGCGTCAAGTTGGGAAAAGGGGAAGTACAACGGGATCTGGGTGTCCTTGTTCATCAGTCTATGAAAGTAAGCATGCAGGTACAGCAGGCAGTGAAGAAAGCGAATGTTGGCCTTTATAACAAGAGGAATCGAGTATAGGAGGAAAGAGGTCCTTTTGCAGTTGTACAAGGCCCTAGTGAGACCACACCTGGAGTATTGTGTGCAGATTTGGTCCCCTAATTTGAGGAAGGACATTCTTGCTATTGAGGGGGTGTAGCGTAAGTTTACAAGGTTAATTTATGGCGGGACTGTCATATGCTGAGAGAATGGAGCAGCTGGGCTTGTACATTCTGGAGTTTAGGATGATTGTTAAGGGTTTGGACACGCTAGAGGCAGGAAACGTGTTTCCGATGTTGGAGGAGTCCAGAACCAGGGGCCACAGTTTAAGAATAAGGGGTAACCATTTAGAACGGAAACACTTTTTCACGCAGAGAGTTGTGAGTCTGTGGAATTCTCTGCCTCAGAGGGCGGTGGAGGCCGGTTCTCTGGATACTTTCAAGAGAGAGCTAGATAGGGCTCTTAAAGATAGCGGAGTCAGGGGATATGGAGAGAAGGCAGGAACGGGGTACTGATTGGGGATGATCAGCCATGATCACATTGAATGGCGGTGCTGGCTCGAAGGGCGAATGGCCTACTCCTGCACCTATTGTCTATTTGTTTCCACAGTATGTCTACACTGTGTTTGACTTGATTGTATTCATGTATACAGTCTTTTCGCTGACTGGGTAGCAGGCAACAAAAAAACATATTTTCACTGCACCTCGGCTCACCTGACAATCAACAGTTAAACGAAAAAAACCCAAAACTTAAACTTAACTTTCCCTATCGTATTTGAGTTTGAGTTGATTATATTTAGACCTTAAAGATACAGCGCGAAACAGACCATTTGGCCCACTGAGCATGCCCACCAGCGATCACGCAGTACATAGATACTATCCTACATACACCAGGGTCAATTTACAATCTTACCAGCCAATTAACCCAACGTCTTTGGAGTGTGGGAGGATACCTTTTTCTGTACCTTCGTACACGTGACAATGAACTAAGCTCAGCCGGGCACCCGGAGAAAACACACGCAGGTCATGGGGAGAAGGTACAAACTCCGTACAGACGGCTCCCGTGGTCAGGATCGAACCCGGGTCTCTGGCGCTGTGAGGCAGCAACTCTACCGCTGCGCCACCGTGCCGTGCTTTATGTATAGTATTTTCTGATCTGATAGGATAGCATGCGGAACAAAGCTCTTCACTGTACCTCGGGTACAGGTGGCAATAATAAAAAATAAACCGAGAATAAACCTCAGTTTTCACACACACGCAGAGCACTAGCCTGAAGCCCCGCAGAGCTTCATCGCAGCATTTCAATATTTGTATCTTCCAAAGTATGAAGCTTCTCCTCCCCTCCAACCATCTTTGATAAACTCCCTGGGTCAGCACTGTCCTCTCTTTGGCTTGTGTAGGAAGGAACTGTAGATGCTGGTTTAAACTGCAGATGCTGGATTCTTGTTATTGAGGGAGTGCAGCGTAGGTTTACAAGGTTAATTCCCGGGATGCGGCACTGTCATATGCTGAGAGAATGGAGCGGCTGGGCTTGTACACTCTGGAGTTTAGAAGGATGAGAGGATATCGCATTGAAACATATAAGATTGTTAAGGGTTTGGACACGCTAGAGGCAGGAAACGTGTTCCCGATTTTGGGGGGAGTCCAGAACCATGGGCCACAGTTTAAGAATAAGGACTAAGGCATTTAGAACGGAGACGAGGAAACACTTTTTCTCACAGAGAGTGGTGAGTCTGTGGAATTCTCTGCCTCAGAGGGCAGTGGAGGCCGGTTCTCTGAATGCTTTCAAGAGAGAGCTAGATAGGGCTCTTAAAGATAGCGGAGTCAGGGGATATGTGGAGAAAGCGGGAACGGGGTACTGATTGGGGATGATCAGCTATGATCACATTAAATGGCGGTGCTGGCTCAAAGGGCCGGATGGCCTACTCCTGCACCTATTGTCTGTCTTATAAAGATACCTACTCTGGAAGAACAGCACCTCACATTCTGTATGACCCTCTCTCACTGCTCCCGCTGTCATGGAGTCATAGAGTGATACAGTGTGGAAACAGGCCATTCAGTCCAACTTGCCCACACCAACCAACATGTCACATCAACACTAGTCCCACCAGCCTGCATCTGGCCCATGTCCCACTAAACCTGTCCTATCCACGTTTAGAATGTGGATAGGACATCCATCGTCTAAACCGAAGATAGACACAAAAAGCTGGAGTAACTCAGTGGGACAGGCAGCATCTCTGGAGAGAGGGAATGGGTGACGTCTCCGGTCGAGGCTCCTTTGAAGGGTCACCCATTCCTTCTCCAGAGAAGCTGTCTGTCCCGCTGAGTTACTCCAGCTGTTTGTGTCTATTTTCCCTTTGACTTTGCAAGTTGGATCCCATGCACTTAGTTGGCCTCACTTCCTTAAACTATTCCCAGCGGTGCTTCATACGTTTTTCTTTTTTCTGCTGAAATAAATAACACTTAAATAATTTATTTGGTGTGTTACTTTGCTTTCCACTCGTCTCCATCCAATATCTATGTCTGAAAAGGCCGCTTCAATTTTATCAGTGCCTGCTGGCTCATCGAGCATTATTTCTGATCAATCGCCCCCCTACCCCGAGGCAGGTTTTATATTGTGTAACATCTTTCTCTCCTGGATTGGTAATCATTATCTGGGTGAGGCAATGTGACATTCAATGATTTGCAGCAGGAATTAATTAATTATCAAAAGGATAGGTAGGTCGACACATCTTTCCTTTAAGCTGAGGACTCCAAATTTACTAACAGATGGAAGTGATATTGAGATCTAAAATTTAATTTTCCACTTACATGAGTACTTTGTGCTGACTTCACCTTATGTAGCATGAAATATAACCTGACTGCTTTCATCTTATTCATCAAACACGCGGCGCGGTGGTAGAGTTGCTGCCTCACAGCGCCAGAGACCCGGGTTCGATCCTGACTGCGGGTGTTGTCTGCATGGAGTTTGTACGTTCTCCCCCGTGACCCGCTTGGATTTTCTCCGGTTGCTCCGGTTTTCTCCCACTTCCCAAATAGGTGTAAAAATTGTAAAGATTGCAAATTGTCCCAAATTGTGCGGGGTAGAACTAGTGTACGGGGTGGTCGTTGCTGAACTAAATCGCATCTCTGAACTAAACTAAATATTTGCAAAGATTGACGCAATATTGGGAAGGGCAATTGACGATTGGGAAGGGGAATGGAGGACATCTGGAAGAGAGGACCACCCATCCTATCCAACAATGGGTCCACCAGTACGCCACCCTACCTGAGGTCATTTGAGGCAAGCTCTAATTGGCCCTGATCATTCCTCACCCCCCCCCCCGCGCCAGCTCTTCAACCCCTCAACCCTCACTTTCAGTCTGAGGAAGGGTCCCGACCCGAAACATCACATATTCGTTTTCCCTAGAGATGCTGCCTGACCTGCTGAGTTGCTCCAGCATTTTGTGTCCATCTTTGGTGTAAATCAAGATCTGCAGTTTCTTTTTATTACACCAATATTTCTTCTCTCTATGATTTAATGTTGACAATTGTGTTCAGTTTTGGACACCGTGCTATTGGAAGGATGTTGTTGAGCTGGAAAGGGTGCAGAGAAGATTTAAGAGGATGTTGCTGGGACTTGAGGGACCGAGCTGCAGGGAGAGGATGGGCAGGCTAGGGCTTCATTCCTTTGAGCGCAGAAGAATGAGGGGTGATCATAAGGTCAAAAGGAATAGTAGTATTAGGCCATTCAGCCCATCAAGTCTACTCCGCCATTCAATCATGGCTGATCTATCGCTTCCTCCCAACCCCATTTTCATGCCTGCTCCCCATAGCACTAGGCACATGTATGAATCAAGAATCTATCTATCTTTGCCTTAAAAATATCCACTTACTTGGCAGATACTATCGCAACATTGAAGAGACATTTGGACAGAAACGTGGATAGGTCAGGTTTAGTGGGATATGGGCCAGATGCAGGCTGGTGGGACTACTGTTGATGTGACATGTTGGTTGGTGTGGGCAGGTTGGGCTGAATGGCCTGTTTCCACACTGCATCACTCCATGACTCTTTAGCAGCGGTGAGAGAGGGTTTCACAGAATGTGAGGTGCTGTTCTTCCAGAGTTGGTATCTTTGTAAGATAGACAATAGGTGCAGGAGTAGGCCATCCGGCCCTTCAAGCCAGCACCGCCATTCAATGTGATCATGGCTGATCATCCACAATCAGTACCTCGTTCCTGCCTTCTCCCCATATCCCTTAACTCTATCTTTAAGAGCTCTGTCTAGCTCTCTCCTGAAAGCATCCACAGAGCCAGCCACCACCGCCCTCTGAAGCAGAGAATTCCACAGATTCACCACTCTCTGTTTGAAAACATTTTTCCTCTTCTCCGTTCTAAATGGCTTACTCCTTATTCTTAAACTGTGGCCCCTGTTTCTACACTCTCCCAACATAGGGGACATGTTTCCTGCCTCTAGCGTGTCCAAACCCTTAATAATCTTATATGTTTCAATAAGATTCCCTCTCATCCTTCTAAACTCCAGAGTGTACAAGCCCAGCTGTTTCATTCTCTCAGCATATGACTGTCTCGCCATCCCGGGAATTAACCTGATGAACATACGCTGCACTCACTCAATGGCAAGAATGTGCTTCCTCAAATTGGGAGACCAAAACTGCACACCATACTCCATGTGTGGTCTCACTAGGGCCATCTAGAAATACCTCTTTGCTCCTATACTTAACTCCTCTTGTTATGAAGGCCAACATGCCATTCGCTTTGTTCACTGCCTGCTGTATCTGCATGCTTACTTTCATTGACTGATGAACAAGGATCCCCCAGATCCAGTTGCATTTCCCCCTTTTCCAACTTGACACCATTTAGATAATAATCTGCCTTCCTGTTTTTGCTACCAAAGTGGATAACCTCACATTTAACCATATTAAACTGCATCTGCCATGCATCTGCCCGCTCACCCAACCTGTCCAAGTCACCCTGCATCCTCACAGCATCCTCTTCACAGTTCACACTGTCACCCAGCTTTGTGTCATCTGCAAATTTGCTAATGTTACTTTGAATCTCTTCATCTAAATCATTAATTTATATTGTAAATAGCTGCGGTCCCAGCACCGAGCCTTGCGGTACCCCACTAGTCACTGCCTGCCATTCTGAAAGGGACCCGTTAATCCCTACTATTTGTTTCCTGTCTGCCGACCAATTTTCTATCCATGACAGCACCCTACCCTCAATACCATGTGCCCTAATTTTGCCCACTAATCTCCTAAGTGGGACCTTATCAAATGCTTTCTGTAATTCCAGGTACACTACATCCGCTGGGTCTCCCTTGTCCATTTTCCTAGTCACATCCTCAAAAAATTCCAGATGATTAGTCAAGTAGTCACTCCCAGACCACAGGAGGCAGACATGTGGGTCACAGTTAGGAAGGGCAAGGGGCAGAGGCAGGGGCTAGAGAGTACCCCTGTGACCGTACACCTGGAAAATGTACACCTCCGGCACAGAGACCGGCCCTGATGCTCAGAAGGGTAGCAAAAAGAGGAGGGCAATTGTAATAGGGGACTCTATAGTTAGGGGGTCGGATAGGCGATTCTGTGGACACAGTCGGAAGACCCGGATGGTTGTTTGCCTCCCTGGTGCCAGGGTCTCGCATGTGTCAGAACGTGTACAAAAGATTCTGATAAGGGAGGGAGAGCAGCCTGATGTTGTGGTACACATAGGTACCAATGAGATAGGCAGAAAAAGTGACGAGGTCCTGAAGGGAGAATTTAGGGAGTTGGGGGGAAAGTTAAGGAGAAGGACCAAAAGGGTAACGATTTCAGGATTACTGCCTGTGCCGCGTGACAGTGAGAGTAGGAATGAAATGAGGTGGAGGATAAATGCGTGGCTGAGGGACTGGTGCAGTGGGCAGGGATTCAAGTTTCTTGATCACTGGGACCTCTTTTGGGGAAGGCATGATCTGTACACAAAGGACGGGTTGCACTTGAACCCGAGGGGGACCAATATCCTGGCAGGGAGATTTGCAAAGGCTACTGGGGAGACTTTAAACTAGAAAGGCTGATAGGAGGGACTCGGGTAGAGGGGGCTAGGGGTCAGGGTGTAGGGCAAGAGGCAGAGAAGGGAAGTACTCGGACCCAAAATGTAGGCGAGAAAGATGAAAAAGATAATAGACAGAGAATAAGGGATGGTGGGTTTCTAAAATGTGTATATTTTAATGCTAGGAGCATTGTAAGTAAGGTGGATGAACTTAGAGCCTGGATTGACACCTGGAAATATGATTTTGTGGCAATCAGTGAAACATGGTTGCAGGAGGGCTGTGATTGGAAACTAAATATTCCAGGATTTTGTTGCTTCAGGTGTGATAGAATTGGAGGGACCAGAGGGGGAGGTGTTGCATTGCTTGTCAGGGAAGATATTACAGCAGTGCTTTGGCAGGATAGATTAGAGGGCTCGTCTAGGGAGGCTATTTGGGTGGAACTGAGAAGTGGGAACGGTGTAGCAACACTTTTAGGGGTGTATTATAGACCGCCAAATGGGGAGCGAGAATTGGAAGAGCAAATATGTATGGAGATAGCAGATATTAGTAGTAAGCACAAGGTAGTGATTGTGGGAGATTTCAATTTTCCAAAAATAGACTGGGAAACACATTCCGTAAATGGGCTGGATGGTTTGGAGTTTGTAAAATGTGTGCAGGATAGTTTTTTGCAGCAGTACATAGAGGTATCGACCAGAGAAGGGGCAGTGCTGGACCGCGTTAGGAAATGAGGCAGGTCAGGTGACGGAGGTATGCGTTGGTGAGCACTTCGGGACCAGTGATCACAATACCATTAGAAAATAAAAATAAAAAAACATTAAAAAAAGCAGGATCGATTTTAACATTTAAAAGTAAAGTGGATAGGTATATGGATATGAAGGGAATGGAGGGGTATGGTCTGAGTGCAGGTAGATGGGACTAGTGGAAAACAAATGGTCGGCACGGATTGGAAGGGCCGAGAGGGCCTGTTTCCGTGCTGTAATTGTTATATGGTTATATGGTTAAGTATGATTTCCCCTCCACAAATCCATGCTGGCTCGGACCGATCCTGTACTGCTATCCAGATGTGTGGCTATTTCATCTTTTAAATGGCAGAATCGTGATGGTGGGGGGGGGGGGAAGAACGAAGGAGGACCCAACATGGGGGAATTATTGCCCTGATGGTGGGGGGGAGGGTTACAAAGGAGGACGTGGCGTGGGATACAACGTAAATTAGTTGGTGTCCTTTATGAGGCGACTATTAGCATACCTTGGGTATGCAAAACAAGGAATCTCACTGTGACGTATCACGTGTGACAATAAAGTATTCATTCATTGATAGATTCGTTCATTTAGGATTGGAAACATCAGTTCCTCCAGCTTTCTCCGGTCCGAGCAAGCTCCATTTTCAACCTGTCACTTCTGAGGTCTGAGGTCCCCACCTGCCTAAAAAAAAGGGCATCAATAATACCGGTGCCCAAGAAGAGCAAGGTGACGTGCCTCAATGACTATCGACCTGTGGCACTAACGCCTGTGGTGATGAAGTGCTTCGAGAGGTTGATCATGGCCCAATCAACTCCTACCTCGACAAAAACCTGGACCCACTGCAGTTCGCTTATCGCCACAACAGATCAACGGTGGACGCGATCTCGCTGGCTCTCCACTCCACCCTGGACCACTTGGACAACAAAAACTCATATGTCAGGCTGTTATTCATTGACTACAGCTCGGCATTTAACACAATCATCCCCTCCAAGCTGGTTACCAAACTGGGTCTCTGTGCATCCCTCTGCAATTGGATCCTCGACTTCTTCATTCACAGACCACAGTCTGTTCGTATTGGTGGAAATGTGTCAGACTCGGAATCAGCACGGGAGCACCTCAAGGCTGCGTGCTCAGCCCCCTGCTGTACTCACTCTATACTCATGACTGAGTAGCCGGTCACAGTGCAAACTCTATCATCAAGTTTGCTGACGACACCACTGTTGTGGGACATATCACTGATGGGGATGAGTCAGAGTTCAGAAGAGAAATCGAGCGACTGTCCATATGGTGCCAGCACAATAACCTGGCCCTCAACACCAGGAAAACCAAAGAACTGATTGTGGACTTTGGAAGGAGTAGGATGGGGACCCACAGCCCTGTTTATATCAGTGGGTCGATGGAATGAATGAATGAATGAATAAGTTATTGTCGCTCAATCCACGCCGCAGACTCAAATCCGACGTTCACACTGCCTGGATTGACTCAAAAGTCGTTAACAATCAATCATGCATCAGTAACAAACATTTGTTAAATGAATAACAGTTTATTTACAAACAAATCATAACAAAACCCCTCTAACTCAGGGGGAAAGTGTAACAGTACTCAAAACAGAATCAGAAAACGCCCCGAGCCTTGAAATCGGCTTGTGATAAAACCTCTGAAAAGTTAGCTCACTGGACCATTCCTGCGGCCCCCGCGAGGATATGGTCTATTGGCACGTCCATCGCCCTTGCCGCGGAAGTTGATGCCGCCCTGGTGGAATGAGATTTGAATTTATCAGTATCAATTCCAGCACTTGCCAGGACCTGCTTTAGCCATCTTGAAATTGTTTGCACCGACACCTTACTGTGTGTTTTTTTGTGACTAATAAACAAAGCCGACTCTGTTCCTCTCAGAGGTTTAGTAATCTCAATGTAACGAGATAAATGTGAAACTACACACAAGCGATCATCTGCGGGGTATGCTGAAAACACAATCTAACATCCTGTCATGCCTCTTCTATTATGTTTAAGCAAATCATAGACATAAAATATAATGGCATCTGCCGACACATGCATTCTATCTAGCCGTAGCTTTTGCAACGTTTGTACACGTTGAGCTGAAACCAACGCCATAAGCATGACCCACCTTAATAGTTAATTTGGCTATAGATAGGCTTGTAACTGGAGCCCACTGGCGAAGAACCATAAGAACCTCACTCACATTCCAAATACCGGCATACCTGGGTTTAGCAGGATTAGAATTGAAAACTCCCTTCATGAATCGTGAAACTAACAGATGTGTCCCTACTGTATGTAATTCTGCATTCATAGGTAAATAAGAAAGACAGGGCACTTCTGGCTGAATTGATCGCACTGTAACTTAATTTTTTGGTCGAAATAAAGAGTTGACAAAAACTCCAATACGTCCGTGATCCCTGCAGTGTGATATACAATATTCTGCTGTAGGCAGGATTGCTCCCACTTCCTTATATAGGTGATATATTGCTGCTGTGTACTATCCCTGCAGGCCCGACGTGAGAACATCCACAGTCCGATGCGACAGTCCTCTCCCCAGGTATGGCGACTTTAAAATCTGCAAATTAACAGATCAATACGATCATATAAAGGATGTTGATCCCCAGTGACTGGATTTACCAGTAGATTTTTTATTCTTGGGAATAATCATGTAAGGCTCCCTAGCCATTTGTAATACAATGGGAAACCATGCTTGTGTAGGCCAATCTGGCACTACCAATACCCCTGAAGCGGAGTCCTCCTTGATCTTTTGCAAACATCTGCTGATGAGACAGAATGGAGGAAATACATACACAAACATTCCTCCCCAATGCAGCAAAAAACGCATCCACTGCTACTGCCCCAAGATCTGGTTCCCATGAAACATATCTAGGTAACTGATGATTTAATCGAGATGCAAACAAGTCAATATCTGGCAATCCATACTGAACAATCATTTGGTTAAATACATCCTGATTTAACATCCATTCAATGTTGTCATTAAACTGACGTGACCTAGTGTCAGCTACGGTGTTGAATCTTCCTGGCAAATAAAGTGCTGAAAGCCAGATATTTTGGTCAATACACCAGCTCCAAATCTGGTTAGCCAGTCTATCACAAGACTGTGACTTAACTCCACCCATGTGGTTTACATATGCCACTGCTGTGGTGTTGTCAATCTGAACCTGCACATGCAAGTCCCTCCTTTGTAGAACAATAAGCTTTGAGCCCATACCAGGTGCCCAACAACTCTAAATAATTAATCCCTCTTAATTGAAGAAGCGATTGTCTCATCCACATTCCATCTGCCTCCACAACTAGAAGACATATCTGTTGCACCCCAACCCAGTGCACTTACATCAGTCTGTAATATCAGTGACGGTGGTTCCACCAAAACCTTCCTAAAACTTTTTGAAACATGTACTATCCACCATTGTATGTCAGCAATCGCCCCAGCTGACAACTGCATAGGCCTATCAAAATGGCCCCTTTGTATTCTCAGTGCCTGTTCCTTTGATCGTTGTAATTGTTGATAATGCAGAGGACCACACTGCACAGCTGGAAATGCTGCAACAAACTTCCCAATTAACCTGGCTACTTGTTTAATCGAAGGCCGTTGTTCTCCAACGAGATTAACACAGTCCTCAATTAACTGATTCAATTTATCCCTGGGCAAAGTTACCAACATGTGATTGGAATTAATTGTTAAATCTCAGATAATCAATAATTTGGACTGGTGATAATTTAGATTTATCTGGGTGAATAACAAATCCCATTTGTTCAAAAGTGATTTTAACAACTGAAACTGATGATTGAGTTTCAGCATGAGTCTTTCCAACAATCAGAATATCATCTAAGTAGGCCATTACCACATGCCCCTGAGCTCTAAGTAATGCTAACACAGGTTTTACCAATTTAGTAAATAATCTAGGAGCTGAAGTTAATCCATTCGGCAATGCCCTGAATTGCCACAGCTCAGTCATCTAAATAAATTTCAAATATCTTCAATCATCATCATGAATAGACACTGAGTAATACGCATCCTTTAAATCAATGGTTGCAATATAACACCCTTTGGACACTAGATGTTTGGCCGTGGTAAAGGTTTTCATTTTGAAATGCCTATAACAAACAAACTTGTTCAAACTCGATAAATCCAGAATAACTCTACACCCCCCAGTCTTTTTAGATCTGGGAAATATATTTGACACAAATTGTCGACTTTGATATTACCCCTTTACCACTTTACCAATTACCCTTTTCTTATGTAACGACTGAATCTCTGCTTGAATAAGCACATTTTCCCCATCTGAAAAAATAAGTTTACCACTAGGATAATGTTGATTAGGTAGACTGGCCTTAGAGTAAAATTCAATTTTCACCCCTTCAATTTAAACTTCCCCCAATTTGAACAGGAACATCAGTTAATTCATCGTCTGTCGATGTTTTCCTTACATGTATCTTTCCTTGCGGACCTTGTTGTCCTCGACCTCTTGTAGAGAAAGGCACCTTCCCCTTCATGCTGGCAGCCTGCCAGCTCCGAAATTGAAAACCTGAACGGCTCGTTCCTTCTCCTGCATCCACATTAGTTCCTTTCCAATACGGATAAAACCTTTTGCCTTGCTTACCAGCCGGCTTAATGAGGGCCATAGTTTTAACATCGTCATGACATTCTTTGACCCTTTTTGCAAGGTTACCTCCAAACAACAGATTTTGTGGTGGTACACTGGTCGGTTTGCACAAACTTGCCAAATTCGGATTAAGCACTGGCCTAATAGCGGCCCTCCTGATGTTATTGATTTCAAAAAACGCATTACAAAGGAATCCCCTTCTGTCCTGGTGTGCTTCAACCATATTGCTTGGATCAATCACTTTCACCACAGCTGTAATACCTGCTGACAACAGTTTAAGCACTTTTTGAAACTTCATCTCCTGGGCCCTAGCAGGAATACCCAACTGTGACCAAATTTGGTGATTAACCACCATTCAGGAGATCACAATTAACAGGAGCTTTATAGTTTTTTTGCTGCTTCATCCATAGCTAGCTCCTGTAACTGGTGGGAGAGCATATACTGAATGGCTTCTCCTGCCTCTCTAGGCTCAGCAAAGTTCCCAGCAATGTTTGGAATTACCTCCAACCGAACTTCTTTACTGCTCTCCTCCAGCATAGAATCAGTGTCAGCAAACTGCACTGATGGAACATCCTCCTCACAGGCAGGATAGTTCTGCAGCCCTGGAACTGGTGCTGCTAGCACTAGCTCTCCATCAGCCTGGCTTGGGCACCACTCCTCCTCACGGAGCTGGTCCCTGTCGAGCATTCTTTGTAATAAAATCTCGACCTGGGAGAGCCGTGAGCAAACGGACTCTCCTATGGAGGGTATAACCTCCAGGCCCGACTCATCTACGGGCCTGACAGACTTGCCAGTGGCCTTCCGCCCTACTGACAAGCCTTCACTGCCCCCCGGCAGTGGGTCCGCAACCACTGGCTGTGTAGCCAGCACCGGACCAGGTGTACCAGACGGGCCTCCATCCACAACACTCTCCTGGTCACTCTCCTTTCTACCTGCGGAGCGCCTCGCCGACACCTTCTTTACTTTCTGCAACATATCTCCAAGAACTCCAAACCGTCGCAGAAAATGACCTGTGGTAAGGTACCTCCGTTTAAACTTACCGCTTGGAGGAGCGCTGCTGCTCCAACCGGCCGACTGCACCAACGTCTGATGTCATGACGCACCAACGGCTGTACGGGCTTCTATTCACGTAGTCACTCACGTGACTCCGAAGTAAAATAGCACTTAATAATGTTATTTCATTTATTGATGAACAACTAATGATGAACAGATACCGGTATACCAGAAGCAAACACAGTCGGTCAATGAGAAGAAATGTGTACAAATCCAGAATCAACAAATTTACCCCCTGGGTAGGCGAAATTTACTCCCTGGGGTAACTTTACGCAGGTTGGGAACCCTTGGCTTAGGAAGTTCGGCATGTCCCCTACAACTCTCTCCAACCTCTGCAGATGCGCCGTAGAAAGCATTTTACCGGGATGCATCACAGCATGGTTTGGGAACAGCTCCATCCAAGACCGCAAGAAATTGCAGAGAATTGTGGACGCAGCCCAGACCATCACACAAACCAACGTCCCTTCCATTGACTCCATTTACACCTCACGCTGCCTCGGCAAGGCCAGCAGCATAATCAAGGACGAGTCGCACCCCGGCCGCTCCCTCTTCTCCCCTCTCCCATCGGGCAAGATGTACAGAAGTATGAAAACACACACCTCCAGATTCAGGGACAGTTTCTTCTCAGCTGCTATCAGGCAACTGAATCATCCTCTCACCAACCAGAGAGCTGTCCTGAGCTGCCATCTACCTCACTAAAGACCCTCGGACTATATTTAATCATACTTAACTGGACTTTATCTTGCATTAAACGTCATTTCCTTTATCGTGTATCTGTACAGTGTGGACAGCTCGATTGTAATCACATTTGGTCTTTCTACTGACTGGTTGGCACAAAACAAAAGTACAAAGGCACACGTGACAATAAACTAAACTAATAGGTAATTTGCTGTGGCGATTAGACGACCAGCATGTCAGCAGTAGATCCCTGGGACAGTGAAGCAAGTAAAGATAGACAAAAAATGCTGGAGTACCTCAGCAGGGCAGGCAGCATCTCTGGAATGGGTGACGTTTGCGGGTCGAGATCCTTCTTCAGACTGCTACACCCCACCAAGACACACACAGGGTCATAAGCTGTTCGGCATCTTGAGATAGATGCTCAATGCAGGCTTAATTTTTGATACATCAATAAGAATCCAATTTTCTGCACTGATTAATCAGGAGACTGGTTGTGGTAGGATGGTTCAGTTTAGTGTTGGCGTTAGCGGCTCGAACGCTATGCCACCATGCAATCATAGTTATCTATCTTCTCCAGAGATGCTGCCTGACCTGCTGAGTTGCTCCAGCACATGACGTCTTTTGTTTTCTAAAGAAGAATTTAGGAGACATGGTGACGCAGGGGTAGAGTTGCTGCCCTACAGCGCATACAGCGCCGGAGACCCGGGTTCGAACCCGTCCACAGGTGCTGCCTGTACGGAGTTTGTACGTTCTCCCCATGAGAGTGTGGGTTTTCTCCGAGATCTTCGGTTTCCTCCCACACTCCAAAGACGTACAGGTTTGTAGGTTAATTGGCTTGGTGTAAAAATGTCCCTGGTGTGTGTAGGATAGTGTCGATATGCCGGTCGGCGCGGACTCGGTGGGCCGAAGGGCCTGTTTCTGCGCTGTATCTCGAAACTGAACTGAGCTAAACTAAATAAATAAGCCAACTGTGTTCTTCCCCTAGAATTGTAAATCACTTGGAAGTACCTGCCACACATGGACTTCATTGCACTTGGTAAATTTATCAGCTAACGATGGAAGTGGCACTCTGTGTTAATGCATGCATGAAATATCACAAACATATCTTCAAAAAATGATGCATTGCCGACCAATTTATCTCTCTCGTCCTCGTCGATTATTTTCAGGCCACTGATTTTCAATTTTTGGTGAAACTTCCATTTGTGGCTTCTCTTCATTTTTCATGTCGCGCGGGGAATTTTGCCTCTTGTTTTTGTTTAATTCAATCTTAAACCGATCCTCATTTACCGTGTTTTAGCCCGATGTGCTCTTTCCCTTTCATTTGTTCCATATCGCTCTGCATCACTCGCCTCCCTCTCCCCCAGTCTGAAGAAGGGTCTCGACCCAAAACATCATCCATTCCTTTTCTCCAGACACTTCCTGACCCGCTAATTTACTCCAGCTTTTTGTGTCTATCTTTGATCAAAGATGCATTCATCTTTTGTCATGTTCATGAGGTAAAGGTTTATTCGTAGATTTTTCCCTTTAAGAATATCTCACAGCCAAAAGCGTCAAGTTGTCGTAACATTACGCCAGACACAAGCAGAGGCCCTCAGTCCGATGAAGGGTCTCGACCCGAAACGTCACCCATTCCTTCTCTCCAGAGATGCTGCCTGTCCCGCTGCGTTACTCCATTTTGTGTCTATCTTCGGTGTAAACCAACATCTGCAGATCCATTCTCCACAAGCAGAGAGCTTCAAGCTTTTTATAACTGGAACAATATGAGCATATTTAATTACCAGTTGTGCTGTTTACTTAGATTAAGCGTTATTACCGGAGAGTATACGGATTAAATTCCACGAGCCAGTTTGAGATCTTTCAATAAAAATGCCCTTTTATTAGCTTCTGGCCAAAATGGTTGAAGGTTCACTCAATTCAATTATGAATTTTAAATTGATTCTTGAAAACAAACTGAATAAAATGCATATTTTACCAAATAGGCGATTGTTAAATTGTATAAACAATTTATTTTGTTTTTTTCTATTAATTAAATGAGCATTAATAAAATTAACAGAATTGTGTGTGCGATCATAAGGGGAGTAGATAGGATGGGTGCACAGTCTTTTAACCAGAGTGGGGGAATCAAGAACCCGAGGACATAGAATGAAGATGAGAGGGGAAAGATTTATAAGGTGATAAGTGATAGGAGCAGAATTAGGATATTTGGCCCATCTAGTTACTCCGCCATTCAATCATGGCTGACATAAACATTGTCACACAGAGGGTACACAAAATGCTGGAGAAACTCAGCGGGTGCAGCAGCATCTATGGAGCGAAGGAGATGGGCAACGTTTCGGGCCAAAACCCTTCTTCAGACTGATGGGGGTGGGGGGGAAGAAAGGAAAAAGGAGGAGGAGCCCAAGGGCTGAGGGAGAGGTAGGAAGGGGAGGAGACAGCAAGGGTTAACAGAATTGAAAGAATTCGATGTTCATGCCAAGAGGATGCAGACTCCCCAAGCAGAATATGAGGTGCTGTTCCTCCAACTTGCGGTGTTGCTCACTCTGGCTGTGGAGGAGGCCCAGGACAGAGAGGTCGGATACGGAATGGGAGGGGGAGTTAGTGCTGAGCCACCGGGAAGTTGGGTTGGTTTTTGCGGACCGAGTGGAGGTGGCAGCATGGTGGCGCAATGGTAGAGTTGCTGCTTTACAGTGTTTGCAGTGCCAGAGACCCAGGTTCGATCCCAATTACAGGTGTTGTCTGTACGGAGTTTGTACGTTCCCCCCGTGACCTGCGTGGGTTTTCTCCGGACCGAGTGGAGGTGTTCGGCGAAACGACCGCCAAGCCTACGCTTGGTCTCACCGATATAGATCAGCTGACATCTCGAGCAGCGGATGCAATCGATGAGGTTGGAGGAGGTGCAGGTGAACCTCTGTCGGACCTGGAACAACTGCTTGGGTCCTTGAATGGAGTGGAGGGGGGAGGTAAAGCGACAAGTGTAGCATCTCTTGCGGTTGCAAGGGAAAGTGTCCAGGGAAGGGGTGGAGCGGGAAGGAAGGGAAGAATTGACAAGGGAGTTGCGGAGGGAGCGGTCTTTGCGGAAAGCAGACGGGGAGGAGATAGGAAGATGTGGCGAGTGGTGAGGTCACGTTGGAGGTGGCGAAACTGGCGGAGGACTATGTGTTGTATGTGCCGGCCGGTGGGGTGAAAGGTGAGGACCAGGGGGACTCTGCCCTTGTTGCGAGTGGGGGGATGGGGAGAGGGCATTGTTATGGGGAATGGAGGAGACCCTGGTGCGAGCCTCATCAATAGTGGGGGAGGGGAATACCTGTTCCCTGAAGAATGAGGACATTTGTGATGCCCTGGTGTGGAACACCTCATCCTGGGAGCAGATGCGGCGTAGACGGAGGAATTGGGAATAGGGGATGGAGTCCTTACAGGAAGCAGGGTGGGAGGAAGAGTAGTCCAGGTAGCTGTGGGAGTCAGTTGGTTTGTAGTGGATGTCGGTCAGGAGTCTATCACCTGCAATAGAGATGGTGAGGTCAAGGAATGGTAGGGAAATGTCGGAAATGGTTCAAGTGTATTTGAGTGCCGGATGGAAGTTGGTGGTGAAACGGATGAAGTCAGTCAGTTGTGTGTGGGTGCAGGAGGCAACATCAAAGCAGTCGTCGATGTAACGGAGGTAGAGGTCGGGGATGGGGCCCTGGTACGCCGAGAACAAGGATTGTTCGACGTACCCGACAAAGAGGCAGGCATAGCTGGGACCCATGCGTGTGGCCATAGCTATGCCTTGTATTTGGAGGAAATGGGAGGAGTCAAAAGAGAAGTTATTGAGGGTGAGGACCAACTCCGCTAGGTGGAGGAGAGTATCAGTGGATAGGTATAGGTTGATTCTCCGGTCGAGGAAGAACTGGATGGCTTTGAGACCATCCTGGTGGGGGATGGAGATGTAGAGTGATTGGGCGTCCATGGTGAAGATGAGAGGATGGGGGCCTGGAGAATGGAATGCGCAGAGACGACGGAGATTGTCATAGGTGGAGAGGGATTTTACCAAGGGGGATAGGATGGAGTCAAGGTATGAGGAAATGAGTTAGGTGGGGCACGAACAGGCAGAGACAATGGGTCTACTGGGGCAGTCAGGTTTGTGAATTTTGGGGAGAAGGTAAAAACGGGCCGTGCGGGGCTGGGGAATGATGAGGTTGGAGGCTCGGGGGTGCAGGGAGCCAGAGCTGATGAAGTCGGTGATGGTGCTAGAGATGGTGGCTTGGTGCTCGTCAGTGGGGTCATGGTCCAGGGGTAAGTAGGACGAGGTGTCCGAGAGTTGGCGCATGGCCTCCGCTTTGTAGAGATCGACGTGCCAGACTACCACGGCACCTCCCTTGTCGGCGGGTTTGATAACCCAGTCTGGGTTGTTGTGGAGTGAGTCGATGGCTGTACGTTCGGCAGTTTTGGTTAATGGAGGGTGATGGGTGCATGGAACGAGCTGTCAGATTGTTAAGGGTTTGGACACACTAGAGGCAGGAAACGTGTTCCCGATGTTCAGGGGGGGACCAGAACCAGGGGCCACTGTTTAAGAATAAGGAGTAAGCCATTTGGAACAGAGATGAGGAAACACCTTTTCTCACAGAGTGTGGTGAGTCTGTTTCTCACAGTGTGGTGAGTGTGGTGAGCCCGTTCTCTGGATACTTTCAAGAGAGAGCTATATAAGGCTCATAAAATAATGGAGTCAGGGGATATGGGGAGAAGGCAGGAATGGGGTACTGATCGGGGATGATCAGCCATGATCACATTGAATGGTGGTGCTAGCTCGAAGCGTCAAATGGCCTACTCCTGCATCTATTGTCTATTGTCTATTTTTATGCTTTTTGTGACATCCCTAACTGTCACTGTATGTCATGTTGTCACGTGCGGACGGAGCACCAAGGCAAATTCCTTGTATGTGAATACTTGGCCAAAAAACTTATTCATTCATTCATTGATTAGGTGGTTGAGGCAGATGATATAACAAATTTTAAGAGACATTTGGACAGGTACATGTGTTGGAAAGGTTCAGAGAGATATGGGCCAAAGAAGGGCAGATGGGACAATTTGGCTGCTGTGGGCAAATTGAGCCGATGGGCCTGTTTCCACGCTGTTTGACTCTATGAGATCAAAAAAAAACAGCCAAATACTACAGCAGACCCAATACTGTTTTGAGATGGATATCATCACCCTCAGTAGGACAAGTCCATTTGGACATTGTACTGAAATAATAAAACAGCAATTTATTCTCACTTTAATCAATTCCTTTTCTAGACCCCGTCCAATGTTTACTCTAATCAAAAATTGTTGGAGAAACTCAGCAGGTCAGGCAGCATCTGTGGAAGGGAATGGACTGACGATGTTTTAGGTCAGGATCCAATCGTCACCTTTCCATTTCCTCCACAGATCATAAGGTCAGAAGTGATAGGAGTAGAATTAGGCCATTCGGCCCATCAAGTCTACTCCGCCATTCAATCATGGTTGATCTATCGCTCCCTCCTAACCCCATTCTCCCGCCTTCTCCCCATATCCCTTGACACCCGTGCTAATCAAGAAGGTGCTTCCTGACCCGCTGAGTTACTCCAGCACTTTGTGTTTTGCTCAAGGTTCCAACATCTACAGCTTCTTGTGTCTCTCATATTTATTCTACTTGATTTTGCAAAAATGTATATACAATAGATTATTTATCTATTCAGCCTTTTCAAGTGGTGAAGATAATAAACGTATCCCCTTCCAATCACTAACTAATCTTTGCACTTTGAGCTGTTTTGGTTACACTAAGGACTTTGAGCTCTTGTTTTGTTTTGCATAAGTTTATTTCAGTTTAGTTTAGAGATACAGCGCGGTTGCAGGCCCTGCAGCGCACCTAGACCGCGCCGACCAGCACACTGACGCTATCCGACACACACTACGGACAATTTGCATTTACACCCAGACAATCAGCTTACAAACCTGTACGTCTTTGGAGTGTGGGAGGAAACCGAAGATCTCGGAGAAAACCCACGCAGTCACGGGAAGAACGTACAAACTCCGTCCAGACAAGCACCCGTGGTCAGGACCAAACTCGGGTATCTGGCGCTGTAAGACAGCAACTCTACCACTGCGCCGCTGTGCCATCGTGCTGTGATAAGTATTTGATTTTTTAAATTTATGGAACATTTCTTTGTTTGTTTATTATGCTATCTATTGAGTGTAGTGTTACGGACTTGTTGTACCACTGCAAGTAAGAATTTTGTTGTTACGGTTTTGTGCACTTGACAATTAATCACCATGAACTTTTGACTCTTGCTCAAGGCTCGGTTAGATGTGTAAATTCAGGGTAAAATTCTAACTGGGTCCTGGGAATAAGATAGGTGAATGTAATATGACCACCCAGATGGTGAACAACAGCTTGCCATGGACACAATGGAGATAATTCCCTGTTTTTCATATTCTAGCTTCTATATTTCAGCTTTAAGAATCGCCATGCAGGAAAGATGTTGTCAAGCTGGAGAGGGTGCAGAGAAGAGTTGCAAGGATGCTGCCAGGACTAGAAGTTCTGATCTATAGGGAGAGGTTGAGCAAGCTAGGACTCTATCCCTTGGAACGCAGGAGGATGAGGGGTGATCTTACAGAGGTGGACAAAATGATAAGAGGAATAGATCGGGTAAACGAGTCTCTGGCCCAGAGCAGGGGAATCGAGGATCTGGGGACATGGGTTTAAGGAGAGAGGGAAAGATTTAATAGGAACTTGAGAGTTAACTTTTT
The DNA here is from genome assembly GCA_035221665.1 of Okamejei kenojei. Taxonomy (NCBI): domain Eukaryota; kingdom Metazoa; phylum Chordata; class Chondrichthyes; order Rajiformes; family Rajidae; genus Okamejei; species Okamejei kenojei. Next base: position 11,297,591 of record CM069135.1, read on the forward strand.
CACACAAAGGTTAGTGGGTGAATGGAACGAGCTGCCGGAGGGGGTAGTTGAGGCAGGGACTATTGCAATGTTTAAGAAACATTTGGACAGGTCCATGGATAGGACAGGTTTATATACCCATATAACCATATAACAATTACAGCACGGAAACAGGCCCTCTCGGCCCTTCCAGTCCGTGCCGACCATTTGTTTTCCCCTAGTCCCATCTACCTGCACTCAGACCATACCCCTCCATTCCCTTCACGTCCATATACCTATCCACTTTACTTTTAAATGTTAAAATCGATCCTGCCTCCACCACTTCTGCTGGAAGCTCATTCCACACAGCCACCACTCTCTGAGTAAAGAAGTTCCCCCTCACGTTACCCCTAAACTTCTGTCCCTTAATTCTCATGTCATGCCCTCTTGTTTGAATCTTCCCTACCCTCAATGGGAAAAACGTATCCACGTCAACTCTGTCTATCCCTTTCATCATTTTAAAGACCTCAATCAAGTCCCCCCTTAACCTTCTGCGCTCCAAAGAATAAAGACCTAACTTGTTCAACCTTTCTCTGTAACATAGTTGCTGGAACCCTGGCAACATTCTAGTAAATCTCCTCTGTACTCTCTCTATTTTGTTGACATCCTTCCTATAACTAGGCGACCAAAATTGTACACCATACTCCAGAATTGGTCTTACCAATGCCTTGTACAATTTTAACATAACTTCCCTATTGCTATATTCAATGCTCTGATTTATAAAGGCCAGCACACCAAAGGCTGGTTTAGAGGGATATGGGACTCAATGACTCGATAATTCTCATTCTGATTCTGTTCTATCCAACTCAATGGATACACAGCATTGCATCTGCAAGTCCTTGGCATATATCTAAAGTTTAATCATTTGAATTGCAGCATTAAGTACGACCATCAACCTTTGATATTCCAGAATTTCACAGGGAACCACGTTCTCATTCTGCTCCTTGAATACAAGAAACTATTTACAATTTACACAGACCAATTATCCTACAAACCTGCACGTCTTTGGGTGCGGGAGGAAACTGGAGCACCCGGAGAATACCCACGCTGTCAGAGGGAGAACGTGCAAACTTCAGAAAGACAGCAACCTATGTCAACATGAGGCAGCTGCTCTAACAGCGGCGCTGCCATGTTAAACAGTTACTGTTTCCACAATTCAACTCTGGCTCCTAGGTCATGAAGGAACCCGGGTCTCTGGCGCTGTGAGGCAGGAACTCTACTGCAGCGCCACTGTGCCGTACATTTAATTTTTTCCCAGTACAATCCTGGCCAGTGGAGTCTGTGATCAAGTGTTTACATTCAGAACGTTCATTCCTTCATTCATCATCGTTGAAAACATTGGCGACGCAGTGGCGCTGGTCTCCGACGGGAACGGTGACGGACGAACCACACATCTCGGTCCTCCAGTTCCTGCGGACGTCCGCCGATGGAAGTATAGGATTCTGGTGTGTGTGCTTTATCATCGTTCCTTACAAAGCCGTGTACGACAGCGATCGAAACTTCTACTGAAGTGTGGATGGCCGTTGGCTCGCTAGATGCTCATCCTCCCTTTTAACAGGTCTTGTTTTTTGGTCCTGCTGGGGGTCCACAGCCCCCTCCTCACCCGGCAAACCAGGTGGGGGAGACGGTTTAGTCGCCGACTATCCGGCCATATTCAGAATTAAAAGTGTTTTTGTGCCCTCATTAACACAACACTGAAGGTAGATGTGAACACCCACACCATAGAATTATTTTTTAATAAGAAATACAAATGTGGTGTTAATAAAACTCAGCATAATTAGGCTGCTACTTTTTTTTATATTACGTTTCATTATTCCGCAAGTAATTACATATACAATGTATTACGGTTGCTGTATCAATGGTTAAGCAAATTATATACATTTATATGTACATAGTTTTACCATAAGAATTAGATTTTCTGTGAAATTAAGCTGGGAATGTGAACTTGACATTAATGTAGTACCCAGTAATTCTTAGCATGCATTCTTTCCATTCATTAGCATACACTCATTCTTTCAAAAAACCCATTAAAATAGCTTTGTATTTCAATCTTTATTGAGAGCAACAATTGAAATCCTTGAACATGACATGAGAAGGAAATTTAATGCAACGAGCACTGCAAGTGTAGAGATCAAAGAGTTCACTGCTTCAATTTATCTTCATGTTGCATTGCCTCAGAAAGGAAAATTGAACTAGATTGAGTCAAATTTACTTTCAATCAATGTCCTCTTTGGCATCTTACAGCTCCATATTGGTCTGTAATTTTCTGGACGTTGTCCATTTACGGGCGCCACCGTGGCGCAGCGGTAGAGTTGCCGCCTTACGGCGCTTACAGCGCCGGAGACCCGGGTTCGATCCCGGCTGCGGCTGCTTGCCTGTACGGAGTTTGTGCGTTCTCCCCGTGACCCGAGTGGGATTTCTCTGCGAACTTCGATTTCCTCCCACATTCCAAAGACGTGCAGGGTTGTAGTTAATTGGCTCGATATCAATGTAAAAATTGTCCCTTGTGTAGCGATGTTACTAAACTTACCTTCAGTGGCGCTGCAGTTCTGCCACTGGCCGTGAGCGCGACTTTGGCACCTTTGAGGGGGGGGGTGGTGGCTGGAGTAAAATGGCATTTTCTACTGCTTATTGGAGGCAGACTTCCTCGGGCTGCTAGCTGCTGAAGAAAAATCAATCCGACTTCCGTTCCCAATTTTATTTTATTTTTTTAATCGTGAGATAATTTAATAATTCCATTACAATAAAAAGCGACTTCAAACGCCCTCAACACCTACAACGTGACGGATCGCATGAACGGGACAAAACAAAATGTAAGTCGTCTATTTTACATATAATAACCATATAACCATATAACCATATAACAATTACAGCACGGAAACAGGCCCTCTCGGCCCTTCCAGTCCGTGCCGACCATTTGTTTTCCCCTAGTCCCATCTATCTGCACTCAGACCATACCCCTCCATTCCCTTCACGTCCATATACCTATCCACTTTACTCTTAAATGTTAAAATCGATCCTGCCTCCACCACTTCTGCTGGAAGCTCATTCCACACAGCCACCACCCTCTGAGTAAAGATGTTCCCCCTCACGTTACCCCGAAACTTCTGTCCCTTAATTCTCATGTCATGCCCTCTTGTTTGAATCTTCCCTACCCTCAATGGGAAAAACGTATCCACATCAACTCTGTCTATCCCTTTCATCATTTTAAAGACCTCAATCAAGTCCCCCCTTAACCTTCTGCGCTCCAAAGAATAAAGACCTAACTTGTTCAACCTTTCTCTGTAACATAGTTGCTGGAACCCTGGCAACATTCTAGTAAATCTCCTCTGTACTCTCTCTATTTTGTTGACATCCTTCCTATAACTAGGTGACCAAAATTGTACACCATACTCCAGAATCTTGTTTCTTCGGATGGCTTTAATCAAATTTTACGCTGCGAAAATGTGATTTGGGCCCCATACGAACCGGCAGTGCTTTTTCTGCCGATATGGGGTTCAAATTCACCGCAAATGCAACGTTCCAATCGATCGCGTTCCAGAAAAACCCACTCGCAAGATGATTTAAATGCACTTTTTTTTTGACAATCATGTCATAAGAGATCTAAATCGTCTATATTTTGTGTTATTGTCTATCCATAGTCAATATTTTTATACTAAATATCAGTTTTAATCCCATGCATTGTGCAAAAAAAGAATAATTTTAATTAAATTGAGTGGATGTTTCTAGATTAGTTTATGGGAATTAAACATTAAATTCCTTCCATCTGGTATATAAATTCATGACAGTGAGATTTAAAAATCATGTTATATTGTGAATTCTTGTGTGAATGGGATTAGTTTGTTATTTGGATACTTAGGCTAAATATCATTTTCTTAAGAAATGGAATCCACAGGACATTGTTAATGGGAAAGTAGTGGGCAGAAAGGCATGTCATGTGTGGTTTGAAGAGCAAAAACTTGTAGTTTACAATGCCAAAATTGAAAAGTTGAGGAAAAAACAAGGTGTACAGAGTTGCTTATTGGTTACAACCTGAGGTGTATGATGATGCTACTGATTATGATATGCCAATGTACCAGCTAGCAACTGATCTTCTCCATAAAGACTTGGTCTATTTTTGTTAAAATTGTGATTTATTTTTATTTTTATTTTTTATTTATTTAAATTCTTTATTTATTTATCTATTTATTTATTTATTTATTTATTTTGTTTATTTGTTCCGAGCAAGTAAAGACATAAATAGGAATAAATAACAACAACAAAATCGAAATAGTCAAACAATTGGACATTCCAGGCAATATTTACAAAGCAATGAAAAGTATAAAGCAAAATTTAAATGTCCAACACTTTTTCTTTACAAACTGGAAAAGGAGTGAGAAGAAGAATAACTTATTTAATCTCACCCCTTCTGATTTACTTATCTGTTACAGACTTACAGCATATAATACAATAATATTAAATTTCTGACCTTGAGAATATCGCATTTCTGAATTTAAGGCAGTCTGGGTGTTTATTACTATTTCCGTCACAACGGTCATTTTTGTCATTAGCTACAATTAGGTAATTAACTAATTATATGCTTTAAGTTCAGGTCATCCAAGTAAGATGTTTCATATTTGTTTCAGAATACTTCAATCTATAATAACTGAAAATTTCATTCAGTTCTCTTGATTTTTAAGAAAGTTATGGGCTTTTTGACTGTCCTCAATCGCGGCTTTAGTGTTAAGTCAATGGAAAAGCAATAGGGAACAAGATGCTAATTTCCGAGTATGAAAATGGCCATAACCTTTTTAATACTGAAGATATGAAAGTGAACTAGGTGTCCAATTAAACTTCTTTTTATGCTTTATCTGATGGGATAAATTGCAAATTTGATTTTTAAAATCTCAAAATTTTGTAACATTCCTACCTAGTATGTGTAGGATAGTGTTTGTGTGCGGGGATTGCTGGTCAGTGCGGACTCGTTGGGCTGAAAGGGCCTGTTTCCACACTGTATCTCTAAACTAAACTAGTTTATATACATTTTTGGTTGATTGGCAAGCCCACAGGAGAAGAATTGGGCCATTCGGCCCTTCAATACTCAGCCTTTGCTGATATATCTCTTCCTGTCAACCCCATTCTCCTGCCTTATCCCCCTTGCTAATCAAGAATCTGTTAATCTCGGCTTTAAAAGTACCCATTAACTTCACGTTATAGAAACAGAATTAGGATATTCGGCCCAACGAGTCTACTCCAAACTTCGATCATTGGTGATCTATTTTTCACTCTCAACCTCATTCTTCTGCCATCTCCCAGTTTTTTGTTTTTTTTTGTAATAGGTGCAGGAGTAGGCCATTCGGCCCTTCGAGCCTGCACCGCCATTCAATATGATCATGGCTGATCATCCAACTCAGTATCCTGTACCTGCCTTCTCTCCATACCCCCTGATCCCTTTAGCCACAAGGGCCACATCTAACTCCCTCTTAAATATAGCCAATGAACTGGCTTCAACTGCCTTCTGTGGCAGAGAATTCCACAGACTCACCACTCTCTGTGTGAAAAAAGATCTTCTCATCTCGGTCCTAAAAGACTTCCCCCTTATCCTTAAACTTGTTCTGGAGTTCACCAACATCGGGAACAATCTTCCTGCATCTAGCCTGTCCAACCCCTTAAGAATTTTGTAAGTCTCTATAAGATCCCCCCTCAATCTCCTAAATTCCAGCGAGTACAAGCCGAGTCTATCCAGTCTTTCTTCATATGGAAGTCCTGCCATCCCAGGAATCAGTCTGGTGAACCTTCTCTGAACCCCCTCTATGGCAAGAATGTCTTTCCTCAGATTAGGAGACCAAAACTGTACGCAATACTCCAGGTGTGGCATCACCAAGACCCTGTACAACTGCAGTAAAACCTCCCTGGTCTTGTACTCAAATCCTTTTGCTATGAATGCCAACGTACCATTCGCTTTCTTCACAGCCTGCTGCACCTGCATGCCTACTTTCAATGACTGGTGTACCATGACACCCAGGTCTCGTTGCATCTCCCCTTTTCCTAATCAGCCACCATTCAGATAATAGTCTTCCCTCCGCCTTTTGCCGCCAAAGTGCATAACCTCACATTTCTCCACATTATACTGCATCTGCCATGCATTTGCCCACTCACCCAACCTATCCAAGTCACCTTGCAGCCTCCTAGCATCCTCCTCACAGCTAACACTGCCCCCCAGCTTCATGTCATCTGCAAACTTGGAGATGTTGCATTCAATTCCCTCATCCAGATCATTAATATATATTGAAAATAGCAGTGGTCCCAGCACTGAGCCGTGCGGTACCCCACTAGTCACTGCCTGCCATTCTGAAAAGGACCCGTTTACTCCTACTCTTTGCTTCCTGTCTGCCAGCCAGTTCTCTATCCACATCAATACTGAACCCCCAATACCGTGTGCTTTACGTTTGTATGCTAATCTCTTATGTGGGACATTGTCGAAAGCCTTCTGAACGTCCAGATATAACACATACACTGGTTCTCCCTTATCCACTCTACTAGTTACATCCTCGAAAAATTCTGTAAGATTCGTCAGACATGATTTACCTTTCGTAAATCCATGCTGAATTTGTCCAATGATTTCACCACTTTCCAAATGTACTGCTATTCCATCTTTAATAACTGACTCTAGCAGTTTCCCCACTACCGATGTTAGACTAACTGGTCTGTAATTCCCCATTTTCTCTCTCCCTCCTTTTTTAAAAAGTGGGGTTAGATTAGCTACCCTCCAATCCTCAGGAACTACTCCAGAATCTAAGGAGTTTTGAAAAATTATCACTAATGCATCCACTATTTCTGTGGCTACTTCCTTGAGTACTCTGGGATGCAGACTATCTGGCCCTGGGGATTTATCGGACTTTAAATCCATTCAATTTACCCAACACCATTTCTCGGCTAACCTGGATTTCTCTCAGTTCCTCCTCCTTATTTGACCCCCGGTCCCCTTCGATTTCTGGCAGTTTATTTATGTCTTCCTTAATGAAGACAGAACCAAAGTAGTTATTCAATTGGTCTGCCATGTCCGTGTTTGTTTGCTAATCTCTTATGTGGGACATTGTTGAAAGCCTTCTGAACGTCCAGATATAACACATACACTGGTTCTCCCTTATCCACTCTACTAGTTACATCCTCAAAAAATTCTATAAGGTTCGTCAGACATGATTTACCTTTCACAAATCAATGCTGACTTTGTCCAATGATTTCACCGCTTTCCAAATGTGCTGCTATCCCATCTTTAATAACTGACTCTAGCATTTTCCCCACTACCGATATTAAACTAACTGGTCTGTAATTCCACATTTTCTCTCTCCCTTCCTTTTTAAAAAGTGGGGTTACATTAGCTACCATCCAATCCTCAGGAACTACTCCAGAATTTAAAGAGTTTTGAAAAATTATCACTAATGCATCCACTATTTCTGGGGCTACTTCTTTAAGTACTCTGGGATGCAGTCTATCTGGCTCTGGGGATTTATCGGCCTTTAATCCATTCAATTTACCGAACACCACTTCCCGGCTAACCTTGATTTCACTCAGTTCCTCCATTTCATTTGACCCCTGGTCCCCTGCTATTTCCGGCAGATTATTTATATCTTCCTTAGTGAAGACAGAACCAAAGTAGTTATTCAATTGGCTGCCATGTCCTTGTTCCCCATGATCAATTCACCAGTTTCTGACTGCAAGGGACCTACATTTGTTTTAACTAATCTTTTCTCTTCACATATCTTTAAAAACTTTTGACGTCCATTTTTATCTTCCGTGCCAGTTTTCTTTCGTAATCTATTTTCCCGTTCCTAATTAAGCACTTTGTCCTCCTCTGCTGGACTCTGAATTTCTCCCAGTCCTCTGGTAGGCTGCTTTTTTCTGGCTAATTTGCATGCTTCATCTTTAGTTTTGATACTATCCCTGATTTCCCTTGTTATCCACGGATGCACTACCATCCCTGATTTATTATTTTGCCAAACTGGGATGAACAATTGTTGTAGTTCATCCATGCAGTCTTTAAATGCCTTCCATTGCATATCCACCGTCAACCCTTTAAGAATCACTTGCCAGTCTATCTTGGCCAATTTACGTCTCATACCCTCAAAGTTACCTTTCTTTACGTTCAGAACCCTTGTTTCTGAATTAACAATGTCACTCTCCATCCTAATGAAGAACTCAACCATATTATGGTCACTCTTGCCCAAGGGACCACGCACAACAAGACTGCTAACTAACCCTTCCTCATTACTCAGTACCCAGTCTAGAATAGCCTGCTCTCTCGTTGGTTCCTCTACATGTTGGTTTAGAAAACTATCCCACATACATTCCAAGAAATCCTCTTCCTCAGCACCCCTGCCAATTTGATTCACCCAATCTATATGTAGATTGAAGTCACCCATTATAACTGTTTTACCCTTGTTGCACGCATTTCTAATTTCATGTTTGATGCCATCCCCAACTCCACTAATACTGTTAGGTGGCCTGTGCACAACTCCCACTAGCGTTTTCTGCCACTTGGTGTTTCTCAGCTCTACCCATATCGATTTCACATCCTCCAAGCTAATATCCTTCCTTTCTATTGAGTTAATCTCCTCTCTAACCAGCAACACTACTCCACCTCCTTTTCCTTTCTGTCTATCCCTCCTGAATATTGAATATCCCTGGATGTTCAGCTCCCAGCCTTGGTCACCCTGGAGCCATGTCTCCATGATCCCAACTATACCATATTCATTAATAACTATCTGCACATTCAACTCATTCACCTTATTACGAATGCTCCTTGCATTGAGACACAAAGCCTTCAGGCTTGTTTTTACAACACTCTTACCCCTTATACAATTATGTTGAAAAGTGGCCCTTATTGATTTTTGCCCTGGATTTTTCTTCCTGCCACTTTTACTTTTCACCTTGCCACCTATTGCTTCTACCCTAATTTTACATCCCTCTGTCTCTCTGCTCATGCTCCCACCCCCCTGCCACATTAGTTTAAATCCTCCCTGACAGCACCAGCAAACATTCCCCTAAGGACATTGGTTCCCTTCAAGCCCAGGTGCAGACCGTCCTGTTTGTACTGGTCCCACCTCCCCCAGAACTGGTTCCCATGCCCGAGAAATTTGAATCCCTCCCCCTTGCACCATTTTTCAAGCCACGTATTCATCTGCAATATCCTCCTTTTTCAACTCTGACTAGCATGTGGCACTGGTAGGAGTCCAGAGATTATTACCTTTGAGGTCCTACTTTTAAGTTTATCTCCTAGCTCCCTAAATTTGCCTTGTAGGACCTCAACCCGTTTGACACCAGTTTGACACCAGTTACCTTTGACACCCCTGTGAATCAAGAATCTATCAATCTCTGATGATAGACACAAAGTGGTGGAGTAACTCAACGGGTCAGGCAGCATCTCTGGAGGAAAAGGATGGGTGACGTTCCGGGTTGGGGTCCTTCTTTGCACTGAACCAGTGACGGAAGTGTCACCCATCCCTTTTCTCCAGAGACGCTGCCTGACCCGCTGGTTTACTCCAGCGCTTTGTGTCTATCTTTTATATAAACCACTATCCAAAGTTACTTTATACACCTATCCTCTGCTATATACCCAATGTCAGCTTCTTCTGCCGTCTGTGATAATAAATTCCACAGATTCACCATCCAATTATGGTAGAATTGATTCACACAGCCAATTGATGGTGTTAGAATGTGTAAAAAGGAACTGCAGATGCTGGTGTATATAGAAGATAGACACAAAATGCAGGAGTTACTCTGTGGGTCAAGCAGCATCCCCGGAGAAAAAGGATGGGTGACATTTCAGGTCACCAAGTTGAGGGGGAATGGGGAAGGGGGGAAGGGAGGGGGCGGGGAAGGGGATGGGAATGGGGAGGGAAGCGGTTTCCTACCTCCTGTCCTCCCACCTCTCCCCCTCTCCTTTCAGTTTGAAGAGGTTTCCAACCCGAAACTTCACCCACCCTTCTTCTCCAGAGATGCTGCCTTTGATCGGACTTAACAGGACTTCATCTTGCAAAAAACATTATTCCCTTCATTTTGTATCTGTACACTGTGGATGGCTCGGTTGTAATCATGTATTGTCTTTCCGCTGACTGGGTAGCACGCATCAAAAGCTTTTCACTGTACCTCGGTACACGTGGCAATGAACTAAACTCAAACTCAAACTCAACCGCAGTCACTTCCCCAGATTTAGGGCCAGTTTCTTCCCAGCGATTATGAAGCAACCTATCGCAGCCAGAGAGCAGTATTGAACTTCTATCTACCTCATTGGTGACCCTCAAACTACGCTGGAGGCCCACCGTAAATTGGAGAAACAGCACCTCATATTTCGCTTGGGCAGTTTACACCCCAGAGGTATGAACATTGACTTCTCCAATTTCAGGTAGTCCCTGCTTTCTCCTCCCCTTCCCAGCTCTCCCACAGCCCAATGTCTCCGCCTCTTCTTTTCTTCTTCTCGCCCCCCACCCCCCCCCCCCCCCCCCCCCCACCCCCACATCAGTCTGAGGAAGGGTCTCGGCACAAAACGTCGCCTATTTCCTTTGCTCCATAGATGTTACCTCACCCGTTGAGTTTCTCCAGCATTTTTCTCTACCCTCAAACTATCCTTAATCGGACTTTGGAAGACAAAAGTGCTGGAGAAACTCAGCGGGTGAGCCAGGGGGCTGAGGGAGAGCTGAGAAGGGGAGGAGATAGTAAGGACTACCTGAAATTAGAGAAGTCAATGTTCATACCGCTGGGGTGCAAACTGCCCAGCCCTCTGGCTCCAACTCTTCCTTTCTTCATCCCGCGCCCCCCCCCCCCCCACCCTCACATCAGTCTGCAGAAGGGTTTCGACCTGAAACGTTGCCTATATCCTTCGCTCCATAGATGCTGCCTCACCCGCTGAGTTTCTCCAGCATTTTTGTCTGCCTTCGATTTTCCAGCATCTGCAGATCCTTCTTAAACACTTGATCAGACTTTACTGGCTTTAGACAATAGACAATAGACAATAGACAATAGATGCAGGAGTAGGACATTTGGCCCTTCGAGCCAGCACCGCCATTCAATGTGATCATGGCTGATCATCCCCAATCAGTACCCCGTTCCTGCCTTCTCCCCATATACCCTGACTCCGCTATTTTTAAGAGCCCTATCTAGCTCTCTCTTGCAAGCATCCAGAGAACCTGCCTCCACCGCCCTATGAGGCAGAGAATTCCACAGACTCACCACTCTCTGTGAGAAAAGGTGTTTCCTCGTCTCCTTTCTAAATGACTTAGTCCTTAATCTTAAACCGTGGCTTCTGGTTCTAGACTCCCCCAACATCGGGAACATGTTTCCTGCCTCTCGAGTGTCCAAGCTCTTAACAATCGTATATGTTTCAATGAGATATCCTCTCATCCTTCTAAACTCTAGAGTGTTGCACTAAATGCACCTTGCACTAAATGTTATTCCCTTTGTCATGTATCTGTACACTTTGGATTGTAATCATGTGTTGTCTTTCTGCTGACTGGTTAGCACGCAACAAAAGCTTTTCACAGTACCTCGGTACACGTGACAATAAACTGAACTCAAACTAAACTCACTACAGCACTTTGATGGGAGTGTTATTAGTTTTTCAGATCAGACTCTTGTTGCTATTGGCAATGGGAGTACAAATAACCCCTTGAGTACTTGTGGCTTACACACATATATTAATTTAGACTCTATTCTGAACATTATCAATAGAGCGACGAGCAACATGACTGGTAAAAAAATTGCAGTTTTCTAAATGAATTGCCCTTGAATTTGGAATGTGTTAACATCGAAGAGCTGAAAGGCTTAGATGTAAAAGCGGGATATTAAATAATGGGGAATTTCAGAAACCGTGACATCTGTGCGAATGGTCTTTCAGGGCAGCCTCTAATGGGTTCTAATGGTTGCATGGCTACAGCAGCAGAATGCGTTTTGATTCTATTACTGACTTTGATGAATACAAACACTTCTAATGAATGATCAGCTCATATCTCCGAGGTGATCTAAGCTAATGTTCAAATCTGGCTGAGAAAACCAACTCTAGCCTTTTGGCCCAGCGAGTCCCCCGTTACACTCCAGTTACACTCGCACTGTCCGAAACTTAAGGGCGGCATGGTGGCACAGCGGTAGAGTTGCTGCCTTACAGTAGGTATGTTACAAAACTTACCTTTAGCAGTGCTGCAGTTCTGTCGCTGGCCGTGTGCGCGACTTGGGCGCCTTTTGGGGGGGGGCGGGTTAAAATGCGGTTTTCCCTTGCCATCCGGAATGCCAGACTATTTCAGCGCTGCACTCTCCTAATGACGCAGGGGACAGGTAAGTGAAAGCTGTTTATTTTTACATATAAACTTGTTATTAAGATGACCTTAATCAACATTTCATGCTGCGAAACGGTGATGAACCGGCAGTGTTTTTCCTGCCGTTATGGGGGTTTAAATTCACCGCAACCGCAACGTGCGTTCCAGAAACTCCCACTCGCAAGCTGATTTAAATGGCCATTAATCTACCGGCATTTAAATTCTTTCAATTTGTGACAATTAGATTTAAAAGTCATGTTATATTGTGAATTCTTGTGTGAATGTTATTTGGACACTTGGGCTTAAAAAAATATTTCTTAGAAATGGATACGTTTAGATCTAGTAATTGCATTTTGTAATTAGCTACAATAGGGTAGCTAACTAATTATATGCTCGGGTCATCCAAGTAAGATTGTTTCATATTTGTTTCAGAATGCTTCAATCTATAATAACTGAAAATTTCTTTCAGTTCTCTTAATTTTTAAGCTTTTGACTGTCCTCGATCACAACTTCAATGGAAAAGCAATAGGAACAAGATGCTATTTCCGAGTATGAAAATGGCCATAACTTTTTTAATACTGAAGATATGAAAGTGAATTAGGTGTCAAATTAAACTTCTTTTTATGCTTTATCTGATGGGATAAATTGCAGACTTGATTTTTAAAATCTCAAACATTTGTAACATTGCTACTTACAGCGCCAGAGACCAGGGTTCGATCCTGACTACGGGTGCTGTCTGTGCGGAGTGTGTATGTTATCCCTGTAACCACGTGGGTTTTCTCCAGGTGCTTCGGTTTCCTCCCACATTCCAAAGGCGTTCAGGTTTGCAGGTTAATAGGCTTTGGTAAGAGATGTAAATTGTTTCTCGTGTGTAGGATAGTTTTGGCGTATGGGGTGATCACTGGTCGACGTGTACTCGGTGGGCTAAACTAAATTAACCCAATAATCCATACATCAGGCTGAAGAAGGGTCACGGCCGGAAACGTCACCTATTTCCTTCGCTCCATAGATGCTGCCTCACCCGCTGAGTTTCTCCAGCATTTGTGTCCAACTTCTAATCTTGTGTGTGGACTCGATAAGAAGAAGAACTTAAAACTTAATTTCTTCTCATAGAATAGAATAGAATACTTTATTGTCATTGCATGTGTCACATGCAACGAGATTACTGTGTCTCTCCATTTAAAAGAACTCCAAACATTCACATACTCATACTATTTACACTCCCTCCCTCCCCAAACCCACCCATGGATTCACATTTACATAAATTAACACTGTCTCCCACCCCCCCTCCTTCCCCATAACCCGCTCCCGAGACAGAGTTCAGTTCCAAGATTGCTGATGGGTGAAAGCTGTTCTTGAGTCTGGCAGTGCGTGACTTTAACGACCTGTACCTTTTCCTGAGGGCAGCCGTGTGAAAAGGTGGCGACAAGGATGTGTAATGTCTTTCACGGTATTACAGGTCCTGCTGCGGCATCTGGAGTGGTAAATGTCCTCCAGAGGGGGCAGGGGGAGTCCAATGATACCCTGGGCAGTTCTTATCACCCTCTGGAGAGTTGCTCTGTCAGCTGTTGAACAATTCCCAAACCAGGCAGTTATGCAGTAAGTCAGTATGCTTTCTACCAAACAGCGGTAGAAAGACTCCAGCAGTTTAGCAGCAGATGGGCCGTCCTCAGTGTTCTGAGGAAGTAAAAGTCTCGGTTACGCCTTTTTTACAACTACAGCAGAGCTTCACAGACCATTTAAGATCCTCACTGATTTTGATCCCCCGAAATTTAAAACTAGGCACCCTCTCCACCTCCTCGCCCCCTATCTCCAGTGGCCTGAGCTCCGCTCTATGTTGCCTGAAATCAGCGATGATCTCCTTTGTCTTTTTAGTGTTCAGAGAGAGATGGTTGTGAGCACACCACTCAGAAAGCCTGTGCACCTCCTCCCTCTTATAGGCGACCTCATTCCCATTTGAGATGAGCCCCACCACAGTTGTATCGTCTGCAAATGTTATGATCCTATTTGCGGGGTGATGGGGCAAGCAGTCATGTGTGTATAGGGCGTAGAGGAGCGGACTGAGCACACAGCCCTGTGGTGCTCCTGTGCTGAGGGTCAGGGATGTCGAGGTGTAGGGTCCAAGTCTCACCGTCTGTGGGCGTTCACTGAGACAGTCCAATATCCACCGACACAGTTGACTGCTGAGGCCAAGGTCTAGCATTGTTGTGATCAGCTTGCTGGGTAGGATTGTATTAAAAGCTGAGCTGTAATCAACAAAAAGCATCCTGACATACGACCCCTTCTTCTCTAGGTGTTGTAGTGCAGCATGGAGGACAGTGTTTATGGCATCCTCTGTAGATCTATTAGCCCTATATGCATACTGGTGTGGGTCGAGTGAGGGGGGGAGAGATAATTTAAGGTGACCTAGGACCAGCCTTTCAAGGCACTTGGAGACTACAGATGTAAGAGCAACGGGCCTGTAGTCATTGAGGGCGTTGATGTTTGTCTGCTTGGGCACCGGGATGATAGTGGTGGTTTTCGGGCATGTTGGCATGGAGGAGTGTGCTAGGGAAAGGTTAAAAATGTCTGTGAATACCCCAGCGAGCTGGTGAGCACAGTCCCGGAGCACCCTGCCTGGGATCTCATCCGGGCCAGCAGCCTTACTAGCATTAACAGTTCTCAGGACCCGCTTTACCTCCTCTAACTGGAGGGTAAGTGGCTGGTCAGCAGGGTCCAGTTGGAGAGAGGTTCTTTCATTCGGACCTCTCTCGAAACGGGCAAAAAAGTGGTTGAGCTCCTCTGCCAGCGATGTATTTGCAGCTGTCGGTGGGTCCCTGCTGCCCCTGAGGTTTGTTAGGTGATGTATTCCCTGCCACATGCGTGCTGTATCCCTGGAGTTGAAATGGACCTCGATCTTCTCCTTGTAGGACATTTTAGCTGATTTAATGCCCCGCTTAAGGTTGTGTCTGGCAGCGCTGTACAGTTCTTTGTTGCCAGATTTGTGGGCCAAGTCCCGCTCCTTCAGAAGACGCTGGACCTCCGTAGTCATCCATGGTTTCCTGCTCGGAAGACACGGATGCACTTGTTGATGGTGACACATTCCACACAACATCTAATGTAGAAGAGTACTGCTGCAGCGTACTCTTCTGGGTCCTGGTTATAAAATAGACTCCAGTCTGTGCTCTGAAAGCAGTCCTGCATTGGAAGGTTGCATCCTTGTTCAAGATGTTCAAGATCAAGATGTTCCTTGAAAAAAATGGTCAAGCAAACTCAAATACAACGTAGATAAGACGCAAAGTGCTGGAGTAACTCAGCGAGTCAGGCAGCATCTCTGGAGAAAAGGAATAGGTGGCATCCTTCATGAGTTACTCCAGCATTTTGTATCTATCTTACGTTCATGAGTTCATAAGTGATAGAAGAAGAATTAGGCCATTCAACCCATCAAGTCTACTCTGCCATTCATTCATGACTGATTGTCTACTTATCTCTCCCCCCTAACCTCATTCCCCTGCCGTCTCCCCATAACCCCTGACATCCTTACAGATCATGAATCTATCAATCTCTGCCTTAAAAAATATTCATTGACTTGGCCTCCACAGCCTTCTGTGGCAAATAATTCCGCAGATTCACCATCCACTGGCTTAAGAAATTCCTCCTCATCTCCTAGCATTCCAACCAGCATCTGCAGTCCCTTCTATTTTTTTTTTCTTTTTTTAATCTTTTGTTTAACTTATTTTTATTAGAAGCAATTGTACAAGGATAATCCGGAGTGGCGGCGCTGCGTGGCAGCTGCGGCTCACCTGCAGTCCGTCTGTTTTTTTTCTTTTTTTTTGTCTTTTTGTGTCTGTTTTAGTTAGAATTTTGGTTTATTAGGCTGTGTTTGTGTGGGGGGGGAGGGTGGGAGAAACAAGGTTTTAGTCTCTCCTTTGGGGGATGCGACCTTTTTTGTCGTGTCCCCTGTCACCGTCTCCGTCTGTGCTGAGGCCTAATGGCGGAGCTGGTGGCCTCGGAGCTGTGGCGAGCGTTCAGAGCTCCAGGGTTCTTCGGGGCTTCGGCGCTCCAGCAGTTGCTCCAGCGGTGCTCCAGCAGCGGCCCGGCTTCGGCGCTCCAGCGGCTCTCCAGCGGTGCTCCAGCAGCGGCCCGGCTTCGGAGCTCCGGCGGCTCCAGCAGTTGCTCCAGCGGTGCTCCAGCGGCGGCCCGGCTTCGGGGCTTCGGCGCTCCAGCGGCTCTCCAGCGGTGCTCCAGCAGCGGCCCGGCTGCGGCGCTCCAGCGGCTCTCCAGCGGTGCTCCAGCGGCGGCCCGGCTTCGGGGATTCGGCGCTCCATGGCTCTCCAGCGGTGCTGGTGGAGCTGGTGGCCTCGGAGCTGGTGGCCTCGGAGCTGTGGCGAGCGTTCAGAGCTCCAGGGTTCCAGCGGCGGCAACGGCCCGGCTTCGGGGCTTCGGCGCTCCAGCAGTTGCTCCAGCGGTGCTCCAGCAGCGGCCCGGCTTCGGCGCTCCAGCGGCGCTCCAGCGGTGCTCCAGAAGCGGCCCGTCTTCGGAGCTCCGGCGGCTCCAGCAGTTGCTTCCAGCGGTGCTCCAGCGGCGAAGCGTGCTCCAGCAGCGGCCCGGCTGCGGCGCTCCAGCGGCTTCAGCGGCTCCAGCGGCGGCCCGGCTTCGGGGCTTCGGCGCTCCATGGCTCTCCAGCGGTGCTCCAGCGGCGGCCCGGCTTCAGAGCTCCGGCGGCTCCAGCGTTCCCGTGGTCGAGATTGGGAGCTGTGGTGGTGTTCCGGCATTCCGGCAACGGCGGCGGTGACGGCCTGGCTTCGGAGGCTCGGCCGCGGGCCTAGTGGACGATGACATCGAAGGCCTGGATTGCCTCAGTACAGAGAGGGAACAAGTAGGGGAAAAAGACAAAGACTTTAAGACTTTTGCCTTCCACCACAGTGAGGAGGTGCCTGGTGAACTCACTGTGGTGGATGTTAAATATGTGTTTATTGTGTGTTTTGTTTTAATTTATTACATGTTATGCTGCAAGGTAACAAATTTCGTTCAGACCGAAAGGTCTGAATGACAATAAAGGAAAATCTGAATCTGAATCTGAATCTGAATAAGACAATCGGCAGTATTCATTTTTAACCTCATAACATAAATTTAAAAAAAAAGAAAAAAGGAAAAAAAAGGAAAACTAGGAAAGATGAAGAGTAGAAAGAAGCGGGAAAAAGACCCCTAAGCTACCAAAGCAGTGCAGAAGAAAGAAAAGGAAATAAGAAAAGAAAAGATGGAGATATACCTTTCTCTCCCCCCTCACCCATCATAGCATTGGATTTAAATTTAAATTTGTGTTTAACCATTCTGTTGTTGTAAAAATTCAGTAAAGGGTATCCCTGTCTTAAGAAATTGATCTGTTTTTTCCGCCAAGACAAGCCTAATGTTTTCCAAATGTAGTGTCTCGGACATATCTGTAATCCACATCTTCATTGTGGGGACTGTTGTCTGTTTTCAAAATGTGAGTATTAACGCCATTATTAGGCCGTAATTGAGGAAACGTCTTTGAAATATGGTTAGCTTAGAGCAGGCCTCTGTCATACCTAATATAATCAGTTTTGTATCTGGGTCCAATTTAATTTGAACTATTTTGGAAAAGGTATCAAATATTCCCCTCCAGAAGTTCTGTAACTTTGTACAGGAGTGAAAAGAATGGGTTGTAGTCGCTTCTCGGAGGAGACATTTATCACAAATAGGAGTGACATTTGGGAAGATCTTGTTCAATTTGGACTTTGAATAGTAGAGTCTGTGCAGTATTTTAAATTATATCAGGGAGTGCCTAATATTACGAGAGCAGTAATGTATGTATAAAAGGCTTTCCTCCCAACTATCCTTTGAGATTAATAAACCCAATTCATCTTCCCATGCTCAGAAGGTGGGATGTGTGCAGTTAAAAGGGTATTGTAAATGTAGGATATTAACTTACTTGTTAATGCATTCGTCTAATATATCTGGGCCTATAGAATGACAGTATTGTGTGTGTGTTTTCACATACTCGGATTTGAATTCATTCATGACTGATTGTCTATCTATCTCTCCCTCCCAACCCCATTCCCTTACCGTCTGATCCTGACTGATCATGAATCTATCAATCTCTACCTTAAAAAATATTAATTGACTTCGCCCCCACAGCCTTCTGTGGCAAATAATTCCACAGACTCACCACCCTCTGGCTTAAGAAATTCCTCCTCATCTCCTTCCTAAAGGAACGCCCCTCTTCTGTGTAAACCAGCATCTGCAGTCCCTTCTTACACACTCGAGTACAACATGATAACTTTGAGATTAGAAAATGAATGCAAACAGATTTAATTACTTTTTTTCATTGATCCTTCAGCTATTGTGAGTGAATATGCACATTCATGTGATAGTAGCAGAATTAGACCATTCAGCCCATTCTCTAATCTATCTTCCCCTCTCAACCCCATTCTCCTGCCTTCCTCATAACCCCTGAGACCCGTACTAATCAAAAATCTGTCCATCTCTGCCTTAAAAATATCTATTGACTTGGCCCCCACAGCCTTCTGTGGCAAATAATTCCACAGATTCACCACCCTCTGACGAAAGGGTGTTATATAGGGCAAATAAATTTGATCTAGGCGTTCAAAGTGTTCAGATAAACATAGAACCATAGAAAATAGGTACAGGAGTTGGCCATTTGGCCCTTTGAGCCATTCAATATGATCATGGCTGATCATCCAAAATCAGTACCCCATTCCTGCTTTCTCCACATATCCCTTGATTCCGTTGAATATCAGTAGCAGTAATCACCATACGATTTAAAAAGACACTGGTACAAATTCTGTTTCTGTGACATAGAACATAGAACATGGAACAGTACAGCACAAGAACAGGCCCTTCAGCCCACAATATCTGAGTCAAACACGATACCTTGATAAACTCTGCTTCCATATCCCTCTATTCCCTGCATATCCTTGTGCTTATCTGAAAATCTCTTAAACTCCACTATCGTATCTGAGGGGGGAGGGTCTGTAGGGATGGAGGGGGGTGTGTCTCCCTGTTGGTTTGCTCCTGGGTCTGGACATAATGGTCATTCTTCGAGTCCAGGCAGTGGGCAGTCGAGGGTTCAGCCCAAGTCGACTGCCTGTCTCTCTCCCGGGCCTACGTCCATGCATGTGTGTCCCTGGAGAGGGAACACACATGCACAGATGCTCGGAGGATCTGTCCTGGTCCCTCAACACCTCCAAGCTGATCAAAAAGGCGCACCATCGAAAGCATCTTGACCACCTGCTTTATGCTATGGTACAGCAGTTGCACCGTAGCAGACAGGAAGGCACTACAACGGGTGGTGAAAACCGCCCAGTGCATCATCGGTGCCCCGCTCCCTGCTTTGGATGCCCTCCACCGAAAACGGTGTCTGAGACGGGCCGGGAAGATCATCAAACACCCCTCCCACCCTAACCATGGACTGTTTGCCCTCCTACCATCAGGGAGGCGGTACAGGAGCCTCTGGCCCCGCACTAGTAGGATCAGGAACAGCTTCTATAACAACACCATCACACTGCTGAACTCGGAGTCCCGCCGATAGATTTCTCCAGTCTCTCCATCCACATTGTCTGCATTCTGTATATTTATATATTGCTATTACTACGAACTGACGCTAAACTGCATTTCGTTGTACCCATACTTGTGCAATGATATTAAAGTTGAATTGAATTGAATAATTGAATTGAATACGCAGAGTCAACTGGGACACTGGAGGCCTTCCGTGAACGCTGGTCACCGGGGGGGGGGGGGGGGGGGGGGGGGGAGGGGGGGAAGGGAGGGGGGGTTGAGTGTATTGTAGATAAAGTTGACACCATTTTAATCCGATAACTGTTTGATTGTGGTTTGCAAACGGCAGTCTTGAATTTGTAATTACTCTGCATTTGTGTTTAAATGAAACAAAAACTGATTGTTAAAAAAAAAAAAAATTGTATCTGCCTCCATTATTATTTAACCCCGTTAGTTTAAAACACAGTTGTCCCATTCACTTCAATCTGTACATGATTTTGAGAGGTAAAACCTTTTCTGCCAAAAAATTTCTCACCTCTTGCAAGTTTAAAATGAAATTTGTCATTGTGGTTTATTAAAAGATGCAGGGATCATTTTCATCCAAAAACAGGTTAAGCTGATTCTATTACAAATTTGCTCTTTGTTCAATTTTGCAAGGTAAGGCAGAATTTTATTTTTAATAAGATGAACTGTGCCATATCTTGTAGGGCTTAATTAAATGCTGATCATAAAT
Organism: Okamejei kenojei; assembly: GCA_035221665.1. Classification (NCBI taxonomy): domain Eukaryota; kingdom Metazoa; phylum Chordata; class Chondrichthyes; order Rajiformes; family Rajidae; genus Okamejei; species Okamejei kenojei. The sequence continues at coordinate 11,318,147 of CM069135.1, forward strand.
AGCTTAGTATTTTCCATGACTTTTTTTATTAACTACCATAAACTGCATTGGGAAATATTTTCAACAATATATGTTGTTGAAAATATTTGAAAATATATGAGGAGACTAGTTTAATTTAATGTCACATCTCGCACAGACATTGTGGGCTGAAGGGCCTGTTCCGGTGCTGTACTGTTTTATGTTCTATGTCACAGCGATAGAATTTCTATCAGTGCCTCGACAAATCGTATGGTGATTACTGCTACTGGTGTTATCTGAACACTTTAGACAATAGACAATAGGTGCAGGAGTAGGCCATTCGGCCCTTCGAGCCAGCACCGCAATTTAATGTGATCATGGCTGATCACCCACAATCAGTACCCCGTTCCTGCCTTCTCCCCATATCCCCTGACTCCGCTATTTTTAAGAGCCCTATCCAGCTCTCTCTTGAAAGCATCCAGAGAACCTGCCTCCACCGCCCTCTGAGGCAGAGAATTCCACAGACTCACAACTCTCTGTGAGAAAAGGTGTTTCCTCGTGTCCTTTCTAAATGGCTTACTCCTTATTCTTAAGCTGTGGCCCCTGGTTCTGGACTCCCCAAACATAGGGAACATGTTTCCTGCCTCTAGCGTGTCCAAGCCCTTAACAATCATATATTTCAATGAGATTCCCTCTCATCCTTCTAAACTTCAGAGTGTACAAGCTCAGCTGCTCCATTTTCTCAGCATATGACAGTCCCGCCAACCCGGGAATTAACCTTGTAAACCTACGCTGCACTCACTCAATAGCAAGAATTTCCTTCCTCAAATTAGGGGACCAAACCTGCACACAATACTCCAGGTGTGGTCTCACTAGGGCTCTGTACAACTGCAGAAGGACCTCTTTGCTCCTATATTCGATTCCTCTTGTTATAAAGACAAACATGCCATTTGCTTTCTTCACTGCCTGCTGTACCTGCATGCTTACTTTCATAGACTGATGTACAAGGACCCCCAGATCCCGTTGTACTTCCCCTTTTCCCAACCTGACGCCATTTAGATAGTAATCTGCCTTCCTGTTTTTGCTACCAAAGTGGATAACCTCACATTTATCCACATTAAACTTCATCTGCCATGCATCTGTCCACTCCCCCAACCTGTCCAAGTCACCCTGCATTCTCATAGCATCCTCCTCACAGTTCACACTGCCACCCAGCTTTGTGTCATCAGCAAATTTGCTAATGTTACTTTGAATCCCTTCATCCAAATCATTGATGTATATTGTAAATAGCTGCGGTCCCAGCACCGAGCCTTGCGGTACCCCACTAATCACTGCCTGCCATTCTGAAAGGGACCCGTTAATCCCTACTCTTTGTTTCCTGTCTGCCAACCACTTCTCTATCCATGTCAGCACTCTACCCTCAATACCATGTGCCCTAATTTTTCCCACTAATCTCCTATGTGGGACTTTATGAAATGCTTTCTGAAAGTCCAGGTACACTACATCCACTGGCTCTCCCTTGTCCATTTTCCTAGTTACATCTTCAAAAAATTCCCGAAGATTGGTCAAGCATGACTTCCCCTCCGTACATCCATGCTGACTCGGACCGATCCTGTTACTACTATCCAAATGTGCGGCTATCTCATCTTTTATAATTGACTCCAGCATCTTCCCCACCACCGATGTCAGGCTAACTGGTCTATAATTCCCTGTTTTCTCTCTCCTGCCTTTCTTAAAAAGTGGGATAACATTAGCAACACTCCAATCCACAGGAACTGAGTCTATAGAATATTGGAACATTATCACCAATGCATCCACGATTTCTAGAGCCACTTCCTTAAGTACCCTGGGATGCAGACCATCAGGCCCTGGGGATTTATCAGCCTTCAGTCCCATCAGTCTATCCAACACCATTTCCTGCCTAATGTAGATTTCCTTCAGTTCCTCCGTCACCCCAGATCCTCTGGCCACTACTATATCAGGAAGATTGTCTGTGTCCTCCTTAGTGAAGACAGATCCAAAGTACCTGTTCAACTCATCTGCCATTTCCTTGTTCCCCATTATAAATTCACCTTTTTCGTTCTTCAAGGGTCCAACTTTGGTCTTAACTATTTTTTTCCTCTTCACATACTTAAAGGAGCTTTTACTATCCTGCTTTATATTCTTGGCTAGCTTACCTTCGTACCTCATCTTTTCTCCCCGAATTGTCTTTTTGGTTATCTTCTGTTGTTCTTTAAACATTACCCAATCCTCTTGCTTCCCACTCATCTTTGCTAAGTTGTACTTCTTCGCTTTAATTTTTATACTGTCCCTGACGTCCCTTGTCAGCCATGGTCATCCCTTTCTCCCCTTGGAATCTTTCTTCCTCCTAGGAATTAACTGATCCTGCACCTTCTGTGTTATTCCTAGAAACACCTGCCATTTTTGTTCCACTGTCATCCCTGCTAGTGTATCTTTCTAGTCAACTTTGGCCAGCTCCTCCCTCATGGCCCCATAGTCCCCTTTATTCAACTGCAACACTGACACCTCCGATCTACTCTTCTCCCTGTCTAATTGTAGATTAGAGCACTTTGCACGATTAGAGCAGATTCCTCTGACCTATATAACAGCACGGGGCTGTTCATTTAAAATAGCTGAACATTAGATGCGAAAAAGTAATGAAATCTCATTTTGCATTCATTTTATAACCGTGAAGCTAACAAATTGTATTTGAGTGTTTTGTTTAGTTTCAAGGATCAAAGCTGCTTCAAAAATGCCAGTGAAGAGTTTGGGCCGATGGTATGATGCAAAGCTCAAGGACACCGAGCAGTTTGAACAACTCAAAAAGGATACCATCATGCATATAGCTCGTATCAACAAGACCTTGCGAGCAGGAAAACTCAAGCTGTGGTGCTTCCAGTTTGGCATACTACCAAGATTCATGTGGCCTTCAACTATGTATGAAATCCACATCAGCAAAGTGGAAAAGCTGGAAAGAATGATCAGCACACATGTGAAGCAGTGGCTTGGACTTCCACGATGCTTAGGTCCTGACCGACTGTACGGGAGTGGCAAATTGGAATTGCCCATTGCAGGACTTGTGGAATAGTTCAAATGACCCTCACTGAATCTGAAGATACTGTTATTCGAACAGCGGTCCCCCATGTGGCAACGGGAAAGAAGTGGACCCCATCTGAAGCCGTTCAGAGTGCTAAGTCTGCTCTTCATTTCCGGGATGTGGTTGGCCAAGTCCAACACGGGAGAACCGGGCTCGGGCTCATCCCAAAAGCTCCTCAATGGCACAAGGCAACAACAGTGCAGCAGAGACGGCTCATGGTGGAGGAGGTGAGAAGACAGGAGGAGGCAGAGCGACACACCAAGGCTGCCTCAATGGCTAATGGGCTGACTGGGAGAACCTGGAAAAGAGGAAACTCAGCTGGCATGACATCTGGCAAATGGAGGGATCTCGGCTATGTTTTGTCATCAGAGCTACTTACGATGTTCTACCATCATCCCAGAACCTGAAGCAGTGGTTCGGAGAAGACCACACTTGCTCCCTTTGCCAAGCACCTGCATCATAAAGGCACATTTTAACAGGATGCACTATGAGTCTCGGCCAAGGGCGTTACACTTGGCGGCATAACCAAGTTCTCAGACAGCTGGCATCAATCCTGGAACAGAGGCGAACGATCACAAATGCTTCCCCACAAACTTCAGCAGGAAATGTCCACGTCACAACATTTGTACCAGCAGGCCAACCTCCAGAGCACCAGATAACATCAATGGATGCAAGCATTCTGCAGCCTGCTCGGGATTGGAAAATGGAAGTGGACTTAGAAAAAAGGCTTGTGTTTCCCCCAGACATTGTGGCTACAACACTCCGGCCAGACATGGTCCTGTGGTCCACAACAGCCAAGTTGGCATATGTTGTGGAATTGACAGTTCCATGGGAAGATGGCGTTGAAGAAGCCTACGAGATGAAAAAGACCAAGTACTCTGAACTGGTAACTGAGGCTGCCAAGAATAGCTGGAAGACGAAGATTTTCCCTGTAGAAGTGGGATCCAGGGGATTCATTGCTACATCTACGACCGGTCTATAAAATAAAATGGGTTGAGAGGTTGTTCCCTCCAACCACTCCTGAAGATTGTACTAAGACAGCTTAAAGTCTTCAGAACTTTTATTAAACACACAGCATACATGGCCCTGGCTGTACGTGGTCTGTCACGAGCACCAGAGAGGGAGCTAGGGGCGTGTGGGTTACAATTATACTAACTGGTGGGGGGGTGGTTAGCATGGACATCGTACTATCAATTAAAGGTGTACACACATATCATCTACATCCTTCCTCTACCAAAACAAGCAGTGAGTGACAGGGCGACCACGTCTCATGCGCCAGGGTGAGTGCAAACAGTAAAGTACAGGGATACATGATCACACGTAATCGCCGTAGCGGACCGGCGGCCTGACCAGCGACCAGACCGGGGTCCGCACCTGGGCGCCATCACCTCCTTCCCCGACAGCAACAAGCGGGGACGCCGGATCATGGTGGGGGCTACGGACAGGAGAACCCCTTGGCGGTGAAGGCAGCGGGGAGGGAAGTGAAGAGAAAGGCGGGGAAGCCGGAGAAAGACGCTTCGAGGAGGACGAGGGGGAGGCCGGCCCCAGAGGAACTGGCATGGCACAGGCTGCGACAGGGGCAGCGGGGGGGCATAAGGAGCCGCCTTGGGAGGGAGAGGCTCGTTCACGAGCCGGAGATGCTGGCGGGACCGGCGGAACACCCTGCCGTCGCGGTTGACAAGGTAGGAGAAGGGGAACCGGCAGAGCCAACGACCACGGCCAGCCCGGAACGGCCAGAAGGGGACCACATACGGACGACCTGACCGGGGAGAAGAGGGCAAAGGACACGGCAAGACCTGTCGTGGGAACGCTTCTGGATACGGTGTTTGTCGGCAATGCGTTCCCGGACCAAGGCAGGCTTAAGGACGGAAGGGGACAGGGACTGCTGAGACATCGGGACCGTGGGCCTCGTCACTCGGGACATGGGTCTCTGAGCCGGGGAGCCCAGGGCATGGTCGCGGGAGATGTTTGCGGAGGTTCAGCAGGGCCAGCCAGATGTCGGTGCGGGATAAGCGGCAACGTTCCAACAGTCCTTTAGCACTGCGGACCGCGCGCTCGGCCAGTCCATTGCTCTGCGGGTATTCCGGGCTGCTGGTGTAATGTCGAAAGTTCCACCGCTCAGCAAACTCTCGGAACTCGGCACTGGCGAACTGGCTGCCGTTGTCCGACTGTAGGCTGACGGGGGACCCGAAGGTGGCAAAGTGGCGGCGCAATTTGTCGATGACCGCGGAGGAAGAGAGGGAGTGGAGCTGGTCAACTTCGAACCAGCTGGAGTAAGAGTCGACAAGCACCAGGAAGTGCTTGCCGTGCCACTCAAAGATGTCGGTTGCTAACGCAGACCATGGCAGGTCAGCAGCTGGCTGCTGCAGGAGCGGCTGCCGCTGTTGCTGTGGAGTGAGGCTGTTGCAGGTAGGGCATGCGGAGACCCTATCCCGGAAGTAGCGGGGCATGTCGGATATAGCAGCCGTCTTCTGCGGGTCGGGCCTCAGCCCCGATGCCGTGAAAACATGCCCCACGTAGGTGACCTCAGGGACCCGGAATCGGCACTTTTTCGGGTTGAGTTTCAGGTTGACCTCCCGGGCCCGCTGCAGCACCCGGCGAAGGTGGTGGTCGTGCTCAGCGACGTTTTTTCCAAAAACCAGGATGTCGTCGACAATGATGGCACATTGAAATCCAGCAAACAGTTGTTCCATGGTCCTCTGGAACACCTCGCTGGCAGAGTTGATCCCAAATGGCATGCGGAGGAAGCGATACCTGCCGAAGGGCGTGCTGAAGGTTGTCAGGTGCGAGGACCGCTCGTCCAGAGGTATCTGCCAGAACGAACTCTTGGCATCAAGAACCGAGAACACGGTGGCAGTTCCAACCTGCGCAGCAACATCCTCCACCGTCCGCATGGGATAGTGCGGGCGCCTGATGGCCAAGTTCAAGTCTTTGGGGTTGATGCAGATCCGTATTTCGCTCTTGTCCTTCTTCGCAGCAACAACCATAGTAGAAACCCACCGGGTGGAGTCCGTGACTGGCGCCAGGATGCCCGTGGCCACCATCTCACGAAGAGCAGACTCGACCTTGCCCCTCATGGCAAAGGACACCCGGTGCGGGGGACGGACAACAGGCGTAACGTCGGGATCGAGGGCAATCTTGTAGCTGCAGGGCAACTTCCCCAGCTTTGAGTCGAACCGGTCCGGGAATTCGGCCAGCGGGTTCAGGGGTGCCTCTACCAGGTGGACATCGCTGTGGAAGCTCACCAACCCGAGGTCCTGGCAGGCCTCCACGCCGAGCAGGGGGTCACATTTACTGTCCAGCAGGAAGAAAGAGAGGGGCCAAGTGGTCGACCGCACCTTGCAACGGAGAGTGGCCTTCCCCACAGGAACAAGCACGCCGCCCCCATAGGCACGCAGAACAGCATTGTTCATTATTTCTTATCTTTTTGAACAGGCTTGTTGACATAACGTTGGCAGCTGCCCCCGTGTCCACCATAGCAGAGAAGGCCATGCCATTCACCGTGATTTGGACGGTCGGGTCCGTTATCAGTCCAGCTGCACCTCGCAAGGAAAACACTTCCAGCTCGCCCTGAGAAGATTCAGGGTCAGACGGGGGAAGATCATCGTGCTGGAGATGGGAACCAGACACTGAATCATCACGTGTCAGATATCGAGACGGTTTCTGCTGTGGCTGGGCATTGTTCCCACGGGAACGGCATGCGGCTGAAAAGTGCCCGAGCTTGTTGCAAAAGTTACAGGTTTTCCCCATCGCAGGCACACATTAAAACGGTGTGAGACAAAGTTACAATTCGGACATCGTTGAGGCGGTCTGGAGCCCAGCAGCGGTCTTGCCCTCTGTCGCCGGGGAGCATTGTACTGGGGACCAGCAAGACTGGCTGTGTGGACCACTGGGTCGGGTATAGCAGAGGAGACAGCCTCAGCTAAACGAGAGGCATGCAGCGCCTCGTGGAGTGTCAGATCAGGCTTACGCAGCGGCTCGGAGCGCAGCTTTTCGCCCCGCAGACCAAAGACCAGAATGTCACGGGTTAAGGCATCGGGGGTCAGGTCACGCAGGTTACATCGGCGAGCCAACTGGCGCAGCGCGGCCATAAAATTGTCAATAGACTCCCCAGGGTTCGGTCGTCTGGAGAACAATTTGAAACGCTCCAAAATGTGATTAGTGGGAAGGTCACACATTGCCGTGAATTTAGCAATCAGACAAACGGGGTCATCGGCGCTCTCACCATGTCCATAGACGAACGACTCCGAACGCTTGAGCGCCTCCGAACCAGCCAGGTTAAGCAGCAGGGAAGCCTTGACAGCGGGGGCCACAGCAGGGTGGGCAATGGCAACGTAATGCTCAAAGTCCCGTCGGAACACACTCCAGCGATGAGTGATGTCCGCATCAAAGACCAGGACGTCAGGCTTACGGCAGGCAGAAGCCATCGCGGAACCAGGGGGGGGTACTGGGACTAATAAAATAAAACGCGATAAACCAGAGACGCAGGAAGACCCACTTCTGACGCCATGAAGATTGTACTAAGACAGCTTAAAGTCTTCAGAACTTTTATTAAACACACAGCATACATGGCCCTGGCTGTACGTGGTCTGTCACGAGCACCAGAGAGGGAGCTAGGGGCGTGTGGGTTACAATTATACTAACTGGTGGGGGAGTGGTTAGCATGGACATCGTACTATCAATTAAAGGTGTACACACATATCATCTACAAAGCAATCAAGTCATTGTCTAATGCAGCAGAAAAAAACAGCAATTGGCTCTGGATCTAAAGGAAAGATAACAATTTGGCTGCAAGGTGAAGACAGGAGGGTATGGAATTGAGGGGGGTATACCTGGGGCGGCAGGTATCACCGTTGAGCCTTATGGAGACATTGTGGGCTTTTCAATGAAATGTAAAAGAAGATGGGTGCCCACCTGATGACCCCGATGACGTACCTACCATACCTTTCACCACTCCAATCCCACTGCCAATGATAAATTCCCAGGGCCTGATGGTCTGCATCCCAGGGTACTTAAGGAAGTGGCTCTAGAAATTGTGGATGCATTGGTGATCATTTTCCAATGTTTTATAGAATCAG